>JARBWI010000022.1:0-621522 GCA_037576405.1 Campoplex capitator
ATCTTTCATTCTCCTTTCTTTTGCTCACTTCCTCTGACTATTTTTCTACAATCTTCCATTTTTCTCCTTTTTACTCTCTCCATTTGACTTTTTTTCACAATTTATCATTCTTCTCCATTCGCTGTCTTCTTTTGGGCATTTCTTAACAAATTTTCATTTTCCTTATTCTTGCTCCTTGAATAAAACCTTTTTTTGCTTTCATTTTTCCTTTTTCGCTCTCTCGCTATGACTTTTTTCGGATTTTTTCTTTCATTCTCTTCTTCTGACTTTCTTCGCACAATCTATCGATCTCCTCTCTCCTGCTCTCTCAGACTATTTTTTCACAATCTTCCATTTTTCTCCTTTCCGCTCTCTCCTGTTGACTTCTTTTCATAATCTACCATTCTCCTACTTTCGCTCTCTTCCTCTGGTTAATTTTTATAAAGTTTCATTTTCTTCTGTTTCGCTCTTTGCATTTAACTTTTTTTCAGCATCTTATATTCTCCCTTTTTTCATTCTTTTGCTTCGACGCTTTCTTTCATTGTTCTCCCCTTCCGCTCTCTCCTGTTGACTTTTTTTTTTTCATAATCTACAATTCTTCTCCTTTCGCTATCTTTCTCTGGTTCATTTTCCTCTATTTCGCTCTTTGGATTTAACTTTTTTTCACCACATTTTATTCTCCCTTTTTCATTCTTTTGCTTTAACGCTTTTTCACAATTTTACATATCCTTATTTTCGCTCTCTTCCTTAGATTATGTATTCACCCTCTGTTCATTCTCCTCTTGATCTATGCTATTTTTCTATCATTTTCATTCAAACTTTTCGTTTTCTTCTCTTTCATCTCTTCATTTGACTATTTCTTCATAATCTTTCAGTCTCCTCTCTTTCGCTCTCTCTATCTAACATTTTTTTCTCTTTCTTTTTATTTGCTCTATTATTCTGATTTCTTTTCACAATCATTCATTCCTTTTTCTACCTGAGCTTGCTCTCATTATTTATCCAAAAATTTTCAATCTCTGTTCTGCTCCCTTCCTCTGACTATTTCTTCATAATCTTTCATTCTCCTCTTTTCGCTCTTTCCTTTGACTATTATTTGAAATTTTCAATATTCTCGTTTTCGCTCTTTGCATGACATTTTTTTTACCATCTTCTTTTCATCTTTTTGCATTTTCTTGCTTGGATTCTTTTTCACAGTCTTACATCTCCCATTCTTCGCTCTCTTCCTCAGATTATTCAATCGACATCTGTGATTTTCTTCTAAATCTATCTATCCTCTCTCCTATAACTTTTTTATTTCCCGTCTTCCTTTCTTTCGCTCTCTTAAATCTCTCAATCTCCCATGTTCCGCTGTCTCTAAATTTTTTCCACTGTCCTTCATATTTTCTCTCTCTCTCTCTCCCTCTGATTTTTTTCTATAATCTTTATATTCCTCTCCTTTGCTGTCTTCCAACCAACATACCATCTGAATCATTTTCCTCTTTTTAGTTCTCTCGCCCTGACTATTTCTTCATTATCTTCTATTCTCTTTTTTGCTCACTTTGTCTGATTTTTGTCACATCTTTCTTTTTCCTCTCTTTTGCTCTCTCTTTTAAAATTCCTCTCACAGTTTATCATTCTTTTGCTCAGACTCTTTTTTATATCTTACATCCTCTTTTTTTCCTTTTTTCCTCAGATTATGTATTCACCATCGTTCATTTTCCCTTCAATCCATGCTTTCTCTCTAAGACTTTTTTTCAATTTTTTGTTTTTCTCTTTTTTGTTCACCTTTTCAATCATTTGTTTTTCACTGTCTTTCATTATCCTCTTATTTACTCTCTTCTTCCGCCTTCCACAATTATTCAGTCTCTTTTTTTCCTTCGCTCCTATTGACCATTTTTCCAATAATTATCGTTCTCTGTTCCGCTCCCTTTCTTTGATTAGTCCTTTATAATCTTTCATTCTCTTCTCTTTCGCTCCCCTCCTCTGTCTATTATTTCAAAATCTCTCTTTCTCTTTCTTCTCACCTATCGATGTACCCATTCTTATTTCAACAGTCATTTCTTTTCCAGCTAATTTCCATCAACGACGCGCTGGGAGAGAACGCAGCCATTACAATGCCCAAGCTCGGGTTGTCGATTTGCTGTATCGCATTTCGAACCCATTTCGTGGTCGCAATCGAGGCCGCGGTCGTGGTGGAGATAATTTTTTTAATTGATTTTGGCAGCTTTCGCATTTAAAAATTCCTTTTTTAAAAAATAACTTTTTCTTTTGTTCTCGAATGAATATTCCAGTTTAGTTTTTTCTTCAGTTACACAAATAAACGTACCTGATCAATATAAGCTCCATTAACAAAATTAAAAAAAAAAGTGATCTCTCTTGACATGAAATGTGATAAATTTTTGTGATAATAATTAAGATTATATAATAATTATTCTATTATTCTACTATTTCTTTAAGCAAAAATGTACTCCAAATGCTATTTCGTGTGTGAAAAATTTTAAATAAAAAAATTCTCATGTGTGTGTATTATAAACTTTTTGAAAAACTTTATTTATTCATTTATTGTTCCTGCGTATATTCTGTTCGTTTCCATAAGACCTTCCTATCATTTTTCACCTACTCCTGATTCTTTTCAGTGTTGCCATTTCTATTTTTGCAAAATTTTAGAGTGTTATCTACGTCCACTCTTTCTCAATCACTAGAGCACTTTAAATACAGGATCGCATTTGCATCATGTATCCGAGCCACAATAAGCACAAGAAATGAAGCCTGCTCCAATTTAATCATTGGTCAACTTTTCGATCTGAGCGGGTTATCCGTCCAATTGCTTTTAATTTTCATGCCTGTGGTTTTCACCGTGACCTCATTTCTGTTATGCTTAACGCTGCGCCTCTGAAATGTTTATTATAATGATTTTTGATATTTTTACATATACATTGATAAAATTAATAAACTGTTGATAATTAAAGAGGCAAAATGACAGCTTATGTGAGCCCTGCTGCACTTATATATACGAAAATATAACGGTTTTCACACTTTTTATTTTTCAAATTATTCACTTATTTTTTAATCGTATGAATATATATAATGTTTCCCAATGAATCCGATAATAATGAAAAGTATTGTTTCCCTGTTTTGATGGTATCATTTTCTTCACCCTATAATGCGACTTGTCACGAAAATTCCAGTTTTTTCATGATTGAGTAAATGAATTGTATATATAGATATGACATGTTAAAAACATCGAAAAGTCGTTCCGCCATTACGAAAACTCTGGGTAAGGTTAGTGTTGATTATCGTGCGAGTGCGTGCAAGTTTTTTTTCGACCCAGTCTCGGAATTGACACTTTATACGCGTGATAAACAATCCAAACTTTTGGAAAAACGTTTGACGTGATCAAGGTGGACTTCATCTTACAAAAACAAGTAAGTGTAACGATTGTAAAAAAAAACTTTGACGTTCCGTGGTAAGGTTCATTTAGGTATTTGGGTATAACCCAACAAACATATTTATAAAGTGAAGATTTTTGCCAAAACAAAATGAAATCTCTATTAGCTATAATTTCAAGGTATTGGTGGAGATATTGCGTTAATTAGAAAAAAAATTTTCGACTGGTAGTGTTTTAGCGTATTGCTGCTGTTGCGGGCTGCACTTCAAAACATTGCTAGAGATTTGAGCTATTTGTTTTCTGTCCCGTTACTCAGTTTGTTCATGACGAAAAACAAAATATTTGTTTAAAGTCGTCGTCGTTGTCTATGTCGCCATCGTCGTCGTAGTCTACGTCGCTATCATTGTCGTTGTCGTTGTCCAAGTCGTCGTTGTCATTATCCAGATCGTCGTCGTCGTCCAGGTCGTCACCGTCATCGTCCAGACATCGTCGTAGTCGTTTAGGTCGTCGTCGTCGTCATCGTTCAGACATCGTCGTAGAGGTCCAGGTCGTCGCCATCGTCCAGGTCGTCATCGTCGTCGTCGTCGTCGTCGTCGTCGTCGTCGTCGTCGTCGTCGTCGTCGTCGTCGTCGTCGTCGTCGTCGTCGTCGTCGTCGTCGTCGTCGTCGTCGTCGTCGTCGTCGTCGTCGTTGTCGTCGTCGTCATCGTCGTCGTCGTCGTCGTCGTCACCGTCCAGGCCGTTGTCGTCGTCGTCGTCGTCGTCGTCACCATCCAGGCCGTTGTCGTCGTCGTCGTCGTCGTCACCGTCCAGGTCGTCGTCGTCGTCGCCATCGTCCAGGTCGTCATCGTCGTCGTCGTCGTCGTCGCCATCGTCCAGGTCGTCATCGTCGTCGTCGTCGTCGTCACCGTCCAGGTCATCGTCGTCGTCACTATCATCGTCGTTGTCGTTGTCCAATCGTTGTCGTCATTATCCAGATCGTCGTCGTCGTCCAGGTCGTCACCGTCATCGTCCAGACATCGTCGTAGTCGTTTAGGTCGTCGTCGTCGTCATCGTTCAGACATCGTCGTAGAGGTCCAGGTCGTCGTCGTCGCCATCGTCCAGGTCGTCATCGTCGTCGTCATCGTCCAGGCCGTTGTCGTCGTCGTCGTCGTCGTCACCGTCCAGGCCGTCGTCGTCGTCGTCACCGTCCAGGCCGTCGTCGTCGTCGTTGTCTAGGTCGTCGTCGTCGTCACCGTCCAGGCCGTCATCGTCGTCGTCTTTCTCGTGGTCACCGTTCAGGCCGTCGTCGTCGTCGTCGTCTTTCTTTCCAGCCATCGCACTATACTTCAGTATGTCGAGCCATTTTACTTGTGGATGTTTTAGAAACTGACAAAATTTTAATCCAGGATAAAATTTTATCGTCAATTTGTAAAAATTCCCTATCAGATGGAATATTTATCGTCATTATCAATTGTCATAGTAATTAAAAACCTTGGACCAATTACCGAGTATTCAAGTAATTTATATTTATATTTCTTGTCCTTTTTATAAAGTAGGGTTAATTGTGACGCGTGAATTGGCTGTTTATTGTCATCGCTTTTCCTCGATTCTGATTGGTTCGCTATGTCATTTACACGTAGTCCAAGAACGACTCTGAAGTTATTCTGTCTGCTCTCAAATGTTACAATGACAGCTGGTTTTTCAAATGTTCATGACAACTCAGATTTCTTCTTGACAAGCCATGCATCGGAATTAACGATAACGGAGAAAAATTTTACTCAATATATCTCACAAAAGAGAAATTTTATTAAAACTTGAGCGATTTATAAAGAATAATCTTTTGTAATTTATTTTTTCAAATTCAATTAACGGTTCGAATAATGTTGAGGTTTGTTTCATAATTAAAAATAACATTAGACATGAAGTTATCGTGCGCGAAGCGCGCGCTTAAATCGCCTAGTATAAGTAATTATTTTCGGGAAATTGATAATATCGAAATTCGTGGCAAAAACATCATTGGTGTCAATCTCTGGTCTTGAGACTACTAACTCTAGAGGAAAAAGGCATCTACGAAAGTTTTAGCGTTTTTCAACTATCATTAATTCATTCTTATTCATCGATATATGCTAATGATCAAAAACAAAAAAAAACAATTATTTAATTTGGCCGTTTTATTTAGCCTGACTGCCCTGACTTAATATTTTCATCTTTTGTTTTAGGTGGCGATCGCTTCAAATTTTTCCGGAAAAGGGAAAACGGCTTCCGTACATTTCACGGACTCCTTCGTATTATATTATAAAATTTTTGGCTGCTGTGCGCCAAATAATAGGCCGCTGCGCGCCAAAATAATAATAAGCTGCTGTGCGCTACGATACGGTGTTTTACACTATTTTACAGAGATACATCTCGAAAAAAAATAATCAAATATTATTGAATATTTTATTATAAAAATTGTGAACCAATAAAATAAATTTTTTTCACATATTTCGGGTTTTTCACTCATCTACCCATCTCTTTATTTTGGAGATTTAGTTAGTTCTATTTCTCTTTGCACTAAGACTTTTTGCTTCTGCTGCTCAATCTCAATATGGCATTCAATAACGCCACCATGCATGTAAGCGAATTTAGTTTGACCTTTGAACAGATAATTTCTCATGGGTATTTAATACAGGATCGGCATATGGATCGGTTTGGTGAACTACTGAGAACTGCTAATCCTGATTTTGAAATGCAAGAGACGTGGAAAGTTCAGCGACCCCATCGGATTACGGCAAGACCCCCAGATAAAAAACATATCCAAATTTTGCATAGCTGCGAAAACTTCGCTACCAATGAAGGTGGTCATTGGGTATGCTGTTATTACGATACCCACAAGATATATATGTACGATTCATTGAATAGAAAAAAATTACATCACCATCACAAAGAATATCTTAAAAAATTATTTCCCTACTACGACTTGGAACTTGTCGAATTTCCACAAGTACAGCAACAATTGAATGGTAGAGATTGTGGTGTTTTCGCCATTGCATTTGCTGTTTCGATTTTATTCGGAATGAATCCGAATCATGTCAAATACTTCCCCTCCGTTATGAGACAACATTTATTGAAAATATTTAACTCAGATACATTGGAACCGTTTCCATGTTCCGTTCAATCCGAAAATCTTATGGAAACCTCCGTTCTCGGGCAACGTCTAGAGCGATCAATAAAGTCATTTATCAAGAGTCAAGAGCAACAAACAAATTATACAGACGTAAAACGTGCGCAGAAATCAAAACAATGTCGAAACAAACGTAAGCAAGTCGAAAGCGATGTTACGAATAACATTGAACCGATTGTAATTACAAGTCAGACGTCAACAGTTATTCAAAAAGACGTTAATCAAAGACATACAGCTACTAATAATGCTGATAAAAAACTGAAAAAAAATATTGTTATCACGTCGGACTGTAAAACATCTGTTTCAAAGGAAAAATATCAATCAAAAACGGAATCAAATCATACTACTAATATTGTATGTAGTAAAGTTGTTGGATCCAAAAGAAACAAAATTCTTGAAAGGACTACGCGAAACGATGAAAAAAATCATGTGGCCTCTCTTGAAAATGACAATTCTCATAAAAGACACGAAAGTCCAAATGAACTTGAGTCCGAAATTAATTCAGAAAGAGATGGTAATATGTGGATGGAACGAAAACGAAAAAAAACAATCATTACGACAAAACTAGCCAAGTAGTATCCTCTAAAAAACGAAAAAAGATTTTATCTGATAGCAGCAAAAAACCAGAATCCTTAGAAGAATTATTACATTCTTCAGATGTAACTTTAGTTAATTTAAAAGAAACCACTATTCCAAGTGTTGTTTCAAAAAATATAGATAAATCGAAAGCGGGATCGTGGGCTTCGCGGAAAAATAAAGTCAACAAAATGAGACGTGATAAATATATGGAAAAAAAATTGAAAAAAACTCATCATTAATAATGATTTAGATGAGAATATAGTAGTGCAGCAACAGTCAAATGTTTTGACAATTCTAGGTAAACAATACCGAAATCGAGTCGTATCTTCCAACTCATTGAGAAAACAGAATATTTCAACTGCAGCTAAACTTACAATCAATGCAGCAAAGAAAGTATCAAATAAATATAAACGAGTCAGGAATAAATTTGATACCATCCAATTATTGTTTTCAAAAGAATATTATTTATCTAATGTTGCCAGCGCAATTAATAGTTTATCAATCGGGGAACGTCTTCTGAAAGCAGAGTCAATCATAAAATGGTGTTTGCATATAAGAAAAAAATACTTACACGCTATAAGAAAAAAGCTTAAACTTATGAAAGAAAAAATAGAAGTCATGCAGACCCGACTAGCTGAATTGATCAATGTCTCAGTCGAAGATAAGGTTACTATTTTATGTGGTGCTACTCGAAAACACACAGCATCATCTGAAAGTTATTTTGCAGAAACGATATATCAAAAACCGGAAAAGAATTCAGATGCTATTGTCATGGACGATAAAGGCCGGGCGATGAATATTTTACCGATCATTAGAAATAAAAAAGGTGAAATTTCTTGGACTTGTTCACCCCTTTGCAAACTAGTAGATAGTAAACTCATCGATGCTTATCATCATTTTTTGTTGAAAATGCACAATTGTATTTTAAAAAATGTTCGAAAAGTGTTTTCTCAAGTCCACAAATGTACAGTTCGACAAGTTGGTACGCTATTGGGACACAGCCACAGCTGTTACATAAGTCCTATGATTTGCAAATCACTTTTCTTGCCCGTTGAATTTTTATCGCCGCATTTTCCAAATGTGAGAATGATGAAACGATTATTTTATGAAATACAAGCATCTTTGCTAAAGTTGTACGATTTAGATGTAGCGTTGGAAACTACGAATATCGATGTACTGTCGGAAATTGCAAACGAGGCTCGGGAAAGGTCTAAATCTTTCGATGCTAACAAAGAAATCGATTTGAACGAGGAATCTATAATTTCAAAACATTTTGAAGCATTCAAATTGTTGAAAAAAAGTTCAATAGATACACCACGGTTCAGTTGTGTATCATGTGAAAGACTTTGCTATCGGAAAAATGTTGTAGCAACGGAAAAAATGAGAACCACTATAACGTCACCATTTTGGAACGATTTAATGATGCATGTTTTAAAGAAAGGAACGGAATCTGATTATGTTTGTAATTATTGTCTCACAAAGTTTCGTTCAGGCAAATTACCGCCAACGTGTATTTTAAATAATCTTGATGCAGGAGAGGTTCCAGAAGAAATGTTAAATCTCAATGAGTACGAAAAGATATTGATTCAAAGAGCTAAGGCATTTCAAGTAATCCAAAAGATGAGTACGGTTACCAATAAAAACATGCCTAACAAAGTGGGGAATAAAAAAGTTGTAGGAAGAACATTTCATTTGCCTTTGCCAATTGAAGAAACGCTCGAAAAAATTTGTCCTACAACAGAACCACTCAATCTACAACATGAATTGTACATTTTAGTACGTGGCATACCCACAAAAGCTAAAGTTGTGTGGGAAAATTTAGTCAATGTAGAAAAAGTATTCAAAGTTCTTACATGGCTTAAAGAAAATAATCCACTCTACTATGATATTAAGTTACCAGTGTCTTCGAATTTACTATTAAATGATTTAATTTCAAATGTCGAATTTGAACTTGAGGGAGACGTGCTTGACGATATAAATGAGTGTGAAGACGAACCAAATGAACAAATCACTGAAGAGATGCAAACGATTCGAACGAATGAAGATATGAAAGGGCTTGAATCAAACAAGAATACAGAAGATATCGAAAAGCCTAAAGCACTGCTAACGCAAAAGTCCCAATCTGATCCCTATTATGAGCAATTTACTATTCATCCAATGTATACTGAGAAGGAAAACAAATCAGCATCTGAACTTTATCAAATGTTGAGAATCGAAGATTTGGCAATTGATTTTCATTATAAGGCACTGGACTTGAAATGTTATCCGGACTTGTATCCCTATGGTATCAATGGACAGCGGGAAGAGAGAGTAGTTCGACTTACTGAATTTGAGTACATTAAGTCAAAGCTAATGTCAAAGCACCCTCGATTTAGATTGAATCAACAATATTTATTTTTCTTGTTAAATGATAATAATATTCGTCAGCTAAAAAGTGGTATATTCCATAAGATGAATGTCACTGACGCACGATGGCGATATACTGCTGGTAGTTATTTACAACAGTTAGCTAAAGGGGAACTTGAAGGAAATTTGGATACCATTTTTGCACGGCTCCGCAATACGGAACAATATTGGCGCATTCCTAGGCAAAATTTGAATTGTATGATTCATCATTATGGTCCAGCTACATGGTTCCTCACATTGAGTCCGAGTGAATATTTATGGTCTGATTTGATAGAATATCTGCGCGAAGTAAATCCTACAATGGCACAGTCTTCGGCCAATGCTTTGATTGCTGCAGATCCTGTGTCTGTATCACGATTTATGGATAATAAGTTCCAAGCAATGTTGAAATTTATATGCTCGAAATCTAACCCCATTGGGGAAGTTACTCATTATTTTTGGAGGCGTGAATATCAAACTAGAGGTACTCAACATTTCCATTTATTAATTTGGGTAAAAGACTCACCGATTCTTGGTAAATCTTCAGCTGAAGATGTTGCCAATTTCATTTCGAAGTACGTAACTTGTAGATTACCTAACAGAGATGAGTCTCCAACTTTATATCGTCGGGTTATTACGCATCAAAATCATCATCATAATAGCTATTGCTTGCGTAGCAGAAAAAAAATAATCGTACAATTCGAGTTTGTCGTTTTGGCTTTCCTCGACCTTTGAGTGATAGTTTGGTCATGAGAGATGTTGTCACTGCCGTAGCTGGTAGGAGACTATTAAAAACGAAAAGTAGATTGTATGACCTTCCAAGATCTCAGAATGAAATCAACATTAATGATTACAATCCTGCAATACTCACAGCGTGGGAGGGCAACATGGATATACAATTTGTTGGGGAAAAATCTTCTGTATTAACAATGTATTGCACTAAATATATATCCAAAGCTGAGAAAAGTTATGTACAGAAAATTTTTGAAAGAATAAATAGTACGAAATCATTAACGAGTCGTCTTTGGAATGTCGCTTTACGTATGTTATGCAACAGAGCATGTGGTGCTCTTGAAGCCGCTGATAGTTTGTTAGGAATTTTTTTATATGGAACAGATCCGTTGACTACTATTAGATGGTTAGACGTTAATCTAATAAGACGTCGAAGATTGAAGTCTTACAAAGAAATTAAGGATATGGATGAAAATTCAACCGATATTTTTTACCCGGATTTGGTAGATTACTACTACCCGACAAGACCAATGGAATTAGAGGAAACTAATTTGTATGATTTCGCAAAGTGGTATGATATAGTATTTAAGGAACCAAAAGCTGAAGTTGAGTTTTATGCATTAGGCGGTGGAAAGTATTTGAAACGCCGTGAAAGAGGTTATTTGATAAGTCATTTTAAATACGATGTAAATACGCAACCAGGAAAATATTTCTTTGCTTTGCTATTACTTTTCCAACCATGGAGAGATTCAGTTGAACTTAAAAACGGATGTGATACTTACGCAGAATCATTTTTGTCAGTGAAATCTGAACTCATTGCTGCTCTAGGTTATCATGAAAAACTAGCAGAGATAGAAAATGATTTCAATTGTGCCAAAGAGCTCATTGAAAAACAAATGGCCGAAAATATAGAAGAGGAACTCGTTGACAACAATATCGATGATTTGGGCTGTATCCAAATTGAAGCTGATGATGCTATGAAAGATTTTGCTGACATGGGTGATAAGCACGATGCTGTTCAATTTGATCTTACTGAAATGATTTCCGATTTAAATGACGACCAAAAGCGTATATTTGATAAGGTCACTCACACTATTGAATCTGGAGATGTTCTTAGAATGTATGTTAGTGGTGAAGGGGGAACCGGTAAAAGTTTTTTAATTAAGACACTAAGATGTTGGATCAAAGAAACTTTGGGAAAAGATACAGCGGTAACGGCTCCTACAGGTTTAGCAGCATTTAACGTTGACGGTTTAACGATACATAGGTTACTCCAATTGCCCGTTGAGCATGGCGAGACATCTAAGTATAAGGAACTTTCCGATGTTGTTTTAAAAACAATTCGTGATCAATTAAAAGACGTTTCGCTTATTATTATTGATGAAGTCTCCATGGTATCAAACATAATGCTACTGTATATCCGCCTTAGATTAACGGAGATTTTCAACACATCTAATGTTGACAATGGCTGGTTCGGTAAAAAACATGTTTTGTTGTTTGGCGATCTCCTTCAATTACCACCGGTACGTCAAGAACAAGCCTTTGTCAAACTCGGTACATCCAAAGTTGAACAGATGTTAGGATCTTTAGGGAGTGCGGATATTTGGGCGAACTTATTCAGTTACGATGAGCTTACAATTAATATGCGTCAGAAAAATGATTCTTTGTATAAAGAAATTCTTTCCAGAATTCGTTTAGGTTTTTTAACTGAGTCAGACATTAAAATACTTAATGAAAAAAAAAATGTTTTGAAAAAACATAAAAACTCCCGACTGAAAAACTCCTTCACTTAAAGAAAACAGTATTAAACTTTAAAAAGTCTGAAATAAAAAAAATAGATGTCGGGATTTTCGTCTGGAGATGTTTCTAACCGAATCATTGAATAAGAAGTAAAGACATCTCCCGACGAAAATCCCGACATCTATTTTTTTTATTTCAGACTTTTTAAAGTTTAATACTGTTTTCTTTAAGTGAAGGAGTTTTTCAGTCGGGAGTTTTTATGTTTTTTCAAAACATTTTTTTATTTCACACTTTTTAAAGACAGACGCGACAGACGCGCGTCGGTTCGGATTGAAATTAGCAGCGCACAACGGTGTGAAGTTGGCGATAGTCGAGCATGACCTTATAAGGTCCCCTTTCGATATGGCAAAATGCGTTTGAATGTGAATATTAATGATTCCTAATTATTTCAGCGAATTTGCAATAGAATTGAACAAACTATGTCTAAGAACACTGTCTGTCACACATGAAAAGTATATCCAAAAAAAAAAAAAAAACGAGCCAAACGAAAACGGGCGCGGGCGCAAACCGAACAATAAAAACCGGCGTGGACGCAAATCGCACAAACTGAATGAAACGCAAAAAATTTGCGGTGCGTTTGCAATTTTTTTCCGCGCTATGGGATCAACAAAACCTCAGAATTGAATTTTTTTTTTTTTTAAATCTCTAACGAGCTCAAGGTTTTTCTTTTCTATTCTTTATCTCTGATCACTTTTGAAGCCAAAGCTTTCGTTTTTGTATTGATATTTTTTTCGTTTCAAATTTGATATTTTCTTTTTTTTTAGATTGATATAATTTTCCTTTCCATTTCAAATTCAAAGGTTTCTCGTTAAATATTATTAAATTGTATTTGAACCTTCATCGCTATAATCGAATGATTAATAAAAAAAATAATTAAAAAAAAATATTTGTACGTTGTTCATTGTTTTTTTTTCCCTCATTTCCAAAATTGTTGAACCTAGGGCCAAAATTAATAATAACAAAATTCTTGAACCTAGGACCAAAATTAATTAATAAAAAATAAAAAAATGTTTGTACGTTGTTCACTATTTTTTTCTCTTTCATTTTTTCCAAAATTTTTGAACCTAAATCCAAATAACAATAACAAAAAAATTCCATTTCACTTTCTGAAACTTTCAGCCACCTTTGTGCATTTTTTTTATGAACTTTCATCAGAATTAATTTTTTTATCTCTGTTGTTCTTATTCGGAGGTTATGTTCGAGAACAATTTCCATGTGACTTTTTCACGTTATCGCTTGATGTGACCACTTTGACACGTTTAGCGATTTCGACTCGACACAAACATCGTTTGGCACGTTGGAGTGAAACTAGCAACACACAACAGTGTGAAGTAGTCGATGATCGAATTATGGTCATGTTGCGATATGTTCAAATGATGTATAACATGAAAGTTAAATAAACAAAAAAGTTCGCGATGAAATTGGACATACTATAAATAAGAACACTGTCCACCACATATAGAAAGTTATGCCAAAAATTGGTCAAGACAATTATCATAGTTTCCGAGAAAACTGGCGACAAAGGAATATCCCCCCACCCACTGATCGCAGTGAAACGCATAACTCCCGTCTTTTTGCCCTACGGGCAGTCGGGAGTTAAAAAGAATTAATTTCAAATCCATGAAGTTTCGTGATAGAATACAAGAATTGTGTGATTACATCAGTGAACTACCAGATGATACTGTTTGTTTGTTAGCTACAAATCATTTGTGCGACGTATTGAACGAAGCTATGCTAAATCGTATACCATCAGAAGATATTATATTAATGACTCATGATGATATAGATTGTGCTCCCTATAATAAGTTGAAAGCGGCCAAGATTTTGGCTCGCAACGATGAAGATAGTTCACGAACAGCAGGTCTTGCAACTCGGATAAGAGTTAGAATAGGAGCTAAGGTTATGCTCAGGCGAAATATAGATGTCACACTAGGCCTGGTGAATGGTACAATTGGTAAAATTGTTTCAGTTAGTCGTTCACTTCATACAAATGATGTCGAGAAGATCAAAATTCGTTTGAAAACAGGGTTGGAGTATGAAATAGAACGCGTGAGGGTTAAATTCCAAATAATGGATGGAGTTTATGTCATACGTAAACAATTCCCTTTGAATACAAGTTATGGTATCAGTGTCCACAAGAGCCAAGGATTAAGCTTAGACCATGTTGTGATAGACGCGGGAACTTCAATATTCATTTGTGGGCAAATTTATGTCGCTCTTTCTCGTGTGACTACTTTGGACGGATTACATTTGATAAATTTCGATCCTTATTCTGTGAAAGCAGATGAATTGGCTGTAATTGAATATAATCGTTTGAGACAGAAGTATCGCCCGGACCTTGCCTCAATCAAATTCTCGACAAGAAGGGCTCCAAAAGTACCGGATTTAGCTTGGGCGATGCCCAAAAATTTTATAGAATTTCAAGAACCACCAACTGAAACGAAAACCAGTACTTGGCAAATCAATGGCCTTTCAAATGTAGATGGTGTTTCGTGTTATGCCAATGCTGTCATACACTGTATGTTTAATTGCCAACCAATCCGAGAAGAACTCGTAAGGAGTGGTAATGTAAAAGAAAATCCATTAACACTTTTACTTCATGCTTATGTAGAACGAAATACATTGTCGAGTTCACTTGCCGTGAGGAAATATGTAGGCGGGTCATTCATTGATAAAAAACAGCACGATGCGTCTGAATTTTTAAATGGCATTTGCAACAATAATGATGCCGTTAAAAATGTTGTCGAGCATAAATTAACAATAAAAATTATATGTCAGTCTTGCCCGTACACAAAGACAGAAGAGCAACCAAATAATATATTAGTACTGACTGTGCCATGTATCAAAAAAACTTTAACTTTACAAGAAATAATTGAACGAACTTTGTCTCAATGGTGTTCAATTGAAGGTCGCTGCGATTTTTGTGGTGAAGTCGGGAAACTTATGATGAAAACAATTATGTCAACGGCTAAGCAGGTTTTGATTCTACAACTTTCGATAATGTCTGTGCATGAAAAAACACCGAAAGTTTCAAAAATTGACTTTAGTATTAAAAATATTCCGACAACTGTTATTACCATGTGTGGCCAAAAATATAAAATCAAGAGTGCCATTTTTCATCAAGGCCAAACGGTTTTCAAAGGTCATTACACAAGCATGTTGAACATGGGACCTTCTTCATGGATTTTTGCAGATGATGATAAAATTGAGAAAAGAAGTTGGCCGAGGAATGCTAAAAATAGTTATATATATTTCTTGGAACAGAGTAAAAAATAAGCCTACAACAAAAGGATCACCTGATCTAGAGTCACGATAGCGCCTCGATACAAGGACATGTATATATTACTATCCCTTAAAAAAACTATAATCATATAATATCCCTTCGAAATCTATCATAACTAAGAACTCCAATCGAAAATCTGGTTTCTTCCAATAATTCGCGATCATTACAAAAAGTTGTTAAATAATCATAAAAAACAGCAAAAATGCTGTACAAAAAGTTGAGACAAGTACATTTACTCCACTCCCTAATAGTTGTTCCCCGTAAAAAAAGCCTTCCCTCTAAATAACCCCGAAAAGTCCTCACCCTGAGAAGTCCTCACCCTGAAAAGTCCTCACCTCGAAAAGTCCTCACCCCGAAAAGTCCTCACCCCGAAATGTCCTCGCCCCGAAAAGTCCTCATAATAAACCCGACCTGAGTTGCTCATGTAGCGACCTCTCTGCACAAAAATTCCCTTAGACCGTTCTCAGAAAAAAATGACAAACCCTCAACAAAATTAAATCCCCACAAAAATTTCTCAAAACTAGAACTGACAGAGTCGTCGGAGTAAAAATCGACTCCTACAAAAACTATCCAAAAACCGGTTCATTATACAACATTCCATACAAAACCACTTTCATTATTATATTTAAAAAAAAAATTGATCAGAGATGATAATTTAAACCTCGTAATTGTTGGGAGTTCACAAAAAGTTGTTAAATAATTGAGATACTGAAGCATATATGGCCAAGTACGTGCGATTATATGCTTTTATATTTCAACCTTCAAATACTACTTCTTAGTTATGAAAAAAAGTCTACACTTTCAGAAAAAGACTAAAAAAGAATGTTTTGGTCATTAATAGGTAAATACATTAAATCATGAAAAGTTGTGAGAAACTTTCTTGAATGAAATTTATGAATAAAGTCATAAAATCGTGAAATTCAACTCTCGCAAAAAGTTGAATTAAAAGATTACAAAAAGTTGTCAAATAATCACAAAAAACAGCAAAAATGCTGTACAAAAAGTTGAGACAAGTACATTTACTCCCCCGTTAAAGGAGCCTTCCCTCTAAATAATTAGAACCTCGTAATAAAACATCTTTAGAAAAATTTCTCCCAACAAAAAACACCATTCAAGAAACCAGATCTCCCCAAAAATCCACTATTAGAAAGCAGTTCGAATCTTTCCTTTTAAAGTAACCTTAAAAAATAATTTATCATGAAAAGTTTTGAAAAACTATCTTGAATGAAATTTATGAATAAAGTCATGAAATCGTGAAATTAAATTCTCGCAAAGAGTTGAATTAAAAGATTACAAAAAGTTGTCAAATAAATATGGATGTGGTCAAGTACATCAGATTATAATGTTAACAAAAAAATTACAAACAAAAAAAATTATATACAAAAAAATTACAAACAAAAAAAACTTGAGAAAAAAAAATTTCGGCTGGTGTACTTGGCGAGTTCGTAACTAAAACTATGAGGTCTAAGTACATTATGAGAAGTAAATTACACATTTCGCCAAGTACACCAGCCGAAATTTTTTTTTCTCAAGTTTTTTTTGTTTGTAATTTTTTTGTATATAATTTTTTTTGTTTGTAATTTTTTTGTTAACATTATAATCTGATGTACTTGACCACATCCATATTTATTTGAAAACTTTTTGTAATCTTTTAATTCAACTCTTTGCGAGAATTTAATTTCACGATTTCATGACTTTATTCATAAATTTCATTCAAGATAGTTTTTCAAAACTTTTCATGATAAATTATTTTTTAAGGTTACTTTAAAAGGAAAGATTCGAACTGCTTTCTAATAGTGGATTTTTGGGGAGATCTGGTTTCTTGAATGGTGTTTTTTGTTGGGAGAAATTTTTCTAAAGATGTTTTATTACGAGGTTCTAATTATTTAGAGGGAAGGCTCCTTTAACGGGGGAGTAAATGTACTTGTCTCAACTTTTTGTACAGCATTTTTGCTGTTTTTTGTGATTTTCACATTACACATTGCACTTCATTGGTTTTTCTATTGCAGTATCACATAAATAGCCGCAATAGGACGAACTTCAATGGCATCCGAACAAGGCTTTATTGCCCTATCGAGGTCATTACTAATCTCCCAGCTACCAGTTATCCTCCGACTGTAGGCAACAAAGTGGCCTGAGTGCCAATGATGTACACCACATAATCTGTAAGTATATAATCCAGTGAGAAAGTTAACATACTGATTTATATTTTTATTCTCAATTCAGACATAATTCTCAACATCGTACCGATAGGTTATGTTGGCTAGACATATAGTAGGTGGAATATCGCTTAATCTGCATGTCAGTGTCTCAAACTTTGGACGTATTCTGACATCAAGCTCGATGAAAATGTGGAAATTCGTTTTCACTGCAACGGTTCCCTTCGCCAAACATCCGGAGGCTTTACATTTAACATTGCTATAGAGCGGAAAAAATCTTATTGCTTTTTCCAATGCACTGAATCCTTGTTGTGCGATAATCACATGATCTACTTCCAAGAACGATAGAGGGTCAATGGACTCCATTCTACATTGTGGATTCGGACACTTGAAGACTTTCAGAGCACTAGGCTCATCAATAAACAATTTCTTCCACAGAAGGCTAACTGTGTCTTCACAGTTTATGGAAATAGATGTTACCGTATTTCCAACTTTCATCTCTCTCCCAGGCTGATAATGAGGAATTAAGATAGCTGCTCTTTCTTGATAAATTTTAGCGTTAGGGCCAGTCTCAGCCAAATGTAAAATGAATTTCCCCATAGCGTTGTCAGAATCTTTTAGAGCTGATGCGTAATGATTATTGTCAAAAACACATCGCAACAAGATTTGTGCTGTCGAATCAAATGGACAGGTATTATAAAGCTTGTATGTTTTCTTCGCATACTTAACCATTGGTGAGCAAGAGCCATTGGCAAGTAGATAAGTTTTTTTCAACCCTCTAGGCATTTCCCTGTTTACATACTGGATTTCTGGAAACTTTTTAAAGTAATTACTTTTTTTTTCAGATCACCAGGCTTGGAATTTTTTGGACCAGCTGATACGGCTTTGCAGCTATCGCTAGAAACTTCATAGGAGCCTCGCGTTTCAATTTCGATGAGCTGCTGTTCAGGTTCTTCTTTTATTGCTTTGTCGCCATCACCATGAACTTCAATGGAAACCGGTGTCTCGATCCTGGTAAGCTGCTTTTCAAACTGATTATCTATAATTGAATATGGGTAGGATTCGTGATTTTCGTCATCTATCGACAAACTTGACAACGATGGTGAAATGTCCTCTCGATTCGATGATTCTATAAATGCATTATCCTGGCCGATATTGGCCGGAAATTCCAATCCATTGTCCGTTTCAGTTTCTAGAATATCGAGGTTTAATTCCTTTTCGATTGTATCAGAATCAGCATCCATCACAATGGTTTCCGCAAAATAATGATTTTTCATTTGGGCTTTGTTGCGCCAATTTTCTCTTGATTTCAGGTCCGGATCTTCTAATTCGTGCGTACTGTAGCTCTTTTCACAAACCGGATAGGATATTCCAGTTGTACTTTGTTCAACATCTAAATCTCTCATGAGAACATTTCGTCCATTCTCTAGTTCCGAGGTGAGTAACATCTCATTGTTTCTTGCGTGCTCAACTTTTAAAGGGACCTGCACACGACGCTTGTTTTCGTGCTAGATTTCGTGCGTGATTTGATTTTGTATATCTATATACATGTGTATATAAATATACAAAAGTACATCACGCAAGAAATCCAGCACGAAAACAAGCGTCGTGTGAAGCGAGCTTAAGTTAGTTAAACAGGATTCGAAAGATATCACAGCTCCCATAATATCTTGGAGATGCACCTTTAAAAAACGGTCCACGCGTAACGGTAACCGTTTGATGAGTGGATTACCTGCTAGAATACGCGTTTTCAAATCATTAAAATATCCTTCAGCGACACTTGTTGAAGCATGTCCCAGGCCATTAGGAACGGCTACGTTAGTCCACAGAGGAAACTCTAAAGCCAGTTCCATCAGTCTCTCAGCGAATTTAGGTAAAAAAAAAGGATTGAGGTCGGACCCTTTCTGTGTAATCGATGTGGCATCTTCGACAATTCCTTCGCTCCACGTCCTGAGAGATAATTGGTCGTTGTCGTGCTCTTCCTCTATAGCGCGTTCAGAATCACTCGGATCAGTTCCATTGTCAAACTTTGGTATATCAAGAGGTTTTTCATCAGAAGCAATTTTAGCTTCCAATGTCTTGCGTGCCGTTTTCGGTGAAAATTCACGATAAGCTAAAATTGCATCTTCATGCTCGTTTACAGCAACGGCTACGGTGAAGAAAAGCAGCTCCGTGAATTCGCTGAAGGATTCGGCATCTATCATCAAGGCAACGCAACGGATGTAAAATTCGCGGATGCACGGGTGGCTTACATGTGCGAAACACACCCACCTGCATACAGCCTTAACGGTATGTGCTACATCTACCCGTATGTACGTGTCCGGTGTGAAAGTGATGCTCTTTGTGACGACGGCAAACATACGATTGACGTATTCTCGAAGAGTCATATTATTTAGAGCAAGGCACATCGCGGTTAAAAGTGCACGCGAATAATCCGCAACAGCCTCCTCCGGTTTACGAGCACCGCTTCGCTGCCACCTTCTTAGCCACCATTCGAGGAATTCGATTGTCAGTGTTTCTGAAATGAGTTGACTAACAATCAAAGTTTTTTTTTCGAAGTTGATAACGATCGCTGTAAGGAAAATGTGGCCTGAATCTAGATTTTCCATTCTTTTGAGCTTTCGAATGATGCTTCCGGTTGTGTCGATTTTTATAGAGGACCATTTTTGTAGACGGCAATACTCGTTGTACGCATGTACTTGTGGAGTTGTCATATAAAATACGAAAAAAGAATCGGCTCCAACTTCTTGAATAGACCCAACATATGGTGGTGTTCTCTTCATTTCTGTAATCGTTCGAATCAAATTGTTTTCATCTCCGCGCTTGATGTCAAAATGTTTGTCGACATGTTCTTTTTTCGCTCCGTCGAGAACACGTAGTTTGTAGAAATTCGGAGGCTCCATCTCACCAATCTGGACATGTTCCCTGGCAATTCTTTTCCGGTAGTTTGAACATCCTTCTATCGCAACTTCTTGACCGACAACCTTTCTCTTCAAACCTCGGAGTGGACGTTTGACTGGTTCGTGATTAACACCTGAAGTGTCTCGAGTTTTTATCTTGATGTCTAAAGCCTCGTCAATTTCTGGTTCGTTGTCGACGAATCTGAAAAAAGGATTCGAACAGCTTTGGCTTTTACATACACCGTATTTAGTGATGTAATGCATGCTGTCTGGTGATTTGTAAATTTTTGCCCGTTTGAAAATATAAGCGCAGGGAAATCGGTACCGCTTAAAAAGGCATCGAATATGACGTCTGTCCAATTATTAGGAGCTAGAATTTCATATTCTCTTCGTTCCATGCCATACTCTACGTATCCTTTTGGTTTTATATTCTCCCACGTTTTAGCATCCACACTTAAAGGGAACCAATCGCGTAGAGTTTTAAATTCGATATTATCAATGATATCAAAATCGGGATCGGCCTGCTTTGATTGCTCAAAGGAATCGTCGCTAAGGATAGAAGAGTTTTGAACAGCTTTTACCGCTATTTCAATACCCTTATTTTTGCATGCGGTCGATAAAATCTGACGCCTGTCCTCGCGTACTGCGGTGTACACATCGTGGGCACTCCAATTACACTTCAGATCTTTGCTCATTTGAATCCACACATCCGATGTATATTTCGGTAACGTTGTCGTTGTCAAGTGCTCTATATATTTTTCGACCGTTTCGATTGCATCCTCTCTAGCGACACGTGGTTTGCGCGGCATTTTTTTGGACTGTAAATATAAAAATAGGAAAATTAGTCATAAATTATTGGGAGTGTTTTTTTTCTTTTAAAACGCGTGTTTTCGGAAATGCTCCGGCTCAATTTTACAACCATATTGCATAATAATTATTTGCTGTAAATAGGATACAGAATGCAATTCCATGAGTGAACTGGCCACCCAGCACTACCAAAAAATAATTTATTATTTACCCACATGGAAAAAATAAAATGGAGTTTAATTTTTGAATGTGAATTTGTTTCAGTTCAGTGCAGCTGAGTTCTGCGTTTCGTCGAAGGCTATCTTTTATTTCCGGAATAAAAGAGGATTTTGATGACAATATAGCGAAATTTCAATTGGTACGTAGTTTTTACTTTAAATAAAATGAAAGTTCTTAGCTTCTCATGCTTTCTGCTTCAATTGTGGTTCTCACTTATCTTATTTATCTTTAATTACTGTAATTATTAGAATGGAAGCTTAATTTGAATACATGTTCATGTTTTTTTGAACACTTAATCTAAATTAGTGCAAATTCAATTTAAATACTAAGATTTAGATTAAACATGATATTAATAATGAATTTCTCATTGATTTTAGGTATTGCTGCTGAGTCCCAGTTCGCTGACGTAATATCTCCTGACAATTGAATTTGTTCAACCTTCTTATTCAAATTCTTCCATTCATAATTGTCTGTCAAAATCGATGTACAAAATCTATATCTGGAAGTTAGTCATGAATTCGACAGGATGTACTAAATATTTGATAGCAATCGAAAAAATTGATTCCATAGGGCTCAGTTTACATGTATCAATTCAAAATGGAAAATTGTGGCCCGAGGAGATAACTTGTGGAAAATTCGTTCGGGAATTGCGAAAAACGGTAAAAGTTGATATTGGACGGCAAAACGTGAAATTCTAGAAACGAACGCAACAAAATCTTCTATAACCCTGCTTCAGTGATCTTTCGAAATAATTATACTCAAACACCATTTTCAAAACATTTCATCAATTTCTTTTTTGGTTTTTTTGTGAAGGGGATAATCAGAACACGATGTGACGGCGGTTTGCGTTGGACCGGCCAGATCTTGCACCGTATGACTGTACATTCGCATATGTGCGTGTTCGCAATGTTTAAGTTTTGTCATTTCAATATCTAATTGATTCAATTATTGCTAAATGATCGGATTATTAAACAGCGAAGCCAAGACTCTCAATAGATAAGAAATGTGTATCAATCTTTTTTTTTATTTAATTAAAAAAGCTTCAATAAATTTCGATGAGAAGAATTCTCGAATATTATCAAAATCAATATTCCTTTATTCAAAAAAATTCCTATCACTATTACGATTTTTCTCCATGATTTGCATGTAATTCACTAACGAACATACGAATATGTCCCATAAATGGAAAAAATACATCGTGTTTAAATATTCGTATATTGCGTAACTTTTCTATGTATCTCACGTTGTAAAAATATCTGAATTATGTAGAAGCTCGAATCACATAATGAAAATGCAACATTTGATTTTATGTAAGATGAAATTCAACAAAATAAACTAATTTTCGTCTTGATTGGATTATATTCAATTAATCAATAGATAAATTTATTTCCTGACGACTTACTTGTTCAGTAGAAGAAATTTGTACTTTTATTCTTTCCCAAAAACGATGGTATAGTTGGAGGATTTCACCGACTTCGGATCTGCATAAAATTCAAACAATCACTCGAACTAATTTTCCTCTCGATTGGATTAGGTTCAATTAATCAGGATCCACGAAATAGTCACCATATATCCCGGTTCACGAATATTCGATGAGAAAAAAAAACACGCTTGTCAAATATTGAATTAATAATTTTTTGTCATTTGGAGTAAAAAGGGACCAAAGAATTGAAAAACTATGAAAATAAAAAACACTTTGATAGTCACTAAAAAATTGAATTAATCAATTCACACTGTTCTCATTCCACTGTTCTGCCGTATATTTCTTTAAACCTTTTTATTGTTTTTTTCCCTCCTATTTGTTAATTTAATCAACAGATGAATTTATCTCCTGACGGCTCACTTGTTCGGTAGACAAAAATTGTACTTTTATTCTTTTCCAAAAACGATGGCATAGCCGCCAAATTTCACTGACTTCATCGAAACAAAAGTCAAACAAGCTGTACCGCCACTATTCTGCATGAATAATCGAATGACACGATTCGTTAGTCTTCAGCCAATCGCGTTGAAATGTGGTGCAATGGTAGAGAGTAACTAGCGCCTCTCTCCAATAAGCGTCGTCAATTTCGGAGTAAGTCTACAGTATTCCAAGAATCATGGGTCCTCTTATGTTACTTATCGTGTCGTGCAAAAATCTTAGCATTCGGAGAATTTCCCTGCGATTCCTTGTTTTCGCGTCGGTTAAGAAAAACTTTTTAATGCAAGTTGTATATAACAAACGTTAATATTTTAATGTTATATAATATAATTTTAAAATATTATATATGCGTGCGTGCTTATGAAAATTTCATTAGTTTCCTATGGAATATAGTATGAAATGAAAAGGAAAAAAATCAAAGTGATTTTTATGTAGCTTGGTGAAATGTGAAAGATATTTATTCACACATTTTGAACACTAAATGACGAAAATTTTTCAACAAGTTTATTTTTTGAAATTTGTTTGCATGCATTTTGCAAGTCCGCTATTTATCCGGTGAATCATAAAATAAGACATAATGCGAGGCATTCCGATAAAAGTAATTGTTGCATGTGTTTATCGATTTGTAATTATCGTTAAAGGGTTGTACAAATTTTGGAGATGAACATTCCAATCTCAGCTTTGCGAAGAGGACCGATTATTCTTTCTCTTCCAATTCAATTAATTACCGTCTAACCATCTATTATTGTTCAATATTCGTTTCTATCGCTCTAACGATCTCCAAACATTTTTTTCATATTACCTTGCCGGTTCTGAGGATCC
The DNA here is from genome assembly GCA_037576405.1 of Campoplex capitator. NCBI lineage: Eukaryota > Metazoa > Arthropoda > Insecta > Hymenoptera > Ichneumonidae > Campoplex > Campoplex capitator. Next base: position 24,094 of record JARBWI010000022.1, read on the forward strand.
AATTGCTTTTGGCTTTATCTTGAAAAAATCGTCAATCTCTGGAAAATTTTATTGATATCAAGCGAAGGAATATGGCCAAAACATTGATACCCTTCTTCTGCGCTGTCATCATGATTTATCACAGAAAAAAACAACAAGAGGAGCAAAAATATGATATATTAAGTAATCTGAGATCAAAAGGAAAAAACAAAAAAAAATCGAGAAAACAATAAAATATCAAAATAATGTGTGCGAAATATTCATTTTTCACTGTGTACTTTTTTGACTTTGATCCTTGAGCATTTTCCTAACTCTTTTACCGCTACATTTGTGCTTACATATGCGTGAAGAATACATCTGATTTGAAAAAATGAAAATAAATTAAAATATTGTTGGAAACGGGTGACTTGACTTACATACGTATACATTCTTTTATGTTTAAATACATGCAAGAGCGATACTTGAAAAAATGTTGTCCACAGCATCAAAATATATATGGTATACTTTCTGTGCTTTATCGATTCATGCCGATTTTTATTCATTTTAACAAATTCGAATTTAAAACATGAACTAAAACAGGTAAGAAGAGAAGATAAAACGAATTATGTGTTCAATAAATAATAAATTTTCATTGAATCTTGAAAGCCTTTTTTACGTCAGTTTTTTTTTAATAGTCAAGTAAAGTACATAAATAGACAAAAACTATTTATTGACTTTATTAATAAATAAAAAAAGTTCCAAGAGTGGGGTTTGATCACTCGACCCAGCGCGTTCAGCTCAAGCGTGTTTACGCTATGCAATGGGTGAGAGAGTGATGGCTGCGAGAGATGGTTACGTGTCACATCGTACGGCCTAAATTGTTGCTTTGGTGATTCTCCGTTCCTGTTTCCTGAAGAAGTGGTAAACCACTGAACAATTTAATCGCGCCACCATTAACCACTGAACGATAACCAATAAATCTGTAAAACAAAAAATTAATATAGTCGACTTGAGGGGGCTAACTCAGGGGCCAAATTTTGAAATTTATTTTTTGAAAAAATGGTTTACCACTGAACGATGTAATTGCGCCACCATTAACCACTGTACGACCCCTAAGAAATTTGTGAAAAAAAAATCAATATAGTCAACTTAAGGGGGCTAACTCAGGGGTTAAATTTTGAAATTTATTTTTTGAAAATATGGTTCACCACTGAACGATTTAATTGCGCCACCACGAACCACTGTACGACCCCCAAGACATTTGTTTAAAAAAAAATCGAAATTTTTCATTTGGGGGGGCTAACTCATGGGAGGTCATAATAACCGCTGCGGAAAAAGCTGGCGCAAAAAAAAACAATTCCCAACACGGAGCAGGACGACAACATAAAAAACACTAACGAGTACGGGGAAAGATATAAAATATACCAAAAGGAAATGCAGACTTCAAGAAACGAACTGAAAAGAATTTAAAAAGAAAGCTTCAAAAGATACGCGGAATCAATAGGTCCAAACACCCCGATTAAATCGGCATGGGAAAAGATTCGAATGTTCCAAAACGGAATTAAAGGCAGAAATGTGAACGATACCAGGATAATTGACAACCCCAAAATACAGGCGATAGTCGACAAATTAGCCCCCCCATATGCTATGCCGAAGTACACTACCTCTCAACCGCAAGAAGCACCCATACACTCACTAACGCAAAGCTTGAAAATGCACGAACTAACTATGAGCATAAAAGAACTAAAAACGCAAGCAGCGGCGGGCCCCGATCTGATCAACAACTGCATGATTCAACTCATGACCAACAACACCTTACAACTTCTTCTCAAGATATTCAACTTGATCATGGCCACCGGAAACACTCCAAATGAATGGAAAAACTTCGATGTATGCCTCATACCTAAGGCTAACAACGGATTCAGACCAATTGCACTAGCAAGCTGTATCCTGAAACTATTCGAAAGAATACTAAAAAATCGACTAGACTATTACCTAGAGACCGACCTTGTTCTTCCTCGATCCCAATTCGGTTTCAGAAAAGGCCGATCCTGCTCGGATAATCTAGCGATTCTGTCCACCGACATATTCAACAGTCTTATCAAAAAACATTTTGTAGCAGCTCTATTCTTGGACATAGATGACGCAGTACTACCTGAGCTACTTTCAAAAAATCTGAGTGAACTAAGGATCCCAAGCAACTACATATGGGTCATTAACAGTTTAACATGGCGACGCAATGTCAATTTCTATGCTAATGGTGTGCATATTGGAAAGAGGACGGTATTCAAGGGTCTCCCCCAAGGATGCGTCCTCAGCCCAATATTATTTAATATTTACCTCCGAGATATCCTTCACAATATTGGAGAGGTCTGCAATATCGTACAATACGCTGACGATATTGCTATCTATTGCAGAAATGCTGACACTGAAAACGCTATATCGGAATTACAGAAAGGCACAGAGACCCTGAACAGATGGCTAGAATCATTGGGCCTTTCCATTTCAACGGAGAAATCCAAATTCATGATATTCACCAACTGCAAGGCCCTGATAATCCAGCCGAGAATAGAACTCAATGGGACGCCATTAGAATTCCACAACAAGGTAAAATTCCTAGGAGTGACACTCGATTCAAAGCTCTCGTGGAACACACATGTAAATAATTTGGTACAGTCAGCGGCAAGAACGATAAACATAATCAGAGCACTTGGCGCTTTAACATGGGGCAGCCACCCGTCAACTCTACTAACTATATATAAAGACATGATAAGAGCCCGTTTAGAATGGGGGCATTTTTGCTATTACTCATCAACTAAATCAACGCTAGCAAAACTCGAAAAAATGCAGTTCCGAGCGTTGAGAACGATATTAGGATGTATGGGCTCAACCACCAACATTTTATTGGATTTGGCAAAAGAAATGCCCACACATATTAGAGCATCTATGCTAACGGCCCGCTACTTAACCAAAATATACACAGACAAATCACACCCGCTCATTACTAAACTAGAATATACCACAGTTCTACTAAGTCGAAGAAGAACTCCAAGCAAATACGCGTCATTTTTAGCTGAAACGTGGCTGAATATAAAAGAAAAAATTAAAAACATAGAAAGACTCAACTTACCTGTGTGCTACGAATTCCCATACGAAACTCAAATCCAGGAAATAGACTCAAATTTTGAAGCCGGCCTAGCAGCCAAAGACTCCAAAAATCCTAATGAAGCGTTCAACAAATTCCTTAGAGAACAGCACCCTGAATCAGAGAGGATTTTTACAGACGGATCCAAAAACAGAGAACTAGGGCTCGTAGGAGCAGCCTTCATCATCCCGGGAAAAAACATAAATCGAGGTTTCCTGATGGAGGAACATTGCTCGGTCTTTGAGGCCGAGGCAATAGCCATTAAAGAAGCTATCAAGCACATCAGGCACACGGATACAAGGGACATCATCATTTGCTCCGACTCGGCTTCGGTTATAAAGTGCATTGAGACTCCGAAAATCTCCCCGAAAACACAGAAGATCATACTAGAAATAAAGAGTGCGATATGGAACATCAAAAGAAAAAATAGAAAAATCTCCTTTATTTGGTGCCCAGCGCATGTAGGCATTGAGAGGAACGAATCAGCGGACAGAGAAGTGGCATCAGGCAGCCTAATTGGGATGCCGATACAAATCCCACAAAGTCAAAACTCTGCAAACATCATCTTCCAGAAAGAAGCCGCTGAGAAAACAAAATATTATCTCAACTGCCAATTTAAATTCAAAGGAGTAACATACGGAAAACTCCGAGCAGAGTCGGAAAGAGCCCCATGGTTCCACAACTTCAATCAGCCAAGAAAATCCCTAGTTTTCATTAATAGACTCCGCACAGGGCACACGGGAGCGAAAGCCTTCCTCTGCAAACTAATTATAATCCAGAATCCTCTCTGCATCTGCGAAAAAGAAACACAAGATTTGAACCATATCTTCTGGAACTGCGAGCTCTCCCACGAGGCAACAAAAAGATTAGAGTCGTCACTCAAACAAATGAAGGAACTCCCGCCGTGGGAGATACGAAGCCTCGCATTTTCTAGCGACAAGAAAATTATCAAAGCTATAACGAAATTCTACAATGAAATATATGACGTTTTCTCCACAATATAATCAGGATACAATTTATTTTCCTTTTTCTAACCATTAAAACAATATTAATATAGTGACCTAAAACTAGGTCAGAGTGGGAGGAAAAGAATGGGGGAATAATATCCTTCCCACCCCATCCCAAACCGAACTTGCCAGTCTTACCAACTTTTCTCTAAGGAGGGCGAAAAAAAAAAAAACGCCCCAACAGATCAAAACGCTCCCATTGGCTGAATCTGTGGAACACATGAGGCCGTGAAGATCCCCCCTCCATCGCCGAAAAGAAAGAAGAAGACAGAAGGATACTTGGCATACGGAGCAAGGTTACCAGTGTAACAGCGACATTAGAAAGAGATACAAGTAGTGAAATAGGACACACGACGGTTTAAGTTGAATGAACTGCTGACAGTGCGAAATCGGGCTACGTATCAGATCGTATGAAAAAGTAGTGGATGGAAGTACTTTCTGTGCGACGGAATGAAAGAAAAAAGAAAAGACTAGCCGAAAGGAGTGAGAAGTATGCAAGTGAGATACAAATGAAATTATTGTATTTATGAACGATAGTATGTTTATCAAGAGACTCGGTAGAGTCTCGGGACAAGTACATTGACAGCCCTGTCGTCTGCTGGCCCGAGGCTCGCCGAGACTATACTTTCTCGAAACAAAACTTTTCGCGGTGGTGGGGGTAAAATTGGCATGTCATTTTATTGAATTACGAAGCACAGAAGCAATTGAGGAACTCAAAAATTGAACTTTTAGCTAATTAAGAAATTCTCTTTCGATTGCGCCCAAAATCAGCATGATCGGTCGCGTAATTGCTAAGAAAAAACTTTGCACGGGCTCAAGATTATTCAAAAGTTACCAACACATTCAAGAATTTGACGTGTCTGTATACAACACCATGATAGGCCTCATCGCACGCCTCAAGACACATTTTCATCAAAGTCAGTCTCCAGTGACAGCTGGAGAGAGAGAGAGAGAGAGAGAGAGAGAGCAATGACTACTACGTTCACACGGAACTCTTATTCCGGATTAATTAATCGGGTTTATTATGCCCGATATATATGTATATACACCCCATTATAACCAAATCGGAATAAGAGTGCCGTGTAAGCGTAGTGTATGACATCTACAACGGTTATTAACGGAGTTTTGACATAATCAAGTGCAGGTCGTCCGAAAAATTTCGATTAATGGATTTAATAAAAATATTCAACGGAGATTCTGAGTGAAGTTCTGTAATGATAAAGTGCGAGATTAGCGAGTAAATTGGATAAATTGTGAAAAATAATGATCTCAGTATAAACTTTTGAACAGACTGGTAAGCATTTTTTTTTGTGATCCTGTGTATTCAAATCTCGCAGTGAACATATTCATCTACAAAATATAAAAATGCAAAATAAAATCAACAGTTATGGGTTATATTCACAAGCTAAAAGTGCGGATTGTAATTATATACAGTCTCCATAGGAGTTTATATGAACCAAAATATTTAAGAATTTTAGAAAAAAGAAGTGATATAATCGCAAAAATCCCCTCACGGGGAAAAAAACGTGGACAAGTACATTGGTGGTCCCTTGTTTCCCTATGATATTAAAAAAATCCAAAACGCCGCTTAGAAGAATTCAAAAAAAGTTACAAAATAAGTTGAGATCTGTTGAAATATACGTGGCCAAATACGGGAAGCTTTACTGCGTTTCAATAAATTTCCAAAGACGGTTTGATGTTTATAGAAAAAATAATCAAGTTTGGAAACTCAACTATGTCACCAACCAAATTGCAAACGTAAAAAAATAAGATCGTAAAAAAATTCTGAACGAAGTACTTGGCGAGGATTTTTCCATGAAATAAGCGTAGTGTATAGATCATGATCAAGAATTCGCCAAGTACTTCGTTCAGAATTTTTTTACGATCTTATTTTTTTACGTTTGCAATTTGGTTGGTGACATAGTTGAGTTTCCAAACTTGATTATTTTTTCTATAAACATCAAACCGTCTTTGGAAATTTATTGAAACGCAGTAAAGCTTCCCGTATTTGGCCACGTATATTTCAACAGATCTCAACTTATTTTGTAACTTTTTTTGAATTCTTCTAAGCGGCGTTTTGGATTTTTTTAATATCATAGGGAAACAAGGGACCACCAATGTACTTGTCCACGTTTTTTTCCCCGTGAGGGGATTTTTGCGATTTATAATATTCGATACACATCGCAGATAATCTATAGATTTAAGAAATAAACATCAATCAATCAATCCATCTCTCTCTCTCAGGATGTTTTCTCTTTTTTGCGTTTTTGTTATTTTTTCATAGCTTTTTGGTCCATTTCTAATTGCTTGTTGATGTTCATTCTTGCTGATAATCGTCGCTATGATCTTTTTTACCTCTTTCAATTCTTGTCTAAGCTGTGATACTTCTGCTCCGATTGCTTCTTTCATGACTTTCTTTAATTCTGATCTACTTATGCTTTCATCCTTGATGTTCCTTACTATCTTGAGTATTTCCTCTATGCTATTGTCTACTCCATTACTACTTTTTCATTCTGTAGCGCTTCATCCTCCTCCTCATACTTTTTGTTAGTTAATATTGTGTCTGGTTCTCCGGTCATATCACTCTTCATGCTGCTGTTGCTTCCGACACTTTCCAACCTCCCCCTTATATTTTCAACTCTATTAATTAATTTTTTCTCTTTTTCCGGCACAGGGAACTCTCTCATTGTCCTTGTTATTTGTGCAGTGTTTTTGTATGCACCCCGGATGGATTCAACGAGCATTGTGAATATATATTTTACAAAGTGGGCAAAAAAATAAGTTTTTTAAACCGTATAAAAAACCACATATCTGCGTACACACGTTGCATAGTATATAAAACAATTGTAGCACCACACTTCGATTACTGTTCGACAATCATGGTGAATATGGGTGAAACCAAATTACTAAAATTGCAAAAATCTCAAAATCGTGCAATGAAAACCATCCTCCAAGTCAATAAATACACGAGAATTAGAGAAATGCTCGAAGTGCTGTGTTTAATGTCTATAAAAGAACGACTTGAGTATAAGCTGTGTATATTTATTTATAAAGCTCTGAACAATATGTTGCCAAATGAAATAAGCAATGGGATGCAACTAGTAAGTGCAGAACGAGATAGAACAACTAGACGGAATTGTGATATTAAGTTAAATATTAGGCGAACAAAGACGGCACAAAAAACTTCAATTATGAAGTGAAACTTTTCGGGATCGCGTGATCCCCGAGAAGACCTCCTCTTTGTCTGGAGGAAAAAGGATTTGGACTCGAGTTGACTATGATACATAAAATAGGATTGAGACTTGGATATTGTAATTAAAAATATATTATTAATTTAGACAGCGCTCTCTCTCCACACCCATGTGTGTATTACAGGCCTCAGCGATGTGATGGTCACTTTCGTGTGTGACAGTATCGACCTTTAATCATAGGCATCGTAACGAATGCAAGAGAGATCGCTGCTGAAATAATGAAAAAAAAAATTAGTTTGAAAATGAGCAACTATTGGAGTTTATGATGGAGACGGATGTTAGAAGATGAGTTAGTGAGAAAAAAGAATTTTTACTTATTAATTTATAACTGAAAAACACGTAATAAATACGTTAGAAGGAGCACCATTATTAGGTTAGGAGGACGGCGAAGAGGTAGTCTTCTCGGAGCGCGTATCGCTCTGTCTATGCGTGAGCGAGAGTATGCAAGTATGTGTGAAATTACAAAGAGATGCGAGCTTACACACACAGCCTCTGCGCTAGAGAAGCAAGAAAATAAAAGAACGAGAATTTACTTATCGCGTTCGCTCCTACTCCCGAAAAGATTGCGCTCGATCTTAAATCGAGATGAATTTAAATGAAAGTATTTATATCGCTATTATCTTAAATAATTAGGTAATGCGTCAGTGAAGCTGACGTTATAAAGTTTCGATATATGAACAATTTATTTTGTTCTTATCTCATGCCTTGTGTAATCACGTTCAATATGAGCGTGGCGAGCGCTTCATATAGCACAGGTCAGAGAGGCTGACCAACAAAAAAAATTCAATTGTGTACTTCGTACATCCCGATGTAATTACGATTTGACGGTAAAAATCCTACAGTGTAGTATTGTTTCGATAAATCACGATATAAACTGTCAGTGACGCTTCACAGTGTGATTGTGATAAAGATAGAGAGCTGATCCTTCGAGGATGCATAAGCTCGATGAAATAATCACATGGAGGTCTCGAGTTTATCCGAATCGTGTTTTATTTAAACAATTCCTCCCTAAGATCACCAGTCTAACGCTCTAACTCTAAGGTCTAACATCCAGCGCAATGCTGGGGCTTTCCAGAGAGTTATAGTCCAAGAGCCCACTGCGAAATATCGACCCGAATCGGACTTACGGCCAAATTGTGTACGATTCGATGGCGAATGTAGTCGTGATAGGGTTGCCGGATATGATAAACCCTGTATCTTGACCAAAGGGTCGAAAAAAGGGCCACTTCCGGTCAATTTTTCGGGGACCTGCTACCTGGATAAAACTGACGATCAAAATTAGTGCCAATCGATGGGGGAGGTTGAGCACTTTGAGGATAAACCGGGTTGCCACCCCCCACCTTGTCAGGGGCTGCGGCAGCCACCTCTAAGTGTGACCCATTTTTCTAGTGTACTACCCGGATCGAACTTACGATTTTTTTTTTTTAAATCGAAGCTTGAACCTTTCCGAACATGAAAAAATAGGGTTGCCACTTCTGACCTTGACCAAAACAGCTGTCAGCCAGCCTCGAGTTACCCGATTTCGAAGTCCCAATTTCGATCGCAATTAAACTACCCGCATCGTACTTACCAATACTTTTTTTTTTTAATTGCAGATCGAATGTTGCCGAATATAAAAAAAGGGTTGCCACCTCTGGCCTTGACTTAAAACTTTTTTGCCAGCGAATTATGGCGTCAATATAAATAAATTTTATCTTGAAGTAGATCGAAGCGTTGAGATTGTGGCAAAAAAAAACAAAACTAACAAAACAAAAAAAAATGTTCGGGGTCATCGAAATAGAAGACAATCGTAGTCTATCGGTGCTGGCTGTGAGATTACAGAACGGATGGTTATGTTTACCGTGTCAAACAATTCTTTATGATGAAGAAGTGTTTTTTATGCGGTGGATGCGACGGCATAATCGATTTTACCGATAGCATACTACAACGGTGTTTAAATTTTATAGAATTGAGGAAAAAAAAAAATTTTAAATATGGTGATCTCGAATTTTCAAGTGAAATGGCCACCGATTTTGGTAATCACACCAAATGTTATAAAAAAATAAGTGCTCTGAAGCGAAAACATCGCGAAGAATTCGACGCAGCGTACCCGGCAGACAAGGTAAGTTTACGAAATCGGATTGTTTAGACTGGAAATAACGTGCATAGATAGTGTTCACTTTTTTGCATTTATACATTTTTTTACGATTTCCCAAAATGGTGAAAATTTAGATTTTGTTTTCAATAATTTCATAAATTCATGCACTTGAATTATGTAATTGATTATTTGATAAATGCATTGATAAAAGGGTCAACAAGATCAATCCCTTTTCCCTCAGAACGCCAATACAATGGAATGGGAACTTTACCATGCAATATACAGTACGTATTTTTCGCCATCCTCAGGTATTGTGTGAGACGTCAACACCTAAGATTAGGGAGATGGCAGCTTCACCGACTTTGCCAACTTCTTCTGAACAAAATATCCAGACCACAGATCAGCCAGTGGCTTCGTGTTCTCATTCGGCAGAAAATACACGAAAAATCGAACCGCAATTTGAGGAATCTCCAACCGTTTCTACCCATCTCGGAAAAACGCCACAGGTGTGCATTTTTTGTGAGATCGCGGTAAAAAGAGCCGGCGGAAAGAGATTTTCAACAATCGCATCAAACTGCTCTGATACGATAAATAGATTGAAGGAATCCGCAGAAAGGTTGGAAGACACGCGATTACTCGACAAATTAACAGGTTGCAATGTTGTAAATTATCATAAGATTTGCAAACTTAATTATCACAAATTATGTGAGAAATCGGTTCAGGACGATCAAGATGCAGGTATTTGGCATGGAACAAGACAAGTTCATAATACTGCTTTTGAAGTCTTTTCCATTTTCATACGTGAAGAAATTGTTGCGAAAGAAAAAGTCTTCTACCTGCAAGATTTAAATACGAAATATAAAAGTTTACTATTGGAAATATGTGACGGAAAATATAGCAGCGATTTCTTCTCAAATTATAAAGTCGATCACTTGCAAACCAAAATAATGCAACATTTTGGTGACGTTCTTACCATTGAACCGTCTGGGGGGCATCGGAATAAAAAAATCGTGTATAATCGGGAGATGGACGTGACTAAACTGCTAAATGAATCGGCTTTCAACGAAAATGCAGAGCAAAACAAACAGGAAAGTGTAGCGTATGCAATCAGGAATGCGGTAAAAATGAATGAAAGAAATCCATTGCAGGATAAAGTGCAGGTCGAAGATCTATTAAACGGGGAATGTCAAATTCCAGAAATGTTGTTTGCGTTTATTTGCAATCTGATTCAAGGACCGGACTATCGCAGAAAAAACTCAAGCGAGGACGATATCAAAATCAAATCTCTGTGCCAGGACATCATTTACGCAATAACGAAGGGTAGAGTAAAGCCTGCGAAACATTTGATGTTGGGTTTGACTATGAAATCGTTAACGAGTAGTAGAAAAGTGCTTACAATTCTAAATAAATATGGTCACTCAATTTCGTACTCTGTGGCGGAAGAGCTGGAAACTGAGCTAACGTACACAGCTTACTCGAACAACGAATTAATTCCACCTGGGATAGACATCAAAGACGGAGTTTGTACGCATGTAGCTTTCGATAATTATGATCGTTTTGTCGATACATCGAGTGGGAAAGATACGTTACACGACACAGTCGGAATTATATATCACTTTCCTAAAGTTAACGTACCTTCATCACCGTTTGACACTTTGCCGGATGCACTTGAGACAGAAACGCTCAGTGAAATTTCGTTCGACAGTTCTTCTAGAGGGAGGCCTCCTAGTCGCAAAAGACGCCGATTCGAAGTCATTCCTCGCGAAACCGTGGCATACTACGAAAAACCTACCAAAGCGATAGCACTGTTGCCCCTTAAAACTATCACGGAAATTCAAATCGACTGTAACAGCGCCAAACAGGATGCTATAATCAAAGACTTGATTTGGGGAATTTTTTTATCACAAATTTCTTCCGTCCCAATGTGGGTGGGATTCAATTGCAAAACATTGTTAGACAGCAGCGAAAAACAAACACTCGATTACTTGCCACCTATAAATTTATCGCCTACGTCGTATTCAGTTGTACAACAAACTATGAATATCGCAATGGATATCGCGAAGAAATGCGCACAAGATAACATTATTGTTACGTACGATCTGGCTATAGCGAAAAAGGCTATGGAAATTCAAAGCACCGAAAGTCCCCTTTTTGATCAACTTTTCATTAATTTGGGTGCATTCCACACGCAAATGGCGTATTTCAAAGCAATCGGGAAGTACATCGATTCGTGCGGTATCGTCGATATCTTAGGGCAATGTGATATTCTTGCACCTGGTTCAGTAAACGGTTTTATTGAGAGCAAACATTTCAATAGATGTAAGAGGATACATCCTCTTATATCTGGAGCACTGCAAAAATTGCATTTCGAACGTTTTCTGTCGGAGGTCGATGTGTGCCCTGAAACATTGACCGAAGACTTGGAAGCTGTTCTCAATAATCCCACAGACGTTCGCTCACCTCTAAGCTTGCGATCTTCGTTGAGTGAAGTTATCGAAAAATACAAAAACTTTTGTTCTTTGACTTTGTCTGGCGCTCACGGAAAAACAGCACAATTTTACATGCAGTATATCGAATACATCAATCTCTTTTATCGTTTTTCGAGAAGTATAAGAACGAGCGACTTCGAATTGTATATCGATTCCTTATCTGACATGGCAAACGTTTTTTTTTTTCATTTTTAATCAACCGAATTATGCGAGATGGAGTCTCAAATATTTGAGTAATCTCATCAACCTTAAAATATGCAATTCTCCTTTGCTGGACGAATTTAGGCGGGGGGCTTTTGGAATTAAAAGAACCAGCGGTAATCTGGCTCGGGCTCCTGTTGATCTTACTCTGGAACAGACCATTAATGCAGACGCTGTAAATTCTTTAACTGGGATATCTCATTTCACCAGCTCCATCTCGGCAAGGCAACGCTGGGCACTCAGCCACAGCTTACGAACAAGAATAATTACTCAGCTGATAGAAGAAATAAATATTGCACCTAAAGACGACATCACACATTCACTTGAGAAAAGTAGAATCGAAAAAAATCAAAAACAACTCGATGAGCTTGTTTCTGCTATAAAACAAAATTTCAATCCTTTCGATCCAAATATCGACATGAATGAATTATTTACCATTTCAACAGGCAGAGCAGCATCTTCTTCTGTAGCAAGTTTTTTATTGAACAGCAACGCCGTTGGAGAGACAAAAAAAAAACCAATTTATTAAACAATGCGAAGAGGACTCAGAACGCTTCACGAGACCGATCTCGCGCAACTCACTCCATAATTTTGCTTCTGATTGTGCCAAAAAAATACAAAAAAGTAAAGACGGTAGCAAACAGGCCCTTATTAAAATGGAAAGGGATATTTTTGGGCGCTTATTAGCAGTAGCTCTTGAAAAGAAAGTCGATTTAGAATTATGTTTCCGATACCCGTTATCTGCCGTGCCACCAGCTTTGTGCCAATATTCTGGTGAGATGTGCAAAACTGATAAATCTTCTTTAGCAAAACATCTTAACTCAAAAATCAACTTGTCAAGACCATCTAAAATTGACGTTGATGTTATCGATGGATTTTACTACTTGTATCTTCTGGGTCAAAACGTTCCACAAACCTTCGACAAAATAGGAGAACTGATATTGCAAAAGACTTGTACGACAGATGCAAGTGAAATTCATTTAATTTTTGATAGGTACATAAGCCCGCCAATTAAAGATAGCGAACGACTTAGTAGACAAGAAACCGATATACCTTACACGATTAAAGGACCTGCACAAACCAGACCAACCGATTTTTACAAAAGTTTGAAAAATTATAAATTTAAAGACGCCATTGTGCTTTTTTTATTCGAGTTCTGGGGAAATGATGCGATGGTCCCCATTCTTTCTAACAAAAAAGTCTTTATAACAACTCAAGAAAAGTGTTATTCATTCGTCGTTGTAAACGGTCACGTAGAAAAAAAAGAGGAGAACGATTTAATGTGCTATCACGAAGAAGCGGACACCCGGATTATTTTTCACATCGGCAAATTAAAAGACAATTCTAATGTCATGATAAAAGCTTCAGACACCGACATTCTCGTCATTTTATTGGGTAATATCCATAAGTTTGCACATTTGCGCATATGGATGTCGAATAGGACATCAAGAAAAAACGATTACGATTGTACAAGCTTGACCGATTTGGCAAACGTTCTTGGGACAGGTGTGTGTAGAGCTTTGCCAGCTTTCCACGCATTTACAGGATGCGATTACACGGCGGCGTTCTATCGGAAAGGAAAAATCCGTCCGTTTCAAATGTTACAAAAAAATGAAAAATTTCAGACCGTTTTTGCTACACTTGATGACCCCATAAAAATTTTTAACGACGAGACAATAGAGGCAATTCAAGAGTACACTTGTCTAATGTACGATGTCAAAAATTGCACAAGTGTCGACTTAGCGAGATTGCAAATTTTTCAAAAACTCTATATGAAAAATATGAATAGCGACCACTTTCTGACAAGAGTTAAAGGGTTCGAGTCCAATTTAATTCCTCCGTGTTGGAAAACTTTGAAACAAAAAATCCTCAGGTCAAGCTTCATTAATGTAATGTGGCTAAATGCAACGGACGAGGTTTGCGTTAAATTTAACCCTCAAGAATGTGGATGGATTTTCCATGATAAGCTTGTACCTCTGTGGTATCAAGGAGATCCAACCCCAATGAGAGTAGAAGACATTGTGCTCATAGAACAGAGTGGAAGCAATGATAATGCGGATTTCGCGGTTCATAGTTCCGACTCTGAAACCGAATAAGTTTGCTTGTTTTTGTCAAAAAACGTCGATATTTTTCGAAAAAATTTTCTTTTCAGTGTATTATCGTAATTCTAATTGTAAGATTATAAATGAATAAAAATGTTTGGTTTTCGTGTTACACAAACCCATCTTTTTCAATCCACGCCTTTACCGACCTGCTGAAAGATTATTTATTCCTTAATAAAATAAGAATAAAAAATAAAACTTTTTTATTATTTAACGCTGAACCAAGATTTTATAACGTTTTTTCATTAACCACTTCGATCTTCTGCCAAATAAAATAAATTGATATTGACGCTATAATTCGCTGGCAAAAAAATTTGCAGTTAAGTTCAGAGGTGGCAACCTTCTTTTTATATTTGGCAACATTCGATCTACAATTTAAAAATAAAAGGATTGGTAAGTACGATGGGGGTAGTTAAATTGCGATCGGAATTGGGACCTCGAAATCGGGTAACTCGGGGCTGGCTGACAGCTGTTTTGGTCAAGGTCAGAAGTGGCAACCCTGTTTTTTCATGTTCGGGAAGGTTTAAGCTTCGATTTAAAAAAAAAAAAATCGTAAGTTCGATCCGGGTAGTACACTAGGAAAATGGGTCACACTTAGAGGTGGCTGCCGCAGCCCCTGACAAGGTAAGGGGTGGCAACCCGGTTTATCCTTTAAGTGCTCAACTTCCCCTATCGATTGGCACTAATTTTGATCGTCAGTTTTATCCGGGTAGCAGGCCCCCGAAAAATTGACCGGAAGTGGCCCTTTTTTCGACCCTTTGGTCAAGATTCAGGGTTTATCATATCCGGCAACCCTATCACGACTACATTCGCCATCGAATCGTACACAATTTGGCCGTAAGTCCGATTCAGGCAGATATTTCGCAGCGGGCTCTCCTACTATTAGAGTCCTAATCGCGAACTCAGGATGAATTTAAAGTCGAAGGAGCAATGCTCAACAATTGTTATGAGACATTACCCGTAATCGTTGACAACACGTTGTTGAACTTGCAGATTTAGAAATTTCAGGAATAATGTGTGGGAGCTCCTTGTGCGTGCCCTTAAATAGACTCAGGGATGAGAGGAGAAATTTCCCTACTTTGATGTTCAGATTGATGACGGGTGGGAATTGGATGTGAGGGGATGACCACAAGGGTCAAGAGTCGAACTGTGAATATTCCCACTCCGCGACCATGATTAGAAACCGCGTAATTCATAGTTCGCGGGTCTCAGGAGTTCCCGCGAGTATCAGGAGATTACGTTGAGTGAGTAGGTAGAAGCTCGCTCTCACGACTGAAGGCGTGTCTAAAGGGCTGGTCTCGCGCTACGCTGGCCGCTGTGACGTCAGAGTACCGAGAGAGTAGCGGCTCCGTTCGTAGACAAGGGGCGTAACTGTTGGTTCGGCGAGCGTGTTATCACGCGAATAGAACGTCACCCGAATTAATAGGTGTGACTCAATGATCGATGAGCGCGATGGCGCTTTTCAAACGTTACGAGGCCCTAAGGAGCACTCCTCCTTGTCTACGAGACGAGTAAGAGGGGCGCTCTGCCAGCGTCCCGTTACAGAAGGTTGTGGCGAAGTGCTCCGCGAGACGGTCCGAGCCCGTCGTAACAGACGATACATCGCGGACGAAAACATCGCGACGACCACGCTCGTTGTCGGTGACAGGTGGCGGCCATCTTAGGCCATTGTGCATGGGCCCGAGAGAGGCAAACAGACACCGCTCTGAACTGCGCCGCACAATGACGAAAAATTATTCTTTTAATTTTATTATTATTTCAAGTTGTACTAGCGCATAATCACAATCAAAATGATCGGAAAAATAATTCGGACAAGAGAAAAATAATCGAAGGATAAATAAAATTCATCGTTTTGGTAAATTGATTAAAAATGTAAAATCCACTGCTACGCATGAGCGGGCAGAGCGTTCATGGGCTATAGGAACCGCGTACGTGACTTTTATTAATTACGATTGTTTGGATGATTTCAAGCAAACTTACAATGCCAAGACAAAGAAAGAATTAATTAATAATGAATTGAATTGAAGTTTTTGTTATCAAAAATCATACAAAGCTGAAAAACACAAAAAGCGGTAGCCCGCGCATCGTACGATAGCCCGCTCGACCAATGGTAGAGCGCGAAACATGACAACGGGCCAATCCGAGAAGGCGTAACAAAAAGATGCGCAGCACCGGTCGAGAACTAACATTTTCGGCGTTCAAGAATTTTGTGGTGGGGAACTGGGTATAAGAAGCGCTGCGCGTCCCATTCTAGAGGCAGTTCTCCTTGGCTAAAGAATCAACTGAAACCTCTCTCCGTATATCTCTAACTCTGCCTCAACAACAGTAAACATTTTCCCTATATCCTCCAAATCTTCGAGGTTTCCCGTTGCGCGTTCGGCTACGTCTTGGTCCCATAGCCCGTGGACGGTGAATTACTTCTTATCCTTGGATGCCTGGATTCTCGGAGTGATTCGGCGACGTCCCGATCCCGTAATCCTGGGTCCACTCTTAACCCAAAAATTTCCGTCTTTCCGTTGCACGGGGTTCTCAGACCGATTCGGCTACGTCTCGGTCCCATAACACGTGGACGGTGAGTTACCTCTAACCCGTCATTGTAATAATTTGTACAAATTTAAAAATGGCCGAGAAGGCTAATAAAGCATTTACTATCTATCTCTTCGAACGATGATCATAAACATCGTCGGAGAAAAAAATCTGAAAAAATTCCAAAACGTTCAAAATGAAGAAATAAAACTTTTTCGTACTTGGACTTTTGGTTAGAAAAACCTATTATTTCAAAATTACGGAAATTGATAGACTGGGAGTTCGACTAAAATCGATGGAAAAAAAAATTTCGGAAAAAAAATCTGGAAAAAATCTAGTGACTAGAATAATCTCAGAGGCAACTTTTCACTTCTCCGAAATAATTTTCTCAATATGATAGTTTTCGTGTTACGCAGGAATTTTCGAATTTCGTCTTTTTTCGCTAAAAACATGATAACTTTTTGAAAAAAATCGTATAGGATTTAAAAAAAAACGAAATTGAAGCTTGAACTTTGCCTTTTTGAGATCCGGTCAAAGAAATTGAAAAAAAAAATTTGCTACTGAAAACGCGGTCGCTTTGTAAAAAGGCAAAAAAAAAGACGAAAAATGGTCGTTTTCAAAATAACGTCCTAGTCGTATAAAAAATCGCAAAAAATTTTCAAAAAAAAGCAAAATGAAATGGAATTACCCTCTTTTAAAATGCCGTTTATTAAATTAATTTATCTACGTTATCGACGGAATAACACGAAAAAGAGTATGGGAACTTTTTCCGACTTTTGTCCGGAAACTTTCCGACGGTAGTACATATTCGTGAGTATTCCGTGTGGCTTTCCCCCCTCTTCTCTTTTGTTACGTTTCAGTACGTTTTCTCGCCACCACCTAGTACGAGATGAAATTTTCGAGTAGCAGCACTGCTCTCGGATTACTACTACTTTTACCGTGTGACTTTTCATTTACCCGCTCTTTTCGTCTAGAATATGACAGATCAAGTACAAACAAGACCTTCACGAGGCTAACTTTCATATTACTGTCACAACTCTACTTTATAAAAAAGGATTCACATTTAAAATTCTCATATTTTTTGTCCGACCGCTACGATGGTATAAGCTCATGTTTACTCACGTGAGGAGGACTTTTTATTTCATCATCTACGTAGCGGGTAACTTCATTGTGGAGCGTCACATTGTCTAACGACCATCCTCTATTTACTCTCGTTACTTCCTGTTTCATCGCAGTCAGAAATCCTAAATAAAGCGTAACACTGTCTATTAACATTTTGCGTACTAAGTTGGTACTGGTCAATTCCAAATTAAAAATAAGAAATCCAAAGTCAATTTTTGGATGCAACTCCTCCCAACAGGTAATTTATTATGAAAGTACAGTTATTATTGAGTGACAAGAAAACTTAATGTTATAACAACATTAAATAAAAGAGTCATCAAGTAATTTCGTAGATGCTACTGTTATACCGACAGCGCTTACGAAAAGTAGCATGATCCAAATTTTTTACGAAAACTAGCATGTTAAGGTTTTTGCCACGAAAACCAACAGGTTTTTAATTTCACCAAGAATCTCAGTACGTTTTTGATTTCACTACGAAAACTAGCACGATTTCAATTTCACCACAAAAACTAGTATGTTTCGGCTTTCACGATGAAAACTAGCATGTTTCGGCTATCACTGCGAAAACTGGAGTATTCGTCAAATTATCGAATCGTATTGACAGATGTTATAATTATTTTTTCGGGAGTTCTATGAGGAATAAATACAAAGTTTTAAGGATATATCATCCGTAAAATCTCAACCAAGAAAAGTTTTGGTGCGAATTAGAAATCTTTCGTAAATCGACTATTAATATATTTATTAAAAAATAGAATAATTTTCTGCGCAATGAAATTTTTATTTGAGACTCGTTTTATTAATATTTCAATGATATACATCAACTAAAAAAGATACTAGTAATTTATAATTAAACAAAGATAATAATTTTCTAGAAACTTTTCGTCATTCATACCATACAATTATTGATCACTTCAATATCAATAATTCTTAGGATAAACTCAATTGCGATCTTTATTCACAAAACTTTATTTTGCCAGAACCCAATAATATTCAAAATATTTCAAATATATAACTTACCAGACTAACGCGAATTTAACCCGTTTCGGCCCGGAACGCCCCTCGAGGTACACCGCTATTTAGTGGCTCATAGCTACTGCTACTCTGGACTGAAAAAGAAATTAAAAAAACATAATCGTTTAGTTTAAAATGTATTCTTTCCGAAGTTACCCACGAAATTTTTCAAATTTTTTTTTTAATTACAAGAAAATGCGATTTAAAACAAAAAAAAACATGATTCTTCCACTTTTTTTTAAATTAAGTTTTCAAAGGTTTCTCTGTTTGGGATGGACCTGAAACTGTACTAACCAGTGCCATAAATGTTTGAATTTCAATAACCCATGGTCAAAATTTTTTTTTTTTTTACATTAGTGTATTTAAAATGGCGACTAAAGTGAAAAATTTCCGTGAAAAAAGTAATGATTTTTTTTTTCAAATTTTGCACTTTTAAATAAAGTTGTCAAGAATTAAAAGTTCTCAAAATAACTCTAAAAATGCACTAGAATTTTTTGCAAAATGTTTTGACCGATTTTTTTAATTTTGCAAATGGTCAATTTATGCAATATCAAAAGATTTTTAAAAAAAATTTCAAAAACATTAGGTGCATTCTTTGACAGATATTGAAACCTTTTTATACATTACTATTTTTCCTAAAAGTGCATTGTTTTTGAGGGAAAGAATTCCAAATATCAATGTAGGATCGGATCGTGTAAAATATTTGGAATTTTTCCCTCAAAAACAATGCATTTCCGGGGAAAATAGTATAGTATGAAAAGTTCTTGAAATCTGTCAAAGAATGCAACCAAATTTTCTTTCCAAATTTTCAAAAAAAACTTTTTGATTTTGCAAAAATTGACCATTTGCAATATCAAAAAAATCGGTCAAAACATTTTGCAAACAATTCTAATGCATTTTCCGAGTTGTTTTTAGAACTTTTTATTCCTGACAACTTTCTCTAAAAGTGCATCATTTGAAAACAAATAATCATTTCTTTTTTCACTAAAATTTTTCACTTCAGTCGCCATTTTAAATACACTGATGTAAAAAAAAAAAAAATTGACCATGGATTATTGAAATTCAAACATTTATGGCACCGGTTAGTACAGTTCCATGTCTATCCCAAACCGAGAAACCTTTGAAAACTCAATTGAAAAAAAAGTGTAAAAAATTCATGTTTGTTGTTTTAAAACGCATTTTCTTGTAATAAAATTTTTTTTTGCAAAATTTCGCGGGTATTATTGGAAAAAATACATTTTAAACTAAAAGATTATGTGCTTTTATTTTTTTTTCAGTCCAGAATAGCAGTAGTTATGAGCCACTAAATAGCGGTGTACCTCGAGGGGCGTTCTGGGCCAAAACGGGATAAGGGGGGGTAAGGTCAAATCATACGAAAAAAGCCATGTTTTCGTGATTTTTCTCCTTACGACGCAGTTAAAATTTCTTTACTCAACCAATGGTACATTGAAGTATGACATCCGAAGAATGTTTCATCAAATTTGTACAAAGAAATATTAAAAAATACGGCAATGGCAGCAATTGTTCGGACGTGTCTCGAAAAAAAGTTGAATTGCGGTGCCCCTCATAACTTGGTGCTGGATCATCTGAAATCAAAAAATCAAAGTTCATTCGATAGAGAATAGTTTTCCCCAGGTAACGCTGTCGAGTTTTTTTTTTTCCAATTTTTTTTCATTTTTTCGAACACTTTGAAGTGAAAAACACAATTTTTTGGGAAAAAAATCGGCCAATTTGTTATTGCGAAATCAAAATTATGAACAAAAAAAAATCTCGACAGCGTTACCTCGTAAATGATGTAAAGAAATAGTGTTTAAAATTTCAAAAGGATCGGTGCAGTAGTTTTGAAGTTATCAGGGGCACCGACTTTAAAAACGTGAGTTGTGGGAAAAACGCTTTAAAATTTTTAACACAAAAAAATCCAGTTGAAACGTTTGTAAGCGAATTTTATCGACATACGACATACCTCACACTGAGTCATCAATGCCAGGTCCATAGAGGATGTTGCTATCATCGATGATGTCTAATGCATCTTTTTGCTCCTGCCTACGACGAATCCTGCCTTCTTTGGTTTGTCGTTCAGCTTCCTGCTCTGCTCGGCTTATGCGTGTGGAGTCAGTGGATCGCGCCCAGTCATGAGCGCTTGATCCACTACTGATTTCCATGTCTTGCATGAAGGTGAGTAAAGCAAACGAACCTTAATTGAAGACACTGGCTGCCACATGAGCTGCAATTTCAACGACGACAGAGGTTCCACTCAAGTGCTTCGGTGAGATTTTCCAAATAAGTTGGT
This sequence comes from Campoplex capitator, assembly GCA_037576405.1. Lineage (NCBI taxonomy): Eukaryota > Metazoa > Arthropoda > Insecta > Hymenoptera > Ichneumonidae > Campoplex > Campoplex capitator. The sequence goes on from JARBWI010000022.1 coordinate 45,273, forward strand.
TCAAACTCTCATTGTTGTTCTGCGTGAAGCCTCCGACACATCGCTCCTGGAGGGCATCTTTGCTCAGATCTTCGTAGATAGACTTGATTGCATCCAAAACATCCTTGGGAAGAGCACAATACGTGTGTTTGAACGAATCCAATGCATTAGCAGCTGCAGCTTTTTGCCATTCGCACCAGGAGTCCGCGCCGCTCGGGCATTTTTCGTGCTGTGGATTCTCGTCCGTCGAACTGTAGTGAAAGAACGTTGCCCAGATAGCGTTCTTCATATTTTTACGGAATCAGAGTGACGTCTGATAGCCAACCCGTAGTATACCGTCAATTTATCGATAATTTTGGCCGTAAGCTTCCCTTTACCAGACAAACTCTTTCTTTTGATTTTTTTTCCAGCCTTAGTTTCGGTATCTACAACGGTCTTTTTGACTATTTCACGTAGACGAGTGCCCATTCTTTTTTCAACATGTCCTACGCATTCTTTTTTTGCTGTTTTAAAAATCATCACCATAAGGTTTAGAATTCACTAACCTGGAGTAAGCTTTGGAGTCACCGTCGCCGATATAGTTGCGGTATCGTACACCATTCTTTACCAAGCGTTGAAACATTGTTTTTATCGCTTCGACCTCCATATTTCCAGCTGCACCAGTATGATTTGCTGGACAGTTTCCAGTATCTACATGAGCTTCATGCCACTCTTCGTATTCGGCAAAGTTTAATTTGTGTTCCCAAATTTTACAATCGTGGCAGTATGAACTTTTGACGAGAATGTCAAGAACTTTACCTGTAAAGTGACCGATTAGCGAGGTGACGCCGAATAAAGATGAGTAGCCTCTTTTTTTCCATGTTCCGTCGCCTGATACACTGAGTTCGTCGGCATCTTCAGTTTTTTTTCTTCGGCTGTTGCTGCTCTTTCTTTTTTTGTAGCAGATGAAAAAAATCGATTCGCTACTTCTCTTATAGTCGAGCACATTTTGTTCACGTAATTATTGTACGTCGGTCTTGATAAAAATGAACTGGACAAATCCATCAAGCCGCAGAACTTTTCACAGGCAACTAATCCAAGGCCTAATATCCTCATCACGAAGGCAAACCGATAATTCACTTCGTAAATACCAGAGCTTATTCGTGCACTAGACGGAACGTTTGTAATTTGTTTACAACTTTCGCACGACACTTTGATGTGAAATCCAAGACCTTCTTTCTTACTCGAATGAAAATTTACTTTTCCATCACACTTCACACACTTTACTAGCGTAGCAATTGTTGCAAAGACCAATAAAAAATCAATTACCCTATAATGTTTTTCAAGATCCTCCCTAATTTAATCTTCAACGGTCATTTTTATTTTTTTAGCTGACGCGCTTCTTGTCGTAATGTATTCGCTTTTCCGTTTGTGGGGAGGTAAAATTTTTTTGGGTCGATGTAATCTCGAACTAGCTGATTGTCTATCAGATCTTCGAATTTTTTTTGGCATTTTTGTAATAATTTAACAACAAAAATTAATGGAAACAGAGCTGAAATTATGCGAAAATAAGAACGCCTGAATACGTCTGCTCGATAGGATATTTCCTGCTGAATGAATTTTGTACGCCACACTGACAAAGTATACAGACCAGGTATAAACACGTTTGTCCTTGCCTTAAAATTTCGATAGATGGAACTGGGAGGTAAGGTACTACATAGAGAGCGAAACATCCGCCGGGTAACAATAGCGCGCTCGGGTCGGGGCGCTCGGGTCGGTTCGGGTATAGGTACAAAAATCCGGCAGGTATAAAAATACTCATAACTTCGTCAATTTTGCTCCAATTGATTTGAAATTTTGACACAATATTTTTCAGATATTACGGATTCAATTTCAAAAATAAAAAAAATGCAAAAAAAAAATTAAATACCTTACCCCCCCCTTAAGTTGATGTCGCATATCACAGTCGCATTATCATCCTCAATCGCACGCACTTCAAAAAATGCAATACTCTACTACTCAAAAACAAAAATCGTATTTGTTACGAGATCAAATTTCGGAGTCCCCGAATAAATTATACAACATTATTTAAATTTTTTTTTTTTTTTTCTTACAGTCTGAAGAACTCTCCATTGTATTTTTTTTTCATTGAAAATAAAATCAATTCAAGGAACACACTTGCGAAATTAGAACTACTGTCGTTATATTCGCCAGGAATCTTATCACAGACTAACGATGAGAATGAAGAGAATTTCGAAAGAACAATAGAAATATCAAGAAAAAGGCATTAATCGTAAATAAACGGTCGCATGATGCCCTCTGTAAAAATTTCTTTTATGTAGCACTTAAATTGTGGTGCAGCAAAGAAAGTATATGCTCTGTATCTTCTTCGACTGAGAACAAGCCTTTCGATTTTCGTCGAAAAATAGTACCATCGTAAGGTTTTGGCAAAATTGTACACTCCTGACTAACAGTACTGTAACGGTACGCTTTCGACGTCACCCGCTACGCGTGTGTTCGAGCTACTATAGTGTTAGGAGCAGGCATAAAAAAATGAGAGTGCGAGAAGTTGTGTTTAAAAAATGAAAAAATGGCAAAAATCCCCTCACGGGGGAAAAACCCGGACAAGTACATTGATGGTCCCTCGTTTTCCGATGATATCACAAAAATTGTACAAAAATTCACTTTCTTTATTTATTTCTTCACATCTATTTGTACGGAAAAAATTAATTCAAACATTAGAAAGAAACGACATAGAATTGGTGTCTTACAATAATTAATAGTCGAAAAAATAACTAAAAAAAGGTAGCCATTCGAGTTACGTGCAGCTGTAAAAATTATGATATCAATACGAGGACAAGTATTTATTGGTTATTGAGAAGATATCAACATCGACGTATACTAAAAATACTTAACAAAATTATCAACTTTTAATATCTGAAAATTGTGTTTAAATAAGTGCTAACGATACGTGTCTGGCCCATTACTTTTTATTATAATTGCTATTTAAATGGAAATCAAATTAAAGGTGGAACAATGTGTTACGTTTCGGCGGCAGAAACTTATAAGAAAATCAATTCTTCTCCGAATTTCAGGATGAAAACCCTGGTATCAAACACGACATTCGACGTCGATTCAATCGGAATTAATTGTGTTTAAATGCGTCTTAAGAGTACTTGTCCGGCCCATCACTTTTTATTCAAATTCCTCATTCAAAGAAAAATCAGGGGTTTCTCAGAAAGGGATCACAAGTATGTACACGGAGCAAATTAAAAAGTGAAAACTACCGTTACCTTATAGAAACCAGGGACGAGACCTTGAATGATTGGAAATTTCTACAGAGCATAGTGTACAATTGCCGAGAAATTAAATTAACTTCCCTATAACAGACATGGGATTGTGTTTTAATTCCATAAATATACAAAGTTTGCAAGGTGAAAGTTATCAACCATTCAAAATCATCTCCAGTTTCTATTACGGTAACAATAATTTCTAACCTTAAATATTTTCCTCGAACTTATTAATTGTTGGTAAAAGCTTGAATTGCACTTTTCTAATCAATATCTTCATGCCTAGCTATCAAGGACTCAATAACAAAATGAACGAATCAATATTGTTTTGTATGAAGTTTCCCTGATACGAAAACTTTTGATTGATATTGAACGATTTTGCCATGGCTTGCATTGATCTTCCAACCATTTACCAGTGTTAATTTGGATGTCTGACCAATAAGTAGTAGCTTTTACTAATGTGATAAGCTTTAATGCTCACAGTACAACTTCTCGATAATATAAAACTTTTTATTGCTTTAGTTTACACTGGAGAACTCGATGCTTATAATTTTCAGACTAAAGTGAAATTCAACCACGTGTAAACGTGTGAAACGTATGAGAGTACACGTCTATCTACGGATATATTTCACTCCAGTCTGAGGTAATTCTGGGACGCGTGCTCCGGTGTGACCTAAGCTATTGCTGCGATGTTTTACGGAGTCGCATCTCAAGGAAATTTACAACCGCCTAAGCCTTATATACGTGTAATTTTGTCAAAACTACGAAAACGATGACATCCCGTTTAAATCGACATTAAAAAGGTTGTTTGTGATACAAAGGTATCCTGCAATTCGGAGAACAATGATTTCCTCATGAAACTCTGCTGCTAAAGAATACCAAGCCTCAATTTTTTATTCGATTTTTCTTTGAATGAGGAATTTGAATAAAAAGTGATGGGCCGGACAAGTACTCTTAAGACGCATTTAAACACAATTAATTCCGATTGAATCGACGTCGAATGTCGTGTTTGATACCAGGGTTTTCATCCTGAAATTCGGAGAAGAATTGATTTTCTTATAAGTTTCTGCCGCCGAAACGTAACACATTGTTCCACCTTTAATTTGATTTCCATTTAAATAGCAATTATAATAAAAAGTAATGGGCCAGACACGTATCGTTAGCACTTATTTAAACACAATTTTCAGATATTAAAAGTTGATAATTTTGTTAAGTATTTTTAGTATACGTCGATGTTGATATCTTCTCAATAACCAATAAATACTTGTCCTCGTATTGATATCATAATTTTTACAGCTGCACGTAACTCGAATGGCTACCTTTTTTTAGTTATTTTTTCGACTATTAATTATTGTAAGACACCAATTCTATGTTGTTTTTTTCTAATGTTTGAATTAATTTTTTCCGTACAAATAGATGTGAAGAAATAAATGAAGAAAGTGAATTTTTGTACAATCTTTGTGATATCATCGGAAAACGAGGGACCATCAATGTACTTGTCCGGGTTTTTTCCCCGTGAGGGGATTTTTGCCATTTGATATCACGTCTTTTTTTCAAGTATTTTCAACGTAAAAAAATTACATTCGTAAAAAATTCTGACCGAAGTATTTGGCGAGTGTTTTTCGATTGAATTAGCATAATGTATCAATCATGATCACGAACTCGCCAATAACTTCGGTCAGAATTTTTTTCCACTGTAATTTTTTTACGTTTACAATTTGGTTGATGACACAAATGTAGTTCCGAACTTTATTATGTTTTGTATTAGCATCCAACCATATTCGAAAATTCCATATACACTGCCGACCAAAAGTATGGAATCACCAGACAACAATTACAGCCGCACTAAAAACTCAATAACTTTGTGGAAAATCAAGATATTTGAATTCAACAAGCGGCATTTTGAAGAGGACAAATTTACCTTTAAATCCCTTTTTTTCAAAGTTTTCTACGATCCTTTTTGGTTTTGGTACGCTATTTTGAAAATGACTCTTTTCCGGAGTTTTTCTGTTCGTTGAAAACTGGACGCATGACTCGTGGAAATTTTTTCTGTCGAATTTCTTTGAGACAACTTCACAGGGAAGAGCAATAGCTGCAATTCCGTTTTTGAAAAAGTTTGATACGATTTTTTTTCGCAGAATTATCGTATTTTTTCCTGAAAAAGACTATTTTCAGAAGATACGGCTGAACTCGAAAATTTCGAGACTTAGATGAAATTGGTAAATGGGAAAAAAGTTGCAGAAGATTGTTCTGAATCGACTGGAATTTTATCAGAATTTTCCTTCGATATTTTTTTTTCGTCATTTTCAGTCAGAACTCCAACATCTAAAATGGCTTAATTCGAAAACCATGGGGTTTGGGCCAAAGTATCAAGAGAGGAAATCCTTTTATTTTAGAGTTTTTGATCGATGAGAATTTTTTCAGAATTTTTTCGGAATGTTCAGAAAATCAAAATTCGGAAAATCGCCGAACCAATAGGGGGATAAGTTATATTTTTCCTTTTATCAATCGTCCATGCTTCATGTTTCAGGGCCCACTGGTATCTTTTTTTTTGTTCAAAAGACGCAACAAGGGCTTTTTGATCACGTTCACTAGTGATATAAGGGTTTTTAAAAAACTCAACCACGTTTTCCTCGCCTTTCCGAGCGCTTCGGCGGCACTTTTAACTCTTAGGACTTAAAAGTGCTGCTTGCGAGCGGCGCCTTAAGTCCTAGGAGCGAAAAGTGCTGCTCACGAGCAGTACTTTTAACTCTTAGGAGCAGCACTTTTCGCTCCTAAGAGTTAAAAGTGCCGCCGAAGCGCTCGGAAAGGCGAGGAAAACGTGGTTGGAAAAAACACTATTTTTTGAGATAGAAACGCTGGAAATGAATATAGACAACTATAAATTTTTAGAAGCTTCCTTTTTTTGGTGATGAATCTGTCAAATAATTGGAGCCCCGAAATTCAGTGGGGGTAGATTGACCCATCTTATCCGGCTAGACCCTTTTAACGCAATCAGAACCAGAGCGACCATGGAAAAAAACTTTTCAAACTTGAATGTTTCATTTTATCATGCCAAATCGAAGCCAATCAAGGAACACTCGCATGGAAACTTCATGTCACTTTACAAAATTTTTGAAGTCCATAGCCATCTGTTGCATTATGATGATAAACTACTATCAGACACACTATCAGAAAAAGAGCCCTCGAAGACTTGCTGAAACAAATTTTTCGAATTTATTTTGCCAAAGTAGAAGACGAAGAGTGAAAAAACGTAATGTTCACTCACAAGGAAAGTCTTTCCGCTGACGCCCTTCGATTTCGATGAAATTTAAATATGTTATTCTACATCAAAATCTAAGAGACACGTATTTTTTTTATCGGCGGAAAAACGTTTCTAGGGGGTGAAATCATCCCTTAAAGTTGAGACCTCCGAGGGGTAGTTTTCAGGTTTCACCTATTTTCACTCGAGATAATCGAATGCACCCAAATGGATAATTTACTTAATGATAAACGATGAAAAATGCAACTGGTTTCATATCGGGGGGTTGCATAGAAAAAAAGTTATAGGGGTTGAAATTCACAAAATCGTTGTAACAAAAAAACTATTGCACCTATCTCGATGGATTCAATTGCACTTTGAAGAGAGCTAAAAAATAGTAGATACGGATTTTTTCGTTTTTCTTGCAAATCAAGTTAAGGGGGTGAACTACCCCTATATATGTCTACATTAAATCTCAATAAAACGGAAGTATTTCTTTTTTTTTCTTATTTCCTCTCCTCGTGATACGTGTTTTCTTCAAATTTACAACAACCGTACCATGTATATATCATTTAATGAACGGTTTTATCCAGAAGCCAACTTATGTATAGATCGATCTTTCGATGCAAAAGTATTCAAATGGCAAAAATCCCCTCACGGGGAAAAAACCCGGACAAGTACATTGATGGTCCCTCGTTTTCCGATGATATCACAAAAATTGTACAAAAATTCACTTTCTTCATTTATTTCTTCACATCTATTTGTACGGAAAAAATTCATTCAAACATTAGAAACGACATAGAATTGGTGTCTTACAATAATTAATAGTCGAAAAAATAACTAAAAAAAGGTAGCCATTCGAGTTACGTGCAGCTGTAAAAATTATGATATCAATACGAGGACAAGTCTAGTATTTATTGGTTATTGAGAAGATATCAACATCGACGTATACTAAAAATACTTAACAAAATTATCAACTTTTAATATCTGAAAATTGTGTTTAAATAAGTGCTAACGATACGTGTCTGGCCCATTACTTTTTATTATAATTGCTATTTAAATGGAAATCAAATTGAAGGTGGAACAATGTGTTACGTTTCGGCGGCAGAAACTTATAAGAAAATCAATTCTTCTCCGAATTTCAGGATGAAAACCCTGGTATCAAACACGACATTCGACGTCGATTCAATCGGAATTAATTGTATCTAAATGCGTCTTAAGAGTACTTGTCCGGCCCATCACTTTTTATTCGAATTCCTCATTCAAAGAAAAATCAGGGGTTTCTCAGAAAGGGATCACAAGTATGTACACGGAGCAAATTAAAAAGTGAAAACTACCGTTAGCTTATAGAAACCAGGGACGACCTTGAATGATTGGAAATTTCTACAGAGCATAGTGTACAATTGCCGAGAAATTAAATTAACTTCCCTATAACAGACATGGGATTGTGTTTTAATTCCATAAATATACAAAGTTTGCAAGGTGAAAGTTATCAACCATTCAAAATCATCTCCAGTTTCTATTACGGTAACAATAATTTCTAACCTTAAATTTTTTCCTCGAACTTATTAATTGTTGGTAAAAGCTTGAATTGCACTTTTCTAATCAATATCTTCATGCCTAGCTATCAAGGACTCAATAACAAAATGAACGAATCAATATTGTTTTATATGAAGTTTCCCTGATACGAAAACTTTTGATTGATATTGAACGATTTTGCCATGGCTTGCATTGATCTTCCAACCATTTACCAGTGTTAATTTGGATCTCTGACCAATAAATGGTAGCTTTTACTAATGTGATAAGCTTTAATGCTCACAGTACAACTTCTCGATAATATAAAACTTTTTATTGCTTTAGTTTACACTGGAGAACTCGATGCTTATAAATTTCAGACTAAAGTGAAATTCAACCACGTGTAAACGTGTGAAACGTATGAGAGTACACGTCTATCTACGGATATATTTCACTCCAGTCTGAGGTAATTCTGGGACGCGTGCTCCGGTGTGACCTAAGCTATTGCTGCGATGTTTTACGGAGTCGCATCTCAAGGAAATTTACAACCGCCTAAGCCTTATATACGTGTAATTTTGTCAAAACTACGAAAACGATGACATCCCGTTTAAATCGACATTAATAATGTTGTTTATGATACAAAGGTATCCTGCAATTCGGAGAACAATGATTTCCTCATGAAACTCTGCTGCTGAAGAATACCAAGTCTCAATTTTTTATTCGATTTTTCTTTGAATGAGGAATTTGAATAAAAAGTGATGGGCCGGACAAGTACTCTTAAGACGCATTTAAACACAATTAATTCCGATTGAATCGACGTCGAATGTCGTGTTTGATACCAGGGTTTTTATCCTGAAATTCGGAGAAGAATTGATTTTCTTATAAGTTTCTGCCGCCGAAACGTAACACATTGTTCCACCTTTAATTTGATTTCCATTTAAATAGCAATTATAATAAAAAGTAATGGGCCAGACACGTATCGTTAGCACTTATTTAAACACAATTTTCAGATATTAAAAGTTGATAATTTTGTTAAGTATTTTTAGTATACGTCGATGTTGATATCTTCTCAATAACCAATAAATACTTGTCCTCGTATTGATATCATAATTTTTACAGCTGCACGTAACTCGAATGGCTACCTTTTTTTAGTTATTTTTTCGACTATTAATTATTGTAAGACACCAATTCTATGTCGTTTCTAATGTTTGAATGAATTTTTTCCGTACAAATAGATGTGAAGAAATAAATGAAGAAAGTGAATTTTTGTACAATTTTTGTGATATCATCGGAAAACGAGGGACCATCAATGTACTTGTCCGGGTTTTTTCCCCGTGAGGGGATTTTTGCCATTTGATATCACGTCTTTTTTTTAAGTATTTTCAACGTAAAAAAATTACATTCGTAAAAAATTCTGACCGAAGTATTTGGCGAGTGTTTTTCGATTGAATTAGCATAATGTATCAATCATGATCACGAACTCGCCAATAACTTCGGTCAGAATTTTTTTCCACTGTAATTTTTTTACGTTTACAATTTGGTTGATGACACAAATGTAGTTCCGAACTTTATTATGTTTTGTATTAGCATCCAACCATATTCGAAAATTCCATATACACTGCCGACCAAAAGTATGGAATCACCAGACAACAATTACAGCCGCACTAAAAACTCAATAACTTTGTGGAAAATCAAGATATTTGAATTTAACCAGCGGCATTTTGAAGAGGACAAATTTACCTTTAAGTCCCTTTTTTTCAAAGTTTTCTACGATCCTTTTTGGTTTTGGTACGCTATTTTGAAAATGACTCTTTTCCGGAGTTTTTCTGTTCGTTGAAAACTGGACGCATGACTCGTGGAAATTTTTTCTGTCGAAATTCTTTGAGACAGCTTCACAGGGAGGAGCAATAGCTGCAATTCCGTTTTTGAAAAAGTTTGATACGATTTTTTTTCGCAGAATTATCGTATTTTTTCCTGAAAAAGACTATTTTCAGAAGATACGGCTGAACTCGAAAATTTCGAGACTTAGATGAAATTGGTAAATGGGAAAAAAGTTGCAGAAGATTGTTCTGAATCGACTGGAATTTTATCAGAATTTTCCTTCGATATTTTTTTTTCGTCATTTTCAGTCAGAACTCCAACATCTAAAATGGCTTAATTCGAAAACCATGGGGTTTGGGCCAAAGTATCAAGAGAGGAAATCCTTTTATTTTAGAGTTTTTGATCGATGAGAATTTTTTCAGAATTTTTTCGGAATGTTCAGAAAATCAAAATTCGGAAAATCGCCGAACCAATAGGGGGATAAGTTATATTTTTCCTTTTATCAATCGTCCATGCTTCATGTTTCAGGGCCCACTGGTATCTTTTTTTTTGTTCAAAAGACGCAACAAGGGCTTTTTGATCACGTTCACCAGTGATATAAGGGTTTTTATAAAACTCAACCACGTTTTCCTCGCCTTTCCGAGCGCTTCGGCGGCACTTTTAACTCTTAGGACTTAAAAGTGCTGCTCGCGAGCGGCGCCTTAAGTCCTAGGAGCGAAAAGTGCTGCTCACGAGCAGTACTTTTAACTCTTAGGAGCAGCACTTTTCGCTCCTAAGAGTTAAAAGTGCCGCCGAAGCGCTCGGAAAGGCGAGGAAAACGTGGTTGGAAAAAACACTATTTTTTGAGATAGAAACGCTGGAAATGAATATAGACAACTATAAATTTTTAGAAGCTTCCTTTTTTTGGTGATGAATCTGTCAAATAATTGGAGCCCCGAAATTCAGTGGGGGCAGATTGACCCATCTTATCCGGCTAGACCCTTTTAACGCAATCAGAACCAGAGCGACCATGGAAAAAAACTTTTCAAACTTGAATGTTTCATTTTATCATGCCAAATCGAAGCCAATCAAGTAACACTTGCATGGAAACTTCATGTCACTTTACAAAATTTTTGAAGTCCATAGCTATCTGTTGCATTATGATGATAAACTACTATCAGACACACTATCAGCAAAAGAGCCCTCGAAGACTTGCTGAAACAAATTTTTCGAATTTATTTTGCCAAAGTAGAAGACGAAGAGTGAAAAAACGTAATGTTTACTCAGTCTAACAAAATTGGAAAATTTTGGAGATATCCATTGTGTTCTGAAGCCAAAAATTTGTATTCCATCCAAAATTGTGCTTCCGATGACTTTTTATGATCATATTTCACATTCATAATACACAGACAATCAATGATGAATAGTAGAAATGCTTAACATACATGTGACTTTATTAAATTTTCAAAGTTTTCAGTTATCCGCTGCATTCCAATTATCTACATTTTGATTCTAGCCCAAAAATAAGCAGTAGAAAACTTTTGAAAACTGCTTTTCGAATGTAATAGGTCAGAACTAAAGAAAGAAAGTGAAGAAACACAGCGCACTTCAAGCTCAACAGAAATGAGTAGCCGAAGACTTTTGGATCAAATTTTTCAATTCATATGACATAGTCGGAGTCAAAAAGTGGAAATACTTGGCATACAAGCCGCTTCACAGAAATGATAAGTTTGTAGGTATCCGCTGTATTCCAATGAATCGAATTTTGATACCATCAGAAACAGAGAGCATCCAAAAACTTTCTGAAACAACTTTTTCAAACATATTATGAGGAAAATAAAGTGAAAAAGAGTAAAGCATAGTGCACTTTAGAACCAACAAAATTTCAAAGTTTTTTATGTATTTTTCTCAAGATTTTTGAGACAAAAATTCTGATTTTATCCAAAAATGAACAGCGAAAGACTTTTTGTAATAAATTTTAGAATCCATAATGCTAAAATTAGAAAGGAAAAGTTAAAACCTATGTCGATTCATTTGTCGCAAAAAATTTCCGAAGTTTGCAGGTATCCGCTGCATTCCAATTATCTAGTTTTTGATACTAATAGAATTGAGGAAGCAGAAAACCATTTGAAACAACTTTTTTCAATTCTTCATGCCAGTACTAAAGAGGAAAAGCAAATACCACAGCGTACTTCAAGTCCAACAGAATTCAAAACTTTTTCAGGAATTGATGGGGTTTCAAAGACAGCAATTTAGATCCTAGCTGTTCAAGAACAAGCCGCTGAAGACTTTTATGACAAGTTTTCCAATTCATGTCACAGTTGGATCCCAAGAGTGGAAATACTTGGTATACAAGCCACTTTACAGAAATGTCTAAGTTTGTATGTATCCGCTGTATTCTAATGAATCTCCTTTTAATTCCATCAGAAACAAAGCATCCAAAAACTTTCTGAATTAGCTTTTTTAAATATATTATGAGAAAAGTAAAGTAAAGAAGAGTAAAGCATAGTGCACTTTAGACCCAACAAAATTTCAAAGTTTTTTATGTATTTTTCTCAAGATTTTTAAGACAAAAATTCTGATTTTATCCAAAAATGAGCAGCGAAAGACTTTTTATAATAAATTTTTCAATCCATAATGCCAAAATTAGAAAGGAAAAGTTAAAACCTATGTCGATTCATATGTCGCAAAAAATTTCCGAAGTTTGCAGGTGTCCGCTGCATTCCAATTATCTAGTTTTTGATACTAATAGAATTGAGAAAGCAGAAAACCATTTGAAATAACTTTTTTCAATTCTTCATGCCAGTACTAAAGAGGAAAAGCAAAAACCACAGCGTACTTTAAATCCAACAGAATGCAAAACTTTTTCAGGAATTGATGGGGTTTCAAAGACAGCAATTTAGATCCTAGCTGTTCAAGAACAAGCCGCTGAAGACTTTTATGACAAGTTTTCCAATTCACATATCACCGTTGGACCCGGAGAGTAAAAATACTTGGTAATTATGTCGCTTGACAGAAATTCCAAAGTTTATAGGTATCTGCTGCATACCAATGATACAAATTTTGATCCTACTGTAAAAAAGTACCCGATGACTTCCTGAAATCTTCTTTTCGAATTCATTATGACACATGTAGAAAAGAAAAATGAATAAATATTGTGCACATTGGGTCGAAAGAAATTCAGTAATTTCTGTTGTTTCCGAGGCTATTCACAGATAAAATTTTGAGCGCATCAAAAAGTAAGCAGCCATAGACTTTTTATTATAAATTCATCAACCAATAATGCTACAATAAGAGATGAAAAGTGGAAAGACTCTCAACGTACACATCGCTTTATAAAGTTGTGATACTTTGTAGGCGCTCGCTCCATCTCACCGATACCAATTCTGATACTATCAGAAAAAATGCACCCGAAGACTTTTCAAAACAACTTTTTGAGTTCATTATACACAACCGGAGCGAAAAGTGAATTACTTAGCATACACTGATCCCAAAACATTTCTTAAAGTTCGGGTGTATCCATTAGGTCACAATGAGAAACATTTTAATCCTGTCAATTAACGAGCAACTTATAAAGACTTTTTGTAACAAAACTTTCAACTTATGTTGCCGCAGTGGAAGCGAAGAAGTATAATTGCACAGCAAACACATTTTCCAGCACACTGGTGAAACTTGACATCGTACACTGCGTGTCGATGCGGAAATAAATGGACCAAAGAGCACGACCAAATTGAATAAAGATAACTCCCGTCTTTTTGTCCTGCGGGCAGTCTGGAGTTAAAAAATATGACAGTTCAATAGATAATGATGAAACAATAAATTTAATCAGCACACATTTATTGTGATTTTTTATTCGAATTCATCAATAAATCAATACATATATACAATAATTGCGGGTTCCCGAAATGAAATTTCTGACTCCAAGTTTATAGGTTAACCTAGATTTATCGCAGCTGGGTAATAAAAACGCTTTTAAATATTGATGGCACTTGAATAACTTTTTTGATGTTTATTATGTACGTAAGGTTTTCTTAATATTATGACACCACACCACCAATTTTAATAAAATAAATAGATATGACCAACAAAAAATTTGTTGATAACGATTCATTTCTCTCAATGTAAAAGGTTAATCGGGATACGGATTATAACGCGGTGTAAAAGTTCACTGCAACAACATAACTGTGATTTCTAAAGAACGTTTATTTTTTCTATTATTTTTAGTCACTCATTAACTGTACTTTTTATCAAATCGCGGCTAGTTTTATTTTATTATGATACTGACACCCGTCTATCGTTTTTCGAATTTTTTCATGCTGCCGTGTAGGCTGCTACGTTTCACTGATACGTCTGAATTTACTGAGTATGGGTGCGTCAGAACCAACCAATCAGAAACTCGAGAGGCATCAAAATGCCTCTGATGGTCTTATATACAGACACGTCAATTCGTGAATGTGTTAGTCACTTTTGCATAATCTTGAGCCCGTGCAAAGTTTTTTCTCAGCAATTACGCGACCGATCATGCTGATTTTGGGCGCAATCGAAAGAGAATTTCATAATTAGCTAAAAGTTCAATTTTTAAGTTTCTCAATTGCTTCTGAGCTTCGTAATTCAATAAAATGACATGCCAATTTTACCCCCACCACCGCGAAAAGTTTTGTTTCGAGAAAGTATAGTCTCGGCGAGCTCGGGCCAGCAGACGACAGGGCTGTCAATGTACTTGTCCCGAGACTCTACCGAGTCTCTTGATATTTGTGTTTATTCAGGATTAGTGTAAATGTACAAAGTGCGTTTTTAGAGAAATCGTTGGTGTTTTCGTATGTCCTTTGAAAATATCTCCTTCATTTCATCTATCTTAGCCAAATCGCCTATACGCTCTCTTTTCTCAAGAAACTTGTCCGAATTTATTATACGCTCTTATTTTTCATGAAACTTGTCCAAATTTATTATACGCTCTTATTTCTCATGAAACTTGTCCAAATTTATCATGCGCTCTCTTTTATCAATAAACTTGTCCAATTTGACTATGCGCTCTCTTTTATCAAGAAACTTGTCCAAATCGCTCAAGCGCTCTTATTTATCAATTATGATCGTTTAATTTTTATTTTAATAAATCTGTTTAACAAAATTTTAATAAATAGGCTCAATTCTTTTATTTTCTGATTTTTCTGATCTGTTATTTCCGATTTTTATCAATCCGTTTGGTTTATTGATTTTATACAATTTTAGATTTATTTCTGACTTTGGCTCGATCTAATTTACTACGATTGATTATTTTATGCTTCGGAAAAATGGAAACAGTTCTCGCCTCAAAGAGTGTGACTTGTTTTACACGCTTTTAATGAATTTACTATGCTCCAACGAACAAAAGAAATGGGTTGGTGATAAGGTTCCTATGCCAAGAATCTGCAGACCATACGGAGCCGCACAGTCCCCTCCCTCTTTAGCATAGGAAAGGCAGGATCAAAATTGAGAATCTTCAGACCACACAGAATCGCACAGTCCCCTCCCTCTCAATAATGAATGGAAAGGCTATCACGTTAGAAATCTTTGACCCGCACGGAATCGCACAGGTCCTTCCCTTCTTGGCGTGATCGGAAAGGAATTTCACCCTCGAATCTTTGGATTGCACGGAATCGCACAATCCCCTCCCTCTCGGCGTGGAACTTGGTATATTGAAGGTTTTTAGGTTAGAGCTTGTTTTCCAGAGTCACTACCTCTGTACTTGAAGCGAGAGCTGATTCAAGAATGAGCTGCCGTTACTGCTCAGCACGGCCTTTTATACTGATTCAGACAAAGGAATAATAATCATAATTAACTCTAAAAATAACTCGAATTCGGATTGGTCCGGAGAAATAATCTCGAACCAGAGTTTCGATCTCTAAATTTTCGTATTGGTCAGCTGGCCTGTCGCTGCGGTGCGACTGGTTGACCTTAAGGCTGGTTTCCATCGCTGGTGTTAGGAATAATAATTTAAGGGACAACACCACTGAGACAGCTTCAAAAAATCGATTTTTTAAAAACCATCTAGACAAATCTAGAATACATTTATGAATAGAATGCCGTTGGTCCCAGGTCGAAAAATAATTATTTTCGGAGATATTGAATATTTTGTGGAGCGGTGCAGCGCTCCGTGACGCTCGGGGTCCCGCGTCGCCTCAGCCAGGTGCGCGTCTCAACCGGTCGGCAGGTATTCTTTTGCCTCCCTTCACAAAAGCCGACTATTGTTATGAATTGAGTTTCGAAAAAAGATATAGATAGTTGAAACGAAAGCTACAACAAATCAGTTTGAGCAATAGCCCCCAAGTATCACTCAGGGGGCAAAAAAATCGTCGATATTGCCGCTGATATCTCGGTATTATTATTCAACGATGGCCTGAAGAGCCTCATGAAAGTTATGGAGACGTTGAGGATAACCATCGGCCCAAATTGTTTCAATTTTTGCGTTGGAACCGACGCAGCACGGATCGAGTAGGCGGAGCGCTCGCTCAAGGATGCTGCAAAAGAGGCAAGGAGAGCCTCTACTAGTTCGAGAAAAGTTGCTGGGGACCTTGATTTGCTTCTTGAAGACCAGCTATATGGTGCCGGAATCGCTGATTAGGTAAGAAATTTTTTTTTCCAATTTATCGCATAAAAACGAACTTCAAACTTTGAACGCGTTTTTCTCAAAACCACTTTTTTGGACTGCATCAATAAAACTAGATTATCTAAAGAAGTACCTAGGTTTTTTCGATATCTCAATTTTAAAAAAAATTATAGCCTTTTTTCAACGAGAAATTTTGCTCAAAAATCGACCTTAAATTTCAAAAGCGTCCCAATTTTTTAAAAATCAATATTTTTTCAAATCCCTTTGTACTTCTCTTCAAAATATCATATTATCAAGAGACTCGGTAGAGTCTCGGGACAAGTACATTGACAGCCCTGTCGTCTGCTGGCCCGAGGCTCTCGCCGAGACTATACTTTCTCTGAATAAAACTTTTCGCGGTGGTGGGGGTAAAATCGGAAAGTCACTTTGTTCATTTTCGAAGCTCATGAGTCGTTTGAGGCCTTGAAAATTGGACTGGAGATTAATAAAGAAATTCTTATTCGGATGAGCCCAAAATCAGCTTGATTCGTGCCGTAATTGCTGAGAAAAAACTTTGCACGGGCTTAAGATTATGCAAAAGTCACTAACACATTCAGGATTTCGACGTATCTGTATACGCGTACTGACCGCTAGAGACAAAGGCTCCGTGTCCTCCATGATGACCAATCCTCGGTGAGAGAAATCTTGTTCCAACCAATGAGCGTTGAGAAAACTCCTCGGCCAATTATGTCGGAGCTACTAATTAGCTTGCGTGACGTACTTTCATCGCGCTGATCGAAGGGATCGGCGATGACAGCTAGACAATATGGCTGCGCCCGGGTTGTTGTGCGTGTGTTTTTGCCGCGGTTTCAATTTTACGATAATTGTAAAATTACAGTTATTTGTGTGTTCTCGATGCTTCGCGTGTGTTCGTTCGCGACCAGTGAATCAGTGTGTGAAATGTGATATCAATTTAAAGTGTGTGAAAATAATTATAAACGTTTTATTTTTCGAGTTAATGATTTCGATGTGAAAAGTCGACGGTGTGAACGAAACTCTTCAGGTTTCCTTTGAGTTAATTAGTATTAATTCCTAACAACTCTTCACACCGAAGGGCGATCAAAATTGCACGCATTTCTGTCGCGTACAAACGAAGTAAAATATAACCTGCAATGTATGTGTGATATATATCGTTCGGTAATATTTTATAAAAGTTTGATCGGAGTTTCAAAAACAGTGCGGGATCTGCGAGATGAAAATTATTTCGAAGCTCAGTGTAAGAAATATGTGTTAAGCATTTAATTTATTCGTCTTCAATTCGTCGTTTGAAATTATCGAAATAAAAATGTGTGCTAACCAAATTATACGTCTGTCGAAAATATTCTTGAAGTGTTTTGATTACCTAGCTGCGAGAAATGTATAGATTCGTTAACCTATGACTTGGAATCAGAAATTTCATTTGAAGAACATGGAATTATTGTATACATACTGATAAATTCAAATAAAAAAACGAAATAAATGTGTGCTCATTAGTTCTCGTGTCATCATTGTCTGATAAGTTGTCATATTTTTCTACATATGTTCATCAATCCAAATAAACCATTGAAAACTTGGATCAAATAAATGCGTGCTAATTCAGATTATTAAGTTATCATTATTTCAATGACTTGTCATATTTTTCTTCATTCAGTTCGGTCGTGCCCTTTGGTCTATTTTTTTTCTCATCGGCATGCAGTCTATCAGTACCAAGTTTCATCAATTGATTGGAAAATATGTGCGCTGCACATTTCTACTTCTTCACTTTCATTGCGGCAACATGAATTGAAAGATTCAAAACAAAAAGTCTTTAGCGATGCTCATTAATAGATGGGATAAAAATGTCTGTCATTGTGATGTAATGGATACATCCAGAATTTATCCTAGAATCTTAAGTTATTCACTTCCTGCTTCGTTTATTGGACAAGAATTCAAAAAGTTATTTTAGAAAGACTACCGATGCTTTTTTTCTAATGGGTATAAAAATTTGTGTCGCTAAGATGCAGCGGTCACCTACAAAGTTTGACAACTTTATGAAGTGAGAAAAAATCGTACAGAACTTTATGAAAAACGAAATTGAAGTTTTCGCTGTCCCCGTTAAGGTTCCGGTCGGGAACAACTCAAAAATTTTTTTTTACTTAAAACGCGGTCTAACTGCAAATCTTGAAAAAAAAGTTGGAAAACGGTCGTGTTCAAAACAATGTGGCGGACGTAAAAAAAATCGTACAACATTTTCAAAAAAAGAAAATTGAAGAAGAATACGTTCCCTTCAGAATGCCGTTTATTAAATTTGTTTATCTATACTGCTCAAAAAATGACATCAAAAATGGCTCCGACACTTTTTCGCAATTTTGTCCGGGAACTTTTGACGGGTAGTGTATATACACACCCCATTATAACCAAATCGGAATAAGAGTGCCGTGTAAGCGTAGTGTATGACGTCTACACAGTAAAACGGTTATTAACGGAGTTTTGACATAATCAAGTGCAGGACGTCCGAAAAATTTCGATTAATGGATTTAATAAAAATATTCAACGAAGATTCTGAGTGAAGTTCTGTAATGATAAAGTGCGAGATTAGCGAGTAAATTGGATAAATTGTGAAAAAAACATTATCTCCGAATAAACTTTTGAACAGACTGGTAAGCATTTTTTTTGTGATCCTGTGTATTCAAATCTCGCAGTGAACATATTAATCTACAAAATATAAAAATGCAAAATAAAATCAACAGTTATGGGTTATATTCACAAGCTAAATGTGCGGATTGTAATTATATACAGTCTCCATAGGAGTTTATATGAATCAAAATATTTAAAAATTTTAGAAAATAGAAGTGATATAATCGCAAAAATCCCCTCACGGGGAAAAAAACGTGGACAAGTACATTGGTGGTCCCTTGTTTCCCTATGATATTAAAAAAAATCCAAAACGCCGCTTAGAAGAATACAAAAAAAGTTACACCATAAGTTAAGATCTGTTGAAATATACGTGGCCAAATACGGGAAGCTTTATTGCGTTTCAATAAATTTGCAAATACGGTTTGATGTTGATAGAAAAAATAATAAAGTTCGGAAAATCAACTATGTCACCAACCAAATTGCAAACGTGAAAAAATTAGATTGTAAAAAAATTCTGAACGAAGTACTTGGCGAGGATTTTTCCATGAAATTAGCGTAGTGTATAGATCATGATCACGAACTCGCCAAGTACTTCGTTCAGAATTTTTTTACAATCTAATTTTTTCACGTTTGCAATTTGGTTGGTGACATAGTTGAATTTCCGGACTTTATTATTTTTTCTATCAACATCAAACCGTATTTGAAAATTTATTGAAACGCAGTAAAGCTTCCCGTATTTGGCCACGTATATTTCAACAGATCTTAACTTATTTTGTAACTTTTTGTGTATTCTTCTAAGCGGCGTTTTGGATTTTTTTTAATATCATAGGGAAACAAGGGACCACCAATGTACTTGTCCACATTTTTTTCCCCGTGAGGGGATTTTTGCGATTTAGGGAATATGCGGAAGCTAATACAAAAATTTTCGGGCTGGACAAGTTCTCTGTGCGCATCCGCTCAACTGCTCAACATGCGATGGCAAACTTTAGTTTTTTATTTTTTGTATGAAGTTTTTCTGTTGATTCGTCATTTTGTATTTAAGGGTTTCTTTTTTTTTGTGCCATGTCTTTTTGGGAGTTTTCCCTTTTTCTCGTTAATTGATTTTCAGCCATCAATGGAATACTTGTCCTTTTATGGATATCAAGAATTTTTAGTGCTGAGCGAAAATCGTCAACTTTTTTTTTACCATTTTCACGTTTATTGTATTTTTTTTTAATTGTCTTGAATTTTTTTTGGGGTTTTTCTCCATTATTTTGGGAGCTATTTTTTTCTAGGGTTTTTTTCTATTATTCATCTACCACTGTACACCCTTTCGGGTTTTTACCGACCCCCCCTGTTTCCCCTTGCGGCACGGACCGACTTTCGTTTTTCACTGTATCGCATTTGCCAAGGGTGGAGGGAAACCGCGAAAACCTCACCGATACAGCGTGTAGCCACAACTAATGCCCCCTGTTGGCAATGCGAGTGTACTCGAACACGGCCACCAGATAGCGCTTAGGAGGGCCACCTCCTCTTCCCATCCAGTTCCATGAGTCAGCCGATGCACGGCTAGAGGGCCACCATCCGAGCGATAAGAACCGCTCGGGAGGCACCGCCAAATCATGCTTCGACCGCCCATGCAACATAGCGAGGATTTTTGGACCTTCCAATATTTAAGGTGGTTGCCCAGCCACCAGGATTGCAGCTCAGAAACACATGAAAATTTCAGAGGTGTATGCCGGGATTTGAACCCGGGTCGCCTGCGTGCGGACCCGAGCCCTCGTCCCCTAGGCCACTGCTCTCCCTGGGTTTTTTTCTACTTTTCATTTTATTGGAGGTTTCAATTTTTTTTTAGCGGGGTTAGATTTTTCTGTGAAAACAAATGGAAACGGGGGTCACGAACAAATGGACTTGTCCAGGCTTTTTTCCCCGTGGAGGGGATTTTTGGCTAGGATAAGATTTCTCGCTAAACAAAATTTGACCCTACGTGGCCATAAAGAAGATGATACAAGCGGAAACAGAGGAAATTTTTAGAGCTTGTTCATCTTCTCGCAAAGTACGATCCTGTTTTACGAGAACACCTTGTGAGAATCAATATGGGACAGAAAATTTCAGTTACATATATGTCACCGGAAACCCAAAACGGATTCATCGTAATTTTAGGACATAACGTCCGTCAGCAAATTTATCGTCAAGTAAAAAAGGTTAAATATTATTCCATGATATTTGACAGCACTCCTGACATTTCTCACAGAGACCAAACTAGCCAGGTTTTACGCTACGTAGTGATTGAACATCAGGAAGTTCGAGTAGTGGAATCTTTTATAGATTTCATTGAAACGAAAAGCAAGACTGCTGAAGACATTGCTGAAATGATTTCAAATAAACGTGACAGTGATGGTTTGGACATAATGGATTGCCGAGGTCAAGCGTATGACAATGCTGCTGTCATGGCCGGTAAGCACACAGGAGTGCAGCGAAGGATTGAAGATATAAACCCAAGAGCTGAATTTGTACCGTGTTCAAACCATTCATTGAATCTCGTTTGTTTACACGCTGCCTCAGTTGGAGCAAACTCGGTAACTTTTTATGGTACGTTAGAACGCTGTTATGCGTTTTTTTCCATGTCCACTCACCGCTGGGAAGTTCTGCTCGTTGCTACAAGTAAAAGCTTGAAGAGGATTCAGGATACCCGATGAAGTGCGAGAGGTGATGCAGTAATCGTGATGCATAAACATTACAAAGAAATTCTAACCGCGCTAGAAAAACTAACAGCGTCAGAAGAAAGTTCAAATACCAAGGCAGATGCAGGAACTTTGCTTGTTGCGATGGAATCATTTTCGTTTCTCTGTTTTTTGGGCTTTTGGGAACCAATACTTCTTGAAATTAATGATGCTCAAAATTATTTGCAAACAAAAGGACTCAATGTGCAGCAGTGTGCTCAAAAAATAAGTGCCCTACAAACGTTACTAGTCCAGAAGCAAGACGAATTGGTAGACGGTGCTTTGATTTACTCAAAAGGATTGTGTGATGAACTGGGTTTATCTATGGATTAATTCTTTTTTGTGCTCAACGAGCTGTCATGTTTTATTAAGGGATGAGCATTAAAAATTTGTTGTCAAGTTTGGAAATTGATAACTTAAAACTCAGAAATGTTTTCAGAATACTGTATAGTAACTCGAATGCCGAAAGGATTTTTTTTCGTTCTACGTTCTTTCTTCTGTCATACGAGTCTGTAAATTGAAGCATGTATTTTGTTTCCGATTCATTTCAATCATTTGTTAACCCATCAATGCGCAAAATGACAATTTTGTTCACGCAATTTCAAGTACACAGTTTGAATTGAGTAACAACAAAAATTCCTTCAAAACCTCTTGTAAAGGGTTTTGGAGGGTGCTCCTTCAGAATCCGGCATTAATTTTTTTGAATAATATCAAATTCTTGATTATTTTTACGTTTTGAATTGAAGTTAATATTTTTTCAAGTTTTTAATAATTTTAAATCGAGTTTTTTTGTTGATACTGCACTTAATAACCATATTATTGCAAGTAATGGTGATCCGAATGTCTGACCTTTCCGAGATCTTGGTTACGAACTTTTTTCCTTTTGATCTTTTCCAAAATGGCGGTTTTCGCAGAACAGCATGATGTAAAGTTCCATGATTTTTTCCTCGAAAATTATCGACTTGACGAAACAATTTTATACAACAAAAAATGTTTAAAATCATCCAAAGAACACTGATTTTATGAATCGTGCTCTTATTTCTAATGTCGCTAAAGGTTCAGTCTAATGATTTCAAAAAGTGATCAAATAAACCACGAAAAAACAGCATAGATTCTGTATTGGATCGGCATCGTTCGGAGTTCATGAATGATTTTTCGTATTGCTTAAAAATAATCGAAAACGTACCCGTACGATGGCGCTTCACTCCCTCTTCAAAAGTCTTCTCCTGTCAACAATTCTCCTCATAAAAATTATTTGTGGAAAATAATTACTTGTGAAATAATTCATGCCCATAAAAATCTTTCTCATCAAAAAACTAGACCTTTCGAAAAAAAACCGCGGTGATTTACAAAAAATTGTTCAAGTATAAATTCTTCCCCTCAATAATTGCTTCAAATAAGCAACTTATTATAAAACGTTATAAAAAACAATCTTATATGAAAGAGAAGAATAGAGTTGAATCTACAGAATCATGATAATTCAAGCCTCGCAATAGATTAATTATTAGAAAAATTGTTAAATAAATCATGAATAATTAGCATAGCGATGCTGTTTATTCATGGTTTGGTCACCGGCCCCCACGGGTGGCCGACACTCACGGACACTGAAAATCAAAAGTGTCGCGATTGGTCAGGGTGAGACTGCAAAAATTGTTGAGACAGGAGTCCATTTTCTCTTCCCAAATAATAGTTCCAGGTGGTGAAAAAGTAAGTTCTGGCTTCACGGAACTCATTGAATAAATAAAACTTGAAAATTATAAATAGTCAATTGCATAATAACTAATGGAGAAACCGCTTGATAATAGTTTTTGGTGATTGAAAACGTCTCCACGGAATCCGTGATTGGTGATTGAAAACGTCTCCTCGGAAGTTTTTATTGTTTGTAATTTTTTGATTGTCATTTCTTTGTAATATTTATTATAATATTTTAAACCTAAACAAGAGCGGTAGCTTTTGTTTGGGTTTAGAATTTTATTTATTTTTTTTAAAGTTCTTGTTCCAAGTCATTTGAGGTAACTTTTAAAGAAAAGATTTGAACTGCTTTCTAATCGTGGATTTTTGGGAAGATCTGGTTTCTTGATTGGTGTTTTTTGTTCGGAGGAATTCTTCCAAAGATGTTTTATTGCAAGGTTCTAATTATTTAGAGAGAAGGCTTCTTTCACGGTTTTAATATAACTGGAGGATTTATTAACATTACAATCCGATGTACTTGACCACATCCATATTTATTTGACAACTTTTTGTAATCTTTTAATTCAACTTTTTGCGAGAATTGAATTTCACGATTTCTTGACTTTATTCATAAATTTCATTCAAGACAGTTTTTCATAACTTTTCATGATAAATTATTTTTTAAGGTTACTTTTCAAGGAAAGAATCGAACTGCTTTCTAATAGTGGATTTTTGGGAAGATCTTGGTTTCTTGAATGGTGTTTTTTGTTGGGAGAAATTTTTCTAAAGATGTTTTATTATCCAGTTTACGGCGGTATTTTTCCATCGAGCAGTGCATATTTTTAAATGTTCGATCGGATTTCAAAAACAGTGCGGAATGTGCGAGTTTAAATTTATTTCAAGGCTCAGTGTATGAATAAGTGTTGAGCATTGAATTATTATAAAGTATTTTTATTATCTAGCTGCGAGGAATATAGGTTAACCTATTACTTGGAGACATAAATTTTATTTCGAGAACACGCAATTATTGTATATATTGTAACGATATGCTTTTCGCGGTACGCTGCTACGCATGAATTCGAGCAACTAAAATTATTTAGGAGCAACTATGAAAAGATAACGAGAAATGCGATGATTTAAATTTGACAAAATAATAATTAATTTTATTCAATGAGAGGAGAAACGATGTTGTAGCTGTACATGAAATAAAAAATCATTCCAATTGTTGGTGACTGTTAAGGAGTTTCGGTACAAAAGGCAAAATGTTAAAAAATTAATGAAATTTGGTGATTATGTTTTTCAACATCGAGTACGAAAACACAAATTTTTTCAAAATTTTCTTCTACTTAGTTATCGAGTAATTATGCATTAAAGCAGATTTCTTATGCCCGAAGTGTATACCTATTAGGGTGATTCAAAAAAAACTTTTTTTTTTTTTTCATCAGAACCAAGCTCAAAAGTTTCGTTTGTAAGCAACGCTGGTATTCGTCGTTCGTCGCTAGAGCGAGGACTCGGGTGACACTTCGTCACCCACCACTTGAGAAGGACTCAAGAGCCCGAAGTCAAAGGGCAAAGGCATGGACGCCTTGGCCAGCGGGGCTGGGGCATTATTAAGGAACGAGAATCGGACTGGGTCGCCTCGCGGAGCTTTCTATTAACCTTCAATATTGTTTACAATTCTTAATTTAAGAATACCAATAAAGCGCACTCATTAGATCACCGGAAAGTCCAGTTTCTTACACGTTCAGGTGCCAAAAAAAACCAGTTAAAATTTGAGCGCTCAATATTAATATTAAGTTAGTGCGCATCGCACTTGTCGATTTTCCATAAGGATAACACAGGGACAATCACATATTTTCCTTCTGATTTTTGATACTCACGAACGATGGGTCGTACTGTGAAGTTTTTGGCATATTTTTGTAGAGAATTGAACGCTCTACAAAAAAGGTCGTGAGACACTTTTCGCTAAGTCAACGTAGTCAAAAGTTATTCAAGGTCAAAGACAAAATTCACGGTCAATACAAGTTTTTTTCCAAATAACTCTCAGATTTTCGAGTTCAAAGGTCTTAAAACGAACCGAAAGTATATTTTGGTGCTCCAACAATGCGAAAACACAACATCGATAGTATGACCTCGAAGAGCTTCAAAATGATATGGAAGGAATATTAATACACTGATTTTGGCGTTGTCATTTGGGAACTCACCACTGTGGCTTTGAGAGTAAGAGGTTAGTTCATTTTGTTGATATTTCCATACAGTGACAACGATGTTTTGAGAAATTGTAGGTATTACTTGGTTATTAGTAAATGTTTTATATTTTTAAATTCTGATAAAGTGTTTTTATGTAAATTTCATTCTTAGGTTAATCATGGATAGGCTAAGTAATATTATTAGTGATCCAATTGAGGATTTTCTTGGCTGAAAACTTCCTTCAATCAAAGAGGTTATGTCGGTATTTTTCGTCAATTGTTATTCGAAGGCTTTGTTTATAATCGAATTTAAGAACTGTTTTTTGATAAAAAAAACACTGTCAAGGGCCAAAAGGAGTTAAATAAAGGTACTCGAGATGTTAAAGAGTTCAGTAGGTTTATTGTTAAATGTCTCGGTTATTACGTTTAGGAAGTGCACGAAGTAATTGGTCCGAGTGATGAGATGAACTAATGAGTCGAGGATTAGAATAGTTGGGAGATGATTTGGTGAAGTCGTAGTGGGGCGGTGAAGCGGAGAAGTTGAGGATCGTGGGACCAAGAAGGTGCTGACGGAAGGATGCTGAGTCGTATGAGAAAGAGTGGTTATCGGGATGGAGCGGACGTTAGGTTTCGAGTGATGTTGTGGGAAGAAATTTGTTGTATCAAGAGACTCGGTAGAGTCTCGGGACAAGTACATTGACAGCTCTGTCGTCTGCTGGCCCGAGGCTCGCCGAGACTATACTTTCTCTGAATAAAACGATTCGCGGTGGTGGGGGTAAATTTGGCATGTCATTTCGTTTAATTACGAAGCTCAGGAGTCATTTGATGCCTTGCATATTGAACTTGAGAACAATTAGGAAATTCCCTTTCGATTGAACCTTAAATCAGCATGATTCGTGGCGTATTTGCTGAGAAAAAACTTTGCACAGGGTCAACATTATGCAAAAACTACTAACACATTCAAGTTTTTCACGTGTCTGTATATAACACCATCAAAGGCCTCATGTCCTCGGGGCTAACTTCACGGCGGTGTCGCAGACTCACACCTCGCCGCTATAACCAAGAAAAGTGTGATCGGCTATATGTTAATTGTTTTGACAGTGCAAAGTTCGGGATGTGTGTACCGTGTGCTAGATATATTCATGGTGAATTAGTTAATTTTGTCATTTTCTTCCGTGAAGGGTTTTTATTAAATGTCTGTATTTATATATTGAACAACCATCTGTCAGTTTTTGATGGTGTAAATAAACAGTTTCGACATATACCGAAGTGCCGGATGAATAAAAAAAAAACCTTTATCGCGTCTAATGAAGTGCATCAAATCTATTTATTTCATTAAAATTGGTGGTGTGGTGTCATAATATTAAGAAAACCAGACTTACATAATAAACATCAAAAAAGTTATTCAAGTGCCATAAATATTTAAAAGCGTTTTTATTACCCAGCTGCGATAAATCCAGGTTAACCTATAACTTGGAGTCAGAATTTTCATTTCGAGAACATGCAATTATTGTATATATGTATTGATTTATTGATGAATTCGAATAAAAAATCATAATATATGTGTGCTGATTAGATTTATTGTGTCTGTGAAAATGTGTTTGCTGTGCATTTATACTTCTTCGCTTCCACTGCGGCAACATAAGTTGAAAGATTTGTTACAAAAAGTCTTTAGTTAATTCCTTGTTAATTGACAGGATAAAATTGTTTCTCATTTTGACCTGATGGATACACCCGAACTTTAAGAAATGTTTTGGGTTCAGTGTATACCAAGTTATCAACTTTCCGCTCCGATTGTGTATAATGATATCTAAAAGTTGTTTTGAAAAGTCTTCGGGTGCTTTTTTTCTGAGAGTATCAAAATTGGTATCGGTGAGATGCAGCGAGCACCTACAAAGTTTCACAACTTTATGAAGCGACCAGTACATTGAGTCTTCCCACTTTCCATCTCTTATTGTAGAATTATTGATTAATGAATTGATAACAAAAAGTCTTTGGCTGCTTACTTTTCGATGCGCTCAAAATTTTGTTTGCGAATAGCCACGGAAACGACAGAAATTACTGAATTTCGTTGGATCCAATGTACACTATGTCCATTTACTTTCCTTTTCTACATGTGTCATAATGAATGTGAAAAAAATATTTCAGGAAGTCATCGGATACTTTTTCTTCAGTAGGATCAAAATTTGTATCATTGGTATGCAACGGATACCTATAAATTTGGAATTTCTGTCAAGCGACATATGTACCAAGTATTTCCACTCTTCGGCTCCAACTGTGACATATGAATTGGGAAACTTGTTATAAAAGTCTTCAGTGGCTTGTTCTTGAACAGCTAGGATCGAAATTGCTGTCTTTGAAACCCCATCGTCGATGCCTGAAAAAGTTTTGAATTCTGTTGGACTTGAAGTACGCTGTGTTTTTTTTGCTTTCCTTCTTTAGTACTGGCATGAAGAATTGAAAAAGTGGTTTCAAATTGTTTTCCGCTGTTTTCATTCTATTAGTATCAAAAACTAGATAAGTAGAATGCAGCGGACACCTGCAAACTTCGGAAATTTTTTGCAGCGACATGTGTGCTGAGTATTTCCGCTGTTCAGATTTGATTGTGGTAATGAGAGTTTGAAAAATTATTATAAAAAGTCATCATAGGCACATTTTTGTATAGGATGGGAATTTCTGGCTTGAAAACGGAATGGATAGATAAAAAAATTTTCAATTTCGTTGGACTGAAGTGCGTTATGTCAAGAATACCTACAACTTTTGAAAACTTTGTGAAGCACTTTATGAATCATGGATGTTCTGTCGCCAAAATGCAATAAATACTTCTCAATTTTCTGAATTTTGCTGGGGCTGAAGTGCACTATATTTGTTTTTCCATTTTTCCATTTTACTTGTGGTATAGTAAATATGAAAAGTTGTTTCTGGAGAAGTCTTTGGATACATTTTTTCTCATGATATGAAAAATTCTGTCATCAGAATGCAACGAATACATACAACTTTTGAAAATTTCTTGAAGCAACATATGAACCATGGATTTTCACTTTTTCATTCTAGCTTTGGCATAATGGATTGAAAAATTTATTATAAAAAGTCTTCCGCTGCTCATTTTTGGATAAAATCAGAATTTTTGTCTTGAAAATCTTAAGAAAAATACATAAAAAACTTTGAAATTTTGTGGGGTCCAAAGTGCACTATGCTTTACTCATTTTTACTTTACTTTTCTCATAATATATTTGAAAACGTTGTTTCAGATAGTTTTTGGATGCTCTGTTTCTGATGGTATCAAAATTTGATTCATTGGAATACAGCGGATACTTACAAACTTTGATTTTTCTGTGAAGCGGCTTGTGTGCCAAGTATTTTTACTTTTTAGCTTCAACTATGGCATATGAATTAAAAAATTTGTTACAAATGTCATCGGTTACTCATTTTCGTTGAGCTTGGAGTGCGCTGTATTTTTTTGCTCCCCCTCTGTAGTTCTGGCATATTAAATTCGAAAAGTAGTTTTGAAAAGTTTTCAGCTGATTTTTTTCTGTAAGTATCAAAATGTAGATAATTGGAATGCCGAGGATACATGCAAACTTTAACATTTTTGTAAAGTGACATGTGTGCTATTTGTAAGTATTTCCACTTTTCATCATTGATTGTAGTATTATAAATTTCAAATATGATCACAAAAAGTCATCGGAAGAACATTTTTGGATGGAATACAAATTTCCGGCTTCAGAAAACGATGAATCTATCAAAATGTTTCCATTTTGGATTTTCGTCCAGTAAGTCTGCCTGAGTGTTTCTAAACGAATGTCGCAAATTCCAAGATTTTTGAATTGTGGGTTTGTGAGTAGTTGTACTTCGCATTCTGCTTTATCGTTAACATGTTGTACCGGGTTTGTACTGTCGCAAATATATCGTAAAGATCCTAATTTACAATTGGTCAAATCTGGTAGGGTGAAGTAATTTTCGAAGTCTGTTGATATTGCGGTAAACCGTGTTGATGGTTTTATGAATGCAAAACGTGTTTCTTGTTGTTGAATAGGTGCTGAAGTGTGTTGGTACAATTTGTATGTATTCCGGTCTAATAATGGAATTTTTATGGTGAAAATTAATTTTTCGTTGTTTTGGAATACGACGAGTTTTGACATTGCTATTAGTTGCGGTATATATTCTGGTTCTAATGGAATTGGGAATTCCAAGTTTGGCGTTGATCTGCTTATATTGTCTGCGCTACGCAGCCATGTTTTCATTGATATCAAACGTGGGTGTACTTGTCCACTTTTTGCAAAAAGTATTGCGTTCGTTAAGGTATCTGTATCCATTTCTAATTCTGTTAGATCTTCTTCAATTAAGGCGATGAGTCGCATTGCGTTTTGATTATATTTGATGGAGTATATTTCTTTACGCATATTGACTAATGCTAGAATAGGTTTGGAATGTTAAGTTTCCTATTTCTTTCGTTAATGATTTTATCTGTTTCTGCGTTATGTCAAATCCTGCTTTTATTATTTGTGTCTGGTTGTACATTATTTCTGATAAGTCAATTGAATTGTTCGCAAGTTGTTCGATTTGGGATGCTATTCTTTCCGCATCTTCGTTGTCCATTGTGCCGTAAACAAATTTAAATACTTTGCCTATAACGTTAAATAAACCTCGTTTTTCGCGCTTTTGTGGGCGGTGTGGCGGTGGTGGCAGTAATTCTCTAAGGATTGATTCGGCGTTTTCGATGGTGTTTAGGCGAGTTTGGATGGTTTGAAGTTGTATTTGCAGGAGGCATGTTAATCCTAATATTTTACAATATGCCGACATGTTTTGCACGTTTTCTTCTATTTGTTGTTTTCTGAGTAACAGTCCATGTGTATTGATGTATGTCACCAGGTTCCAAGTTGTGTGATATGACTGGAGAGTACCGAGTTGTTGGGAGTATAGTCCGGGGTTTTCCGAAAATGATATTACCTTTACAAGGTTGTCGCTGCCTCTGGCAAGGGCGTGGCATCTGCAACATATGCCAATTTTATTTTGTCCATGTTTACTACTTTTGATTTCCGTTGTCCATTAATAGTTTAACGTTATTGCTATCCGTAATATCTAAAATTTTGAATGGGCCAGTGTAGTTACTGTCAAGTTTCCCTTTTTTCGGTTCTTTAATCAAAAATACTAATTGTCCTATTTCATACTTCGGTGTTTTTGCACGTCGGTCGTAAAACCGTTTCGTTCTTTCTTTAATCTTGAGTTGTTTCTGTAGTGCCATTTGTTGGACATTTTTCATATGATTACCTAGAGTTGCTATATAATCGTCGTATGTAATAACTTTTTCGAGTGGTGGAAATTCCGATGGCAAGGTTGCCGGGTGACCAAAAACTAGTTCGTACGGAGTGAATCCTGTTCCTTCGTGAATACTTGTATTATGTGACAATGTTGCGTATGAAATTAGATCTTCCCATTCGCGATCGTTGTTCCTATAATGTTTAATGTATTCGATTAATGAATGATGACTTCTCTCCAGGGCACCATTTGACTGTGGGTGGTATGCCGATGTTCTGTAGTGTTTGATTTTGAAGAGCTCGGCAAATGATTTAAAGACTTCGGACATAAAATTCGTGCCTTGATCTGAGAGGATCGCACGTGGTGCGCCAAATGTCGTTATAAATTCTTTGCATATGGCTTTAGCAATATCTACGGAGGTTATTTGTTTTAATGGTACTGCGATGCTGAATCTGCTAAATAAGTCTATGATTGTTAAAATGTACTCATATCCTTCACTTGTCTTGGGTAACGGTCTGACTATGTCGATGGCGATTTTATCAAATGCTTTTGCTGGTGTTTGGGTAATGATTATGGGAGCTCGGTCCTTGACACGTACTAATTTATTCTTTTGACAATCGTAACAAAATTTAATGAATTTTTCGATATCTTCTCTCATGTTTTTCCAATAGTATTGCGTTGTTGTTCGTTGGTACGTTTTTGAGATTCCTTTGTGGCCTCCAACTGTTGACCCGTGAAGTTCTTTTATTATTGCTGTCCTGTTCTCCGGTGGTGGTACTAACAATCAATCCTTCGCATAGCGTTAATGACATTGTTGTTCCGCTAGCAAGTGTTTTTAAATATGTTTTGATATTTGACCAGGTGAATCCGTCGACAATTTCCGGGTCTCTTGACAGTGTGCAAGATTTTATTTTTTTCATGTGCAATATTCGTAGGAGTACTCGTAGACATTTTTTGATCATAAACAAGTTCGTGTTGTCCGTTGATTTCTCTTTGCAGAACATAGTAAAGTAGCATACTTCACCGTGTTGTGTAGTCTAAATATTACCAGTTCTTGGTTTTTGTTGTAAAAATTCCTCTTGATTGATCTTTCCTTTTTCCACGAGTATTTTTGAGACCGTTGTGTTCATGATGCAGTCAGCTGCTAAGAAATGTGCTACATTGTTTTTTCTCGACAAAAAGTTTTCCTGAATGATGGTTACGTTATCTTTAGTATGCTCAACTTGTAGAGGTGAAAAATTTTTTGTTTGGAAGGAGGTTTGAATTTCGTTGTGGTTTTGGCATGGTTCATGGTGATCATTAAATCTTGGTGCAGCTTGTTTATTCGTTAAAGTGGTGATTTCTTGGTTTTGTTGTTCCCCTGTTGATTGTGGTGGTGTTCCGTTGATCGTTGTTTGGTCTTCCTGTTGGTGTTCGTTTTCGGTGTCACTATCTGATTCTTCCGTTGTTGAATTTTGTTCCGTTGTCGATTCATTCCTTTTTGCACTATTCCTTGTTAATTTTTCCGATTCCGGTAGTGTCAACCTTTTTTTGTGATATCGCGTTAATTCATATGTTGGATCGGAGTCTTCGGTGATGATAGTAGGGTTTTTTCGTGGTCTTCCAGGTCCCCATTTGGTTGTGGAAGCCGGAGGTTGATCGTTAGGATATTTTCTTGGTCTACCAGGTTTTCTTTTAATTATTGCTTTCGAATGTGGACTGATTGGATTTTTCCTTGGTCTTCCACGTCCGCGTTTCGGTGTTTGTGCTGTAATTTCGGTCGGTGATCTAAAATTGGGTTCCGCTACTTCTTTCCTATTCGAATCTTCTTCTGCGGTGTATAAATTTTCCTGTTCATGTGAAGGTGACCTGAAGGTTGGAGTAACCTGGTTTTTGGCAAAAGGTGTACTTCCCGACATTTGCTCTGTTGTTTTATTCTTTCTTTGTTGCGCATTCGACTCTTTGTTGTTTGTTTTTTCATTTCGTTCGTCTGGGCGTTCGGTGCTTTCGTTTTTGTTACTTATATTTTCTGAACCACCAGAGTGATTGACAGGATTGAGAGTCTGTAATGTTGGCAGCACAAGGTCTGCGTCTTTTAATTTATGCAGCGCGGAGCTTACATCATTTTCTTCGTTTCGTAGCGTTGGACTCTCTTCTGTTTCACTGGAAGACGTGGTTTCTTCTTGTTTTTCAGTTCCGCTTTCCGTTGTTGAATTTTCGTGCGCTTCTCTTTCTCTACGTGTATTGAAATTTTTTACTGTTTCATTTTTGCTCTGTGGTGTAAGTTTCCTTTCTTCGTTATTTTCTTGGGTTGCTGGGTTTTTGCGCATTGCTTCTTCATTTTGTATCGTCGAACTTTTACCATTTTCTTTGTTTGTTTGTATTTTTAGGCTTTCACTTGTCGTTTCTGGCATTGCACTTTCACTTGTTTTTTCTTTTCTTTCTTGTAGTTTTGAATTTTCTTCCATTTCATCGTTTCTTTTTCGTTGTATGGGGCTTTCGTTAGCTCCTTTATCTTCTTTTTGTAAATTTCTTTTATTGTCCTTCGTTAGCGTCATTGCGCTTTTTCCACTTTCATCCTTATCATATTTTATCGTTTCACTCTTGTTCATTGCTTCGATTTCTCGTTCATCGTCTTCCATCATTATTTCTGTTTCATCGTATAAAGTAATAATTTTCTCTCGTTTTCCTAATTTTTTGCCTGTTTCGTTTTCCGTTTTTTCGTCTGATGTGGAGCGGTTTCGTTTGCGATCCACATCGTATTTCATTTCCTTTCCATTCGTGTTCCTTAGGATTTGCTGATTACGTTGACTGATTAGTTCCATCGGTTCGTCTTCTTGAGACGTTTGTTTGTTGTGATTACTGTTGTCAATTTCTATATCCATGTTAGGGTGTGCACTCCCTTCGGTAGAATTTTGTTTTTCCGTTATGGGTATAGAGCTTGTGTAGTGAGCTTGATCGGTGTTTGTTGCTTGAAATTCTTCTTCCGGTAGAATGACTACTTTGTCAGGTGCTGGGTTTCCAGATGATTCGTCTGAGGATGATCTGTAACGTTTCTCTCCTTGCTGAGATGTTCTTGGTTTTTTTATATCATTTCCATTCTCATCCGAGGATTCTTCTCGAGGCCTGATGGGAAAGACATTGACTGGGTTTCGGGAAAGTGCGTCTGCGACGACGTTGAGTTTTCCCTGTTTATGATGGGCCTTGAAGTCGTAACCGTTGAGGATTACTTCCCATCGTTGGAGTTGTTGTGGCGGGTTTGGTTTGTCTATTAAGTACGTCAAAGCTCTATTGTCTGTTACGAGCTTGAAATGACGTCCGTATAAATAGTGTTTAAAGTATTCGATTGAGTTCACTATCGCTAAGAGTTCTTTGCGCATTGCATCGTATACTTTCTCTGATTTTGAGAGTGTGCGAGAATAGAAAGCGATTGGGTGATCAAATTTATCGTGTTCTTGGCTGAGCACGGCGCCAATTGCGTAATCTGAGGCGTCTGTTGTTAGTTTGAATTCTTTGTCATAATCTGGGTAACGTAAAATTGGTTCGTTCGTTAATTTTTCTTTGAGAGTCTCAAATGCTTGTTGGCACTCTTCTGTCCATTTGAATTCTTCTGTCTTTTTTAATTGTTTGGTTAGTGGAAGAGCGATTGTTGCGAAGTCTTTAATGAATCTTCTGTAATAATTTGCTAATGCGTGAAATTGTGTAATTGTCTTTTTATTCGTTGGGGGTGGAAACTCGCGAATAGCTTGCACGAGCTCAGGTCTTGGTTGTGAACCTTTTTCGCTAATGACGTGGCCTAGGTATTCAACTCTCTTTTGGAGGAATAGGCACTTGTTTGTTTGGAGCGTGAGACCGGCATCAGAGAGTCTCTTTGCTAAGCGATGGAACTTGCGCCCATGTTCTTCGAGATCTGCAGCATATATGACAATGTCGTCTAAATAAACAAATAAATCGGTACCTTGAAGTCCTGATAATACGACGTCCATTAGCCGTTGAAAGGTTGCTGGTGCGTTTTTTAAACCAAATGGCATTCTGTTGAATTCATAGTGACCGTTTGGTGTGGAAAAGGCGGTTTTTGGTTTATCCCGTGGGTGCATTTCTATCTGGTGAAAACCGGAAGCTGAATCTAGCACAGAATAGTAACGGGATCTTCCCAATTGATCTATATTGTCTGTAATGTTCGGCAATGGATACGCATCCGGAATTGTTTTGTCGTTAAGTTTTCTGAAATCGATGACCATGCGCCATCGCTTCTTACCTTCGTGATCGGCTTTCTTTGGGACGACCCAGACAGGAGAATTGAATGGTGATAAGGACGGTTGAATTATTTCTTTTTCTAGGAGATCGTTAACTTGTCTGTGAATCTCTTCTCTGTGGACTTGTGGAAATCTGTGTTGTTTTGTATTTATTGGTCTTTCGTCGTTTGTGAATATTTCGTGTTTTACGAATGAGGTGGATCCGAGTCGTTCGTCAGGCAAGCTGAATAAGTGAGGATATTCAAAGGCCAGATGAAGAACATGTGCCTTCTCTACTTCATCTAAGTTTTCTAGATGCAAGAGAGGTTTTAATTTCATGAACCTTTTTCCTTTTTCGGCTATTATTGTTGTCGAACAGATTTCTGCACGACTTTCGATTGAAAGGTCGTTAGAAATGAGTTTTTCAATGTCGACTGGTACATCGGAAATTGCTTCTATTGGTTGCAGCTCAACTGTTGGGACTCGAAGGTTTATGTTAAAATCGTTAGTGTTTATTGCGCATAAGTATGCGATTCCATTGCGATTTGTAACTATTGTGTTGCCAATAAACAATCCTTCACCAGTTTCTATTTGGGGAATGTATCCTTCAACTAGATCTGTGGGTTTGATTCTTATGTGGATGGTTGATTTGGTCCTAGCTGGGATAGAGACTTTTTCGTGTGTTTCGAAAGGTATAGATATTCCTGCAAAGGTTATGCAGGACTGTGAATATAGAATATCAGCTGGTGTTTGTTTGAAAAATTCATCGCCAAGTACGGCGTCTTGGAGAATTGGGAGTTGGTCGCGGACTACGTGGAATTCAGCTGGTATGTTTTTCATGTGGATGACGCACTTTCCGAGCGTAAAAATAGTACTATCTGTTATTCCTGATAATTCGTAGATAACGGAAATATCGATTCCAACATTGTTTCCTACCGCATTTAATTTTATTAGATTGATTTGTGCTCCGGTGTCGATTAGAAATCTCGTACCTTTTCTTTCCAGATCGGCTGAGTCTATTATTACGGTTGGTGGCTTACGTCTCTTTGTAGTACTTTATGAGATCGTTGCCTTTTTGGTAATTTGTGTTTTTGCGCCTAATGGCTTGAAGTTGTGCGCTCTTGTGACCTGCTCCCCGTCGCGCTGTCCCGTGGAGTCGGATCTAAGTTTTTTAACGCCATATCTGTGACGATTTTTGTCAATTCTTGTAATTTTTGATTCAACGAATCAATTTTATCGTTGTTTTTGTCTTGGTAATTATTGTCGAATCTTCGATCGCGGGAATTCTCCCGGGATCTATTCTGGGAATTATTGCGACTGTCATTGTTATAATTATTTCGGGAATTACTGGCTTGGTCATTGTAATAGTCGTTATATCTGTTATTTCGATAGTTATTCTGTGAATTGTTCCTACTTTGATTATTGTTACGATAACCGTTTTGGTCGTTTCTGTAATCGTTTTGCGTTTGACGGTTCTGATACTGACTTTGTTGGTAGTTTTGATTTCTATTTAGGTAGTTGTTTTGGTATCTGTCTCTAGAATTGTTTCGGTATCCGCGCGAGTCGCTGCGGTATCTGCCCTGAGACCGATTTCTAAATCTTTCTCTTAATTGTTTGAGCGTGTAGCAATTTTTTGTTGAATGGCTTCCGGTTTGATGGTATTCGCAAAAATCTTCTTCAGGTTGATTTTGGGGAATTGCAAATTGAACTTTTGTCGTTTCGATTGGCTGTACTTGCAAATGTTCGCTAGTTACTCTATTTTGATTTACTGACTGGCGTTTTTTGAGCTCTTGTTCTGTATGAGCTGCTTCTTTAATTGCTGCGTCAAGGGATTGTGTGTTTTGTTGGTTCAAATTCATTACGATTTTATCGAAGAGACCTCTAATAAAAGCCCTCGTCACTGATTTATTTACTTCATCTATTCTGCTTTTTAAGTATTGTTGTTCTTCGTTTCGAGTGTAACAATCGTTTAATCTATCGACAATTCGTTTCAAAATGATTCTAGTACGAGTAGCGTATTCTGTTACTGTTTCGTTGAAATTTTGCGAAATTGCTTTGAGTTCAAGTTCTAAGTCCAATAGCTCAATAGGAGTACCAAAACTTTCTTTAAGATCATTATAGAATTCATCAAGCGTTGTGTAATTTTTTGTTTCTGCCAAATCTTGGGCGAATCCTATTAGTTTATATTGTGTCATTATGAGAAAACGTAGGTGTTCATCCGCGGGGATAATTTTCGCAGCTCGTTTACAAGCGCTGATGAAATGTTCAACAGGGATATTTTTCCCGTCAAAATTTGGAATTAGGTTGTAGACATCACGAAATGTCATGCTGATTCGTTCCATTGCTTCGTTATTAAAATTAAAAAATGAGGGTGTCAAATTTTGACGCGTGCTTTTGCGCCGAGGTGGACGTGTTGGCTCAATTTTGAAAAACTTGGGTTTTAAAATGACATTCAAGCTTTCTTTTTTTTTTTTTTTTTCAAAAGAGGAAAAAAAAATTATAACGTCGTTAAAAGATGTCTTTATTCATCAATGTTTTGTTATTTTATTGATAGTTGTATTGAATATACGAAATTTACAATGAAGGGGGAGGAAAACAAAAATAATTGTTATTCGTTGTTTTTTTTTTTTTTTTTTTGCGTATTTTCCAAAATTATTTGGAAAGAAAAAAAAATTATTCAATTGTTTTTGCTCAAGTCAAATTATTTGGTCGCTTTTCGCTGAATTATTATTTTTCCCAATTTCTTATGTTTATTTTATCTTGAATTTCTGGTACTTTCCGTTTTTTTTTTTTTTTTTTTACTATTCTTTTTCTATGTTCAGAGTTGTTCTTGCACTACTACCATTATCCTTTGTTGAATTGCTACTTCCTAATCGATTTTGTTCGATTTGCCTTGTCAAAATTATGTGAAAAGTAAGAAAAAGCAATAATAATAATGACAATAATAACAATGACAATAATTGAGGATTCATATGTTTTTCGGTTTTACATTATTTTGAAGTTTTTGCTAAGGTTGATCAACTCTATTAATTGGTGAGATATTCAAAATTTGAGGTGTTTTCGAATGGCAATTAAATTGGGGGAAGAGAGAGAGAGAGAAAAAAAATTTATTGGTTGAGATTGGGCGCGGCAAAAGAGCGTGTGTATATTGAAACGAAACACTCACTTTGACCCGAATTACGATCCCGAACGCGAGCGAGTACAACGCGACGGCGCGATCGCCGACATTTTTCGCCCGACAACAACAATGACGCGCGCGTTCGTCCCGGCGGCGGCCATCTTGGGCATTGGCAACGAAAGGCCGAGACTACCGACGCGAGCGTTACCGACGCCGCCAAGCGTTAAAAAAATCAAATAAATTATTCTTTTCATTTTTCTTATTTCTTTCGATTAAAATATCGCTTAATATTGTAATCGGGCTTAAAAGTTCAGAAAAAAATCAATAAATCGAAACGAAATAAGCGCAAATTATAATTTTTCCGAAAATTCTCATAATTTTAAATAAACAAAAATGCGTATTACAGCGCATGCGCAATGACCGATTCGAGAAGAAAACTCGTAATAATTTTATTGTTTTTAAAATCGTTTAATTATTGATTAATGCGAAAAATACTTCAATAATCGATAAAATAATAACAATTGGAGATTATTGACATGATAATTGTAACAAAAAATGCTGAAAAACATGAAAAGCGGAATTTCGCGCATCCGAGGATGCGAGAGTGGGGGTAGCGGCGAGCGAATGTGAGAGCGTGAATGAGTAGTGGGGAGCGTGCAGAGCGAATGAAAAAATAGAACATGCGCAGTATAGGGTTCGAGATTAAAATTAAGCGGCGCATCGAAAGCGAGGGAAAAGTGGGGTATAAAAGTCGCTGCGCGACCGCTCTCGAGAGCAGTTCCTCTGACTTCTCAGACTGACTCGGACCTACTAAGAGCTTTAGACTCTCTCTCCCTGGTTCTGGCAAAGCATAAAACCTTTCTTCCTAATTCCTTTGATGCCTGGAGTATCGGAGCGATCCGGCGACGCTTCAATCCCATAGCCCGTGGTCATAAATTTACCTAACCTAGCAGATGCTCAGGGTATCGGAGCGATTCGGTGACGTTCCAATCCCATAGCCTGTGGTCTGCATCCTTACCTGTGTGGCGGAGGGGTATCGGCGACATTCGGCGACGTTTAGAGCCCATAGCCTGACTCACGCTTTCCTTATATTTTTTTTTTTTTACCTCTTTCTCTTTATGCTTGCCAGAAACAGGGAAGAATTATTTTATCGATTAAATTAAATATTTTTATTAAATTCAAGTTTGATTAAAAATTATCCGAGTTAGTCAGCAGTCTTATTTATTATTGAAATTGTTAATCCAAGAGGCTGCGGTAAGAAATAAGGTTTATATCGAATCAATAATAAAAATTTATAATCATCAATTTTGTAAGAAAATTTCACTCTTGGATTAATAATAATAAAAATTTGATTAAACAAAAACTGAGAGGAAATAAAAACAGAAATATTGTCTCAATAATCCAAAAGGCAGCGGTAAGATTTTTATTTATAAAAAATTACAAAATTATCCGAATTATTATTATATCGAATCAAAATCACTTTTGGATTATTGATTTACGTGAAATAAGCAAACAACACAAAAAAGGTAGTAAAAGCGAGACATTCCAGGACATTTTTATTTTCAAATTAGAAACATTTTCTCGATTTCTTATTCTAAAGCGTGCGGAAATAATAAACGCGACTAAAAATTGAAATAAAGCGTGCGGAAATAATAAACGCGAAACACAGCATTGTCAAGCGAATAAAAATTACAAATTTGTCGAGACGAAAAATCCTTGATTTTTCATACAGAAACCGCACTGTTTTATTGTTTTATACGAGTTTCCTTGCTCGTTTGAGACTATTAAACATCGCGAACAAATAAAAATAAAAATAAAAATCGTTTGAATCCATATTTCGGGACGCGACGCGAAACGCGAAATACTCAGAAAAACTCTTGTAAATTTTAATTAAATTGAATAAAATCTCTTGTCATTTATTTTTCAAAACATACATCCGTCTTTCTCACGCTTCTTTCATACCCGCTCCCATTTTATTTAGAAGCTCGAACCGACGCGTAGCGGCTTATATCGGTCGGTAAAAGTGTATCGTTACAATATATACACTGCCGGTCAAAAGTATGGAAACGCTTTTCGTAATTTCGAGCCACACTAAAAGTTCGATTGCTCTGCCAAAAAAGTAGGTATTCCAATTTAGCGAACGGGCTTTTGAAGAGTACATATTCAGCTTCGTTTCCGTTTTTTAAAATATTTTTTGCGATTTTTTTTGGACACGGTACACAGTTTTGAACATAGTCGTTTTTCGTCTTTTTTTTAGCTGTTCAAAATTGGGCGCAGCACCCATGGAAATTTTTTTCCATGATTTTTCCCATAGAAAACTTTAAAGAGGGAGCACAAGCTTCAATTTTGTTTTTTATAAAGTTTCGTGCGATTTTTTTTTGCAAAAATATGCCTTTTTTGTATAAAAAAGAGCATTTTCAAAAAATTCGGCGTAACAAAGAAACCACAGGTTTTTATTGAAAGTGTCAGGAGGATAAAAAGTTGCGTGCGGTCATATTCGATACTCTAGAATTTTTTCAAAATTTTTGTTCAAGATGTTTTTTTTCATAATTTCTCGTCGAAACTCCGATTGAAAGGGTGGCTTAACTCGAGAACCATGAAGTTTAAGGCAAAATATCAGAACAGAAAATGTTTTTATTCTTCAATTTTCTCTTCGCTCGAATTTTTTCAGAATTTTTTTCGAAATTTTTTTGAAAATTTTTTTGAAAATTTTTTTCAACCAAAAAATAAATTTTTTTTTTTAATCAGAAATTTTTTTTTCAATTTTTTTTGACATGACAAACAATCATGTCTCTTACCTTATTTATACTCGTTTTTCATCGAAAAAACCGCCCTTGGCTGCGATCACTGCTCGTATGAGTCGCGGCATCCGATTGATTAGTTTCTCAATTTGATCCTGCTCCAGACTGGACCAAGCTTTCTGCAGCTTTTGCCATAAATCCTCGGCAGATGTGGGGCAGGTTCTTCTGACTTCCCGGTCAAGTTCTTCCCAGAGAAGTTCGATGGGATTTAAGTCTGGCGATTGCGGAGGCCACACCATATTCGTGATGACATTTTTCGCTTCCTTGTTCTCCAGATATCCTCTGCAAAGGCGAGAACTATGCTTAGGGTCGTTGTCCTGTTGCATAATGAAACCACGACCGATAATCCGCAGACCCGATGGAATCGCATGCCGAATAAGAATCTGTTTATAATTTTCTTTTTTCATTATTCCTTCGACTTTGATTAAATCTCCGGTGCCGTGACCAGAGAAACAGCCCCACACCATAACCGACCCACCCCCATGTTTAACCGTGGGTAATAAGCACTGAGGTGCCATTATTTCCCCGGGGTTTCTTCTAACGAAAACTCTTCGACGGGACCCGAAAATCAAAAATTTTGACTCGTCCGTCCAGAGCACATTTCTCCATTGTTCAATCGTCCATTTTTGATGTTTAAGGGCCCATTCGTATCGTTTTTTTTTTATTAATAGGACGCAACAATGGTTTTCTAACGGCAACACAGCCTCTGAGACCAGCACTGATGAGACGCCGTTTTATTGTCGACAGCGATATCGAGGTTTGATTTGAATTATTAAATTTCGCTTGTATTTCTACGAATAATTTCAACGTTAATTTTCGCGAAAAACTGTGAATTTTTATCACGTACTCACGTTTAAGACATTCACTGTACTAACTAGCCTCATCGACAATGCTCATTCCAAAAATGTAAACAACGACGCCAAGCGGAAAGAAACAAATCCATTTTTGCTCGAAAAAAGAGTGATAGCAGTACTCAAGGTTGTCTTCCTTTCCGCTTGGTGTCTTAGTTTACATTTTCGACAGGTTGACAGCGAGTGAAATACAAGCGAAATTTAATAATTCAAATCAAACCTCGATATCGCTGTCGACAATAAAACGGCGTCTCATCAGTGCTGGTCTCAGAGGCTGTGTTGCCGTTAGAAAACCATTGTTGCGTCCTATTAATAAAAAAAAAACGATACGAATGGGCCCTTAAACATCAAAAATGGACGATTGAACAATGGAGAAATGTGCTCTGGACGGACGAGTCAAAATTTTTGATTTTCGGGTCCCGTCGAAGAGTTTTCGTTAGAAGAAACCCCGGGGAAATAATGGCACCTCAGTGCTTATTACCCACGGTTAAACATGGGGGTGGGT
This sequence comes from Campoplex capitator, assembly GCA_037576405.1. Classification (NCBI taxonomy): domain Eukaryota; kingdom Metazoa; phylum Arthropoda; class Insecta; order Hymenoptera; family Ichneumonidae; genus Campoplex; species Campoplex capitator. The sequence goes on from JARBWI010000022.1 coordinate 87,607, forward strand.
CGGTTATGGTGTGGGGCTGTTTCTCTGGTCACGGCACCGGAGATTTAATCAAAGTCGAAGGAATAATGAAAAAAGAAAATTATAAACAGATTCTTATTCGGCATGCGATTCCATCGGGTCTGAGGATTATCGGTCGTGGTTTCATTATGCAACAGGACAATGACCCTAAGCATAGTTCTCGCCTTTGCAGAGGATATCTGGAGAACAAGGAAGCGAAAAATGTCATCACGAATATGGTGTGGCCTCCGCAATCGCCAGACTTAAATCCCATCGAACTTCTCTGGGAAGAACTTGACCGGGAAGGCAGAAGAACCTGCCCCACATCTGCCGAGGATTTATGGCAAAAGCTGCAGAAAGCTTGGTCCAGTCTGGAGCAGGATCAAATTGAGAAACTAATCAATCGGATGCCGCGACTCATACGAGCAGTGATCGCAGCCAAGGGCGGTTTTTTCGATGAAAAACGAGTATAAATAAGGTAAGAGACATGATTGTTTGTCATGTCAAAAAAAATTGAAAAAAAAATTTCTGATTAAAAAAAAAAATTTATTTTTTGGTTGAAAAAAATTTTCAAAAAAATTTTCAAAAAAATTTCGAAAAAAATTCTGAAAAAATTCGAGCGAAGAGAAAATTGAAGAATAAAAACATTTTCTGTTCTGATATTTTGCCTTAAACTTCATGGTTCTCGAGTTAAGCCACCCTTTCAATCGGAGTTTCGACGAGAAATTATGAAAAAAAAAATCTTGAACAAAAATTTTGAAAAAATTCTAGAGTATCGAATATGACCGCACGCAACTTTTTATCCTCCTGACACTTTCAATAAAAACCTGTGGTTTCTTTGTTACGCCGAATTTTTTGAAAATGCTCTTTTTTATACAAAAAAGGCATATTTTTGCAAAAAAAAATCGCACGAAACTTTATAAAAAACAAAATTGAAGCTTGTGCTCCCTCTTTAAAGTTTTCTATGGGAAAAATCATGGAAAAAAATTTCCATGGGTGCTGCGCTCAATTTTGAACAGCTAAAAAAAAGACGAAAAACGACTATGTTCAAAACTGTGTACCGGGTCCAAAAAAAATCGCAAAAAATATTTAAAAAAACGGAACGAAGCTGAATATGTACTCTTCAAAAGCCCGTTCGCTAAATTGGAATACCTACTTTTTTGGCAGAGCAATCGAACTTTTAGTGTGGCTCGAAATTACGAAAAGCGTTTCCATACTTTTGACCGGCAGTGTATAAATATAATTTCTATCAGTTGCATGCGAAGAATGGAAGAATGAAGGGAAAGAAATAATGTAGGGCGTCTTTGTCGCTCCTTACGTAGCAGATGGGAGAGTCGTATCGGTGTGACAAGGCCAGCTAAGTGGTATGACTGTGTCACCTCAGTTCGAGACAAAATGTATTACTTTTATATTAATAGTATCGCAAGGGTACTTACATTGCCAGGAGTATGCAAATTTTTATGTCCATTAGATGGTGATCCTGTTTCAATTGTGTTTTCGCCCTTCCTTCTTTGCTCGATTATTTCCTTTAGTGGCAAATTTTGGAGCTGTTGTTGGCTTTGTCTTTTTTTTTTTTTCGACGCTTCCGTTTCTTTTCTTTTATGTTTGACTGCGCTCTTCCGTGTTTCACTTATTCTGTTTTGTGTTTTTTTTTTTTCACTGTTCTGTCCGAAATTCACTACTTTTTGGAATTCATTTTTTTTTATCACTTTTTTTTTTGAATTCTCTTTTCTTTCACTTTCGCGAGTTCACGGGTGGCGTGTGTTTGAATCCGACTTCTGACACCAATTTGTCAAGGGCCAAAAGGAGTTAAATAAAGGTACTCGAGATGTTCAAGAGTTCAGTAGGTTTATTGTTAAATGTCTCGGTTATTACGTTTAGGGAGTGCACGAAGTAATTGGTCCGAGTGATGAGATTGAACTAATGAGTCGAGGATTAGAATAGTGGAGAGATGATTTGGTGAAGTCGTAGTGGGGCGGTGAAGCGGAGAAGTTGAGGATCGTGGGACCAAGAAGGTGCTGACGGAAGGATGCTGAGTCGTATAAGAACGAGTGGTTATCGGGATGGAGCGGACGTTAGGTTTCGAGTGATGTTGTGGGAAGAAATTTGTTGTATATATATATAGGGTGCTACCGTGACAACACTGACATAACCTTTTTGATTGAAGGAAGTTTACAGCCAAATAAATCCTCAATTGGATCACCAATAATATTGCTTAGCTTATCCATGATTAACCTGAAAATGAAATTTACATAAAATACACCTTATCAGAATTAAAAAATATAAAACACTTACTAATTTAAACATTTACTTTTATAGTCTAATGCAGGGTCGGCAGAGTAGCCAGTCCCCCCATGCGGCCGCATCCGACTTCCCCCTCTGTAGCGCATTCGCCATGGCACTCGATTCCATGGGCACAAGGAATTAACTAACCTCTTACTCTCAAAGTCATCTAGTGGTGAATTCCCAAATGACAATGCCAAAATCAGTGCATTAAGAAAGTTCAAGCAATATGTAAAACCCAAAAATTCCCCTAGGGAAAAAAAGGTCGGGACAAGTACATTGATGGTCCCTCGTTTCCTGATGATATCAAAAACGTGTAAAAAAAATTCTTTAAAAAAATCATGAACCTTACTGAAAGTGATTTCAACACAATTGAAAAAAAAATCACAATTCAGCAAAAAACATTATTAAAAAAAAATAAAACTATAAATCTGTAATTACTTTGTAAAGTGAAAAAAATTCTAATAAACCGTGAGAAAATCTTAAATACATCACTCGAAAACATTGCAGACGTAAATAACCAAAAAATTTCGCTTGAAAACATTTTAAAAACCGATACCCCACTTTTCTCATCTTATTAAGAAGGAGAAATGAGTAAATGAATTGAAAAAGTTTCCATCTAAGTTACGTACAGCACTAAAATTTATGATATCATTTCGAGGCCAAGTATTTATTGGTAATTCGGAAAATCACAAAAAACAGCAAAAATGCTGTACAAAAAGTTGAGACAAGTACATTTACTCCCCCGTTAAATAATTCCCTCTAAATAATTAGAGCCTTCCCTCTAAATAATTAGAACCTCGTAATAAAACATCTTTAGAAAAATTTCTCCCAACAAAAAACACCATTCAAGAAACCGGATCTCCCCAAAAATCCACTATTGGAAAGCAGTTCGAATCTTTCCTTTAAAAGTAACCTTAAAAATAATTTATCATGAAAAGTTTTGAAAAACTATCTTGAATGAAATTTATGAATAAAGTAAAGAAATCGTGAAATTCAATTCTCGCAAAGAGTTGAATTAAAAGATTACGAAAAGTTGTCAAATAAATATGGATGAGGTCAAGTACGTCAGATTATAATGTTAACAAAAAAATTACAAACAAAAAAAATTATATACAATAAAATTTCGGCTGGTGTACTTGGCGAAATGTGTAATGTACTTCACATAATGTACTTACACCTCATAGTTACGAACTCGCCAAGTACACAAGCCGAACTTTTATTGTATATAATTTTTTTTGTTTGTAATTTTTTTGTTAACATTATAATCTGACGTACTTGACCACATCCATATTTATTTGACAACTTTTTGTAATCTTTCAATTCAACTCTTTGCGAGAATTGAATTTCACGATTTCATTACTTTATTCATAAATTTCATTCAAGATAGTTTTTCAAAACTTTTCATGATAAATCATTTTTTAAGGTTACTTTTAAAGGAAAGATTCGAACTGCTTTCTAATAGTGGATTTTTGGGGAGATCCGGTTTCTTGAATGGTGTTTTTTGTTGGGAGAAATTTTTCTAAAGATGTTTTATTACGAGGTTCTAATTATTTAACACGTATTTAAACATAATTTGTACCGATCCAATCGACGTCGAATGTTGTGAATAATATCAGGGGATCCTTAAAGTCGGAGACGAATCGATTTTCTTATAAGTCTCTACCACCATAAAGTAACCTCTCTAACTACCTAACTCTACCACCACAAATGACTTCCGCCACGATGTGATTCTTTTGGATTAGCCATTTTATCAAAAAGTCATGGGCAGGAAGATTCCTTATAAGTTTCTGCTGTCGAAAAGTTACTCATGACTTCACTGCTCTTTGGGCCAGAATATGTTGAAAAAAAATGGGTTGGTATCGTTCTAATTGTCGGAAGGCAAGATTTTGGGGATTTTTATGGTTGTTGATTTTCTAGTTATTTCGATATAACGTTCTGAGCCAGACGAGTATTCTCAACCCTAATAAGAACATAATTTCATAATGTCAAAATTGCGAATTATTAATAAAATACTTCTCCTCGAATTTATATGATAATTTTTAGTGCTGGACTCAACTTAGATAGTAATTTTTTTGATTCTTCAGAACTTTTTCAAGTTTCTGATGCGTCCCGTAGGAATGAATACTCCGAATTGCTAAAAAATACTTGACCTCGAGTTGATATCATAAATTTTGGTACTGCACGTAACTTGGTAACTTTTTTTATTTATCAGTAGAACTCTTTCAAGTTTTTCATGCATCCCATAGGAATGAATATTCCGAATTACCAATAAATACTTGGCCTCGAAATGGTATCATAAATTTTAATGCTGTACGTAACTTAGATGGAAACTTTTTCAATTCATTTAGTCATTCCTCCTTTTTAATAAGTTGAGAAGAGTGGGGTATCGGTTTTTAAAATGTTTTCAAGCGAAATTTTTTGGTTATTTACGTCTGCAATGTTTTCGAATGGTGTATTTAAGATATTCTCACGGTTTATTAGAATTTTTTTCACTTTAGAAAATAATTACAGATTTATAGTTTTATTTTTTTTTAATAATGTTTTTTGCTGAATTGTGATTTTTTTTTTCAATTGTGTTGAAATCACTTTTTTTTCTCTTTTTTGATATTATCAGGAAACGAGGGACCATCAATGTACTTGTCCCGACCTTTTTTTTCCCTAGGGGAATTTTTGGGTTTTGTTTATATACACAACCCGTCAAAAGTTTCCGGACAAAATTGCGAAAAAGTGTGGGAGCCATTTTGATGTCATTTTTTGAGCAGTATAGATAAACAAATTTAATAAACGGCATTTTGAAGGGAAGGAATTCTTCTTCAATTTGCTTTTTTTTGAAAATGTTGTACGATTTTTTTTACGTCCGCTACATTGTTTTGAACACGACCGTTTTCCAACTTTTTTTTTTAAGATTTACAGTTGGACCGCGTTTAGAGAAAAAAAAAATTTTCGACTTCTTCCCGACCGGAACCTTAACGGGGACAGCGAAAAATTCAATTTCGTTCTTTAAAAAGTTCTGTACGATTTTTTTTCATGTAGTTATCTCATTTTTAGCGAAAAAAAGCAAAATTTGGAATATGCCACATAACACGCAAACTAGTGAGTTTTTCAAAAAACCTCAGGAGGATAAAAAAATGAGTTTGGTTTAGCTAAATTCATCAGAATTTTTTCCGAATTTTTTCTTAAAATTTTTTTTTCCGACTGATTTCAGCCGAAATTCTGAAAATTTGATCGCGTTTACTTATTAAATGTAGGGTTTTTGATAAAATTTCAAGATAAAAAAAAGTTTTGTTTTTCAATTCTGAAGACATCAGAATTTTTTCAAATTTTTTTTCGAAATTATTTTTTTCAACTTGCGAAAAAAAGTTGGAAAAAAATGGCAAAAAAAAAATTGAAAAAATTCTGATGACTTTGGCTAAACCAAACTCATTTTTTTATCCTCTTGAGGTTTTTTGAAAAACTCACTAGTTTTCGTGTTATGTGGCATATTCCAAATATTGCTTTTTTTCGCTAAAAATGAGATAACTACATGAAAAAAAATCGTACAGAACTTTTTAAAAAACGAAATTGAAGTTTTCGCTGTCCCCGTTAAGGTTCCTGTCGGGAAGAACTCGAAATTTTTTTTTTTCTCAAAACGCGGTCCAACTGTAAATCTTAAAAAAAAAGTTGGAAAACGGTCGTGTTCAAAACAATGTAGCGGACGTAAAAAAAATCGTACAACATTTTCAAAAAAAGCAAATTGAAGAAGAATTCCTTCCCTTCAAAATGCCGTTTATCAAATTTGTTTATCCATACTGCTCAAAAAATGACATCAAAAATGGCTCCGACACTTTTTCGCAATTTTGTCCGGAAACTTTTGACGGGTAGTGTACGTGTTAAAAGTACTTGTCCGGCTCATCACTTTTTATTCAAATTGCTCATTCAAATGAAAATCAGGGCTCTTGAATCCTGTAAATAAAAATCAGGGAATTGAGAAAAATACTTTAAGGTATTTTAACTTCATTGCATCAATTGTAAAAAAATGTGATGGAATTTTCCTGTAATATACAAGGAATTCTATTGTGCATCCATGAATAAGTGCACTTTGTACAATTAAAATGTCTAAGTATCTAGGATATCCCTTCAGATTATATTGCAATGACGGCATTTTTTACTCCTCATTTCTTTTAGCGGACAAATTTTATTCGATATAAGAACCAACCTATACTATCGCTGAGAACATTAAACTGATAATAAGTCGCATTCCAAGAAATTGTTGTGTTTATTCACGTACACAATTTCATTAAGTTAAAATCATTGTCAAACGTTGAATATGACACGAGCATTTCCTGGAATTTGAAGGAAATTTTTTCCTTATTATAAGAGACGCGGTGGCTGCTGGTATTACTGTTTCCTAAAATTGACACATCAATAAACTCCTTCTTTGATTTACATTTGAATGAGCAATTTGAATAAAAAGTGATGGGCCGGACAAGTACTTTTAACACGTATTCAAACATAATTTGTACCGATCCAATCGACGTCGAATGTTGTGAATGATATCAGGGGATCCTTAAAATCGGAGATGAATCGATTTTCTTATAATTCTCTACCACCATAAAATAACAAATGACTTCCCCTCCGATGTGATTTTTTTCTATTAGCCGTTTTACCAAAAATCATGTTGTTGTTGTTGAGAAACGTCCTGAGCTGGACGAGTATTCTTAATCCTTGTGGGAACATAATTTCATAATGTTATAATTGCGAATTACAAATAAAATACTTGTCCTCGAATTGATATCATAATTTTTAGTGCTGCACGTAGCTTAGATGGTAACTTTTTTTTGAAGTAAAACTTCTATACGCGCGCTGGGCTTGGGGAGTAAACTGGTGAGAGCGTTATGGAAAGTGTGATCGGGCGAAGCGAACGGAAGTTGAGAGGGAGATATATGTTGGTAAAGACAAAAAGAGAGAGAGTTATGTTTCGTATACCCCACTCTTACATTCAGGTGCGCACGCACATTTTCTTTTCAGCAAGAGAGAGTGGTGTGCTCGCACATTTCCTTTCTCTCTTTCTCTCATTGCCCATTACGTTGATGGAAGCACTATAGGAGCAAGTGAGAGAAAAAATTGCGCGCGCATATTTCCTTTCTCTCTTTTTCTCATTGCCAGTTCATGAAATATATAGGGACCGTGCATACCTAGACACTCTCACCAGAGTGAAAATGTGTAGTCATGTATATGCATTACGGTGATTCAAAAAAAACTTTTTTTTTTTCCATCAGAACCAAGCTCAAAAGTTTCGTTTAGGTGCCAAAAAAGACCAGTCAAAATTTGAGTAGATAATAGATTTTGAATTTTTGTAAATTTTTCACACATAATTAAGCCCTGTTCAAGAAGATTCACGCAACTTTTCAATTCATTAATCTGTAATAATCAAATCTATTGTATTTTTCATATGGTATCCTATACATATTGCTTGAACTTCCTTAATGCACTGATTTTGGCAGTGTCATTTGGGAATTCACCACTAGATGGTTTTGAGAGTAAGAGGTTAGTTAATTTTGTTGATATTTCCATACAGTAAGAGCATTGTTTTGACGAAGTGTAGGTGCTACTTGTTTATTAGTAAATGTTTTATATTTTTTAATTCTGATAAGGTGTATTTTATGTAAATTTCATTTTCAGGTTAATCATGGATTAGTTAAGCAATATTATTGGTGATCCAATTGAGGATTTATTTGGCTGTAAACTTCCTTCAATCAAAAAGGTTATGTCGGTGTTTTTTTTTTATTAAAAAACAGTTCTTAAATTCAATTATAAACAAAGCCTTCGAATAACAATTGACAAAAATACCGACATAACCTCTTTGATTGAAGGAAGTTTATAGCCAAGAAAATCCTTAATTGGATCACCAATAATATTACTTAGCTTATCCATGATTAACCTAAGAATGAAATTTACATAAAATACACCTTATTAGAATTAAAAAATATAAAACATTTATAAATAACCAAGTAATACCTACAATTTGTCAAAACAATGTTCTTACTATATGGAAATATCAACAAAATTAACTAACCTCTTACTCTCAAAGCCATCTAGTGGTGAGTTCCCAAATGACAACGCCAAAATCAGTGTATTAATATTTCTTCCATATCATGTTGAAGCTCTTCGAGGTCATACTATCGATGTTCTGTTTTCGCATTTTTGGAGCTACAAAATATACTTTTGGTTCGTTTGAAGACCTTTGAACTCGAAAATCCGAGAGTTATTTGGAAAAAAACTTGTATTGACCGTGAATTTTGTCTTTGACCTGGAATAACTTTTGACCACGTTGACTTAGCGAAAAGTGTCTAATGACCTTTTTTGTAGAGCGTTCAATTCTCTACTAAAATATGCTAAAAACTTTACAGTACGACCTATCGTTCGTGAGTTACAAAAATCAGAAGGAAAAAAAGTGATTGTCCCTGTGTTATCCTTATGGAAAATCGACAAGAGCGATGCGCACTACCTTAATATTAATATTAAGCGCTCAAATTTTGACTGGTCTTTTTTGGCACCTAAACGAAACCTTTGAGCTTGGTTCTGATGGAAAAAAAAAGAAAGTTTTTTTGAATCACCCTAATATGCATACTGGTGGTGACGCCAATAGTGAGGAAAGGCACTTTGTAGATGATAAAACGTATGTGTGTACACGACTACACATTTTCACCCTGGTGAGAGTGTACAGGTATGCACGGTCCATATATATCTCAGTAATCCGTGTGTGAGTTCACTAGCATTACACGAACGGTGATTTTTGTTTTTCCGTGATTTTATTCCGTTCTTGAACAATTTTATTAATTAATATGTAGTTCAATACATTATGTATTTGACGTTTTGAGTGAATAAAATTTTTAATTCATTTTAAAGTTCACAATTTGTGAATTTTCGCTTGAATTATATAAAATTATGGCAGGGAGTGATACAGACTCGGAGTATGAATGCGATGTTTCAGGACCATCAACCGAAAAATAATGAAACGATGAATTAAAATAATGAATAACAAAAATCAAATCTTAAATATTGTTTTTTCAATGAAAACCCATGAACATTCAAAAAAAAATTTCTTTTATATATATGTATTCATCTGTATGTTGCAAAAAAAAAGTTTTACTTCAATTGTGTGGTCTAAAGCACACTCTAGTTTTTTTTTATCCATTAGAACTTTTTCAAGTTTCTGATGTGTCCCGTAGGAATGAATACTCCGGAATACAAATAAATACTTGGCCTCGAGTTAATATCATAAATTTTAGAACTGCACGTAACTTGGTGACTTTTTTGATTCATTATAACTGTTTCAATTTCTTTATGCGTCTCATAGAAGTGAATATTCGAATTACCGATAAATATTTGGCTTCGGAATGATACCATAAATTTTAATGCTGTACGTAACTGAAATGGAAACTTTTTCAATTCATTTAGTCATTTCTCCTTTATAATAAGAGGAGAAGTATAAGGCATTGGTTTTTAAAATGTTTTCAAGCGAGATTTTTTGTTTATTCACGTCTGCAATGTTTTCGAATGCTGTATCGAAGATTTTCTCACGTTTCATTTGAATTTTTTTTCCACATTACAAAATAATTACAGATTAAAAAATTTTTTTTTTATATAATGTTTGTTGCTGATTTTTTTTCAATTGTGTTAAAATAATTTTCAGTAAGGTTCATGATTTTTTTTATGGAATTTTTTTTATGGAATTTTTTTTATGGAATTTTTTTTATGGAATTTTTTTTATGGAATTTTTTTTATGGAATTTTTTTTATGGAATTTTTTTTATGGAATTTTTTTTATGGAATTTTTTTTATGGAATTTTTTTATACACTTTTTTATAGAATTTTTTTTACACTTTTTTTTAAGGAATATTTTTACACTTTTTTGAAATCATCAGGAAACAAGGGACCATCAATGTACTTGTTCCAACCTTTTTTGCCCTAGGGGAATTCTGGGTTTTCGATATATATGCGTCTTTTCGTAATAAATTTTCTGGTTCAAAGTTTTCACGGACGTATGAATTGATCCTGTCAATTCAATGCTCGACACTTTTATTCTTACACTGCACTTCGAGATAACTTCGAACTCGCACATCCCGCACTGTCCGATGAAACTTTTTAAAATATTACCGAACGTTAAATACTAACACATAAATTGCAGGTTATGTTTTATTTCTGTTTTCATACGCGGTAATATTTATCGGTTATTATTGTAACGGGACAGCCCCCTAGGGCTGTTACCATTCCGGAGGTGAGACTCCAGAGGGGCGGAGGAATCCGCGAGAGCACGTAATCGCCAAATGAGGGCCAGCAGCTTCGCGCTACGGGCTACGCCTCGCTCGCGTTACGCTCGCCTCTCTCTTTCATTGTGACCAAATCATCGCTCAGTGACTCACGCCAGCGGCCTAATCGGCCCTTCCTATCTTATGCACAACCCACCCGTGTGTCTTGGAAACACTTCCTCCGTACTCATACACTCTCGATACTCACCCAGAATATCGTAGCAACTTATTTGCTATAACAATCTGAACGATGGGTGAATTCGGGGAGGAAGGTGACTAAATCATTTTAACTCCTGTAGTCTACCCTTCCTCATCCTTTCCCACTCAGGTGACATTTTCGTGGCAAAGAAGGGGAGTTTTCTCCTCACACGGCTGTATCTATTAAAGGGCGCGCACAGACGAAATCGACTTTAGAACACAACAATTTGAATCATCTTCATCGTCTACGAGTCACAAGAAATATCAGTGATGCTCTTGTCTCTGAGCATTGCTCCATCCTAACTTTCACCTGAGCTCGTGGTAAGGAACCATCTCTCTCAGAATGCCCCAGTATTGTACTGGATGCCAGATTTTGAGAGATAGCGTTAGATGATGACCTTAGGTAGGCAGGTTTAATTTAATTTGACTATTTAATTCGCTTCTCATTCGACATGTACTATTTTCTATCCGTCGGTCAACGCGAATATCAGAATCGGTTAAACTCAATCTCCTCCTGTTCACTGATCACGTCTCAGCGTACGGACTTGGTCCGCCGGATGTGTAGGATTCATATTTCTTAATTTTCTGAACAATTGTACTTCTCGTACAATTGTTTCTTAGTTTAGGGAGCGTCGGCCACTCCGTATCCAACAGTACACACTGTTACTGTTTCAGCCATGAGAAAGAGACTTAAGCGGAGACTTCTGCTTTCTTCGTCATTTTTGCCCACTGGCTTCTCCGGTGTTTGACCATCGCGTTAGCGATCACCGACTTTGACCACTATATTTTGACATTTACCGAGCTATCGCTCGTTTCACCAATCTTTTACACAACTTATCAATAAATGGACACGCTATACGCCGTGTCGAGTTATTCATTTGCATGCTTGACCCGCTCGTATCTCCCTATAATTCTCTGAGCACGAATTAGCTTTATTAAAATCAGTCTTTCTCTCATACGAAGTCATATTTTCATTATCACGCGTATCCTCTCGCGATACAAACACGAGTGAATCATGCCTTATTCTGGAAAGAGTTTCATGAGAAAAACATTGAGAAAAGTGCAGGAGATCACGATCAGAGTATCGATAATTCCGAGCGAATCATAACTAAAATCGTCGCATTATCGAGCGAATAATCATAACTAAAATCGTTGTATTTTCGAGCTCGCATATTCATAACTAAAATCGCGGAATTTCGATCGTCTGAACGTGTGTATCAGAGAGGGATAGAAATAAGATCTTTTGCAGGTGTGTGACTTCACGTACACACCAACGTGGGATTTAGGATCACAGGGACATCGATTGAACGACACGCTACCTCCTTGATTATATAATTTCTTACTACGTTCTCGGCCTTCTGCCTCCTATCATTCCTTTATTTATTGCTATCAAAAGTATATTTTGCACCCCCTCACCGAGGATCTGTACCCGGTAGGTGAATATAAAATTTATAAACTATTTTTATTAAAAATTCTTCTGTGATTTATTTTTTTGTTATTTAGCAGCGATCTCTCTCATTCATTGAATGCCTATGATGTAGGATCGATAAAGTCATACATGAATGTGACGCTGCGTCCTGAGGCATGTTCTACAATCCAATGTGTTGAGCGAGAGAGAGAATTTTGTAATTTTTCTTCACTTACGTAATTAACTGAATTATCGAGTCACCCTACTTTTCTTTTCCTTAGTTTCGTAAGCCTCTCACGAGGCCTGTGTCGCTCGATGGGTATCTCCGCGATAACGAAACGTTTCATTATACGCGACATAAGTTCATGCAATAATCATCGCCCTTCAGTGTGTTTAGGAATTAATAGGAATAACTCAAAGGGAACGCGGAGGGTTCCGTTACCACCGTCGACTTTTACATCGAAATCACCATATACGTCCAATTTTCTTAATATTATGACACCACATCACCATTTATAATAAAGTAAATAGATATTATGCACTTCATTAGACGATAAAGGTTTTTGTTATTTATCTGGCACTTCAATATGTCGAAACTCCGTTCGTTTGTACCATCAAAAACTGACAGATGGTTGTACAATATATAGATATAGAAATTAGATATTAATAAAAACACTTTACGAAAGAAAATCATAAAATTAACTAATCCACCACGAATTAATTTAGCACACGGTACACACATCCCGAACTTCTCACTGTCAAAACAACATTCAACCGATCACATTTTCCTTGGTTATAGCGGCGAGGTGTGACATGCTGCGACACCGCCGTGAACTAAGCTCCAGGGACATGAGGCCTTTGATGGTGTTCTATACAGACACGACAATAACTTGAATGTGTTAGTAGTTTTTGCATAATGTTGACCCTGTGCAAAGTTTTTTCTCAGCAATTACGCTACGAATCATGCTGATTTCGGGTTCTTTCGAAAGAGAATTTCTTAATTAGTCTCCAGTTCAATTTTGAAGGCATCACATGGTTCCTGAGCTTTGTAATTAACCGAAATGACGTGCCAAATTTACCCCCACCACCACGAATCGTTTTATTCAGAGAAAGTATAATCTCGGCGAGCCTCGGGCCAGCAGACGACAGAGCTGTCAATGTACTCGTCCCGAAACTCTACCGATTCTCTTGATATTAAGAAAAAATGAGTTGGTATCGTTTGAATTGTCGGAAAGCGAGATTTTGGGGTTTTTTATGGTTGTTGATTTTTTAGTAATTTCGATAAAACGTTCTGAACCGGACGAGTATTCATCCTTTATAAGAACATAATTGCATAATGTTGAAATTGCCAATTACTAATAATATACTTGTCCTCGAAATGATATCATATTTTCTAGTGCTGGACTCAACTTAGATGGTAACTTTTTCGAATCTTTACAATTTTTTTAAGTTTCTGATGCGTCCCGTAGGAATGAATACTCCGAATTACCGATAAATACTTGCGTCGAGTTGATATCATAAATTTTAGTACTGCACGTAACTTGGTTACTTAGCCTCGAAATGATATCATAAATTTTAACGGTGTACGTAATTTTAATGGAAACTTTCGCAATTCATTGAGTCATTCCTCCTTTATAATAAGATGAGAAGAATGGGGCATCGGTTTTTAAAATGTTTTCGAGCGAGATTTTTTAGTTATTTAGGTCTGCAATGTTTTCGAATGGTGTGTTTAAGATTTTCTCACGTTTTATTTGATTTTTTTCCAACTTTACAAAATAATTATAGATTCAACTTTTTTTTTAATAATGTGTTTTGCTGATTTGTGAATTTTTTTTCAGTGTTCTTAAAATCAATTTCAGTAAGGTTCTTGATTTTTTTCATGTATTTTTTTTAACCCTCTCATTTATGGAATTTTTTTTCAAACTTTTATGATTTTATCATAGAAATTTCAACTGGTTCAACTGAAAAATTGGTCAAGACAATTATCATCGTTTCCGAGAAAACTGGTGATGAAGGAATATCCCCCCACCCACTGTTCGCAGTGAAACGCATAACTCCCGTCTTTTGCCCTACATGCAGACGGGAGTTAAAAAGGCTCCGGAACTTCTTCGCAATTTTGTCCGGAAATATTCGACGGGTAGACGGGTAGTATACTTCCAGATATTGTGCTCGAGTCAATGAGAATTCATTTCGAGCAACTTCATAAGCTCGCCCCTCTACCAAATTGGTTTAGAAATACAGCTACGACCGGGAAACCTATTATTTCCGTTCTCGATATTATCGAATAAAATTCGTTCGGGAAAAATCTGAAACTGGTGCTCTGTAAATATCGAGACCAGAGTTTTGTTCGGTTTACGAGAAAAGTCGTTACAACACAAATCATAATAAGAAAATACCTTGTGGATTGAAAAACCCGGTCATCCAAAACTTGACAGGTCTTCCAACGAAAATCCACTGATGAAGTTGATGATGTCTTTCGATTAACTCAGTGAACCAGAATCCCAACGTAGAAGATTCCCAAGATCGCGATTGCCAAGATTTAGGTATTCTCGCATCATAAATATTATCGAAGCCATCTTTCAGTTCCTGAACATAAAAATGTGTGATTTACCAAGTTGAGATATAAGCTGTGATTGCTGTGACTTCATATATTGTTATACATTGATAAATTTTAGCTTGCACAATATAAAGAATTCGCGATTCTCAGCGAACCAAAAACCTACTTAAAGTATTAAGAAATCGCCCCAATTAACCGGCTTCACACCATCAAATATCCGAATAACGAAATAAGAATGAATCAGGGGCGAATATGTCGAATAGTGGGAGTAATCATGCGAAACATTAAAAGACGGATCAAAACCCAAAATCGACAGTCTTTGACGAAATTCTGATAGATTGGTCTCGAGGCAAATCAACCGCAACTTTGTAATCTTTTCTCGATAAACTTATTGTTAACTTGTTTTATAAGTATTGAGTTGGAGTTTAATTTAATTTGGCATTAATCCCAAAAATACTCGTCCTTGATAACTCGTCCCTACGTGACGGTCTTCGCGGACACACACAGCTGCAATTAGTATTTTTCTTAGAATTGATCCAATTTATGTTGATACTAGGGGATGAACTAACAAGGAAAGTCTTTCCGCTGACGCCCTTCGATTTCGATGAAATTTAAATATGTTATTCTACATCAAAATCTAAGAGACACGTATTTTTTTTATCGGCGGAAAAACGTTTCTAGGGGGTGAAATCATCCCTTAAAGTTGAGACCTCCGAGGGGTAGTTTTCAGGTTCCACCTATTTTCACTCGAGATAATCGAATGCACCCAAATGGATAATTTACTTAATGATAAACGATGAAAAATGCAACTGGTTTCATATCGGGGGGTTGCATAGAAAAAAAGTTATAGGGGTTGAAATTCACAAAATCGTTGTAACAAAAAAACTATTGCACCTATCTCGATGGATTCAATTGCACTTTGAAGAGAGCTAAAAAATAGTAGATACGGATTTTTTCGTTTTTCTTGCAAATCAAGTTAAGGGGGTGAACTACCCCTATATATGTTTACATTAAATCTCAATAAAACGGAAGTATTTCTTTTTTTTTCTTATTTCCTCTCCTCGTGATACGTGTTTTCTTCAAATTTACAACAACCGTACCATGTATATATCATTTAATGAACGGTTTTATCCAGAAGCCAACTTATGTATAGATCGATCTTTCGATGCAAAAGTATTCATATCTGACTTATCGATAATTCTGATTGATTTATATTTGGCAATGAGATAATATAGGCATACGATAAGCGCTTAAACATATTCGTTTCGGGAGATAAGACCAAGTTTCTGGATGTCGCATAGAAAAACTGTGTAGTCAACTAAAAAAAAACAAAAACGTGTAATATGCTTTTATCTTTTATTGGTGATAGGTAAACAGTCTAACAAAATAATCACTATAGCAATAAATAGAAGCGAATATATAATCGCAGGCTCTACTAGCCGTTGTAAGTACTGCAGTAATGATAGTCATCGAAAAAATGTTTAAAACATAGCGAATTTTTACACCAGGAGCAGCGAACAATAGCAATATTTTCACATCCTGGAACTTCACAATGTGAGTTGCAGGAATCTCCAAATGCAAAATGTACAGGATTTTCAAAATTCGCTGGTTTTTCTTCTATGTAACCACTTTTGTACCAAGAATATTTGAAAAGATCGATATAACGCGGTGACGACAGTTGGTTATGAACGAGTGACTGCAGCTTTATGACATTGTTTCTCAAATGCAAATCAATATCATAATTCATTAAAAGACAATGATCAGAAAAATGTCTAACAAAATTTTTCCATACTCGGAATCCAAAAACATCGAGGGGTTGAATTTTTCCGGTAGTTCCTTTAGGTATAATCATTACTTTGACATCTCTATCTGAAGGTTTCACATCAAGTACAGCTTGGGGACAGTGTCCAGTCCAAGAATCAATCAGTAATAAAGATTTTGGACCAATGTTCGGGAAAAATACATGCTGCAACCAAATTTTAAAATGATCTGAAAATAGATAAACGTTTTTTTATCATTCGAAAAACTGTCTATACAAAAACAGTGGGTGTAATTTATACCTGAAGTAAGCTTCCCAGACTTGGATACTTCAATGTACACATTATCCGGTCTGAAAAGCGTCTTTTCCACTATTGGACCAATCTTGCCAGTTGGTTCTTTTAAAACCAAAAATAGAGGAGATAGCAGCTTACCATCAGCTGATATAGTCGGCCGAATAGTGTAACTGTGGGTCGTAGAAGAGACAGATTGTACAAGACATTGTACTTGCTTTTCTCCTTCGACTGCTAAAGTTCTTCCGGAATGCATTTCAAGTTGGAAGCCACTCTGATCTGCGTTAAATATATTTGACAATCCGTACGTTCTAATATTTTGCTTTACGTCATAGACAAATTTTTGAATTTGTTGTTCCAAGACTTTTCCATCTTCAATTGTTTTGGATGTAATGAATTTATTAATTTTTCTCGATACGATACGATGAGCTGCTTTGAATGAGTTTATCCACGTACGAGATGCTTTGAAACGAAAATCAGTATGCCCTATTTCTTTTTGAGCATGTAAGGCCCATTTTTTTAAATCGGCATCGTGCACTATTAAACCAGCATCCACAGCAGCTTTGAAATTTTCCAAAGTGTAACCACAAATTTGTGCTAATTTTTCTTTGTATGTCCTCCCCTTGTTCAAATTGTGGGCCCACCGCTGCAACTGGCGTATAGATTGCACTCTTTTGAACTTTTGTTTAACACTGCTCAAACCTAAATTTCCTTTCTTCCCGCTGCGCCAATACTCAACGGCCCTTAATTTGTACTCGTAAGATAAGTCTTCGTTATCACGAGTGCATGTATCAGGCAGAAGTTCTGGTTCATGCTGGCTGTCTGCCCATTCTTTATCTTCCACAACCTCCATTTCCCAATCCTTAAACGGTTCTTCAAAATGCAAAGAATTTTCTTCCACAATTTCGAAACCACTGTATTCGTTCATTGCAGTCGACAAAATATTTTCAAAGTTTTCTTTCAACTGTATCTCATCGTTATTTACTGGTGACTCCGGCAAACGCATAACTTCGAAAGTTGCAAGAAGCATTCTAATAACGTTCAAAGGATTTATCTTCATTTTGATTAATATTTGCAATTCCGTTTTAAATAGTCTCGAATCGTAAGTGACTTCTTCCGTGTAAAAGAAAAATAGCCGACTGTGGTAAATATATTCCGCGATCGCAGTTTTATCATTGCTTCTGCGTCGTATTTCAAATCTCATTTTGGAAGCGAGTCACAGACTGAACAGAGGTGACTCCCAGATAACACCGTAAAGTAAAGAGAGAGATATGATAACTATGAAAATATGTCAGTATATACGAAATTTTTGTGAAAAATATGAGAAATGCATATTTTTTAAATTCATTTTGTGGTTTATTCATTATTAACTAATAAAAAAAATTGTTATTTGTAAAAGTTATGCAATCTGTAATTTTTGCGGAAAAAAATAAATGAGGGAATTCTTTCAAACTATGAGTGTGATGCGTATGAATACCGTAAAAGGTTACAAAAAATAAGAAATTGATAGAGTGGTAGAGATTTCAACGAAAAAATTCGATTTTTTCCAATTTTCCTTGCTCAATTAGGTCAAATCCATTGTTTAAATAAATTTCAAATGGAATCTTCAAAGTATAACTAGGAGAGTCTCAAAATGCCTTCAAATAAAAAATAAACCATTAAGATTGGACGCATACTTTTGGATCTATCACTTTCACCAGTTATGAAATTGTAATTTCGAGAAAAATCTATCCATCGGTTGATATGTAGATGTTGAGAATTTTAAGAAAACACGTATCACGAGGAGAGGAAATAAGAAAAAAAAAGAAATACTTCCGTTTTATTGAGATTTAATGTAGACATATATAGGGGTAGTTCACCCCCTTAACTTGATTTGCAAGAAAAACGAAAAAATCCGTATCTACTATTTTTTAGCTCTCTTCAAAGTGCAATTGAATCCATCGAGATAGGTGCAATAGTTTTTTTGTTACAACGATTTTGTGAATTTCAACCCCTATAACTTTTTTTCTATGCAACCCCCCGATATGAAACCAGTTGCATTTTTCATTGTTTATCATTAAGTATATTATCCATTTGGGTGCATTCGATTATCTCGAGTGAAAATAGGTGAAACCTGAAAACTACCCCTCGGAGGTCTCAACTTTAAGGGATGATTTCACCCCCTAGAAACGTTTTTCCGCCGATAAAAAAAAATACGTGTCTCTTAGATTTTGATGTAGAATAACATATTTAAATTTCATCGAAATCGAAGGGCGTCAGCGGAAAGACTTTCCTTGTAAGTTACGTACAGCATTAAAATTTATGATATCATTTCGAGGCCAAGTATTTATTGGTAATTCGGAATATTCATCCCTATGGGATGCATGAAGAACTTGAAAGAGTTCTACTAATAAATGAAAAACGTTACCAAGTTACGTGCAGTACCAAAATTTATTATATCAACTCGAGGCCAAGTATTTTTTTAGTAATTCGGAGTATTCATTCCTACGGGACGCATCAGAAAATTGAAAAAGTTCTGAAGAATCGAAAAAGTTACCATCGAAGTTGAGTCCAGCACTAAAAATTATCATATTAATTCGAGGAAAAGTATTTTACTGATATATCGCAATTTTAACATTATGAACTTATGTTTTCATAAGGGTTGAGAATACTCGTCTGGCTCAGAACGTTTTATCGAAATGACTAGAAAATCAACAACCATAAAAATCCCCAAAATCATGCTTTCCGACAATTAGAACGATACCAACCCATTTTTTTCAACATATTCTGGCCCAAAGAGCAGTGAAGTCATGAGTAACTTTTCGACAGCAGAAACTTATAAGGAATCTTCCTGCCTATGACTTTTTGATAAAATGGCTAATCCAAAAAAATCACATCGAAGGGGAAGTCATTTGTTACTTTATGGTGGTAGAGACTTATAAGAAAATCGATTCGTCTCCGACTTTTAGGATCCCCTGATATTATTCACAACATTCGACGTCGATTGGATCGGTACAAATTATGTTTAAATACGTGTTAAAAGTACTTGTCCGGCCCATCACTTTTTATTCAAATTGCTCATTCAAATCAAAATCAGGGCTCTTGAATCAGGAGAATGAAAATCGGGGAATTGAGAAAAATACCTTCAGGTATTTTAACTCAATTCTATTAATTGTAAAGGAATGTAATGGAACTTTCCTGTAATATACAAGGGATCTTATTGTGTATCCATGAAAAAATGCACGCGACACAATAAAAATTTCTAACCATCTATGATAACCCCGCAGATTATATTGCAATGACGACATTTTTTACTCCTCATTTCTTTCAGCAGACATATTCTATTCGGTATAAGAACCAACCAATACTATTGCTGAGAACATTGAACTGATGATAAGTCGCATTTTAAGAAATTATCGAGTTTATTCGCGTACAAAATTTGATTCGGTAGCCTCTAGGTTATATTGCAATTACGGCATTTTTTACTCTTCGTTTATTTTGGCGGAAAAATTCTATTCTGCATAAAAACAACCTATACTATTGCGGAGAACATTATACTGATAATACGTTGCATTCCAAGAAATTTTCAAGTTGATTTACGGACACAATTTGATGCAGTTAAAAACATTGTCAAACGTTGAATTTGACACGAGCCATTCCTGAAATTCGGAGAAAATTTTTTTCTTATGTTAACAGACGCGATAGGGGCTGGTATTACTATTCCATAAAGTAAACACATGAATCAACTTCTTTGATTTTGATTTGAATGAGCAATTTGAATAAAAAGTGATGGGCCGGACAAGTACTTTTAACACGTATTTAAACATAATTTGTACCGATCCAATCGACGTCGAATGTTGTGAATAATATCAGGGGATCCTAAAAGTCGGAGACGAATCGATTTTCTTATAAGTCTCTACCACCATAAAGTAACAAATGACTTCCTCTTCGATGTGATTTTTTTGGATTAGCCATTTTATCAAAAAGTCATAGGCAGGAAGATTCCTTATAAGTTTCTGCTGTCGAAAAGTTACTCATGACTTCACTGCTCTTTGGGCCAGAATATGTTGAAAAAAATGGGTTGGTATCGTTCTAATTGTCGGAAAGCATGATTTTGGGGATTTTTATGGTTGTTGATTTTCTAGTCATTTCGATAAAACGTTCTGAGCCAGACGAGTATTCTCAACCCTTATAAAAACATAAGTTCATAATGTTGAAATTGCGATATATCAGTAAAATACTTTTCCTCGAATTAATATGATAATTTTTAGTGCTGGACTCAACTTAGATAGTAACTTTTTTGATTCTTCAGAACTTTTTCAAGTTTCTGATGCGTCCCATAGGAATGAATACTCCGAATTGCTAAAAAATACTTGGCCTCGAGTTGATATCATAAATTTTGGTACTGCACGTAACTTGGTAACTTTTTTGATTTATTAGTAGAACTCTTTCAAGTTCTTCATGCATCCCATAGGAATGAATATTCCGAATTACCAATAAATACTTGGCCTCGAAATGATATCATAAATTTTAATGCTGTACGTAACTTAGATAGAAAGTTTTTCAATTCATTCAATCATTCCTCCTTTTTAATAAGATGAGAAGAGTGAGGCATCGGTTTTTAAAATGTTTTCAAGTGAAATTTTTTGGTTATTTACGTCTGCAATGTTTTCGAGTGGTGTATTTAAGATTTTCTCACGGTTCATTAGAACTTTTTTCACTTTACAAAATAATTACAGATTTATAGTTTTATATTTTTTTAATATTGTTTTTTTGCTGAATTATGATTTTTTTTTCAATTGTGTTGAAATCACTTTCAGTAAGGTTCATGATGTTTTTATTAGAATTTTTTTAATACTTTTTTGATATCATCAGAAAACGAGGGACCATCAATGTACTTGTCCCTACCTTTTTTTCCCTAGGGGAATTTTTGGGTTTGATATCACACCTTTTTTCTCAAAAATTCCTGAACCTTTTTTTGATGATAATAAGATTTTGGTTTAAATTTCTAGGGGTTATAATGTTAGTACATTTTTAAAGATTCTATGCTCATGGTACAGACATGCCTAACGTAAAAATTGTATATCGCGAAGTTTTTCCGCTCCACCAAAGAGGTAGAGTTCCAGGCGCGTTTTTTTAAACATGGTATCCCAAAGAGGTCTAATCCACATCTCAACCCTTGCGAATTCGTTACTAGTTCATCCGTAGTTGAGCCCTCTCTGCAAGTTGATACGAGTAACGACTGAGGTTGTCGATAAGATTCAAGTTAACATGCTACATTGAAAAATGAAAATGATAAATGAAAAAAACGTAACCTCAGCTTGTCTCCAGGGCGATAAGGATTTTTTACTGCATTTTTAGTTTCTTTTGCCCTTTTGAGATGAAAAAGCATGGAAGATTCTCGATTTTCAGGTGAGATATGAACTTCGGCTAGTAACATTCAACTTCAGGATAATAACTCGTTTTTGCACTAAATTGGAAGTGAAAAAACATTGCCTTGTTTTTTCACCCGGGCATGGAGAAAATTTTTTCAGCAACTTTAGGTTATTTGGCCTCTTCGAGATGGAAAAGCATGGGAGAATCTCGATTTTCAGCCGAGATATGAATTTCAGCTTGTAACATCCAATTTCAGGATAAAAACTCGGTTTTCACGATATTGTTATTGAAAAAACGTTACCTTAGCTTGTCTTCAAGGCGATTGGGATTTTTTCCCTACAACTTTAGTTTCTTTTGCCCCTTCGAGGCGGAAAAGCATGGGAGAATGTTGATTTTTAGGCGAGATATGAATTTCGGCTTGTAACATCCAATTTCAGGATAAAAACTCGTTTTTTCACGATATTGTTATTGAAAAAACGTTACCTCAGCTTGTTTCCAAGGCGATTGTGATTTTTTCCATGCAACTTTAGTTTTTTTTGCCCCTTCGATACAGAAAAGCATGGGAGATTCTTGATTTTTAAGCGAGATATGAATTTCGGCTTGTAACATATAATTTCAGGATAAAAACTCGTTTTTTCACGGAATTGTAGATGAAATTACGTTACTTTGGCTTGTCTCCAGAAAGATTGGAATTTTTTTCTGCAACTTTTGTTTCTATTGCCCCTATGAGATGGTAAAGCATGGGAGAATCTTGATTTTTAGGCGAGATATTAATTTCGGCTTCTAACATCTGACATCCAATTTCAGGATAAAAACTCTTGTTTTCACGAAATTATAAAAAAAAAAAAAAATAATAATTTTACTTTTTGTCAACAACGAGGTAAAGTCTTGATATTCTTCATTACCTTTGAAGGAATACCATGAGAATAAGAGGTGTCAGTTTTTATCATATTCTCGTTGAGTTTCAAAGAGTTATAGCAGAATTTTATGGGTACTCCAAAACAACATATTAGGCAATGGGGACAAATTTAAACCAGAATCCTACCTTAGCAATTAAATTAAGTTGCGGACAAATTTAAACCAGAATCCTACCTTAGCAATTAAATTAAGTCATTAGAACTATCAGATAAGGACAGTTGTATCAGTTGCATTAGTCTCGCACAAATCTCAATGCAACCAGAACCATAGCGACCATGGAAGGAACTTATTGAACATAAAAAATGTTTCAATTTATTATGCCGAATCGAAGCCAAAAATCTGCTGCATTCCGATGATACATATTTTGATACTTCCGGAAAAAGAGCGATGATTGATTGCTGAAACAGATTTTTTAATTCATTTTGCCAAAATAGAAGTCGAAGGGTGACAAATCATAATGGTCACTTGATCTAACAAAATTGGAAACATTTTGATAGATTCATTATTTTCTGAAGACGGAAATTCGTATTCTATCCAAAAATGTTCTTTCGATGACATTTTGTGATCATATTTGAATATCATAATACTACCATCAACGATGGAAAGTGGAAATACTTACAAATAGTACACATGTTACTTCACGAAATTATCAAAATTTGCAGTTATCTGCTGCGTTCCAATTATCTACTTTTTGATACTTACAGAAAAAAAGCAGCGAAAGACTTTTTGAATTAAATATGCCAGAACTCAAGAGGGTGAGCTAAAAAATACAGCGCACTCCAAGCTTAACGAAAATGAGTGGCCGATGACATTGGTAACAAATTTTTTAATTCATATGCCATAGTTGAAGCTAAAAAGTGAAGACACTTGGCACACAAGCCGCTTCACAGAAATGTCCAAGTTTGTAGGTATCCGCTGTATTCCAATGCTTCATATGTTGCTTCAAGAAATTTTCAAAAGTTCTATGTATTCGTTGCATTCTGATTACAGAATTTTTCATATCATCAGAAAAAAAGTATCCGAAGACTTCCGCCGAAACAACTTCCGTTTTCAAGCCAGAAATTTCAATCCCATCCAAAAATGTGCCTCCGATGACTTTTTATAATAGTTTTTCAAACTCTCATTACCACAATCAAATCTGAACAGCGGAAATACTTAGCACACTTGTCGCTGCAAAAAATTTCCAAAGTTTGCAGGTGTCCGCTGCATTCTACTTATCTAGTTTTCGATAGTAATAGAATAAAAACAACAGAAAACCATTTGAAACCACTTTTCCAATTCTTCATGCCAGTACTAAAGAAGGAATGCAAAAAAACACAGCGCACTTCAAGTCCAACAGAATTCAAAACTTTTTCAGGCATCGGTGATGGGGTTTCAAAGACAGCAATTTCGATCCTAGCTGTTCAAGAACAAGCCGCTGAAGACTTTCATAACAAGTTTCCCAATTCATATGTCACAGTTGGAGCCAAAAAGTGGAAATACTTGGTACACATGTCGCTTCGCAGAAATTCTAAACTTTATAGGTATCCGCTGCATACCGATGACAGAAATTTGATCCTACTGAAGAAAAAGTACCCGGTGATGACTTCATGAAATATTTTTTTAAAATTCCTAATGACACATGTAGTAAAGGAAAGTGAATGAACATAGTGCACATTGAGTCCAACGAAATTCAGTAATTTCTGTCGTTTCCGTGGCTATTCGCAGATAAAATTTTGAGCGCATCGAAAAGTAAGCAGTCAAAGACTTTTTGTTATGAATTCATAAATCAATAATTCTACAACAAGAGATGGAAAGTGGGAGAACTCAATGCACTGGTCGCTTCATAAAGTTGTGAAACTTTGTAGGTGCTCGCTGCATCTCACCGATACCAATTTTGATACTCTCAGAAAAAAAGCACCCGAAGACTTTTCAAAACAACTTTTAGATATCATTATACACAATCGGAGCGGAAAGTGAATAATTTGGCATACACTGAACCCAAAACATTTCTTAAAGTTCGGGTGTATTCATTAGGTCACAATGAGAAACAATTTTATCCTGTCAATTAACGAGCAACTAAAGTCTTTTTGTAACAAATCTTTCAACTTATGTTGCCGCAGTGGAAGCAAAGAAGTATAATTGCACAGCAAACTGGTGGAACTTGACATCGTACACTGCGTATCGATGCGGAAATAAATGGACCAAAGAGCACGACCAAATTGAATAAAGATAACTGCCGTCTTTTTGCCCTGCAGGCAGTCTGGAGTTAAAAAATATGACAGTTCAATAGATAATGATGAAACAATAAATATAATCAGCACACATTTATTGTGATTTTTTATTCGAATTCATCAATAAATCAATACATATGTACAATAATTGCGGGTTCCCGAAATGAAATTTCTGACTCCAAGTTTTAGGTTAACCTAGATTTATCGCAGCTGGGTAATAAAAACGCTTTTAAATATTGATGGCACTTGAATAACTTTTTTGATGTTTATTATGTACGTCAGGTTTTCTTAATATTATGACACCACACCACCAATATTAATAAAATAAATAGATAGACCCAACAAAAAATTTGTTAATAACGATTCATTTCTCTCAGTGTAAAAGGTTAATCGGGATACGGATTATAACACGGTGTAAACGTTCACTGCAACAACATAACCGTGATTTCTAAAGAACGTTTATTTTTTCTATTATTTTTTATCACTCATTAACTGTACTTTTTATCAAATCGCGGCTGGTTTCATTTTATTATGACACTGACACCCGTCTATCGTTTTTCGAATTTTTTCATGCTGCTGTGTAGGCTGCTACGTTTCACTGATACGTCTGAATTCACTGAGTATGCGTGCGTCAGACCAACCAATCAGAAACTCGAGAGGCATCAAAATGCCTCTGATGGTGTTATATACAGACACGTCAATTCTTGAATGTGTTAGTCACTTTTGCATAATCTTGAGCCCGTGCAAAGTTTTTTCTCAGCAATTACGCGACCGATCATGCTGATTTTGGGCGCAATCGAAAGAGAATTTCATAATTAGCTAAAAGTTCAATTTTTAAGTTCCTCAATTGCTTCTGAGCTTCGTAATTCAATAAAATGACATGCCGATTTTACCCCCACCACCGCGAATCGGTTTATTCAGAGGAAGTATAGTCTCGGCGAGCTCGGGCCAGCAGACGACAGGGCTGTCAATGTACTTGTCCCGAGACTCTACCGAGTCTCTTGATACGTCGATGTTAATATCTTCTTAATCATCAAAAAATACTTGTCTTCGTATTGATATCATAATTGTTACAGCTGCACGCAACTGGGATGGTGACCTTTTTATTAATTTTTCAGTAAAGTAATTCTCCTAAGACAGCAATCATAAGAGGTTTTTTGCTCATCTTGATACGGCTGAGTTTTTAATCTCTTAATTCCTGTTTTGTTTCGTAGAAATAAATTTTCTGAATTACCAACAAATACTTGGGCTAGTATTGATATCATAAATTTTTCATGCAGCATGTAACTTAGATGGCGACCTTTTTCATTCATTTTTTGACTATTAATTCTTGTAAGGGACCAATTATACGTGGGTTATCGTCTAGATAACCTAACGTTTAAATGTTTCTTTTAGATTCCTAAGATGTATCGAAAAAATCTTTTTTTTTTCGAATTCCACAAACAAATTTTTCCATATTATGCCAAAAGATGTAGTTAGCCAAAAGGAAAACTTGAAATAAATTTTTCGCGCCAGCGCACTGCGTGCTTCGATTGTCCATAAGAATGACACTTGAAAAAAAAACTCCGTTAGATATTGGTTTACATCGCGCGAAAAGAAATTTTCACAGATGTTCCGCTGATGTATTTTTGTATATAATAACAATCCCTACAAGAAAAAAGTTTCTGGAGCGAAATAGTTCAGATCAACCGTTTATTAGTTATAACCGTTTAAAAATTAGGATGTATCGAAAATCCTTTTTTTTCCGAGCTCCACTAGCACTTTTATTCATATTATGGCAAAAGATAATTTTCGAACTTTTTTTGTAGGGAATTTGATTCCATACAAAAATACGCGGCATATCTGTGAAAATGTTTTTTTAGGGCGATTCGAAACAACATCTAACATAACATAGTTTTTTTTTTCAAGTTATTCTTACGGGAAATCGAAGCACGTGATGCGTCGGCCCGGAAAATTTTATTTCAAGTTCTCCTTTTGGCTAACTTGGTCTTTTGGCATGATAGGGAAAAAATTGCTTGTGGAGCTCGGAAAAAAGAGATTTTTTCGATACACCCTAATCTTTAAACGGTTTTAACTATTGAACGGTTGATCAAAGCTATTTGCCTCTAGAAACTTTTTTGGTAGTTTGTAGTCCACAAAAATACGTTGGCGGCATATCTGTGGGATTGTTTTTCGGTCGATGTGAAACAATATCTAACGGAGTTTTTTTTTACGCCTTATTCTTATGAAAAATCGAAGCACGTGGTGCGCCGGCCCGATGAATTTATTTCAAGCTTCTTTTCTCAAAATTTTCTTAAAAATAATCAGAATTCCGTAAAATTGACCAGGCAACTTTGGATTCTTGACTTTTTATCAAATAGGCTCGCTAGGTTTTCATGTGGTGGTTAATGGTAGCGTTATTAAAATGATTAGTAATTTGTCATTATTAATAAATGATTAATTACTAGCTCTATCATAAAGTTAACCAGCCAAAGTTAATTTTATGTAAAATGACTCCGATGACATGTTTTATCAATGTAGAGTTGCTTGGTGGTTATAAATTGACAAGTTACAACTTTTGTTATCACTAGTCATGAAATATTTTTTTTCAAATTCAACATTCAGTCAGCTGATAAAATAAACCCAGTCAGCCAAATATTTTTTTTTCAACTAATTTTATTTCGCTGACCGTTATTCAATAGAAAATCGCTTGGTGGTGCTTGGTTGGTAATAAGTTTTACCATCATCTAATTAATCATTCAATAACATTTGAAAAAATTCAATGTTCAGTCAGCTGATAGAATAAACCCAGTAGGTCAAATGTTTTTTCTTCAACTAATTTTATTCCACCAACCGTTATTCTATAGGAAATCGCTTTGCGTTTCTTGTTTGGTAATTAGTTTTGCTACCATACTGATTTAACATATATCAACTCCAAGGCAAGCGATAAAAACGCTCTGATTGGTCGATTGAACGGAATTTTTTTTAACTTTTCGGCGTAAGACATAAAACGAGATCACATCGTACGATCACAGATAGACAGATTTTTAAAGACTCAATTTCTCGTAAAATCGAAAGTAACAATTTGAGGATTTCGGATTTGACGGAATTGGCAGAAGATCGCATTTCAAAGCTCAAGAATAAGATTGTCTTTTTTGAGGAATTGATTACATAGAAACGTGTTTATTACTGAGCCTATAATAATGTATCATCGTTATCACGATAAAAGTCATTTTGGCAATGGTTTTTTTTACAACATTATTAAACAAACAAACTCAACGTAAAACGTAAAATCAAGTATTTACGTAAAGTATAGCAAAAGTGAAGTAAAAAGAATCATCACATGAAAGTAAAAAATGACGTTGTAAAGTTAAAGTAAAGTGCAGTAAACGAAAAATCAATTAACCAAATACAAGAGGAGATACATGATAGCGTGAGAACGGGGAAATCCTGCCGCGTCCCATCATGTACTATGACCACTTGTTATCGACCGATGGTAATTTCCTCGAAATTATATTTTTTCTTATTATAATCACATTGATGAATGATACTCGATCTAGCTTTAGCTGACCCTGGGAACATTACTGATAATCAGATCATTATTTCTAGAAGTGCTGCGAGTGCTATATAAAATTGACCTCTCCATCTTGACTTTTGCCTGTCTTTAAGTTTATAATGATTTTTGACGATAGCTTGTAAATGTTTGATCACTCAAAACATTTGTTCGATAATTTTCTTTGAATTAAGAAAAACCCCCTCGGGTTTGGTTACATACAGTATAGTATATACTAATCAAATACAGGGGGTTTCTTTCCCCTCACATCCTCCGGCCCGCTATATAATCGTATATATACTATTCAAATACTACATGTAACCAAACCCGAGGGGTGTTTTTTCGATAAATCCACCTATTGCTCCGCGCCGGGAAAATCAAACGTGGAGACTATTGAATTTTTTGGAAAAATAATGATCAAACAAACGTTCGAACAATATTATTTGTTTCAAACGAATGATTGCCAATCGATTGGCGTTTGCAAAAATCAAATTGAACTAATATTTAAAAAGTTGCGGCTAACTCAACGCCATCTTTTGTTTTGTTTGTTTGTTAAAAAGTAATGACAAATGTTTAAATTGATCTAACATTCACAAACTATCGACAGACAATCATTATGAAAAAAGGCAAAAGCCATGATCGAGAGACCGATATTACATACCTACTTGCACGCATGTCTGTTAACTTGGCCAGATCACTGGAATTTTCTAATGTTCTAGTTAATCATATGTCAAGTGGTTATCAGTACGGCAACCAAATCGTTTAGTAGTCTCTAGTTAATTTACAATTGACCAAATTAAATTCCGGTGCAAGTTGACCAGAGATTTTTTTCATATTTTCATGCAATAGATAAAAGAAAGACTACTCTGAAATGTCGCTCTTTCAATGATTGGAAAATCAAAAAATCCGGTCTACATAATTTTAGAGAAAGCACATAGATTATATTGTGAAAAAAGCTAGGCATTTTTTACATAATATATAATATTAAAAAAGTCAATACCATGAGAATAAGAATTGATAGTTATTTTCGTGGAATTCAAGAAGTACAAACAGTACGTTACGGGTGTTTCGAAACATTATTTTAAACGAAGCAGAAAAATTAAAACTAAGATCCTGTCCGAGACATTAGAATAAGTTATTAAGAGAATAGAATGAAGATAGTCTTGTCCCTTGCATTAGCTTCACGCAAGTTTCAATGCTTTCGGACCAACAAAGACTACAGAAGGTATCTCATTGAATAAAAATGTTTCAATTTATTATCGTAAATACGGGCCCAATTTCGAAAATACTCAGCACACATCTCGCTTCACAAAATTAAAAAATTTTCCAGGCATCCACTGCATTTCAATAATAGATATTTCGAAACTATCAAACAAATAGAACCTGCAGATTTTCTGAATGGAACAAACTTTTTTTTATTCATTTTGCCAAAACTTGAGCAGGAGCAGGAAAGTGAAAAAACAGAACGTACTTTGGTCCAACAAACTTGGAAATTTTTGGATATATTGATTGCGTTCTAAAGCCCGAAATTTTTATTCCATTCAAAAATGTGCATCCGATGACTTTTTATAATAATCTTTCAATCTCTTATTACCACAATCAAATCTGAAAAGTTGAAATACGAGTAAATGGATTTTACTAATAATGGAATAATAGCAGCGAAAATCTATTTGAAATGTCTTTTGAAATTCATAATGCTAGAACTAAAGAGAGAAAGCAAAATAAGCACAGCGAACTTTAAGTCTGACAGAATTCAAAACTTTTCCATGCATCGATGGGGTTTCAAAGATAGCAATTGCTATCGCAGCTATTCAGAAACCGCTGAAGACTTTTGTAACAAGTTTTTCAATTCATATATGCCACAGTCGGAGCTGAAGAGTGGAAATACTTGGTACCCATGCCGCTCCACAGATGTTTCACAGTTTGCAGGTACCGCTGTATACGGATGACACAAATTTTGATATTATCAGAAAAACAGCACCCGACGACTTCCTCTTTTTCTTTTTTCTTTTTCAAGTTTATTATGATACATCGGAACAAAAGAAATGAAAGAACATATCGCACATCGGGTCTAACAAAATTGAGAAATTTTGCATGTTTTCATGGCCATTCCCAGACAAAAATTTTGATTGCATTGAAAAATAATCAACCGAAGGCTATTTGTAATGAATATTTCAATTGATAGTGCCACATTCACACACAACACATGGAAATACTCAACGTACACGTCACTTCATAAAGTTGTCAAACTTTGTAGGTGACCGCTGCATCTTATTGTGTCGCTGTGTCTTAGCGACACAAATTTTTATACCCATTAGAAAAAAAGCATCGTTAGTCTTTTTAAAATAACTTTTTGAATTCATGTCCAATAAACGAAGCAGGAAGTGAATAACTTAAGATTCTAGGATAAATTCTGGATGTATCCATTACATCACAATGACAAACATTTTTATCTCATCTATCAATGAGCATCGCTAAAGACTTTTTGTTTTGAATCTTTCAATTCATGTTGCCGCAATGAAAGTGAAGAAGTAGAAATGTGCAGCGCACATATTTTCCAATCAATTGATGAAACTTGGTACTGATAGACTGCGTGCCGATGAGAAAAAAAATAGACCAAAGGGCACGACCGAACTGAATGAAGAAAAATATGATAATTCATTGAAATAATGATAACATAATAATCTCAATTAGCATGCATTTATTTGATCCAAGTTTTCGATGGTTTATTTGGATTGATGAACATATGTAGAAAAATATGACAACTTATCAGACAATGATGACACGAGAACTAATGAGCACACATTTATTTCGTTTTTTTTATTTGAATTCATCAGTATGTATACAATAATTACATGTTCTTGAAATGAAATTTCTGATTCCAAGCTATAGGTTAACGAACCTATACATTTCTCGCAGCTAGGTAATCAAAACACTTTTGAAATATTTTCGACGACGTATAATTTGGTTAGCACACATTTTTATTTCGATAATTTCAAACGACGAATTGGTGACGAATAAATTTAATGCTTAACACATATTTCTTACACTGAGCTTCGAAATAATTTTCAACTCGCAGATCCCGCACTGTTTTCGAAACTCCGATCAAACTTTTATAAAATATTACCGAACGATATGTATCACACATACATTGCAGGTTATATTTTACTTCGTTTGTACGCGACAGAAATGCGTGCAATATTGATCGCCCTTCAGTGTGAAGAGTTGTTAGGAATTAATACTAATTAACTCAAAGGAAACCTGAAGAGTTTCGTTCACATCGTCAACTTTTCACATCGAAATCATTAACTCGAAAAATAAAACGTTTATAATTATTTTCACACGCTTTAAATTGATATCACACTTCACACACTGATTCACTGGTCGCAAACGAACACACGCGAAGCATCGAGAACACACAAATAACTGTAATTTTACAATTATCGTAAAATTTAAACCGCGGCGTAAACACACGCACAACAACCCGGGCGCAGCCATATTGTCTAGCTGTCATCGCCGATCCTTTCGATCAGCGCGATGAAAGTACGTCACGCAAGCTAGTTCGTAGCTCCAACATAATTGGCCGAGGAGTTTTCTCAACGCTCATTGGTTGGAACAAGAATTCTCTCACCGAGGATTGGTGATCATGGAGGACACGGAGCCTTTGTCTGTAGCGGTCAGTACGCGTATACAGATACGTCAAAATCCTGAATGTGTTAGTAACTTTTGCATAATCTTAAGCCCGTGCAAAGTTTTTTCTCAGCAATTACGGCACGAATGAAGCTGATTTTGGGCTCTTTCGAATAAGAATTTCTTTATTAATCTCCAGTTCAACTTTCAAGGCCTCAAACGACTCGTGAGCTTCGAAAATGAATAAAATGATGTGCCAATTTTACCCCCACCACCGCGAAAAGTTTTGTTTCGAGAAAGTATAGTCTCGGCGAGCCTCGGGCCAGCAGACGACAGGGCTGTCAATGTACTTGTTCCGAGACTCTACCGAGTCTCTTGATAAGCCCTATCATTCTTGGGTTATATTGAATTTTTCAAAACGTTCTGTTTTTGGCCAAAAACGAAATAACTTTCGGGAAAAAAATCACAACAAATTTTTCAAAAGAAGAAGTTGGAGCTTTTGCATTGCATTCCAAGTTTTACATAGTAAAAGAAAAAAAAATCTCTTATATTGTGTGCCGAATCCGCGATGGTCGAAAAAAGGCATAAAAACGGTCAGGAATCAAAGTCCGTACAAGGCCAAAAAAAGAAATCAATGGAAAAATATTTAATTAAGGCAAACTGGAGCCTGATCTATCCTTTTTGAAACGCCACTTTGGAAATTCGAATATCTTTCTTTTCGGCAGAGTCGTCTGGTGTATCTAAACGTTTGAGCGGCAGTGTAGGAGTGGATCGATGAAACTAAACCAATTCAAACCATGGGGAAAGATTCACGAAGTATGTGATCATGGAAAAATTTAGGTTTCGGAGGAGTCAGAAAAAAAGAAGTAATATCCTAGCCAAAAATCCCCTCCACGGGGAAAAAAGCCTGGACAAGTCCATTTGTTCGTGGCCCCCGTTTCTATTTGTTTTCACAGAAAAATCTAACCCCGCTAAAAAAAAAATTGAAACCTCCAATAAAATGAAAAATAAAAAAAAACCCTAGAAAAAAATAGCTCCTAAAAAAATGGAGAAAAATATCAAAAAAAATTCAAGACAATTTTAAAAAAAAACAATAAACGTGAAAATGGTAAAAAAAAAGTTGACGATTTTCGGTCAGCACTAAAATTTCTTGATACCCATGAAAGCACAAGTATTCCATTGATGGCTGAAAATCAATTAACGAGAAAAAGGGAAAACTCCCAAAAAGACATGGCACAAAAAAAAGAAACCGTTAAATACAAAATGGCGAATCGACAGAAAAACTTCATACAAGAAATAAAAAACTAAAGTTTGCCATCGC
Source organism: Campoplex capitator (assembly GCA_037576405.1). Taxonomy (NCBI): domain Eukaryota; kingdom Metazoa; phylum Arthropoda; class Insecta; order Hymenoptera; family Ichneumonidae; genus Campoplex; species Campoplex capitator. Next base: position 121,363 of record JARBWI010000022.1, read on the forward strand.
ATGTTGAGCAGTTAAGCGGATGCGCACAGAGAACTTGTCCAGCCCGAAAATTTTTGTATTAGCTTCCGCATATTCCCTAAAACCCAAAAATTCCCCTCGGGAAAAAAAGGTCGGGACAAGTACATTGATGATCCCTTGTTTCCTGATGACAAAAAAAGTAAAAAAAAATTTCATAAAAAAAATCATGAACCTTACTGAGAATAATTTTAAAAAAATTTAAAAAAGTCTCACAAATCAGCAAAAAACATTATTAGAAAAAAAAAAATTATCAATCTGTAATTATTTTGTAAAGTGGAAAAGAAATTCAAATAAAACGTGAGAAAATCTTAAATACACCACTCGAAAACATTGCAGACGTGAAAAACCAAAAAATCTCGCTTGTGACCATTTTAAAAACCAATGCCTTATTCTTCTCATCTTATTATAAAGGAGGAATGACTAAATGAATGGAAAAAGTTTCCATCTAAGTTACGTACCGCATCAAAATTTATGATATCATTTCGAGGATAAGTATGTATTGGTAATTGGGAATATTCATTCCTATGGGACGCATCAAGAACTTGGAACAGTTCTAATGAATCTAAAAAGTTACTAACTTACGTGCAGTACTAAAATTCATGATATCAACTCGAGGCCAAGTATTTATTGGTAATTCGGATTACTCATTTTTACGGGACGCATCAGAAACTTGGAAAAGTTCTAAAGAATCAAAAAAGTCACCATCTCAGTTGGGTCCAGTACTAAAAATTATGATATCAATTCGAGTACAAGTATTTTATTAGTAATTCGCAATTTTAACATTATGAAATTATGTTCTCATAAGGGTTGAGAATACTCGTCCGGCATAGAACGTTTTATCGAAATTACTAAAAAATCAACAACCATGAAAAACTCCAAAATCGTTCTTTCCGACAATTAGAACGATACCAACCCATTTTTTTCAACATGTTCTGGCCCAAGAAACAGTGAAGTCATGAGTTACTTTTTGACAGCAGAAACGTATAAGGAATCTTCCTGACCATGACTTTTTGGTAAAATGGCTAATTCATAAAAATCACATCGAAGGGAAAGTCATTTGTTACTTAATGGTGGTAGAGACTTATAAGAAAATCGATTCGTCTCCGTCTTTATGGATCCCCTGATTTCATTCACAACATTCGACGTCAATTGAATCGGTACAAATTATGTTTAAATACGTGTTAAGAGTACTTGTCCGGCCCATCACTTTTTATTCAAATTGCTCATTCAAATCAAAATCAAAGAAGAAGGTAATTAATGTGTTAATTTTCTGGAATCAAGAGACTCAGTAGAGTCTCGGGAGAAGTACATTGACAGCCTGTCGTCTGCTGGCCCGAGGCTCGCCGATCAAGAGACTCAGTAGAGTCTCGGGAGAAGTACATTGACAGCCTGTCGTCTGCTGGCCCGAGGCTCGCCGAGACTATACTTTCTCGAAACAAAACTTTTCGCGGTGGTGGGGGTAAAATCGAAATGTCATTTTGTTCATTTTCGAAGCTCATGAGTCGTTTGAGGCCGTACAAATTGAACTGGAGATTAATTAAGAAATTATCTTTCGAATGAGCCCAAAATTAACTTGATTCGTGGCGTAATTGCTGAGAAAAAACTTTGCACGGGCTTAACTTTATGCAAAAGTTACTAACACATTCAGAATTTATACGTATCTGTATACGCGTACTGACCGCTACAGACAAAGGCTCCTTGTCCTCCATGATCACCAATCCTCGGTGAGAGAATTCTTGTTCCAACCAATGAGCGTTGAGAAAACTCCTTGGCCAATTATGTTGGAGCTACGAACTAGCTTGCGTGACGTACTTTCATCGCGCTGATCGGAAGGATCGGCGATGACAGCTAGACAATATGGCTGCGCCCGGGTTGTTGTGCGTGTTTTTTCGGCCGCGGTTTCAATTTTACGATAATTGTAAAATTACAGTTATTTGTGTGTTCTCGAAGCATCGCGTGTGTTCGTTCGAGACCAGTGAATCAGTATGTAAAGTGTGATATCAATTTAAAGTGTGTGAAAAGAATTATGAAAGTTTTATTTTTCGAGTCGGTCCGGCAGTGTCTCGGTTCGCGAGATACTCGATTTTCAAAAACAGTGCGGGATGTGCGAGTTTTTATTTATTTTGAAGCTCAGTGCAAGAATAAGTGTTAAGCATTGAATTTATAAGATAAAATTATACGTCTGTGAAAAATATTCATTAAGTGTTTTCATCACCGAGCCGCAAGAAATATAGGTTGTGCTATAACTTCGAATCAGAGATTTCATTTCGAAATCACATAATTATTGTATGTTGTATATATACTAATGCGTTCGAATAAAAAATCGAAATAAATGTGTGTTAATTAACACACATTTATTTCGAATTAGAATCATTTCGTCATCATTATTTGATGAGCTGTCACATATCTCTTTATTCAGTTTGGTCGTGCCCCTCTGTCCATTTTTTTTCTTATCAGCATGCAATATATCAATACCAAAAGTGTCATCAGTTTATTGGACAATATGTGTGCTGTGCATTTGTACTTCTCCGCTGTCACTGCGGCAACATGAGTTGAAAGATTTAAAACAAAAAGTCTTTAGTTTCTCATCAATAGATGGGATAAAAATGTCTGCTATTGTGATGTAACGGATACATTCGGAATTTAATAAATTTGTTCGGCCCAGTATGCTGGGTTATTCTCTATCTGCTACAGTTGTGCATAATGAATTCAAAAAGGTATTTCAAAAAGTCTCCGAGTGTTCTTTTTCTAATGCTATCAAAATTTGTATCGCTGAGATGCAGCGGCTACCTACAAAGTTTCATAACTTTATCAAGCGACATGTATGTTGAGTTTTTCCACTTATCCCCGCCTGTGATTGTGGCATTATTTATTAAAAATTTTATTACAAAAAGTCTTCGGCGCTCATTTTTGGATGGGATCAAAATCTTTGTCCACGGATTGCCATGGAGACATCCAAAATTCTCAATTTTGTTAGACCCTATATGCGTCATGTTGGTTACTTTTCTTCATTAGATGTGTCATAATGAATTTTAAAAAGATGTTTTAGAAAGTCGAAGGTGCTATTTTTTAAATATTATCATAACTTGTATCATCGACATGCAGTGGGTACCTACAAAATTTGAGATTTCTGTGAAGCGGCATGTGTGCAAACTATTTCGAATTCTAAAAGTACCGCATGAATTGATAAATTTGTTACAAGTCTTCAGCTGCTTCTTTCTGAACAGAATTGGAATTGCTGTCTTGGAAAACCAATGCATGGATACGTCAAACATTTTTTGAATTCTGTTGGGCTTGAAGTGCGCTGTGATTTTTTGTTTTCTCTCCTTAGTTCTGCCAGAATAAATTTCAAAAGTCGTTTTAGAAAGTCTTTGGGTGCTTTTTTCCGGATAGTATCAGAATATACTATGATGATAATCGCCACCGATCCCTGAAAATGGGAAAAATCCAGGGAGAAAAGAAATTAAATAAACACGGAAAATTAGGAGGAAATCAGTAACAAAAATTGACTTTTTATTGTAAGAGAAAGTCCCTTAATTTTTCGTGGATTTGGGCGCCAGTTACTTTTTTAATAGAAAAGTAACAAAAATAAACAAAATGAATACAAAAATACAAAAATGAAATAAATAATTCTCTTTCTTTGATCTCTCCTTTTTCTCTTTTCAACAATGGTAATATTAATAATACTGGTGGGGGGGGGGAACTGTACAAATGGGGGCTAGCGTAAAGAAACGAAATTATATAAAAAAAAAACGATATCACAATTTCGCAAGAGACTCGTATTATAATCTCAAGGATCGCCGGGTTCCCGTCACTCAGGCGTTCTTACAAATACCCGTGATTCAAACTAATAAAAAAAAAGTAATAGAAGAAAACGAAATCTCGATATAAAAAAAAACGAAAAGAAATACTGATCACTGGCGCGAGAAACAATGGCTCGCGATCACTTGGTTTATGAACGAAAATAATTTAATGGAATTAATAATAATCAATAGGGCTTAACTAACAGGGCGAATAAAGGAGGAAAAAATACTGTACAATGGTACGGCGGCGTACGCTCGCCGATTCGGACACGCGTCCGAACGAAGGACTCTATGGGGGGAAGGGGGGGGGGAAATCGTACGCACTTTATCGACTATATCTCTCTTAAATTTAACACCACAGCACTCTCGTAGCGACCAATAATCGCGAAAAGTATTTTTAATAACAATTGAAACGATGTCACGAGTCAGAAGGACTCGGACAACTTATTTAACACGGAAAAGCACTGGCGATAATGATCGACGCGTCCCGGCGAAGATGGCGTCAAGCCACGCGTTCTTTGCCGAAACACCACTGTGAGATAAAACGACTTACTTGTCTTATCTCGTTCGGAAACGGCACCAAAATTCTCTCCAAATGTCCAAAAATCGTCTTAGAAGGGTCGAGCCGGGTTGTCGTTGTCAAGTCGTCGATTTTAACAATTAATAACGCACAAATAGTCAGAAAATTCGAGAGCGCCCACGGTACACACGCCGAGTCGTTGTAGAAGTGACGTCATCTTCTTCTTCGTCCGTCTTCTTCGATCGATGATGCGCGTGGCGATCGATAATGTAATCGATACGCGCACGCCCGCGAACCAATTAGCTCTCGTTAATCGTGGTCGCGTTGACACTCGGCGGTGAGGGAGGATGGGGGAAGGAGAAAGGGACTCGTTGCGGGGGGTCTTCGATTGGTGATTTATGTCCGCTCGGGACGCTGGCGTCGACCTCGCTGTCCCGGAACGCCACCGTGGCGAAAATCCGAACTCGGTGCCGAATTGCATCATGGCGGCTCGCATGGTTCGTTCGATGTTGTGGTGCGTTCGGTGTAGTGCGAGTGACAGGTGCGAGTCGTTCGGTGTTTTCGATATTTTCGTGAGGAGTATTGACGAGGTATTGTGCCACAACGATGGAGGGTAGGAGCCTTGACGCCGGGGGACTCGTCCGATCGGCGTAATGTTGACGGGCGAACGTCCTTCGTCCGAGGATGTTCGAGTTTGGAGGTTAGGTCCTCCCGACTCGTCTCCTACCGTCCTCACTTTCCTCGCTGCTCCACGGAGCCGTGGATCTTCGACAGGTAAGGGATTTATTCCCTTACCGTAGGTGAGTTCGCCAATTTATATTTCTCGGGGTTATCGTGGAGGGAAATGTGTGGGTGAGGGGAAGTATTCGGGGTGGGACTGAGCGCTGGGGCTTAGTGCGTGGCCTTGGTGCTCCGGACGAGCTTCTTCCTCGTGTGGTCTCGTGGTTTGGGCTGTATTGATGGTCTGGACGCTGTTCTTATTTCTTATGGTGTCTTCCAGGTGCTTGCGGTATTCTTCGGGCTGGCGTCAGAGTTTTTTGAGTGATCGGAGAGGTTCGACGGAGCCTCGGAGGGCCAAAAATAATGCTACGGTGCCCCTAGGGGCCTAAAACTAAGGATATCGGAGAGTGCTGTGGTGGATTCCACCACGACGCAGCCTGTGACGGGGCTACAACGTCACAACTCCCCCCGGCTTGACTAAAGTACCGGGTTGACGGTCTTTACGTCATACAATAGTGTGACTGTTATGCTCGCGTCGTTTTGTCTCACTTTTGGCGATACGCCTCAATATCGCAATGTAGCAAAATATAATTTCTTTACGATAAAGTCTCTAAATTGGCGATTCACGCCGTCAACACTTATTTTAATGACTCTTTTGCGCCATAGCGCGGCTTAGGAATATCAGACTTTTACATTCCAGTGATCACAGTCGGGGCTTTGTAGGGCTCAATCTTGACACGTTGAGGACTAGTGTCGTGTGCATCGTTGACGAAACCGCCGTGTACTCTCGTGTGATGTATACTTCGTGTTGGCCTTTTGGCCGTGTAATCGGCGGTATTCTGTCTGGTTCGTTGGGCCTCGTGGGGGGGGGGGGGGGCCCGCGACGCGCACTACGGCCGTCGTGGGGCTATTACGGGGCTGGGTCTAAGGGGCTGGGGCTACAGGGCTGAATCAGGACTGAGGGGCTGAAGGACTGGGGCTAAAAGGGACTGGGGGGGCTAGGCGACAGGAGGATCAGATGGGGGCTTGCTCTTCCCCCGCCGGGCCTTCCTACCGGCGCCAGTTTTCGACCCGGAAACGACACTGGGAGGTGTAGTGTCCGGGGCAATCACAGCTCCAGCAGAATGGACCGGTCGGGGGGGGTGACTGTACCACCACGCGGGAGGACTGGTGAGGGTACTCTTTGGGGAGCGGGAGAACGGGGTGGGGTGCGGAGTTGGGGTGGTGTGGGAATGCGTAGGGACATGAGGGCAGGGATTTGGCGGGGGGGCGCGGGAGTGAGAGATTGGGGAGGCATGGGACGGATGAGAGGTTGGGGAGCGTTCGGGACTGGGAAACTGAGGGCTGGTCGGGGACAGAGAGGGGCAGTGGGGGTCAGGAGAAAGAACCGGGGTTTGGGGACTGGGGGAAACAGGGGAGGGATGGGGAGGCGCGGGGCTGGGGCTGGGGCTGAGGGGAAGAGGAGTGGTTCGGAGGCGAACAGGGGGACGGCAGCCGACAACTCCCTTCGCGCCTGGATCAACAGCCGCGTGGTCTCCGGGGTGGGATCGGCCGAGGCCGATTCCATCACGGGTCCCGACGGCTGAGGATCCGGCGAGGAGGGGGTGAGGGTACCGGATGATTGGGTCGAGGAGGTTGCGAGGGGGGTGGAAACGGGTCGGAGCTTCGGGGGGACGTGGAGGGTGGCATCCAGCGGTGCAATGGTGCCAGGCGGGGACTCGGGACGGAGGGCCATAAGGAATCGGAACGGGGGGAGGAATCCGGGGTCGTGGGGACGGCAGTCCTCACAGGGACACTCCAGGTCGTAGGAGACGGGGGGTGGAACGGTGCGCTGGTATGTCAGCGGCATGACGGAGAGGAGGGAGCGCTGGAGGGAATTTCGCACCACGACGTACCGGTAGGGCGTCGCGGTACCCATCGGCAGGCGATACGGCGGCCTGCTGGCGCGATAGCGTTTCAAGTCGAATTGATAATTCATCCTGCGTACACACAAAAAAAATAGTTTCCAAACAATTAATACATGCCCAAGTTATGACATGCACAAGAAATGAAAAGGATGTTTTTACTTCGCGGTCTTTCGCGATCTTAATCCGGCGCGACGAGGAGGAGAATTTTCGGTTTCTGGTTCTACGTTATTTTCTGGTACGTTCTCGGTAACCTCGTTCACGGCTTCGTCGGGGGCTGGGAGCGGGTCTGAGGGCTTAAAGGGCTTCAGGTCTTTGATGTGGACTCGGGGGTTTTTTCTACTATCGGGGTCTTCAATCTCGTAAACCACGGGGGAAAGGACTTTAATAATTTTATAGGGACCATTGAATCGCGGGGCTAACTTCGCTGCGAAGTTCTGGGCGCCTGAAGAGAGCACTCGGTGCTTCCTAAGCACCATGTCACCGATTTCGTATCGAGTGTCTTTGCGCGAGCGGTTATAATAACTCGCTTGGCGCTTCGCGGCCATCTCCAGATTTCTCGTGACCCAATCGTGGATCAGGGGCAAACGCTTCATGCGGTCGCTCCAAAGGGTAGGGTCTCCGGGGTCTAAGGGCTGAGGATTAGGGTCTTCGAATCGGAGGGCTTTGGCCGGGCGAGGATTACGCCCGAAATTGAGAAAGGCGGGGGACATCGACGTAGAGGAATGTACGGCGGTGTTGAGGGCGAAACACAACTCCGGGAGGTGTTTATCCCATTCCCTTTGGTCTTGGGGAATGAACGTACAAATCATTGTCTTGAGAGTCCGATTAACTCTCTCGACGGGGTTCGCTTGGGCATGGTAGGGAGGGATTGTGGTCTGGTGGACTCCGAGTTGGGCTAACTGCTGGGTGACAAAATTATTGACGAATTCCGTTCCGTTATCGGTTAGCAGGAACTTTGGGCAACCCCAACGATTTATTATTAAAGTATCAAAAGCTGACATAATGGACTGTCCTGTAGCCGTTCTAACGGCTTTAACCTCGACATACTTTGTAAAAAGGTCCTGGAAAACGATAACGTAACGGTTTTGGGCTTTGCTCGGAGGGAACGGGCCCATTACGTCGGCAGCCACGACGCTCCACGGTCCGTCGGTCGTACGCTCTCTCATAAGGCCGCTGGGTGGCCCCTGCGATACCTTATGGAGCTGACACACCGGACAGCGAGTGACATACCGAGCTACGTCTTGAAAAATTCCTGGCCAAAAGAAGTCTCGAGTCACTCGTTGATACGTCTTCTCGACTCCTAGATGGCCAGACTGGGGGATATCATGGGCTTGATGGAGGGCTCTGGGGCGGGCTTCTTGGGGAAGGACGAGTTTCCACGCGTCTAAATCGGTGAGAGCGGACTCAACGATGGTGTAGGGCCGATGGTAATAGAGTTTGTCCTCAAAGATCTTCCAGTTTGGATATTTCCAAGGGAACTCTCGGACGTCTCTCATCTTGTCCGAATACCACGAGTCGAAGGCATTGCCGATGGCACCGAGAGCTGACTCGGTCGACTCGTACATCCGGGAAAGGGCATCAGGGACTACATTCAGGGCTCCTTTACGGTGGACTATTTTCATGTTCAGGGCTTGCATGGATAATGCCCAACGGGCGAGTCGGCCAGCAGGGTCACGGAGGTTTTGTAGCCACGTGAGACTGCTGTGGTCCGTAATGACCGTGAATTGAGCACCCTCGATGTACGGTCGGAGCTTCTTGACGGCCCAGAGTACCGCGAGGCACTCGCGCTCGGTTACGGTGTACTTCCGCTCTTGAGCCGTCAAGAGACGACTCGCAAACACAATGGGGAGCTCAACTCCGTCTCTCTCCTGTGTCAGGACGGCGCCGATGGCGCAATCGCTCGCGTCCGTCTGCACAATAAAGGGCTTTTCAAAATCAGGGCGGATAAGGATAGGGGTTCGGGTGAGGGCATCACGGAGGGTCTCAAACGCGGTTTGCTCTTCTTGTCCCCAAGTCCAAGGGACGTCTTTGAGCAGTAAGCGGGTCAAGGGGGCTTTATCGCGGGATATATCGGGCAAAAATCGGGCATACCAGCCTACCATTCCGAGGAATCGGCGGACCTGTTTAGTGGTCTGTGGGGGAGGGTAATTCATGATCGGGGCTATTTTCTCGGGGTCTACTTTGAGTCCGTCTTGCCCAATCACATAGCCGAGATAGGAGACTTCCGCGCAAAAGAACTCGCTTTTCTCGCGGTTGATTTCCATACCGGCTTCCCTGAAAGCGGTCAAGACTCGTCTAATTGTAAGAAAGTCGAGGTGTTCCTCCTCGCTTTCGGTGGCAATAATTACGTCGTCCAGGTACGCAAACACATGCGGTTCCCACGCGGAATCGATGAGTTGGTCCATGAGACGCTGAAAAGTGGCTGGGGCATTAGTCAGGCCGAAGGGCATCCTCTTAAAATGGAAGAGGCCACGCCCGGGGACTGAGAATGCTGTGACGGGACGACTGGAGGGCTCAACGGGGATTTGGAAATAAGCCTGGCTTAAATCCAGCTTCGAAATATAACGAGCTCGGCGCAACCCGTCCAAGATTCGGTCCATGTTTGGGAGGGGGTACGCGTCCTTGCGAGTGACTTTGTTCACGTCTCTAAAGTCGATGCAAAAACGGTACTTCCCATTGGCCTTCTTGACAATCACCGGGTTGCTGAGCCAGGGACTCACTGATTTCTCGATCACTCCCTCCTTAAGCATCCGATCGACTTCGTCGTGAGCGACTTTCAACAGATAAGGAGAGACTGTTCGGGGCTTTTGACGGATGGGAGGGTGTTCTTGGGTGTCTATGGAGTGGGCTGTCAAATGGGTCTCACTGAGCAGGGCTGAGGACTTAGGGGGGATTAATTCGTTCAGGAGATGGGTCAATCGCTCGGCGGTAGGAGCCGTGACGACGGCTAGACCAGCACAAGCGGGGTAAGCGGGGATGGGGTGAGCTAGGGCATCCTCAGGGTCAAAAGTACGAACGGGGCCTTCACCGATCGTCCACGTATCGGTACTGTAATCGATTTTAATATCGAAAATACGAAGGAAATCAATTCCCAGGATACACTCGTATCCTAGGGGAGCTATCTGGGTACGGACCGGGGCTAGGCGTCCTTGAATCTCGAAGGTGAGATAAAGTTCGCCAACAACCGGAAGCTGGTTGTTTCCCGGGAGGGCTACGCCATCTGTCGTTGCTGACAGATGTTTTCGGAGGGGCTCCACCATGTTGGTACCCAGGTATGTCCTACAGGACCCTGAGTCAACCAACGCATGGCAAGGTCGGTCCTCGATTCGAACCCAGAGATAGTGCCTGTTATCTAAGGCACGACGCCGAAGAGATGCCAACATCTCTCCCAACGCGGCGTCCTCCATGGGTGGAATCTCCTCGAGAGACACGAGCTGTGCAACAGGGGGCTCTGGGATAGGGAGGGCAGGGTCGGATTTCTCTGGGAGGGGTGACTTCGACTCGGGTTCGATCCACGGGAGTGAATCTTTGTAACTACAGGGCTGGGGCTCATCAACAGGGGAGGGCTCTACGGGGAATTCAAGGGAAGAATCTACTTTATCAAAATAGGGAGAATTTAATTTAATGGCGTTGCCAATATTATCTTTTACTGGGGCTGGGGGATTTTCAGGGGTTTCAGGGGGAGTAGGGTCGGTACTGGATATTCTCGGGGACGTCGGGGAATAAGGAGTGTCCATGGATAACCTCCGGGGGGGCAGGGAGCTTATTGTCCCCCCGGCTGGCCGTTTCCCGCATTCCGACTCGCGCATCGCGCGCATGTTCTCGTCGTTGCGCCAGGCTTGCCACAGACACGGCAAAACACACCCAACGGGCTCACGCACTCGCGATAGAAATGCCCGGGAAGATGGCAGTTATAACACGAATAGATTCGCTGATTCTGAGGGCTAGGGGTCTGGGGGTTCGTTTTCGGGGCTACTTCCGACAGAGGGGGAATTTGGCATGGGGGAGGGGTCCACTGGGGCGGTGTCGAGCCAGCTGCGGCGGCGTAGCTGGTGTACTGGTTTTGAGGGGCAGGGGAGGACTGGGTCTGGGGCTCTTGGGTGGATTGTGCGGCTGGTGGGGTCTTGTTAGTTTTTTTCGGGGCCTTGGAGGACTCAGCAGCCGCTACACCTCCTTGGAGGTTCTTCCCGGACGCCCTATAGGCGCTCGAAGGGAAAGCGGACTGTTGCGGGGTCGGGGGACGGCGATACTGCCTAGCACGCTCGGCGAGTTCCTCTCGACGACGGCACTGTCGTTTGAGATCGAGGTAGGAGTGTACCTCGTCTCGGTTGACATGCGGAGCGAGCGTGGGGTGCAGATTCCGACACGAAATGTCGAGCTGGGTATCGAGTGATAAAGGGGGATTGAACTGGTCAAAAAGGGCTCTCAATTTTACCAAATATTCGGCAACAGGCTCGCCAGGCCCCTGAGTACGAAGCTCAACTTCGTGCCTCAGACGGTCTTGAAGATCACCGTGGCCGTATTGTTCTCTGAAGTGGAACACGAATCCCTCATAATCGTCCCAATTAACTTTCTCCACTGGGTGCCACAGACGCGCGTCTCCGGTGAACGCCTCTGGTAAAGCACGCAACAATTCGTCCTCAGACAAATCCTGAGCGACGCCGTATTCGTGAAGCCCATAGAGGAACTCCTCCGCATCCTCATCACGTTTACCGGCGAATTTGGGACCATACTTTTTCCAGTGGTTCGCCGCGCCACCATCGCGAGAAGACCGAGAGGTGGTGAACACCTGAGACGCCTGGCTGTGCACGGGTGGTGGGGAGGGTGGACGATAAGAAGCTCTAGGGGTGTGTGGGAGGGTAGGGGGCAGGCGGGTGCTATTATGCTGGGGTCTCGTTGTTGGAACCGTGTAGGTTCGTGTCAGATCAACGAGATCAAGGGGGCTCGGGGCTCGTATATCGGGAAGAAGCGTGGGAGAGGGGCGGTGTGAACGGGGAAGGGTCGTAAGGGGTCTTCGGGTGTTTTCAGGGGAGGGAGGAAGGGCAAACGTTACGGTAGGCCCGGGATTTCGACCTGGAACAGGGACTAGGGGTTCGTGGAGGTTGTCTGGGGCATCTTCGAGACTGAAATCATTATCAAACTCGATCGGGTCTTGATAAGGCCCTCTGGATTGCCCGGTGTTTAGGATGGGGTCCAGACGAGCCGGTGACGGTTGGCGAGCTGCCGGTGATGATTGGCGAGCTGCCGGGCGAGGAGGGGTATCCCGGGGACTAGGGCGAATTACACTCCAAATTTCGGGAGTCTCCATAGCGTGAGTGAGGGTGTATGGAAAGCCTGCTCGCTCATCCAAATCCTCGTCCCAAGGAACTGGGACTTGTCGAAAACGCTTTCGGATCTCGAACCGCAATAATCGGTCCCTTATATCCTCCAACGTTCCGCTCCACGTGATTCCCGACCGATCACAGCGCATTAGCAGCTGTCTTAGGTCGGTTAACTGCTCTATTTGAGCTCGAATTTCAACTATCCGATCTCGAGGGTCGACCGGTACTGGGGGTGGGGGTCTATGGGGGTGTGACGCGCCCGTTATGGTCGCGGTCGTCATGATGAGGGCTGTACACGAGGGGGTGGTTACTGTGAGGGTGGAAGTGGGAACGCCGTAAGGATTCATCGTACTGGGCAATAATTTTCCCGCAAAACAATTTTATTTGACAACAATAAAAAAAAATTACAGGAAACGAGTTGACTTCTACTAACTCGACTGTAGTACCGAAAATTCTCCTCGAGGCGCTTGAATTACGAAAGGAACCGTAAAAAAATTCAATAATCACCCGAAATTCTCCGCGCAGTGATTTAAGATAAGTTAAATGACCGAGCAGTCTCAAAAATATCGAGCAATAATTATGCGAAAATTTTTACACAATTCGTTTAGGCGGTACCACGCGCACTAAAAGACGTCGGAAAAATTTTCTACCGTGCTGAAAATACACGAATACTCCCGGTAATACGCGTGGGGTCTTGCGAAAAATAGATTTTTCGGGCGGTCAGGGCACAATGGGGGGGGGGGGGGGTAACACAATATTGGGAGGGGTGATCACTGTAGGTGAGCGGCGAAATCTCGCTACGCAACACCAATTACACAAACAACAAAAGAAAATAATTCAAATATCAAGTACCAAATATGAGTCATCAAAATTAAATAATTGACAAAAAGTAACAACTCTTGTTGTTGAATAACTCTGCGCGACTATTTCACGTCAGAGTGCTGTGATGTACTAATGAACAACGAGTTCACGGGTGAGCACTAATTATAAGGGGACTAGAAACGCTTCCGAAGAATTTTAATTCCCGAAAAATAATAATTACGAGAATTTATCGAAAATTACCGAAGATGAGAAAGTTTCCACTCCGCGGTAATTTACGCGAGAATATTTCCGGAAAGCTCGATTGGGAATTGACAGGCCCCACGTTGGGCGCCAAAAATTTATGACGATAATCGCCACCGATCCCTGAAAATGGGAAAAATCCAGGGAGAAAAGAAATTAAATAAACACGGAAAATTAGGAGGAAATCAGTAACAAAAATTGTCTTTTTATTGTAAAAGAAAGTCCCTTAATTTTTCGTGGATTTGGGCGCCAGTTACTTTTTTAATAGGAAAGTAACAAAAATAAACAAAATGAATACAAAAATACAAAAATGAAATAAATAATTCTCTTTCTTTGATCTCTCCTTTTTCTCTTTTCAACAATGGTAATATTAATAATACTGGTGGGGGGGGGAACTGTACAAATGGGGGCTAGCGTAAAGAAACGAAATTATATTTAAAAAAAACGATATCACAATTTCGCAAGAGACTCGTATTATAATCTCAAGGATCGCCGGGTTCCCGTCACTCAGGCGTTCTTACAAATACCCGTGATTCAAACTAATAAAAAAAAAGTAATAGAAGAAAACGAAATCTCGATATAAAAAAAAACGAAAAGAAATACTGATCACTGGCGCGAGAAACAATGGCTCGCGATCACTTGGTTTATGAACGAAAATAATTTAATGGAATTAATAATAATCAATAGGGCTTAAGGGGGGAAGCTGGTCTAGAATTTTGAAGAAACCGAAATTTTTTTTTTTTGTCTTAAAAGGTACTTTAGGGTCTTAAAAATAACATACTAAAGGATGGATGTCGGCAAAAATGTCTAAATGCCCAAACTTTCCATTCTGCGACAGCGCCTCTCAGGTATGCCCCGAGCGCCCTTTATGATCCTGGCGCACGCATTACAGCGTGCGCCGGGATCATAAAGATTCCCTTTCCGGGGGGATAAAGATCATTTTCCGAAAGGAAAAAGAAGCCGAAGAGATTGATACAGAAGGGCAATTGTACGGCGCAGGCATCGCAGATTAAAAGTATATACGCATTTAATATGATTTTATAGTACGTAAAACTTTAAACGCGTTTTTCTCGAAATGACTTTTTTTGAACTGGCCGAAGACATAACTCGAGCAAATCTTCACCGATCTATACGAAATTTTGACAGTACATTCGAAATACCTTTCTCCGGAGACGTACGTAGGATTTTTTTTTTATATTGCATAGTTTTTTTTTTAGTCAACAATTTTGTCGTTTTTTTATAGTGAAAATTTTAATGTTTTGTTCAAACGTGCACCATTTCGCGAAAAAACAAAATATCGAAAAAATGCTACGTACGTCTCTTGCTGTTGTTATATAGAAACTAAAAATTTTCGGGATTTTATTCCCGGACCAAAATTAAGGAGGTTACATCTTCGGCCATGGACCCGTCTAAAAATCGAGGCGCCTCCGAAGAAATGCCGGACACCGCCATTTTGAATTTAATTGACACGAAAAAATTTGTATTTGTATATTAAAACCTAAATTATAAAACCTCTTTCACAGATTTTCGATTGATCTTTTTGTTGAGTCATAAAAAATTCATAAATTATGCCCATTTTTTTACGCTCTAGACCAGCTTCCCCCCTTAACTAACAGGGCGAATAAAGGAGGAAAAAATACTGTACAATGGTACGGCGGCGTACGCTCGCCGATTCGGACACGCGTCCGAACAAAGGACTCTATGGGGGGAAGGGGGGGGGGAAATCGTACGCACTTTATCGACTATATCTCTCTTAAATTTAACACCACAGCACTCTCGTAGCGACCAATAATCGCGAAAAGTATTTTCAATAACAATTGAAACGATGTCACGAGAAAAAATTCTGAACGAAGTACTTAGCGAATTCGTGATCACGATCTATACACTACGCTTATTTCATGGAAAAATCCTCGCCAAGTACTTCGTTCAGAATTTTTTTACAATCTAATTTTTTTACGTTTGCAATTTGGTTGGTGACATAGTTGAATTTCCAAACTTTATTATTTTTTCTATCAACATCAAACCGTATTTGAAAATTTATTGAAACGCAGTAAAGCTTCCCGTATTTGGCCACGTATATTTCAACAGATCTTAACTTATTTTGTAATTTTTTTTGTATTCTTCTAAGCGGCGTTTTGGATTTTTTTCAATATCATAGGGAAACAAGGGACCACCAATGTACTTGTCCACGTTTTTTTCCCCGTGAGGGGATTTTTGCGATTTTAGTAGTACCAGGGGCTACCGCGTCTCTTCATATGAGAAAAAAAATTTCTTCGAATTTCAGGAAACGCTCGTGTCATACTCAACGTTTAACAATGATTCTGACTGGATCAAATTGTGTCCCTTAATCGACTCGAAAATTTCTTGGAATACAATATATTATCAGTTTTATATTCGCAGCAATAGTATAAATTATTTTTTATGCCGAATATAATTTTTCCGCTAAAAGAAACAAAGAGTAAGAAATGCCGTAATTGCAATATAATCTAGGGGCTACCGAATCAAATTGTATACGTGAATAAACTCGAAAAAAAAACTTTCGTAATTGCAATATAATCCGAGGGGTTATCCTAGATAGTTAGAAATTTTGATTGTGTGGAGTGCATTTTTTCATGAATGCACAATACAATCTCTTGTATATTACAGGAAAGTTCCATTACATTTTTTTACAATTGATAAAATTAAGTTGAATTACCTGAAGGTATTTTTCTTAATTCCCTGATTTTCATTCTCTTGATTCAGGAGCCCTGATTTTGATTTGAATGAGCAATTTGAATAAAAAGTGATGGGCCGGACAAGTACTCTTAACACGTATTTAAACATAATTTGTACCGATCCAATTGACGTCGAATGTTGTGAATGAAATCAGGGGATCCATAAAGACGGAGACGAATCGATTTTCTTATAAGTCTCTACCACCATTAAGTAACAAATGACTTTCCCTTCGATGTGATTTTTATGAATTAGCCATTTTACCAAAAAGTCATGGGCAGGAAGATTCCTTATACGTTTCTGCTGTCAAAAAGTAACTCATGACTTCACTGTTTCATGGGCCAGAATATGTTGAAAAAAATGGGTCGGTATCGTTCTAATTGTCGGAAAGAACGATTTTGGAGTTTTTCATGGTTGTTGATTTTTTAGTAATTTCGATAAAACGTTCTATGCCGGACGAGTATTCTCAACCCTTATGAGAACATAATTTCATAATGTTAAAATTGCGAATTACTAATAAAATACTTGTACTCGAATTGATATCATAATTTTTAGTACTGGACCCAACTGAGATGGTGACTTTTTTGATTCTTTAGAACTTTTTCGAGTATCTGATGCGTCCCGTAAAAATGAGTACTCCGAATTACCAATAAATACTTGGCCTCGAGTTGATATCATAAATTTTAGTACTGCACGTAAGTTAGTAACTTTTTTGATTCATTAGAACTGTTCCAAGTTCTTGATGCGTCCCATAGAAATGAATATTCCGAATTACCAATAAATACTCGGCCTCGAAATGATATCATAAATTTTAATACTGTACGTAACTTGGATGGAAACTTTTTCAATTCATTTAGTCATTCCTCCTTTATAATAAGATGAAAAGAATGGGGCATCGGCTTTCAAAATGGTTTCAAGCCAGACTTTTTTGTTTTTTGCGTCTGCAATATTTTCGAGTGGTGTATTTAAGATTTTCTCACGTTTTATTTGAATTTTTTTTCCACTATACAAAATAATTACAGATTTATAATTTTTTTTTTTTAATAATGTTTTCTGCTGATTTGTGAGACTTTTTTCAATTGTTTTGAAATTATTCTCAGTAAGGTTCATGATTTTTTTTATGAAATTTTTTTTTATTTTTTTTTGTCATCAGGAAACAAGGGATCATCAATGTACTTGTCCCGATTTTTTTTTCCCGAGGGGAATTTTTGGGTTTGATATCACGGCTTTTTTCTCAAAAATTCCTCAACCTTTTTTTATGGCTACAAGATTTTAGTTCAAATTTTTATGGGTAATTTCGGTAGTACATTTTTAAAGATTCTATGATCATAGTACAGACATGCCTAACGTAAAAATTGTATATTGCGAACTTTTTTCCGCACCACCACAGAGGTAGAGTTCCAAGCGCGTTTTTTTTAACATGGTATTCCCAAGAGGCCCAATTTACACCTCATCGTTTGCAAATTCGTTGCTAGTTTATCCGTAGTTGGACCGTCTCTGCAAGTTGATAAGAGTAACGACTGGGGCTATTGATAAGATTCAAGTCAACATGCTACATTGAAAAGTAAAAATGATAAATTAAAAAACGTTGCCTTGGCTTGTCTCCCGGGCAATGAGGATTTTTTTTTCTGCAACTTCAATATCTTTTACCCATTTGAGACTCAAAAGCATGGGAGAATCTCGATTTTTTAGGCGAGATATGAATTTCAGCGTGTAACATCTAATTTCAGAATGAAAACTCGTTTTTTCTCGAAATTGTAAATGAAAAAATGTTACTATGATAAATCTTTGTGATTAGATTTGAAATTCTCAATACTACAATTGACGATGAAAAGTGGAAATACTCACAATTAGCATACATTTCACTTTACAAAATTGTCAAAGTTTGCAGGTATCCACTGCATTCCAATTATCTACACTATATCGTCGGAAAGTTTCCGGACAAAAATCCGAAAAAGTTCGCGCACACTTTTTCGTGTTATTCCATCGATAATGTGGATAAATTAATTTAATGAAGGGTGCTTTGAAGGAGAGAAATTCCATTTTTATTATCTTTTTTTGAAAAATTTTTGCGATTTTTTTCACGTCTAGGACGTCATTTTGAAAACTACCATTTTTCGACTTTTTTTCCCTTTTATAGAGCGACCGCGTTTTCAGTAGAACATTTTTTTCGTATTTCTTTGACCAGATCTTAAAAAGGTAAAGCTTAAGCTTCAATTTCATTTTTTTTCCAAATCCGGTACGATTTTTCAATATAAAGTTATCATGTTTTTGCCGAAAAAAAAACGAATATCAAAAATTCTTGCGTAACACGAAAACTATTCCAAGTAGAAAAAAATCTCAGAGAAGTGAAAAGTTGCCTTTAATATTGCTCTAGTCACTAGATTTTTTTTCCGAATTATTTTTTTTTTTATCGATTCCAGTCGAACTCCAGGAATTTCAATTTCCGTAATTGGAAACTGAATTTTTTGAACAAAAGTCTAGGTACAAAAAAGTTCATTCCTTTATTTTGAACGTGTTGGAATTTTTTAAGATTTTTTTCGAATTTTTTTATCCAACAATATTTATTTCGAATTTGGGATTGGATTGAAATATTATGAGGGATAAAAGTTCTATATTTCGGTTCCGAGAGGTTTTCAATTTTTGTAGACTAATTTCATCTCTCACCGATTAAACTTGTCTCTCGTCGAATAAACCGCCTTTGGTACTCGGCACTTTTTCGACTATACGCGGCATCCTTTCAACGAGTCTCTCGAAAATATACGGCGGCTTCCCTTCATCAAGAGACTCGGTAGAGTCTCGGGACAAGTACATTGACAGCCCTGTCGTCTGCTGGCCCGAGGCTCGCCGAGACTATACTTTCTCGAAACAAAACTTTTCGCGGTGGTGGGGGTAAAATTGGCATGTCATTTTATTGAATTACGAAGCTCAGAAGCTATTGAGGAACTTAAAAATTGAACTTTTAGCTAATTATGAAATTCTCTTTCGATTGCGCCCAAAATCAGCATGATCGGTCGCGTAATTGCTGAGAAAAAACTTTGCACGGGCTCAAGATTATGCAAAAGTGACTAACACATTCAAGAATTGACGTGTCTGTATATAACACCATCAGAGGCATTTTGATGCCTCTCGAGTTTCTGATTGGTTGGTCTGACGCACGCATACTTAGTGAATTCAGACGTATCGGTGAAACGTAGCAGCCTACACAGCAGCATGAAAAAATTCGAAAAACGATAGACGGGTGTCAGTGTCATAATAAAATGAAACCAGCCGCGATTTGATAAAAAGTACAGTTAATGAGTGATAAAAAATAATAGAAAAAATAAACGTTCTTTTGAAATCACGGTTATGTTGTTGCAGTGAACTTTTACACCGTGTTATAATCCGTATCCCGATTAACCTTTTACACTGAGAGAAATGAATCGTTATCAACAATTTTTTTTTTGGGTCTATCTATTTATTTTATTAAAATTGGTGGTGTGGTGTCATAATATTAAGAAAACCTGACGTACATAATAAACATCAAAAAAGTTATTCAAGTGCCATCAATATTTAAAAGCGTTTTTATTACCCAGCTGCGATAAATCTAGGTTAACCTTAAACTTGGAGTCAGAAATTTCATTTCGGGAACCCGCAATTATTGTATATATGTATTGATTTATTGATGAATTCGAATAAAAAATCACAATAAATATGTGCTGATTATATTTATTGTTTCATCATTATCTATTGAACTGTCATATTTTTTAACTCCAGACTGCCCGCAGGTCAAGTTTCACCAGTTTGCTGGAAAATGTGTTTGCTGTGCAATTATACTTCTTTGCTTCCACTGCGGCAACATAAGTTGAAAGATTTGTTACAAAAAGACTTTAGTTGCTCGTTAATTGACAGGATAAAATTGTTTCTCATTGTGACCTAATGAATACACCAGAACTTTAAGAAATGTTTTGGGTTCAGTGTATGCCAAATTATTCACTTTCCGCTCCGATTGTGTATAATGATATCTAAAAGTTGTTTTGAAAAGTCTTCGGGTGCTTTTTTTCTGAGAGTATCAAAATTGGTATCGGTGAGATGCAGCGAGCACCTACAAAGTTTCACAACTTTATGAAGCGACCAGTACCTTGAGTTTTCCCATTTTCCATCTCTTATTGTAGAATTATGGATTTATGAATTCATAACAAAAAGTCTTTGACTGCTTACTTTTCGATGAGCTCAAAATTTTGTCTGCGACTAGCCACGGAAACGACAGAAATTACTGAATTTCGTTGGACTCAATGTGCACTATGTTCATTCACTTTCCTTTACTACATGTGTCATTAGGAATTTGAAAAAAATATTTCAGGAAGTCATCACCGGGTACTTTTTCTTCAGTAGGATCAAAATTCTGTCATCGGTATGCAGCGGATGCCTATAAAGTTTAGAATTTCTGCGAAGCGACATGTGTACCAAGTATTTCCACTTTTTGGCTCCAACTGTGACATATGAATTGGGAAACTTGTTATGAAAGTCTTCAGCGGCTTGTTCTTGAACAGCTAGGATCGAAATTGCTGTCTTTGAAACCCCATCACCGTTGCCTGAAAAAGTTTTGAATTCTGTTGGACTTGAAGTACGCTGTGTTTTTTTGCATTCCTTCTTTAGTACTGGCATGAAGAATTGGAAAAGTGGTTTCAAATAGTTTTCTGTTGTTTTCATTCTATTAGTATCAAAAACTAGATAAGTAGAATGCAGCGGACACCTGCAAACATTGGTGATTTTTTGCAGCTACAAGTGTGCTAAGTATTTCCGCTGTTCAGATTTGATTGTGGTAATGAGAGTTTGAAAAACTATTATAAAAAGTCATCGGAGGCACATTTTTGGATGGGATCAAGAGACTCGGTAGAGTCTCGGGACAAGTACATTGACAGCCCTGTCGTCTGCTGGCCCGAGGCTCGCCGAGACTATACTTTCTCGAAACAAAACTTTTCGCGGTGGTTGGGGTAAAATTGGCATGTCATTTTATTGAATTACGAAGCTCAGAAGCAATTGAGGAACTTAAAAATTGAACTTTTAGCTAATTAAGAAATTCTCATTCGATTGCGCCCAAAATCAGCATGATCGGTCGCGTAATTGCTGAGAAAAAACTTTGCACGGGCTCAAGATTATGCAAAAGTTACCAACACATAAAAGATTTCACGTGTCTGTATACAACACTATCAAAGGCCTCTTGATGCCAGCTATAACCCATTTTCATGAAAGCCAGTGTCCCATGACAGCTGCAGAGAGACAGACAGAGAGAGAGAGAGAGAGAGAGAGAGAGAGAGAGAGAGAGAGCAATGACTACTACATTCACACGGAACTCTTATTCCGGATTAATTAATCGGGTTTATTATGCCCAATATATATGTATATACACCCCATTATAACCAAATCGGAATAAGAGTGCCGTGTAAGCGTAGTGTATGACGTCTATACAGAGAAACGGTTATTAACGGAGTTTTGACAAAATCAAGTGCAGGACGTCCAAAAAATTTCGATTAATGGATGTTATAAAAATATTCAACGGAGATTCTGAGTGAAGTTCTGTAATGATAAAGTGCGAGATTAGCGAGTAAATTGGATAAATTGTGAAAAAAAATGATCTCAGAATAAACTTTTGAACAGACTGGTAAGCATTTTTTTTTCGTGATCTTGAGTATTCAAATCTCGCAGTGAACATATTCATCTACAAAATATAAAAATGCAAAATGAAATCAACAGTTATGGGTTATATTCACAAGCTAAAAGTGCGGATTGTAATTATATACAGTCTCCATAGGAGTTTATATGAACCAAAATATTTAAAAATTTTGGAAAAAAGAAGTGATATAATCGCAAAAATCCCCTCACGGGGAAAAAAACGTGGACAAGTACATTGGTGGTCCCTTGTTTCCCTATGATACTAAAAAAAATCCAAAACGCCGCTTAGAAGAATACAAAAAAAGTTACAAAATAAGTTAAGATCTGTTGAAATATACGTGGCCAAATACGGGAAGCTTTACTGCGTTTCAATATATTTTCAAATACGGTTTGATGTTGATAGAAAAAATAATAAAGTTCGGAAATTCAACTATGTCACCAACCAAATTGCAAACGTAAAAAAATTAGATTGTAAAAAAATTCTGAACGAAGTACTTGGCGAGTTCGTGATCATGATCTATACATTACGCTAAATTCATGGAAAAATCCTTGCCAAGTACTTCGTTCAGAATTTATTTACAATCTAATTTTTTTACGTTTGCAATTTGGTTGGTGACATAGTTGAATTTCCGAACTTTATTATTTTTTCTATCAACATCAAACCGTATTTGAAAATATATTGAAACGCAGTAAAGCTTCCCGTATTTGGCCACGTATATTTCAACAGATCTTAACTTATTTTGTAACTTTTTTTGTATTCTTCTAAGCGGCGTTTTGGATTTTTTTTTAGTATCATAGGGAAACAAGGGACCACCAATGTACTTGTCCACGTTTTTTTCCCCGTGAGGGGATTTTTTTGAAATTTCTGGCTTGAAAACGGAAGTTGTTTCGGGGGAAGTCTTCGGATACACTTTTTCTGATGATATGAAAAATTCTGTAATCAGAATGCAACGAATACATACAACTTTTGAAAATTTCTTGAAGCAACATATGAAGCATTGGAATACAGCGGATACCTACAAACTTGGACATTTCTGTGAAGCGGCTTATGTGCCAAGTGTTTTCACTTTTTAGCTTCAACTATGGCATATGAATTAAAAAATTTGTTACAAATGTCATCGGCTACTCATTTTCGTTAAGCTTGGAGTGCGCTGTATTTTTTAGCTCACCCTCTTGAGTTCTGGCATATTTAATTCAAAAAGTCTTTCGCTGCTTTTTTTCTGTAAGTATCAAAAAGTAGATAATTGGAACGCAGCAGATAACTGCAAACTTTGATAATTTCGTGAAGTAACATGTGTACTATTTGTAAGTATTTCCACTTTCCATCGTTGATGGTAGTATTATGATATTCAAATTGTAACGGTACGCTTTTGGCGTCACCCGCTACGCGTGTGTTCGAGCTACTATCGTGTTAGGAGCAGACATAAAAAGAATGAGAGTGCGAGAAATTATGTTTAAAGAACGAAATATTTGTGTTTATTCAAAAATTTAAACTGAATGTACAAAGTGCGTTTTTTAAGAAAAATCGCTGGTGTTTTCGTACGCTCCTAGAAAAAAAAGTCTCTTTAATTTCATCTGTCTTAGCCAAATCGCTATTAGGCTCTCTCTTATCAATAAACTTTTCCAAATCAAAAATATGTTCTCTTTTGTCAATAAATCTGTTTAATAAATCGGCTCAATTCTTTTATTTCCTGATTTTTGTTTCCGAATTTGATCAATCTGATTGTTTCACTGAGTCCATACAATTTCAAGTTCATCTCTGTTTCTGACTCGATATAATTCACTACGATTGATTAGTTCAAATTTCGGATAGATTGAACCAGTTCTCGCTTCAAAAAGGTGTGACTTTATATTTTCTTGTTTTTTTTTCGAAAGATTTTACTTTTTATCCTTTTTATATTTTCTTGAAAAGCAGATTTTATTTGGTGGGTAAACAGGGTCCTATACCAAGAATCTGCAGACGATACGAAATCGCACCATCCCCTCCCTCTTTAGTATAGGAAAGGTAGGATCCAAATTCGAGAATCTGCAGACCGCACGAAACCGCACAGTCCCCTCCCTCTCACTTATGGATAATAGGAATAGGCTCTCACACCAGGAATCTGCAGCCCATACGAACCCGCACGGGCCCCTCCCTCCTTAGTGTGAGTGGATAGGAATTTCACCCTCGAATCTGCAGACCGTACGAACCCGCACAGTCCCCTCCCTCTCGGCGTGAAATTTGGAAAAATATAGGCTTATTCTTTTTGTATAGGAGCCTGTTTTCCAGAGTCACTACCTCTGTACTTGAAGCGAGAGCTGATTCAAGAATGAGCTACCGTTGCTGCTCAGCACGGCCTTTTATACTGTTTCAGACAAAGAAATAATAATAATGATATGCTCTGAAAATATCTCGAATTCGGATTGGCCCGTAGCGTTAATCTCGAACCAGAGTTTCGATCTCTAAATTCTTGCATTGGCCAGCTGGCCCGTCGCTGCGGTGCGACTGGTTGCGCTTAAGGCTGATTTCTATTGCTCGAGTAAGAAATAATTATTTTACAAAAAAAAATAAATGTTTTTGTTTCCTAGGGTGCGTTTTTACCCTTTTTTAATTAAAATAAAGTGAATTTTTCCTTTGATCATAATAACTAATTAATTTGCGAATGATTTTGAGCATTCTTTCCGTTGGATCCAAACTCTGCCTCTAGATTGGCCATTTCCGTTAGAATCAACGCATTATTGGGCCTATGCCTAAGCTTGCTACCTGGACTCTCAATTTTTATTTTCATATTAACCTTTATTTTGTTTTGTTTGATTTCGTGTGTTTTATATGAAAATTAGTGAAAGCGTTTGTTAAAACAAAAGAATAAGTTATTTTTATAAGAGAAAAAGGGGTTTTCAATCTACATGAGTTGTTTCAAGGCCCTACCACTGTGTCGCGTTGAGCTGCTAGTACCGAGTCGCTTGGCGCGCGGTTCAAAAAGCATATTTTTAATGCGTGCTCAAAAGGAGTGCCGTTTCAAATATGATCACAAAATGTCATCGGAAGACCATTTTGGATAGAATACGAATTTCCGTCTTCAGAAAATGATGAATCTATCAAAATGTTTCCAATTTTGTTAGATCAAGTGACCATTATGATTTGTCACCCTTCGACTTCTATTTTGGCAAAATGAATTAAAAAATCTGTTTCAGCAATCAATCATCGCTCTTTTTCCGGAAGTATCAAAATATGTATCATCGGAATGCAGCAGATTTTTGGCTTCGATTCGGCATAATAAATTGAAACATTTTTTATGTTCAATAAGTTCCTTCCATGGTCGCTATGGTTCTGGTTGCATTGAGATTTGTGCGAGACTAATGCAACTGATACAACTGTCCTTATCTGATAGTTTTAATGACTTAATTTAATTGCTAAGGTAGGATTCTGGTTTAAATTTGTCCGCATTGCCTAATATGTTGTTTTGGAGTACCCATAAAATTCTGCTATAACTCTTTGAAACTCAACGAGAATATGATAAAAACTGACACCTCTTATTCTCATGGTATTCCTTCAAAGGTAATGAAGAATATCAAGACTTTACCTCGTTGTTGACAAAAAGTAAAATTATTATTTTTTTTTTTTCATAATTTCGTGAAAAAAAGAGTTTTTATCCTGAAATTGGATGTTAGATGTTAGAAGCCGAAATTAATATCTCGCCTAAAAATCAAGATTCTCCCATGCTTTTCCATCTCAAAGGGGCAACAGAAACAAAAGTTGCAGAAAAAAATTCCAATCTTTCTGGAGACAAGCCAAAGTAACGTAATTTCATCTACAATTCCGTGAAAAAACGAGTTTTTATCCTGAAATTATATGTTACAAGCCGAAATTCATATCTCGCTTAAAAATCAAGAATCTCCCATGCTTTTCTGTACCGAAGGGGCAAAAGAAACTGAAGTTGCATGGAAAAAAACACAATTGCCTTGGAAACAAGCTGAGGTAACGTTTTTTCAATAACAATATCGTAAAAAAACGAGTTTTTATCCTAAAATTGGATGTTACAAGCCGAAATTCATATCTCGCCTAAAAATCAACATTCTCCCATGCTTTTCCGCCTCGGAGGGGCAAAAGAAACTAAAGTTGTAGGGAAAAAATCCCAATCGCCTTGGAGACAAGCTAAGGTAACGTTTTTTCAATAACAATATCGTGAAAACCGAGTTTTTATCCTGAAATTGGATGTTACAAGTTGAAATTCATATCTCGGCTGAAAATCGAGATTCTCCCATGCTTTTCCATCTCGAAGGGGCCAAATAACCTAAAGTTGCTGAAAAAATTTCCTCCATGCCCGGGTGAAAAAACAAGGCAATGTTTTTTCACTTCCAATTTAGTGCAAAAACGAGTTATTATCCTGAAGTTGAATGTTACTAGCCGAAATTCATATCTCACCTGAAAATCGAGAATCTTCCATGCTTTTTCATCTCAAAAGGGCAAAAGAAACTAAAAATGCAGTAAAAAATCCTTATCGCCCTGGAGACAAGCTAAGGTTACGTTTTTTTCATTTATCATTTTCATTTTTCAATGTAGCATGTTAACTTGAATCTTATCGATAACCTCAGTCGTTACTCGTATCAACTTGCAGAGAGGGCTCAACTACGGATGAACTAGTAACGAATTTGCAAGGGTTGAGATGTGGATTAGACCTCTTTGGGATACCATGTTTAAAAAAACGCGCCTGGAACTCTACCTCTTTGGTGGAGCGGAAAAACTTCGCGATATACAATTTTTACGTTAGGCATGTCTGTACCATGAGCATAGAATCTTTAAAAATGTACTAACATAATAACCCATAGAAATTTAAACCAAAATCTTATTATCATCAAAAAAAGGTTCAGGAATTTTTGAGAAAAAAGCTGTGATATCAAACCCAAAAATTCCCCTAGGGAAAAAAAGGTCGGGACAAGTACATTGATGGTCCCTCGTTTTCTGATGATATCAAAAAAGTATTAAAAAAATTCTATAAAAAACATCATGAACCTTACTGAAAGTGATTCCAGCTCAATTGAAAAAAAAATCATAATTCAGCAAAAAACATTATTGAAAAAATATAAAACTATAATCTGTAATTATTTTGTAAAGTGAAAAAAATTCTAATGAACCGTGAGAAAATCTTAAATTCACCACTCGAAAACATTGCAGACGTAAGTAACCAAAAAATTTCGCTTGAAAACATTTTAAAAACCGATGCCCCACTCTTCTCATCTTATTAAAAAGGAGGAATGATTAAATGAATTGAAAAACTTTCTATCTAAGTTACGTACAGCATTAAAATTTATGATATCATTTCGAGGCCAAGTATTTATTGGTAATTCGGAATATTCATTCCTATGGGATGCATGAAGAACTTGAAAGAGTTCTGCTAATAAATCTAAAAAGTTACCAAGTTACGTGCAGTACCAAAATTTATGATATCAACTCGAGGCCAAGTATTTTTTTAGTAAATCGGAGTATTCATTCCTACGGGACGCATCAGAAACTTGAAAAAGTTCTGAAAAATCGAAAAAGTTACCATCGAAGTTGAGTCCAGCACTAAAAATTATCATATTAATTCGAGGAGAAGTATTTTATTGATATATCGCAATTTTAACATTATGAACTTATGTTCTTATAAGGGTTGAGAATACTCGTCTGGCTCAGAACGTTTTATCGAAATGACTAGAAAATCAACAACCATAAAAATCCCCAAAATCATGCTTTCCGACAATTAGAACGATACCAACCCATTTTTTTCAACATATTCTGGCCCAAAGAGCAGTGAAGTCATGAATAACTTTTCGACAGCAGAAACGTATAAGGAATCTTCCTGCCTATGACTTTTTGATAAAATGGCTAATCCCATAAAATCACATTGAAGGGGAAGTCATTTGTTACTTTATGGTGGTAGAGACTTATAAGAAAATCGATTCGTCTCCGACTTTTAGGATCCCCTGATATTATTCACAACATTCGACGTCGATTGGATCGGTACAAATTATGTTTAAATACGTGTTGAAAGTACTTGTCCGGCCCATCACTTTTTATTCAAATTGCTCATTCAAATCAAAATCAGGGCTCTTGAATCAGGAGAATGGAAATCAGGGAATTGAGAAAAATACCTTCAGGTATTTTAACTCAATTCTATTAATTGTAAAAGAATGTAATGGAACTCTCCTGTAATATACAAGGGATCTTATTGTGTATCCATGAAAAAATGCACGCGACACAATAAAAATTTCTAACCACCTATGATAACCCCGCAGATTATATTGCAATGACGACCTGTTTTACTCCTCATTTCTTTGAGCAGACATATTCTATTCGGTATAAGAACCAACCAATACTATTGCTGAGAACATTGAACTGATGATAAGTCGCATTTTAAGAAATTATCGAGTTTATTCGCGTACAAAATTTGATTCGGTAGCCTCTAGATTATATTGCAATTACGGCATTTTTTACTCTTCGTTTATTTTGGCGGAAAAATTCTATTCTGCATAAAAACAACCTATACTATTGCTGAGAACATTATACTGATAATACGTTGCATTCCAAGAAATTTTCGAGTTGATTTACGGACACAATTTGATCCAGTCAAAAACATTGTCAAACGTTGAATTTGACACGAGCCATTCCTGGAATTCGGAGAAAATTTTTTTCTTATGTTAACAGACGCGATAGGGGCTGGTATTACTATTCCATAAAATTAACACATGACTCAACTTCTTTGATTTTGATTTGAATGAGCAATTTGAATAAAAAGTGATGGGCCGGACAAGTACTTTCAACACGTATTTAAACATAATTTGTACCGATCCAATCGACGTCGAATGTTGTGAATAATATCAGGGGATCCTAAAAGTCGGAGACGAATCGATTTTCTTATAAGTCTCTACCACCATAAAGTAACAAATGACTTCCCCTTCGATGTGATTTTATGGGATTAGCCATTTTATCAAAAAGTCATAGGCAGGAAGATTCCTTATAAGTTTCTGCTGTCGAAAAGTTATTCATGACTTCACTGCTCTTTGGGCCAGAATATGTTGAAAAAAATGGGTTGGTATCGTTCTAATTGTCGGAAAGCATGATTTTGGGGATTTTTATGGTTGTTGATTTTCTAGTCATTTCGATAAAACGTTCTGAGCCAGACGAGTATTCTCAACCCTTATATATTATCAAGAGACTCGGTAGAGTCTCGGGACAAGTACATTGACAGCCCTGTCGTCTGCTGGCCCGAGGCTCGCCGAGACTATACTTTCTCGAAACAAAACTTTTCGCGGTGGTGGGGGTAAAATTGGCATGTCATTTTATTGAATTACGAAGCTCAGAAGCAATTGAGGAACTTAAACATTGAACTTTTAGCTAATTAAGAAATTCTCATTCGATTGCGCCCAAAATCAGCATGATCGGTCGCGTAATTGCTGAGAAAAAACTTTGCACGAACTCAAGATTATGCAAAAGTTACCAACACATAAAAGATTTCACGTGTCTGTATACAACACTATCAAAGGCCTCTTGATGCCAGCTATAACCCATTTTCATGAAAGCCAGTGTCCCATGACAGCTGCAGAGAGACAGAGAGAGAAAGAGAGAGAGCAATGACTACTACATTCACACGGAACTCTTATTCCGGTTTAATTAATCGGGTTTATTATGCCCAATATATATATGTATATACACCCCATTATAACCAAATCGGAATAAGAGTGCCGTGTAAGCGTAGTGTATGACGTCTACACAGAGAAACGGTTATTAACGGAGTTTTGACAGAATCAAGTGCAGGACGTCCAAAAAATTTCGATTAATGGATGTTATAAAAATATTCAACGGAGATTCTGAGTGAAGTTCTGTAATGATAAAGTGCGAGATTAGCGAGTAAATTGGATAAATTGTGAAAAAAAAATGATCTCAGAATAAACTTTTGAACAGACTGGTAAGCATTTTTTTTTCGTGATCTTGAGTATTCAAATCTCGCAGTGAACATATTCATCTACAAAATATAAAAATGCAAAATGAAATCAACAGTTATGGGTTATATTCACAAGCTAAAAGTGCGGATTGTAATTATATACAGTCTCCATAAGAGTTTATATGAACCAAAATATTTAAAAATTTTGGAAAATAAGTGATATAATCGCAAAAATCCCCTCACGGGGAAAAAAACGTGGACAAGTACATTGGTGGTCCCTTGTTTCCCTATGATACTAAAAAAAATCCAAAACGCCGCTTAGAAGAATACAAAAAAAGTTACAAAATAAGTTGAGATCTGTTGAAATATACGTGGCCAAATACGGGAAGCTTTACTGCGTTTCAATAAATTTTCAAATACGGTTTGATGTTGATAGAAAAAATAATAAAGTTCGGAAATTCAACTATGTCACCAACCAAATTGCAAACGTAAAAAAATTAGATTGTAAAAAAATTCTGAACGAAGTACTTGGCGAGTTCGTGATCATGATCTATACATTACGCTAAATTCATGGAAAAATCCTTGCCAAGTACTTCGTTCAGAATTTTTTTACAATCTTATTTTTTTACGTTTGCAATTTGGTTGGTGACATAGTTGAATTTCCGAACTTTATTAATTTTTCTATCAACATCAAACCGTATTTGAAAATTTATTGAAACGCAGTAAAGCTTCCCGTATTTGGCCACGTATATTTCAACAGATCTCAACTTATTTTGTAACTTTTTTTGTATTCTTCTAAGCGGCGTTTTGGATTTTTTTTAGTATCATAGGGAAACAAGGGACCACCAATGTACTTGTCCACGTTTTTTTCCCCGTGAGGGGATTTTTGCGATTTATTATATTATAGAACATAAGTTCATAATGTTAAAATTGCGATATATCAATAAAATACTTCTCCTCGAATTAATATGATAATTTTTAGTGCTGGACTCAACTTCGATGGTAACTTTTTCGATTTTTCAGAACTTTTTCAAGTTTCTGATGCGTCCCGTAGGAATGAATACTCCGAATTACTAAAAAAATACTTGGCCTCGAGTTGATATCATAAATTTTGGTACTGCACGTAACTTGGTAACTTTTTAGATTTATTAGTAGAACTCTTTCAAGTTCTTCATGCATCCCATAGGAATGAATATTCCGAATTACCAATAAATACTTGGCTTCGAAATGATATCATAAATTTTAATGCTGTACGTAACTTAGATAGAAAGTTTTTCAATTCATTTAATCATTCCTCCTTTTTAATAAGATGAGAAGAGTGGGGCATCGGTTTTTAAAATGTTTTCAAGCGAAATTTTTTGGTTACTTACGTCTGCAATGTTTTCGAGTGGTGAATTTAAGATTTTCTCACGGTTCATTAGAATTTTTTTCACTTTACAAAATAATTACAGATTTATAGTTTTATATTTTTTCAATAATGTTTTTTGCTGAATTATGATTTTTTTTTCAATTGAGCTGAAATCACTTTCAGTAAGGTTCATGATGTTTTTTATAGAATTTTTTTAATACTTTTTTGATATCATCAGAAAACGAGGGACCATCAATGTACTTGTCCCTACCTTTTTTTTCCCTAGGGGAATTTTTGGGTTTTAATTCTTTCACGACACAAGTTCAATCAGTAAGTGGAGAAACGAGGCTTTAAAAATCCAAAACCTTTTCAAATTGAAATATAAAACTTTTATCCCCCATAATATTTCGATCAAATCCCAAATTCGAAATAAACATCGTCGGATTGAAAAACTTGAAAAAAATCGGAAAAAATTCCAACACGTTTGAAATAAAGAAATAAAACTTCTTGTACTTGAACTTCTGGTCAAAAACCCATAGTTTTCGAATTACGGAAATTGACATACCTGGAGTTCGATTAGAATTGATGAAAAAAAAAAATTTCTGAAAAAAGTCTAGTGACTAGAACAATCTTGGAGGCAACTTTTTACTCCTCTGAGATTTTTTTCTACATGTGATAGTTTTCGTGTTACGCAGGAATTTCTGATTTTTTTTTTTTTTTGATAACTTTTATTTGATAACATGATAACTTTTCTTTGAAAGAAGAAAAAAACGGAATTGAAACTTAATTTTTGCCTTTTTAAGGTCCGGTCAAAGAAATTCGAAATAGTATATTACATACCTAGGCCAGAAAAATAAGTAAAGTCTCAAATCACATGTAATTGTTGGCCGAGGCGAAGCCGAGGCTGACAAACATTTGGTCTGAGGCTTTACTTTTTTTTGGCCGAGGTGTGTATACTATTTTTCTGCCCGACGTTGCCGGAATGTGGCAACTTCCTTTAGCGTAGCGGCCCGAAAGTTGCCACTTTCCGGCCGTATTGGAATATGAGCAAAAATAATCAATCAACATAGAAATAAGTTTGATATGAAACACTATACGAATTGAGAAAGAGAACGCGTGAGGTCTTATAAATAAAAGTACCATAAGCGTGTTTATAAAATATTAAACATACACATGATAAAAGTAATAAGAAACCGAAGCATAGAGACGTTTTCGTTCTATGAGCTCGAGATATACTTTTGGTCTTTTCGTTGATCAGTCCTTCGACAGCTCTCATCCAGTAAAGACTTTTAATAATAAAATAATATAATTGCTCTGCTTAAACTGAGTCTCTAACTTTATTTCACAACCTGCTTCCCGACATAACCCAATAGGCCGGAGGGCAGAAAAATAAAATTCTACTGAAAACGCGGTCGCTCTGTAAAAGGAAAAAAAAAGACGAAAAATGGTCGTTTTCAAAATGACGTCCTAGTCGTAAAAAAAATCGCAAAAATTTTTCAAAAGAAGCAAATTCAAATAGGATTCTTCTTCTTTAAAATTCCGTTCATTAAATTCATTCATCTACATTATCGACGGAATAACACGAAAAAGAGTGTGGGAACTTTTTCGGACTTTTGTCCGCAAACTTTCCGACGGTAGTGTACATTTTGATACTCACAGAAAAAAAGCAGAGGGAGACTTTTCAAAACTACTTTTTGAATTCAATATGCCAGAACTACAGAGGGGGGGCGAAAAATACAGCGCACTTCAAGCTCAACGGAAATAAGTAGCCGAAGACTTTTGTAACAAATTTTTCAATTCATATGACATAGCGGAGTCAAAAAGTGGAAATACTTGGCACACAAGCCGCTTCACAGAAATGTCCAAGTTTGTAGGTATCCGCTGTATTCCAATGAATCTCATTTTGATACCATCAGAAACAGAGCATCCAAAAACTTTCTGAATTAGCTTTTTTAAATATATTATGAGAAAAGTAAAGTAAAAAAGAGTAAAGCATAGTGCACTTTAGAACCAACAAAATTTCAAAGTTTCTTATGCATTTTTCTTAAGATTTCTGAGACGAAAATTCTGATTTTATCCAAAAATGGGCAGCGGAAGACTTTTTATAATAAAATTTTTCAATCCATAATGCTGAAATTAGAAAGAAAAAGTTAAAATCTATGACAATTCTTTGTCGCAAAAAATTTCCGAAGTTTGCAGGTGTCCGCTGCATTCCAATTATCTAGTTTTTGATGCTAATAGAATTAAGACAGCAGAAAACCATTTGAAACAACTTTTTTCAATTTTTCATGCCAGTACTAAAGAGGAAAAGCAAAAACCACAGCGTACTTCAAGTCCAACAGAATTCAAAACTTTTTCAGGCATTGATGGGGTTTCAAAGACAGCAATTTAGATCCTAGCTGTTCAAGAACAAGCCGCTGAATTCATATGTCACAGTTTTGGAGCCCAAGAGTGGAAATACTTGGTACACATGTCGCTTCACAGAAATTCCAAAGTTTATAGGTATCCGCTGCATACCAATGATACAAATTTTGATCCTACTGAAGAAAAAGTACCCGATGACTTCCTGAAATCTTCTTTTCGGATTCATTATGACACATGTAGAAAAGGAAAGCGAATGAATATTGTGCACATTCGGTCGAACGAAATTCAGTAATTTCTGTTGTTTCTGGGGCTATTCGCAAATAAAATTTTGAGCGCATCGAAAAGTAAGCAGCCACAGAAATTCAGTAATTTCTGTTGTTTCTGGGGCTATTCGCAAATAAAATTTTGAGCGCATCGAAAAGTAAGCAGCCACAGACTTTTTATTATGAATTTATCAACCAATAATGCTACAATAAGAGATGAAAAGTGGAAAGACTCTCAACGTACACATCGCTTTATAAAGTTGTGAAACTTTGTAGGTGCTCGCTCCATCTCACCGATACCAATTCTGATACTATCAGAAAAAATGCACCCGAAGACTTTTCAAAACAACTTTTTGAATTCATTATACACAACCTGAGCGAAAACTGAATAACTTAGCATATGCACTGATCCCAAAACATTTCTTAAAATTCGGGTGTATCCATTAGGTCACAATGAGAAACATTTTAATTCTGTCAATTAGCGAGCAACTATAAAGACTTTTTGTAACAAATCTTTCAACTTATGTTGCCGCAGTGGAAGCGGAGAAGTATAAATGCACAGCAAACACATTTTCCAACAAACTGGTGAAACTTGGCATTCGTACACTGTGTATCGATGCGGAAATAAATGGACCAAAGGGCACGACCAAATTGAGTAAAGAAAAATATGACACAATAAATCCAATCAGCACACATTTATTATGATTTTTTATTCGAATTCATCAATAAATCATTACATATATACAATAATTGCGGGTTCCCGGAATGAAATTTCTGACTCCAAGTTATAGGTTAACCTATATATTTATCGCAGCTGGGTAATAAAAACGCTTTTCAATATTTATGGCACTTGAATAACTTTTCTGACGTTTATTATGTACGTCTGGTTTTCTTAATATAATGATACCACACCACCAATTTTAATAAAATAAATAGATATTATGCACTTCATTAGACGATAAACTTTTTTTTCATTTATCCGGCACTTTGTTATATGTCGAAACTCTGTTTGTTTATACCATCAAAACTGACAGATGGTTGTTCAATTTATAAATGTAGATATTTTATAAAAACACTTCACGAAAGAAAATGACAAAATTAACTAATTCACCACGAATATGTCTAGAACACGGTATACACATCCCGAACTTTGCACTGTCAAAACAACTAATTAACATATAGCCGATCACACTTTTCTTGGTTATAGCGGCGAGGTGTGAGTCTGCGACACCGCCGTGAAGTTAGCCCCGAGGACATGAGGCCTTTGATGGTGTTATATACAGACACGTCAAAAACTTGAATGTGTTAGTAGTTTTTGCATAATGTTGACCCTGTGCAAAGTTTTTTCTCAGCAAATACGCCACGAATCATGCTGATTTCGGGCTCAATCGAAAGGAAATTTCCTAATTGATCTCCAGTTCAATTTGCAAGCCATCAAATGCCTCCCGAGCTTCGTAATTGAACGAAATGACATGCCAAATTTACCCCCACCACCGCGAATCGTTTTATTCAGAGAAAGTATAGTCTCGGCGAGCCTCGGGCCAGCAGACGACAGAGCTGTCAATGTACTTGTCCCGAGACTCTACCGAGTCTCTTGATTATATGTGAAAGCGGACTTTTGAATGCTCTCTTATTTTTCCAACAATTAAAAGTGGAACTAGATGCTCTCCACGTCCTCGTCGTTAGTTCCGGGTAGCACTAAAAGAAAGACACAAATATGTCGTCAGAAAATTTGACCTTCATGACAAGAAATAAATTCTTCGAGGAACAAGTTTCGATATTTTTTTACAATTTTTCATCCACCATCTTGGATCCGCCCTTTTGGATTCAGGAATTATAGAATTCTGGCTTCAGATTCGTTACCAGGACCCCTAAGAATTCCCGAGGAACAAGTTTCGCGTTGGCCTGTCAAAGTTTGTTAATTTTTTTCGATTTTCCATCCGCTATCTTGAATTTGCCATCTTGAATTTAGAAATTATGAAGTTCTGACTTCAGATTCGTGATCAGCAATTCTGAAATCCCCCAAGTGACTAAATTCAGGCCAAAATATTAAGTAGAAAGATATATAACACTTGACGTCCACCATATTGAATCCGCCATTTTTTATTTTG
The DNA here is from genome assembly GCA_037576405.1 of Campoplex capitator. Lineage (NCBI taxonomy): Eukaryota > Metazoa > Arthropoda > Insecta > Hymenoptera > Ichneumonidae > Campoplex > Campoplex capitator. Next base: position 157,068 of record JARBWI010000022.1, read on the forward strand.
AAAATCTAATCCCGGATTCGTAATCAGCGACCCCGAAAATCCCTGAGTACAAAGTTTTAGAAGAATTAATAAATATTTGGAATCTCACGTCCGCCATATTGGATCCGCCATTTTGAATTTTGAAAATCTAATGCCGGATTCGTAATCAGCGACCCCGAAAACCCCTGAGTACAAAGTTTTAGAAGAGTTAATAAGTATTTGGAATTTCACGTCCACCATATTGGATCCGCCATTTTAAATTCCGAAAATCTGATGCCGGATTCGTAAGCAGCGACCCCGAAAACCCCTGAGTACAAAGTTTTAGAAGAGTTAATAAGTATTTGGAATTTCACGTCCGCCATATTGGATCCGCCATTTTGAATTTCGAAAATCTAATGCCGGATTCGTAATCAGCAACATCAAAAACCTTTGGTTGCCAATTTTCATGAAAATTGATGCAGATGAAAAATGCATGACTGAAAGGGTTAAATCAAACACCCGGACATAAAAACCGTGACGTAACATCGGGAAAAAAATCTGAAAGAAATCGAGTGACTAGTACAATTTTAGAGGCAACTTTTCACTGCTTCGAGATTTTTTTCGTTAATAAAATAATAACTTTCAATAATTTAATAAAAAGTTAATAAAAATAAAACTTTTTCGTTACTGAAACTTTTGGTAAAAAAACCCATAGTTTTTAAATTACGGAAATTTATAGACCTGGAGTTCGACTGAAATTAATAAAAAAAAAACATTTCGGGAAAAAAAATCTGCAAAGAATCAAGTGACTAGAACAATCTCAGAGGTAACTTTTCACTCCCTTAAGATTTTTTTCCAAATGCGATAGTTTTCGTGTTACGCAGGAATTTCTGAATTCCGTCTTTTTTCGCCAAAAACATGATAACTTTTTAAAAAAAATCGTAACGGATTTTATAAAAAACGAAATATAAGCTTGAGTTTTGCCTTTTCAAGATCCGGTCAAAAAAATTAAAAAAAAGATATTTCTACTGAAAATGCGATAGTTTTCGTGTTACGCAGGAATTTCTGAATTCCGTCTTTTTTGCCAAAAACATGATAACTTTTTCAAAAAAAATCGTAACGGATTTTATAAAAAACGAAATAAAGCTTGAGTTTTGCCTTTTCAAGATCCGGTCAAAAAAATTAAAAAAAAAAATTTCTACTGAAAACGCGGTCGCTCTGTAAAAAGGAAAAAAAAAGACGAAAAATGGTCGTTTTCAAAATGACGTCCTAGTCGTAAAAAAAATCGCAAAATTTTTTCAAAAAAATCAAAATGAAATGAGATTTCTCCCCTTCAAAATGCCGTTCATTAAATTAATTTATCTACGTTATCGACGGAATAACATAAAAAAGAGTGTGGCAACTTTTTCCGACTTTTGTCCGGAAACTTTCCGACGGTAGTGTATATATTATTTTTTTTGTGCTATAATCCTTACCTAACGTCATAAAAAAAAAAAAAAAAATTAAAAATGACCAACTTCAAAAAGTGTGAAATAAAAGAACGTTTTGAAAAAACGTAAAAACTCCCGACTGAAAAACTCCTTCACTTGAAGTAAACAGTATTGAACTTTAAAAAGTCTGAAATAAAAAAATAGATGTCGGGATTTTCGTCGGGAGATGTCTCTAACCAAATCATTGAATTAGAAGTAAAGACATCTCCCGATGAAAATGGCGACATCATTTTTTTTTATTTCAGACTTTTTAAAGTTTTATACTGGTTACTTTAAGTGAAGGAGTTTTTCACTCAGGAGTTTTTATGTTTTTTCAAAACATTTTATTCAATGAGATACCTACTGTAGTCTTTGTTGGTCCGAAAGCATTGAAACTTGCGTGAAGCTAATGCAACGGACGCGACTATCTTCATTATATTCTCTTAATAACTTATCAAGAGACTCGGTAGAGTCTCGGGACAAGTACATTGACAGCCCTGTCGTCTGCTGGCCCGAGGCTCGCCGAGACTATACTTTCTCGAAACAAAACTTTTCGCGGTGGTGGGGGTAAAATTGGCATGTCATTTTATTGAATTACGAAGCTCAGAAGCAATTGAGGAACTTGAAAATTGAACTTTTAGCTAATTAAGATATTCTCTTTCGATTGCGCCCAAAATCAGCATGATCGGTCGCGTAATTGCTGAGAAAAACCTTTGCACGGGCTCAAGATTATGCAAAAGTTACCAACACATACAAGAATTTGACGTGTCTGTATACAACACCATGATAGGCCTCAACGCCCGCCTCAAGACCCATTTTCATCAAAGCCAGTCTCCAGTGACAGCTGCAGAGAGAGAAAGAGCAATGACTACTACGTTCACACGGAACTCATACGGAACCCCATTATAACCAAATCGGAATAAGAGTGCCGTGTAAGCGTAGTGTATGACGTCTACACAGTGAAACGGTTATTAACGGAGTTTTGACATAATCAAGTGCAGGACGTCCAAAAAATTTCGATTGATGGATTTAATAAAAATATTCAACGGAGATTCTGAGTGAAGTTTTGTAATGATAAAGTGCGAGATTAGCGAGTAAATTGGATAAATTGTGAAAAAAATTATCTCAGAATAAACTTTTGAACAGACTGGTAAGCAATTTTTTTCGTGATCCTGTCTATTCAAATCTCGCAGTGAACATATTCATCTACAAAATATAAAAATGCAAAATAAAATCAACAGTTATGGGTTATATTCACAAGCTAAAAGTGCGGATTGTAATTATGTACAGTTTCCATAGGAGTTTATATGAACCAAAATATTTAAAAATTTTAGAAAAAAGAAGTGATATAATCGCAAAAATCCCCTCACGCGGAAAAAAACGTGGACAAGTACATTGGTGGCCGTTGTTTCCCTATGATATTAAAAAAAATCCAAAACGCCGCTTAGAAGAATACAAAAAAAGTTACAAAATAAGTTCAGATATGTTGAAATATACGTGGCCGAATACGGGAAGCTTTACTGCGTTTCAATAAATTTTCAAATACGGTTTGATGTTGATAGAAAAAATAATAAAGTTCGGAAATTCAACTATGTCACCAACCAAATTGCAAACGTAAAAAAATTAGATTGTAAAAAAATTCTGAACGAAGTACTTGGCGAGTTCGTGATCATGATCTTTACACTACGCTAATTTCATGGAAAAATCCTCGCCAAGTACTTCGTTCAGAATTTTTTTACAATCTAATTTTTTTACGTTTGCAATTTGGTTGGTGACATAGTTGAATTTCCGAACTTTATCATTTTTTCTATCAACATCAAACCGTATTTGAAAATTTATTGAAACGCAGTAAAGCTTCCCGTATTCGGCCACGTATATTTCAACATATCAAGAGACTCGGTAGAGTCTCGGGACAAGTCCATTGACAGCTCTGTCGTCTGCCGGCCCGAGGCTCGCCGAGACTATACTTTCTCTGAATAAAACGATTCGCGGTGGTGGGGGTAAATTTGGCATGTCATTTCGTTCAATTACGAAGCTCAGGAGTCATTTGATGCCTTGCAAGTTGAACTGGAGAACAATTAGGAAATTCCCTTTCGATTGAGCCCGAAATCAGCATGATTCGTGGCGTATTTGCTGAGAAAAAACTTTGCACAGGGTCAACATTATGCAAAAACTACTAACACATTCAAGTTTTTGACGTGTCTGTATATAACACCATCAAAGGCCTCATGTCCTCGGGGCTAACTTCACGGCGGTGTCGCAGACTCACACCTCGCCGCTATAACCAAGAAAAGTGTGATCGGCTATATGTTAATAATTGTTTTGACAGTGCAAAGTTCGGGATGTGTGTACCGTGTGGTAGATGTATTCGTGGTGAATTAGTTAATTTTGTCATTTTCTTTCGTGAAGTGTTTTTATTAAATATCTATATTTATATATTGAACAACCATCTGTCAGTTTTTGATGGTGTAAACAAACAGTTTCGACATATAACGAAGTGCCGGATAAATGAAAAAAAAACGTTTATCGTCTAATGAAATGCATAAAATCTGTTTATTTTATTAAAATTGGTGGTGTGGTGTCATAATATTAAGAAAACCAGACGTACGTAATAAACATCAAAAAAGTTATTCAAGTGCCATAAATATTTAAATGCGTTTTTATTACCCAGCTGCGATAAATCCAGGTTAACCTATAACTTGGAGTCAGAAATTTCATTTCGAGAACACGCAATTATTGTATATGTGTATTGATTTATTGATGAATTCGAATAAAAAATCATAATATATGTGTGCTGATTAGATTTATTGTGTCTGTGAAAATGTGTTTGCTGTGCATTTATACTTCTTTGCTTCCACTGCGGCAACATAAGTTGAAAGATTTGTTACAAAAAGACTTTAGTTGCTCGTTAATTGACAGGATATAAAATTGTTTCTCATTGTGACCTAATGAATACACCCGAACTTTAAGAAATGTTTTGGGTTCAGTGTATGCCAAATTATTCACTTTCCGCTCCGATTGTGTATAATGATATCTAAAAGTTGTTTTGAAAAGTCTTTGGGTGCTTTTTTTCTGAGAGTATCAAAATTGGTATTGGTGACATGCAGCGAGCACCTACAAAGTTTCACAACTTTATGAAGCGACCAGTACTTTGAGTCTTCCCACTTTCCATCTCTTATTGTAGAATTATTGATTGATGAATTCATAACAAAAAGTCTTTGGCTGTTTACTTTTCGATGCGCTCAAAATTTTGTCTGCGAATAGCCACGGAAACGACAGAAATTATTGAATTTCGTTGGACTCAGTATGCACTATGTTCATTCACTTTTCTTTACTACATGTGTCATTAGGAATTTGAAAAAAATATTTCAGGGAGTCATCGCCGGGTACTTTTTTTTCAGTAGGATCAAATTTCTGTCATCGGTGTGCAGCGGATACCTATAAAGTTTAGAATTTCTGCGAAGCGACATGTGTACCAAGTATTTCCACTCTTTGGCTCCAACTGTGACATATGAATTGGGAAACTTGTTATAAAAGTCTTCAGCGGCTTGTTCTTGAACAGCTAGGATCGAAATTGCTGTCTTTGAAACCCCATTGTCGATGCCTGAAAAAGTTTTGAATCCTGTTGGACTTGAAGTACGCTGTGTTTTTTTGCTTTCCTTCTTTAGTATTGGCATGAAGAATTGGAAAAGTGGTTTCAAATTGTTTTCCGCTGTTTTTATTCTATTAGTATCAAAAACTAGATAAGTAGAATGCAGCGGACACCTGCAAACTTTGGAAATTTTTTGCAGCGACATGTGTGCTAAGTATTTCCGCTGTTCAGATTTAATTGTGGTAATGAGAGTTTGAAAAATTATTATAAAAAGTTATCAGAGGCACATTTTTGGATAGGATGGAAATTTCTGGCTTGAAAACAGAAGGGATAGATAGAAAATTTTCCAATTTCGTTGGACTGAAGTGCGTTATGTCAAGAATACCTACAACTTTTGAAAACTTTGTGAAGCACTATATGAGTCATGGATGTTCTGTCGCCAAAATGCAATAAATACATCTCAATTTTCTGAATTTTGCTGGGGCTGAAGTGCACTATATTTGTTTTTCCATTTTTTCATTTTACTTGTGGTATAATAAATATGAAAAGTTGTTTCTGGAAAAGTCTTCGGATACACTTTTTCTGATGATATGAAAAATTCTGTAATCAGAATGCAACGAATACATACAACTTTTGAAAATTTCTTGAAGCAACATATGAACCATAGATTTTCACTTTTTCATTCTAGCTTTGGCATAATGGATTAAAAAATTTATTATAAAAAGTCTCCCGCTGCTCATTTTTGGATAAAATCAGAATTTTTTTCTTGAAAATCTTAAGAAAAATACATAAAAAACTTTGAAATTTTGTGGGGTCTAAAGTGCACTATGCTTTACTCTTTTTTACTTTACTTTTCTCATAATATATTTGAAAACGTTGTTTCAGATAGTCTTTGGATGCTCTGTTTCTGATGGTATCAAAATTTGATTCATTGGAATACAGCGGATACCTATAAACTTTGACATTTCTGTGAAGCGGCTTGTGTGCCAAAAGTATTTTTACTTTTTAGCTTCAACTATGGCATATGAATTAAAAAATTTGTTACAAATTTCATCGGTTACTCATTTTCGTTGAGCTTGGAGTGCGCTGTATTTTTTTGCTCCCCCTCTGTGGTTCTGGCATATTAAATTCGAAAAGTAGTTTTGAAAAGTTTTCCGCTGATTTTTTTCTGTAAGTATCATAATGTAGATAATTGGAATGCCGCGGATACATGCAAACTTTAACATTTTTGTAAAGTGACATGTTGTGTGCTATTTGTAAGTATTTCCACTTTTCATCATTGATTGTAGTACTATGGATTTCAAATATGATTACAAAAAATCATCGGATGCTCATTTTTTAATGGAATACAAATTTCTGGCTTCAGAACACGATGAATACATTGAGATGTTTCCAATTTTGTTAGATCCAGTGAACATAACGTTCTTCTACCCTTCGACTTCTATTTTGACAAAATGAATTGAAAAATCTGTTTCAGCAATCATCGCTCTTTTTCCGGAAGTATCAAAATATGTATCATCGGAATGCAGCAGATTTTTGGCTTCGATTCGGCATAATAAATTGAAAAATTTTTTATGTTTAATAAGTTCCTTTCATGGTCGCTATGCTTCTGGTTGCATTGAGATTTGTGCGAGACTAATGCAACTGATACAACTGTCCTCATTTGATAGTTTTAATAACTTAATTTAATTTCTAAGGTAGGATTCTGGTTTAAATTTGTCCGCATTGCCTAATATGTTGTTTTGGAGTACCCATAAAATACTGCTATAACTCTTTGAAATTCAACGAGAATATGATAAAAACTGACACCTCTTATTCTCATGGTATTCCTTCAAAGGTAATGAAAAATATCAAGACTTTACCTCGTTGTTGACAAGATGTGAAATTATTTTTTTTTTTTAACCCTTTGAAGCATAGTGACATACTGGTATGTTACCTACTTTAACTCTGTTTTCCTTCAATTCAATGGATACCAGTATGTCACTATGCTTCAAAGGGTTAATAATTTCGTGAAAGAAAGAGTTTTTATCCTGAAATTGGATGTTAGATGTTAGAAGCCGAAATTAATATCTCGCCTAAAAATCAAGATTCTCCCATGCTTTTCCATCTCGAAGGGGCAACAGAAACTAAAGTTGCAGAAAACAAATTCTGTTAAGATTAGTTCTGGTTAAGGAGATAGGAACGGTGTGGTATAATAGAAAGTAATGGAATGACTCGTGATACAGACTAACAAAAGATATACGTGTGTTTATTAAGAGAGATCACAAGCAACTACCGGTCTGTGCCGGTGTGAAAAACAGTGTGCTTATGGCGCCTTAACACTAGTCCCGCGCATGCGCCGTTCGACGCGCGAGAACTATTTTCTCAACAAATTCCAATCTTTCTGGAGACAAGCCAAAGTAACGTAATTTCAGCTACAATTCCGTGAAAAAACGAGTTTTTATCCTGAAATTATATGTTACAAGCCGAAATTCATATCTCGCCTAAAAATCAAGAATCTCCCATGCCTTCCTGTATCAAAGGGGCAAAAAAAACTAGAGTTGCATGGATAAATCCCAATCGCCTTGGAGACAAGCTAAGGTAACGTTTTCTCAATAACACTATCGTGAAAAAACGAGTTTTTATACTGAAATTGGATGTTACAAGCCGAAATTCATATCTCGCCTAAAAATCAAGATCCTCCCATGCTTTTCCGTCTCAAAGAGGCAAAAGAAACTAAAGTTGCAGGGAAAAAATCCCAATCGCCTTGGAGACAAGCTAAGGTAACGTTTATTCAATAACAATATCATGAAAAAACGAGTTTTTATCCTGAAATTGGATGTTACAAGCTGAAATTCATATCTCGGCTGAAAATCGAGATTCTCCCATGCTTTTTCGTCTCGAAGGGGCCAAACAACCTAAAGTTGCTGAAAAAATCTCCTCCATGCCCGGGTGAAAAAACAAGGCAATATTTTTTCACTTCCAATTTAGTGGAAAAACAAATTGTAATCCTGAAGTTGAATGTTACTAGCCGAAATTCATATCTATCACCTAAAAATCGAGAATCTTCTATGCTTTTTCATCTCAAAAGGGCAAAAGAAACTAAAGTTGCAGGAAAAAAATCACAATCACCCTAGAGACGAGCCAAGGTAACGTTTTTTCATCTACACTTTCGTGAAAAAACGAGTTTTTATCGTGGAATTTGATGTTACAAGCCGAAATCCATATCTCGCCTGAAAATCAAGATTCTCCCTTGCCTTTCCGTCTTGAAGAGGCAAAAAAAACTAAAGTTGCAGAAAAAAATCCCTATCACCCTGGAGACAAGCCAAGGTTACGTTTTTTTCATTTATCATTTTCATTTTTCAATGTAGCATGTTGACTTGAATCTTATCGATAACCTCAGTCGTTACTCGTATCAACTTGCAGAGACGGTCCATCTACGGATGAACTAGCAACGAGTTTGCAAACGACGAGATGTGAATTGGGCCTTTTGGGAATACCATGTTAAAAAAAAAACACGCCTGGAACTCTACCTCTGTGGTGGTGCGGATAAACTTCGCGATATACAATTTTTACGTTAGGCATGTCTGTACCATGAGCATAGAATCTTTAAAATGTACTAACATAATAACCCATAGAAATTTAAACCAAAATCTTATTATCATCAAAAAAGGTTGAGGAATTTTTGAGAAAAAAGCTGTGATATCAAACCCAAAAATTCCCCTAGGGAAAAAAAGGTCGGGACAAGTACATTGATGGTCCCTCGTTTACTGATGATATCAAAAAAGTGTAAAAAAAATTCTATAAAACAATCATGGACCTTACTGAAAGTGATTTCAACACAATTGAAAAAAAATTACAATTCAGCAAAAAACATTATTAAAAAAAAATAAAACTATAAATCTGTAATTATTTTGTGAAGTGAAAAAAAATTCTAATAAACCGTGAGGAAATCTTAAATACACCACTCGAAAACATTGCTGATGTAAATAACCAAAAAATTTTGCTTGAAAACATTTTAAAAACCGATACCCCACTCTTCTCATCTTATTAAAAAGGAGGAATGACTAAACGAATTGAAAAAGTTTCCATCTAAGTTACGTACAGCATTAAAATTTATGATACCATTTCGAGGCCAAGTATTTATTGGTAGTTCGGAATATTCGTTCCTATGGGATGCATGAAGAACTGGAAAGAGTTCTACTAATAAATCAAAAAAGTTACCAAGTTACGTGCAGTACCAAAATTTATGATATCAACTCGAGGCCAAGTATTTTTTAGCAATTCGGAGTATTCATTCCTATGGGACGCATCAGAAACTTGAAAAAGTTCTGAAGAATCAAAAAAGTTACTATCTAAGTTGAGTCCAGCACTAAAAATTATCATATCAATTCGAGGAGAAGTATTTTATTAATAATTCGCAACTTTAACATTATGAAATTATGTTCTTATAAGGGTTGAGAATACTCGTCTGGCTCAGAACGTTTTATCGAAATGACTAGAAAATCAACAACCATAAAAATCCCCAAAATCTTGCTTTCCGACAATTAGAACGATACAAACCCATTTTTTTTCAACATATTCTGGCCCAAAGAGCAGTGAAGTCATGAGTAACTTTTCGACAGCAGAAACTTATAAGGAATCTTCCTGCCCATGACTTTTTGATAAAATGGCTAATCCAAAAAAATCACATCGAAGGGGAAGTCATTTGTTACTTTATGGTGGTAGAGACTTATAAGAAAATCGATTCGTCTCCGACTTTAAGGATCCCCTGATGTTATTCACAACATTCGACGTCGATTGGATCGGTACAAATTATGTTTAAATACGTGTTAAAAGTACTTGTCCGGCCCATCACTTTTTATTCAAATTGCTCATTCAAATCAAGATCAAAGAAATTGATTCATGTGTTAATTTTATGGAATAGTAATACCAGCTGCTACCGCATCTGTTAACATAAGAAAAAAATTTTCTCCGAATTCCAGGAAACGCTCGTGTCATCAAACTCAACGTTTGACAATGTTCTTAACTGGATCAAATTGTGTCCGTAAATCAACTCGAAAATTTCTTGGAATGCAACGTATTATCAGTATAATGTTCTCAGCAATAGTATAGGTTGTTCTCATGCCGAATAGAATTTTTCCGCCAAAATAAACGACGAGTAAAAAATGCCGTAACTGCAATATAATCTAGGGGCTACCGAATCAAATTGTGTACAAGAATAAACTCGATAATTTCTTAAAATGCGACTTATCATTAGTTTAATGTTCTTAGCAATAGTATTGGTTGGTTCTTATACCGAATAGAATTTGTCCGCTGAAAGAAATGAGGAGTAAAAAATGTCGTCATTACAATATAATCTGCGGGGGGGGGGTTATCATAGACGGTTAGAAATTTTTATTGTGTCGCGTGCATTTTTTCATGGATACACAATAAAATCCCTTGTATATTACAGGAAAGACCAGAAAACCTGAAGGTATTTTTCTCAATTCCCTGATTTTTATTCCCCTGATTCAAGAGCCCTGATTTTGATTTGAATGAGCAATTTGAATAAAAAGTGATGGGCCGGACAAGTACTTTTAACACGTATTTAAACATAATTTGTACCGATCCAATCGACGTCGAATGTTGTGAATAACATCAGGGGATCCTTAAAGTCGGAGACGAATCGATTTTCTTATAAGTCTCTACCACCATAAAGTAACAAATGACTTCCCCTTCGATGTGATTTTTTTGGATTAGCCATTTTATCAAAAAGTCATGGGCAGGAAGATTCCTTATAAGTTTCTGCTGTCGAAAAGTTACTCATGACTTCACTGCTCTTTGGGCCAGAATATGTTGAAAAAAAATGGGTTTGTATCGTTCTAATTGTCGGAAAGCAAGATTTTGGGGATTTTTATGGTTGTTGATTTTCTAGTCATTTCGATAAAACGTTCTGAGCCAGACGAGTATTCTCAACCCTTATAAGAACATAATTTCATAATGTTAAAGTTGCGAATTATTAATAAAATACTTCTCCTCGAATTGATATGATAATTTTTAGTGCTGGACTCAACTTAGATAGTAACTTTTTTGATTCTTCAGAACTTTTTCAAGTTTCTGATGCGTCCCATAGGAATGAATACTCCGAATTGCTAAAAAATACTTGGCCTCGAGTTGATATCATAAATTTTGGTACTGCACGTAACTTGGTAACTTTTTTGATTTATTAGTAGAACTCTTTCCAGTTCTTCATGCATCCCATAGGAACGAATATTCCGAATTACCAATAAATACTTGGCCTCGAAATGGTATCATAAATTTTAATGCTGTACGTAACTTAGATGGAAACTTTTTCAATTCGTTTAGTCATTCCTCCTTTTTAATAAGATGAGAAGAGTGGGGTATCGGTTTTTAAAATGTTTTCAAGCAAAATTTTTTGGTTATTTACATCAGCAATGTTTTCGAGTGGTGTATTTAAGATTTCCTCACGGTTTATTAGAATTTTTTTTCACTTCACAAAATAATTACAGATTTATAGTTTTATTTTTTTTTAATAATGTTTTTTGCTGAATTGTAATTTTTTTTCAATTGTGTTGAAATCACTTTCAGTAAGGTCCATGATTGTTTTATAGAATTTTTTTTACACTTTTTTGATATCATCAGTAAACGAGGGACCATCAATGTACTTGTCCCGACCTTTTTTTCCCTAGGGGAATTTTTGGGTTTCTTACTTATTTTGTAACTTTTTTTGTATTCTTCTAAGCGGCGTTTTGGATTTTTTTTAATATCATAGGGAAACAACGGACCACCAATGTACCTATCCACGTTTTTTTCCCCGTGAGGGGATTTTTGCGATTTTCCATTGTCTTGGACAAGATCCTAGTGATAATTTTTCTGCTTCGTTAAAAATTTTGTTTCGAAACACCCGTAACATACTGTTTGAACTTTCTGAAATTCCTCGAAAATAGCTATCAGTTCTTATTCGCATGGTATTGACTTTTTCAATGCTATATATTATATACAAAATGCCTAGCTTTTTTCACAATAGATTCTATGTGCTTTTGCTAAAATTACACTACCGTCGGAAAATTTCCGGACAAAAGTCGGAAAAAGTTCCAACCCTCTTTTTCATGTTATTCCGTCGATAACGTAGATGAATTAATTTAATCAATGGCATTTTAAAGGAGAGAAATCCCATTTCATTTTGCTTTTTTTGAAAAAATTTTGCGATTTTTTTTACGACTAGGACGTCATTTTGAAAACGACCATTTTTCGTCTTTTTTTTTTCCTTTTTACAGAGCGACCGCGTTTTCAGTAGAAATTTTTTTTTTTAATTTTTTTGACCGGATCTTGAAAAGGCAAAACTCAAGCTTTATTTCGTTTTTTATAAAATCCGTTACGATTTTTTTTGAAAAAGTTATCATGTTTTTGGCGAAAAAAGACGGAATTCAGAAATTCCTGCGTAACACGAAAACTATCGCATTTGGAAGAATATCTTAAAGGAGTGAAAAGTTACCCCTGAGATTGTTCTAGTCACTTGATTCTTTGCAGATTTTTTTTCCGAAATTTTTTTTTTTTATCAATTTCAGTCGAACTCCAGGTCTATAAATTTCCGTAATTTAAAAACTATGGGTTTTTTTACCAAAAGTCCAGTAACGAAAAAGTTTTATTTCTTGATTTTAAACGTTTTAGAATTTTTTCAGATTTTTTTTCTCTGATGGTGTTTATCATCATCGTCAACATCGTCGGATAAAAAAAAATCTGAAAAAATTCCAATACGTTTAAAATGAAGAAATGAAACTTTTTTGTACTTGGATTTCTGGTAAAAAAAACCCAGAGTTTTTAAATTACGGAAATTGAGAGACCTGGAGTTCGACTAAAATCGATGAAAAAAAAAAAAATTCGGAAAAAAAATATGCAAAAAATCGAGTGATTAGAACAATCTCAGAGGCAACTTTTCACTTCTCTAAGATATTTTTCTAAATGCGATAGTTTTCGTGTTACGCAAGAATTTATGAATTTCGTCTTTTTTCGCCAAAAACATGATAACTTTTTCAAAAAAAATCGTAACGGATTTTATAAAGAACGAAATAGAAGCTTGCGTTTTGCCTTTTCAAGATCCGATCAAAGAAATTTAAAAAAAAATTTCATCTGTAAACGCGGTCGCTCTGTAAAAAGGAAAAAAAAGACAAAAAATGGTCGTTTTCAAAATGTCGTCCTATTCGTAAAAAAAATCGCAAAAAATTTTCAAGAAAAGCAAAATGAAATGGGATTTCTCTCCTTCAAAATGCCGTTCATTAAATTAACCCATTAACGCCCAAGCGTCCCGATTTTTTACCAAACTTTCTACGCGATTATTTTAAATGTTATCGGCGTTAAAAAATTTTGTTTCCAGCTATATCGACGTAGAATTTTATGCTCCTCCAGAATATTGGCTCAAAATTCCGATTAGACATGAAGAAAAAAAAATATGGCCGATTCAAACGTGAAAAACATGAAAACTTTCGAAAAAATACTTTTTCTGTCTTCAGTTCCAATTTTGCCACGGTTCATTTCTGCGGTTGGAAAACTCCGTAACCGAGCTCCATTCGCGGCAGTGTAGTAATTCCTGACCCGGTCAGTCAGGTACTACCCCCTGTGCTCAGGACGTTGTACTGTGTCCTTACACGAGAGCCAAGCCTTGCTGTCAAGGGCACAATTTTGTTTTGTTCTTATACTATTCATTCAACTCACTATTCTATTATATATTTCTTGGAGTGGCCCGCGAACCGCGATTGTAATTCGCGGGCATTAGTGTGGAGCGATCGCGGGGGAAATTGTCCCCGCGTAAATACGTGTAAACGGCAAAGTAAGTTTATAATAAACTAGCTGTGCCCGCTCGCTTCGCTCGCGGCACATCTAGCAGGCGTATTTAGCAAGCGTATTGCACATCTTTCCACATCACCCATGAGGTAATGTGTTTTGGTATGCGTTCCCATTATTTTACATGGTGGGTCTCCAGTAGGCCTAAACCATGAAAAATAGCTCAATATAAAATTTAATTCATTGTTTATATTTTATAATACAGTGTCGTATTACATTTTTTTAATCAATTTTCAATATTTATATTTATAACATTTTAATAAATTAATACATTCGATAAAATTAAATCTTAAAAAATATTGATAAAATATTTATCTTAATAATAAACAGCTACATTTTATAATTATAATCCAAAAACTTCTTTATAAACAACATTTTTTGTTCGTTTTTCTGGTTGAAGGATGATTAAATCCTTAGAAGAACTCACTCTTGAACATGCCACGTAAAGTTGACCATGTGAAAAACAATCACCTTGTAAATCCACACCAACTACTTTTAAACTTTGTCCTTGAGCTTTATTTATAGTCATCGCAAAGCATACTCTAACCGGAAACTGCAAACGTCTAAATTCGAAATGATAATCTGATGGAATCAAAGGTATTCTAGGTATAAAAACATTTTCGCCCGTATATTTTCCTGTATAAATTGTGGCTTCAATCAAATTTCTTCGCAAATTTTTTACTTGAAGCCTAGTACCGTTACACAATTTAGGTGGATTTAAATTACGTAATAACATTATTGGTGTACCAATCTTTAGGTAAAGAATATGAGGTGGTATCCCTGGCGGGTTAAGTGTGTGCAAAAACTCTACAGGATAGTGAATAGTATCGTCAACTTCTATTACTGTATCTACAGATTCATATTTCATATGTTCAGTCGTTAGTTTATCTATCAAAAACGCATTGATCAAATCGCATGAATCATTTCTTGGTGTCAGGATAGCTCTTTCCTGCAACCATGAAATATTATTTAATAGGTTATTTTGAATATTTGGGTATATTCTATCAATCAAAGTTATACAATCCGTCACAGTATCACAAAGGTTATTTGGAATTGTTATTTTTCCTTTTTCTTCGGGAACATTTCCATTACCTATGTCTATTAATAAATCCGAAAACTCCTTTGCTTTGGATTCATTTTTAAGATAGACCCTCATGTTAATTGTCAAAGATCGAACATTTACATGAGGCCATAGAACTGAAGATTTTAAACATGCTTTAATTTCATCTGCGCGTGTTCCTCGTTGTACAACCGGCAAAGTTTGTCTAAAATCACCAGCTAAAACAACGGTCAACCCACCCATAAGTCTATTATTACCTCTAATGTCTTGAAGTGTCCTATTAAGCGCTTCAACACCTTTTCTGTGGGACATGGTACATTCGTCCCAAATAATAATTTTTGTATTTCTAAGCATATGCGCCATACTACTTTGCTTTGAGATGTTACAAATAGGATTTTCAGAATGATTCAAATTGAGAGGTAATTTAAATGCTGAATGAGCAGTCTTACCTCCATCAATCAAAATAGCTGCAATGCCTGAAGAAGCAACAGCAATAGCAATATTTTTCTCACTTCTAATTTTAGCAAGCAACAGATTGATCAAAAATGTTTTTCCAGTTCCTCCTGGAGCATCAAGAAAGAACAATTTTCCTGAATTAAAAACAACACTGTTTAAAACTTCATCATAAAATTGTTTTTGTTCTTGATTTAATTTTGAAATACCTATAGAAACTACTTCGATTGAATGAGATATATCATATCCTAATTCACTCAGATATTGACAATTGGTTATAATTGTGCCTTGCTCCCTTAACGGAACTGGAAGCCCAAACTGTAACAAAGTTTTACCGGACATTGATGAAACAATATCTTCAATAAGAATAAGACATTGATTGTAAACTATATCGACAAACATTTCAATGTTTCTACCATCTTTTTCAATTTGTCTTTTAAAATCTTCTGCCAAAATTTCTTTGTATTTTTCCCATAATTTCATTGGATCTCCTACTTGACAAAAAACCAACAGAATTGCAAATAACTCTCTAATTTTGTATGGTGAATCAAAAATAGAGGCTTCTTCCAAAGTACGATCCCAGTGAATATCGTCTTCTAGTAAGCCAAGTTCTCTGCAAGCTGCCTGAAACGTCGGCTGTTTCACGCCTGCTATAGTTTTTAAATCATCAAATGAAGTGGGTCCACGAATCTCATGTAGAAGAAGTCGCAAATAGTAGCATTCAGCATTATTGGGATTGACTGTGTACACTCTACCCAACACATGATCTTTTTTGATTCCTTTATAATTTTCAACGATTTTCCCTTTTTTTCTCCTAATAAATTTATTTTTTCTCCAAATATAAAAAGCTGGAACTTCACAATATAAAAGAGTTTTAGCAAAGTTATCTACTTTGCAAAGTTCGAAAAAACCCATAAGAGTCGTATTCACAGGATCGATTATCTTATTAACAACATTATCTTCTGTAAAATAAACTCTTTGACCATTTTCGAGATGAACTGCGAGATGAACGACAGGAGGATACCTCTCATGGATTGGAAAACAAAAGATACGCCAAGCTGCTTCAGAACTGCTTATGTATCTTCCTGACTCATATCTAGATATCTCATCTAAATTTTCAACGGTAAACGTTGCCTGATCAGATCCTTTATTTACGTACTTACAGATATATTTAATCGATTTAACTGAATTACAGTACTCGACATTAATATGAGCTTTAAAAGTACTTGATAAAACTGGGTTATAAGGTATGACCCACCGATTATCAATATCAAAACCTTTTAGTTTTATTGACATCCCACCATCTACTGGAGAACGTCTACGATACTGAGGATAGCCATCCTGACCTGTTTGAGTTTCTTTTAAGAAAGGTTTTGGGTATCGTTTTGTGCAGACACCATCTTTCATGCAAGGTGAACTTGAATTTAAAAGTCCACACGGGCCATGAATCATTGTCGATTTAATAATTTCATAAAGATTAGGATCATTATCGGGGTTAGGTAATTCAGCCGAGATAACTTCGTCAATAGTGTCAGGTCTAATTTTATTTTCCAACCAAATAAGAATATGAGCATGAGGAAGTCCACGTTTCTGCCATTCCACAGTATACATTTGACACTTGGTAGTGCCAAAGATACAACCTTTTGTTATAAGATTCATCAATTTCTTAAGTTTCAAATAAAATACCCTTGCTATTACGTCATGTCTATCATAAGACTTTTGACCTTTACTTAAGATATCTTGAATTTCTGACCATTTAGGATTGCAAGTGAATGTAATAAATAAATCAGGACGTCCATATTGTCTTACGTAAGTCATAGCATCTTGAGTTCGTTCATGCATGTATCTAGGTCCTCCAGTGAAAGAAGATGGCAACACAACCATTTTCCCCATCTCAGAAAACTGTCCATCTGTTTTTGTCATCGCGTCTTTTAGATGTATATATTCCTCACTTCTAAGTTTTTTTTGATTGTAACGAATCCAATTAAGTCTTTCAGTTTCAATTTTTGCATACATGTCAACCAAAAATTGATTAAATAGACTCCGAAAATGAACTAAATAACATATTTCACTTACACGCTCCATTAATCTATAGCTATAAAACTCAGAAGCTGATACGGTTTTTTTTAGAGGAACCCTAGTATTTGAATCACGTTTATGTATATTTATGCAATAACCATCTTCTCCACGGAAAAACATCAAAGGATACTGGAGAGCATCATAGGCACGATGAATTTCACTGATTCGTACCAATCTATTGTCTCTACTGTATAGAATGATGTCTCTTTTTTCAAAATCCTGACCAACAATAAGAACAGCTACTTCTTTTGTTTGAGGAGCATTGAAACGACCCTTGTGTTCTCTATATGGTTTTTGATCAGCATTGATTATAACCTTGAACTCTTTTTGGTCTTTAGGAATAGAATCAATAGCTGACTTAAAATCCAGAATATATTTGTTATGTTTATGTAGCGACTTCTGTAGTTGACTAACTAATTCTGGCTTAACACCAGGGGAAATTCCACAACGGATATCTCTTTCACGTATATCATCACCAAGAAAATATAACTGAAGAAATGAAGGCTGTTGATTAAGTCCAGCCATAAGGCTACCCATTCTGTGGTACACTTGTCCATGGATTTTAAATGTTGGCATAAAATTTCCCTCTTTGACTTCTTTAGCTCCGAATGACGTCATTTGAAAACATCCATTATATTTACGAATCGTGGAAAGGAAATGTTCTGAAAGCATATCCTGATTCATTAGGAGACTATTCAAAGGTTCAGGGTATGGCTCAATTGGGCTAATTTGGACTTGACCACCACTGCAACACATTCCTGGAGGTTCATCGTTCCATTTTAAAGCATGACACCAAGAGCATGGAGATCTTTTTCCGATATTTATAATTTTATCACTTGAATAATCAATATGCGGTTTATATTCAAATCCAGACAGAGTCTTTGAAATCCATGGAGCTAGTCTAATTTGTGATCTTTTTTTATTATACTTCATTGTCGATATTTTATTAATATGTCTATTTTTTGACACATATTTATGTACCGCTGCTCTATTTACTTCAGGATGTTTTTTCGTATCTATATATATATAAGCGAAATACCACTCACTGACTGACTCATCACCGGATCACCGAAACTATAAGCCCGATTGACTTGAAATTTGGCATACATACTTCTTTCGCTACGTACACGCTCACTAAGAACGGATTTTATCCAAATCGTATCCAAAGTTTATTTTTCACCCTCATCATTTTCTCACTCAATCACCTGTAACGGGACACGTTTACGCCACAGACATACACACACCTCTCTAGAATACACCACACGTGTCACGGCGCTCACAGGCACACACACACCGCGCTTACCACTCGTACTCGTACGAGCGTACGAAGAGGGAGATAGGCGGGTCAGAAATCCGGAGCAATCCGGATTCCTCCCCGAAAACCCACGGCCAAACGGGTATATAAGGCGACCCGAGCAGCACGATAGTCACTCTTTTCCATGATCTCTTACATGCTTTCAGCAACCCAACCGTCCTCTCGCTAAGTATCAGCATTGCGCCTGACGCCTAGCAAAAAGACTCCTCTCGTCCGCGTGCGAAGTGTTCGTATTGCACGAGCGCATCGCATATCCCATCCTGTAGCATCACCGACTATTGTACTAGCATTGCGTCTAGCGCTTGGCCGGTGTCCTAAAGAAAGAAAGGAGCAACGTAATCGTATCGCACGATTACAGGGCTCTGTCCTGTCTCTTTTGAATCACCCTCTGGCTTTACCAGCATTGTACCTGGTGCATACAGGGTGCTTCAAGAGTGATAGGGTGTGCGCGTGGTCGTGTTATGCGATTACCCACACCGACACTTTTTTTCTCAGGATTCGGAGTTTATCACTTTGTAAATTGATAAAATCCGAGGGTCTCCTGTACTGTCCCCTGAGCAAGCCCGGCTCATGAAATCGACATAACTCGACACCGTGTACTGGCATAGCGTCCAGCGCAGGAGTAAAGTTTTGACGATATAACATAATTTTAAGAAGAGCCTAGAGGACAGCAATTATACGGTAGAGATACCTAATAAAAACTCGGCCTCGGCTCATACGCTACTAATAAAAAAAAAATAAAAAAAATAATAATAAAATCATATTTCTGACGCCAGTTATATTTCATAACTTTCGTCTTTAGCCGCTACGGACCGGCGAAGTCCCACTCAAACGATCTAAAAATCCGTTACGGACTATATTTGTTTACCGACCTTCTGTCTTTAGCCGTTACGGACCGGCGAAGTCTCGTTTAATTAAAACCAATTTTTCACTCTTAAAAAGACAACTTTATATAATCAAATTCGTTCTAATAAATCTCGATCGTGGGCCCGCCTTCCGCGACCCACGTAGTCCTTATTTTCAAACAGTTCAAAATTTATCTTTTCCTTTATTTTAAAACTTCAAAATTAGATAGGGCCGATGATGAAAATACCCCAGTAAACGTTTATACGTTGAACAGGGATCTGAGGCATCAAAAAAAAAAAAAAAGAAAAAAAATAGATAAATAAATAAAAATAAAATAAGTAAATAAAAGATATAAATAATAAACAAGACCCGGTTTCAAGAATAGAGTCCAGTACACGAACAATTAGACAAGCATAAATAAACGTGAAACGTTACATTGGCGCCCGAACAGGGACTTTATTCATCAAACTGGGGAATAAAAAGAGAAATAAGCTAAAAAGAAATTTTTTTTTTAAAATGGCGGAGAACTCGCAAGAAGAGACAGCAAACACGTCATTCGCGGATGCACTTAACAATTTAGAAAATACTCAAGAAATTCCAGAAAATCCAGCTTCCACGTCTACAAGAGTCATGAACAATGAAGAAACCTATCAAGGACCTGTACATCCAATGATGGCGCTTATCAATCAAATATACGAAGAGAAGAATATAGACGCACGTACAAACGAGGTACGCCTCACAAATATGAATAACGCCATCACTCGTCGACTGGAAGGAATGGAACGCTACCTGCACGAGTCGATAAACACACTCAAAAAAGGGCTTAACGACCTCTCACTCACAATCGATAATTCTCGAAGGATCACGAATAACGAAAGCTCTAATACCTCAAGATACAGGCCAACCTACCTAGCCGAAGATACATCCAGAGGAGAGCGAACAGAAATAAGGGGGCGAGAAGAAATCCAAGTTCGAAGTACGATACGAGCCCCGGAAAACACAACATGGGGTGCACCAAAACTAATATCACCAACATACAGCGGACAATTTTCAGAACGACCCATGAGCTTCCTGACAGACCTCAGACAATACAGGACCGCACTAGGACCAAGATATGACTTCAAGATTATCGTAACACAAAGCCTATCCGGTATAGCGTCCGAATGGTGGAAGCTGATGATAACAGAGTGTCACTGCTGGGAAGATTTTGAAAAACATTTCGAGAAAAGATTCTGGAATGACGACGTCCAATTCGCGGTAAAGGAAAAATTAGAATTTGGGTGGCACAACCCCGAGGGAAAGCAAAAAAGATTTTCCTACGCTCTGAACATCATAGGAATGGCTCGTGAAACCAAACCACCTTTAACAGAGAAAGAAATCACCAACAAATTAGCACGACACTTCTCCGAGGAAATACGAGACGCGGTCGTAACTCGAGGAATCTACCGCATCACAGATCTGTTAGACCTCCTAGCAGCATTTGACCAAATAGGCCAAGTCAACAGCCAGCGCAGACGAGGAGAATATAAAAACTACAACGGCGCGAATCAAGAAAAAGGAAAAAATATAAATAATAACGGTCAACAAGAAAAAAATCAAAACAGAAACTATCGAAACGAACAAAGACCATGGGAGAAGAACAACCACAAGGAAAAGGAAAACACAGCTAGAATACGTATGACAACACGAGAAGACGAAAGCGAGAACCCTCAAGAAGACCCCAAAGAAACACTTTCGGAAAACGAAGAATCGTCACCTCCGGAAACATAGAAATAAAGGAGGTGACGTTAGGCTTCGGAGAAGACACCCGGGAATACCTACTCAGAGAAACAGAAGAACCCGTGAAAATAAGAGCAAAGTGTCCAACTATAAAAATCAAAATCGAGGGGCAAGTGATAACAGCACTTCTCGATACAGGCAGCGAAGTAAACGCAATATCCGAACAAGCATACATGGAAAAATTAGAGATCTACAAAAACTGCCCGACGCTACCATTGACGGGCGTAACGGTGACAGGTGCAACACAAGGAAGACCGGTAAGAGTTGCAAAACAATTCTACGCTAGAATAGACTTCAAAGAATCAACGGAAACAACCACCATCCTCGTTGTACCAAAACTCACGAACGACTGCATCATTGGCATCGAGCTCCTTAACAAACTTAAAGCGAAAATCGATCTAGAATCCCATGAACTCATATACAAATCTACAGAAGAATCCGATAAAACGTATCACATAAAGTTCGATAATCAAATCGAATATACGGAGGAAAAAATAAACCAACTGAATTCCTTACAAGATAATACCTCGGAAGACTATGAGATATCCGACGAAGAAATCGCGAATAAAATAAAGGAAACAAAATGGGAAAATCAACAACAAAAAGAAGAATTCGAGGGGCTGATATATCGGCATAAAAAAGTATTCAACAAGAAGCCAGGATTGCTTACAACATATGAACACGAACTACGTGTGATACCGCACACACCATTTAAAGCTCCAAACTACTCGATTCCATTGATGCACCGGGAAGAAGTCGACAACGAAATCAAAAAAATGCTGAGTCAGGGTATTATCCAACCATCTACTAGCCCATACAACAACCCAATGGTAGTGGTAGCAAAAAAAAATGGCACAGTAAGACTATGCCTAGACGCTCGGAGAGTCAATACGATTTTGGAACCAGACCACGAAAAAATGGATACCATCGAGTCACTATTTCAAGAATGCAGCAGTGCACGATATATGACCTCGCTCGACCTCCGATCGAGCTTCTGGCAAATACCTTTAGCACCTCACTCTAGAAAATACACCGCATTCACCCATCGAGGACACAGCTATGAATTCTGTGTAACACCATTTGGCTTAAAAACTAGCACAGCTAGCCTCGTCAGAGGACTAGGACCGGTACTTCAGGGCCAGAACCACACAATCAACTTTGTCGATGATCTTCTCTGCATGTCCACATCTCCCAAAGAACACCTCAAGCATCTGGACGACCTGCTCACGAGGCTGGAAGAACACGGGCTTACCCTAAGTCTAGAAAAATCACTCTTCTTCCGAGAGAGAATAAAATTCTTAGGACACATACTCACCCCGGAGGGGATACAACCAGACCCTGAAAAAATCACGGAAATTCAGGAATTCCCGGCACCCAAGAACATTAAACAGCTGCGAGGATTCCTGGGCCTCATAAATTACTATACGAAATTTACCAAAGAGCATAGCGAAGCGACAATACCTCTACTCGTGCTAACCCGAAAAAATCAACCATGGAAATGGAATAACGAGCTAGAACAGGCCTTTCAGAACGTAAAATCAAAATTTATCGACAGCGTCATCTTAAAATACCCAAACCGTAAAAAACCATTTTTTTTACAAACAGACGCAAGTGACTACGCATTAGGAGCCGTATTATTTCAAAAAAATCCGGAAGACGAACATCAAGTGCTCCAATTCGCGAGTAGAACACTCAAGGGAGCAGAGATTGCATACGGCACGACCGAAAAAGAGCTCCTGGCAATCATATGGGCATTACAAAAATTCCGTTCATATCTACTCGGAGCACGAATCCACGTCATAACCGATCATGCGGCACTCACATTCCTTCGGGAATGCAAATTATCTCACGCTCGATTAACAAGATGGTCTCTTGCAATTCAAGACCACGATCTCACCATCGAATATTGCAAAGGAAAAAAAAATACGGTTGCGGACCTACTAAGCCGACGAGGAGTAACCACGAAAAATGACCACGTGATTATCGCAGAACTAGCGCGAGCAATGTCACCAGAATTCGCTGAAATAGTGGCGAGACTAGACACGCTGCAAAACGAGGACGAAGCCGTGAACAAAATAAAAAACGAATGTAAAGATGGAAAAACGCCCAAAGGATACCAACTTCGGCAACAAGTACTATACAAAGAACAGAATAACAAATATCGAGCGCTCATACCTATGAAAATAGCGCCAAAATTCATACAAGAATGCCATGAAATTTATGGGCACATTGGAGGAAGGAAATGCTATCTCATACTATGCGAAGACTTCACGTGTCCACATCTATATAAACTGACAAGGAAAACATTACAAAAATGCATCAAATGTCAAAAAACAAAAATATACACGCCAGGAGTATTCGCCGAAATGAAGAATATACTACCACAAAATCCCAACGAAATCATCTCACTAGATTTTTACGGACCACTACCAACAGCAAAACAAGGAAAGAAATTCCTCCTCGTTATAATTGACGTATTCTCGAAGCTCACGAGCCTTTACGCACTGCGAAAGGCAACCACTGATGCAACGCTCAAAGCCTTACTCGACGATTACATTCCTCATAAAGGAAGACCAAAGGCGATAATATCCGACCAAGGCACACAGTTCACCGCGAAAAAATGGGCTGAAACGCTAGAAAAAAATAATATCAAAAGAATATTGACCGCAATACGACATCCTCAAGCCAATCCCGTCGAACGAACAAACCGGGAATTATCACGTTTCTTCAGAACGTTCCTCCAAAATCAGCATCACCAATGGATAGACTGGCTCAAACCAATCGAAGGATGTATTAACGAAGCCTATAACGAAACAACGGGTCAGATACCAATACAACTACATTTCGCCACCAAGCCCCAACGTCCGTGGGAAACGCTATTAGACAAACCAAAGGAAAAAAAAATAACACACGAAAATCTGATACTAGCGGCACGAAGCAATATGAAAAACAATCGACGTAAGCAAGCAAATAAATTTAACATGCGACATAAATTGACCGAATTCCAGGTGGGAGATATGGTCTTGGTAAAAGCACTGAACGTCTCTAATCCGGCAACGAAAACAATCGCTAAATTCCTACCATTATACGAAGGTCCGTATAAGATACATAGAAAAATCGACAACACCTCGTATATAATAAAATCCATAAACACAGATAAGGAGAGGGGATTATTCCATGCTCAAGACCTACGTCCATATTACGAATAAATGGAAAGAGGAGAAGAAAGCCACAACAAGGGATTAAGACTCGACAGGCAAGAATAACGCAAAATCAAAACAATAACACACCGAAGAGACTACCAAAAGCAACCAAACAAATTACATCTCGATCTCAAATTCAGTACGATCCGAGAACAGCTACGATGACGACGTCAAAAGAGCAGGGTACACAAGTCTTCGAATGGGACGACGGGGAGTACACCGAAGGAATATGCACACTTACCCCACGCCCGTGGGTAAAAAACGAAGTACCCAACAAAAACAGGGCTCCGTATAAAAAGCTGAAAAAATCGAAGCAGACACAGGTCGAACATAAATACTTCGAATGGATCGAATTGGAGGATGAGATCCAAAAAACAATCATCGAGGCTAGCGGTACCAAAATCCATGGGGAGGTCCTCACCAAGCTCACCCCGATGAAATACATACCGGGAAAACCAACAATACCAACGGTCAAGACACCACAGAAGCCCAGTCGACCAATTATAAACGAAAAAGGAAAAGATCAGAACAACAAGGCCAAGAAACCGAGGTAAAACAAAAATAAAATATATACCAATTATAACAAGGCACGACGCAAAGAAAATGACCAACCAAATATCATTGACCACGATTGCCAGATACATCGCACCAGATCCAATCTACGACGAGATGGTTAAACGGAAATATTCCTATACCAAGGTGCAAACGGGACGCCGACGATCCCCGGTTGCCGTGAACAACGGAACATCAGACGAAGCAATCAAGGCAATCCTGCAAGAACTAGACGAACATATAGGGCAATCTACAACCGAGTCTACCACCACGGGCCATATAAACGAACAAAATAAATAATTAAACCAAATATTCCGAGACTATTTATTTCATTATTAATTTTGGGGGGCAGTTGTAACGGGACACGTTTACGCCACAGACATACACACACCTCTCTAGAATACACCACACGTGTCACGGCGCTCACAGGCACACACACACCGCGCTTACCACTCGTACTCGTACGAGCGTACGAAGAGGGAGATAGGCGGGTCAGAAATCCGGAGCAATCCGGATTCCTCCCCGAAAACCCACGGCCAAACGGGTATATAAGGCGACCCGAGCAGCACGATAGTCACTCTTTTCCATGATCTCTTACATGCTTTCAGCAACCCAACCGTCCTCTCGCTAAGTATCAGCATTGCGCCTGACGCCTAGCAAAAAGACTCCTCTCGTCCGCGTGCGAAGTGTTCGTATTGCACGAGCGCATCGCATATCCCATCCTGTAGCATCACCGACTATTGTACTAGCATTGCGTCTAGCGCTTGGCCGGTGTCCTAAAGAAAGAAAGGAGCAACGTAATCGTATCGCACGATTACAGGGCTCTGTCCTGTCTCTTTTGAATCACCCTCTGGCTTTACCAGCATTGTACCTGGTGCATACAGGGTGCTTCAAGAGTGATAGGGTGTGCGCGTGGTCGTGTTATGCGATTACCCACACCGACACTTTTTTTCTCAGGATTCGGAGTTTATCACTTTGTAAATTGATAAAATCCGAGGGTCTCCTGTACTGTCCCCTGAGCAAGCCCGGCTCATGAAATCGACATAACTCGACACCGTGTACTGGCATAGCGTCCAGCGCAGGAGTAAAGTTTTGACGATATAACATAATTTTAAGAAGAGCCTAGAGGACAGCAATTATACGGTAGAGATACCTAATAAAAACTCGGCCTCGGCTCATACGCTACTAATAAAAAAAAAATAAAAAAAATAATAATAAAATCATATTTCTGACGCCAGTTATATTTCATAACTTTCGTCTTTAGCCGCTACGGACCGGCGAAGTCCCACTCAAACGATCTAAAAATCCGTTACGGACTATATTTGTTTACCGACCTTCTGTCTTTAGCCGTTACGGACCGGCGAAGTCTCGTTTAATTAAAACCAATTTTTCACTCTTAAAAAGACAACTTTATATAATCAAATTCGTTCTAATAAATCTCGATCGTGGGCCCGCCTTCCGCGACCCACGTAGTCCTTATTTTCAAACAGTTCAAAATTTATCTTTTCCTTTATTTTGAAACTTCAAAATTAGATAGGGCCGATGATGAAAATACCCCAGTAAACGTTTATACGTTGAACAGGGATCTGAGGCATCAAAAAAAAAAAAAAAAGAAAAAAAATAGATAAATAAATAAAAATAAAATAAGTAAATAAAAGATATAAATAATAAACAAGACCCGGTTTCAAGAATAGAGTCCAGTACACGAACAATTAGACAAGCATAAATAAACGTGAAACGTTACACACCATATATATATAGGAAAGATGTTATATATATGTGTTATATATATGTTATATATATGTCATATATATATGTTATATAATATATATATGTCATATATATGTTATATAATATATATATATGTCATACATATGTGATATATATATATATCATATATATATGTTATATATATATATGTCATATATATATGTTATATATATATGTCATATATATATGTTTTATATATATATGTCATATATATGTGATATATATATGTCATAGATCTCAAATATGTTCAAAAAAATTTCGGCTCATAATGGTTTCGAAATATTATTTTTCTTGGGTCTCAAATATGTTGAACAAAAAAATTTCGGCTCATAATGGTTTAGAAATATTGTTATCGAAATATGTTATATATATATGTCATATATATATATGTTATATATATATGTCATACATGTCATATATATGTGATATATATATGTCATAGATCTCAAATATGTTCAAAAAAATTTCGGCTCATAATGGTTTCGAAATATTATTTTTCTTGGGTCTCAAATATGTTGAACAAAAAAATTTCGGCTCATAATGGTTTAGAAATATTGTTATCGAAATATGTTATATATATATGTCATATATATATATGTTATATATATATGTCATACATGTCATATATATGTGATATATATATGTCATAGATCTCAAATATGTTCAAAAAAATTTCGGCTCATAATGGTTTCGAAATATTATTTTTCTTGGGTCTCAAATATGTTGAACAAAAAAATTTCGGCTCATAATGGTTTAGAAATATTGTTATCGAAATATGTTATATATATATGTCATATATATATATGTTATATATATATGTCATACATGTCATATATATGTGATATATATATGTCATAGATCTCAAATATGTTCAAAAAAATTTCGGCTCATAATGGTTTCGAAATATTATTTTTCTTAGGTCTCAAATATGTTGAACAAAAAAATTTCGGCTCATAATGGTTTCGAAATATTATTTTTCTTTTTGTCTTATTTAATGGGTAATTTTGAATTTTGAATACTGTGACGTTGTAGCCCCGTCACAGGCTGCGTCGTGGTGGAATCCACCACAGCACTCTCCGATATTATTAGATTTAGGCCCCTAGGGGCAGCGTAGCCCTAGTTCGACCTCTCCGAGGCCCCGTCAGACCTCTCCGGAGCACTCCAAAATACTGCAAGCACCTGGAAGACACCAAAAGAAATAAGTAATCGTCCAGAGCAACAAGAACAACCCAACCACGAGTCCACAGCGAGGAAATCACTCGCCCAGAGCATCGAGACCACGCACAAAGTCCCAGCGCTCAGTCCCACCCCGCATAAATCCCCTCACCCACGCATTTCCCTCCTCGATAACCCCCAGAAAAATAAATCGGCGAACTCACCTACGGTAAGGGAATAAATCCCTTACCTGTTGAAGATCCAGAGCTCCGTGGAGCAGCGGGGAAAATTGAGGACGGTAGGAGACGAGTCGGGAGGACATAACCTCCAAACTCGAACTTCCTCGGACGAAGGACGTTCGCCCGTCAACAGTACGTCGATCGGACGAGTCCCCCGGCGTCAAGGCTCCTATCCTCCGGCACTTCGACACAACACTTCGCCAACATTCTTTACGACAACATCGAAAACACCGAACGATTTCCACCTGTCACTCGCACGGCACACCGAACGCACAACAACCCACCGAACGAAATACTGCGGGCCGCCATGTTGCGAGTTGAGTAACGGGTTCGGATTCTCGCCACGGTGGCGTTCCGGGACAGCGAGGACGACGCCAGCGTCCCGAGCGGGCATAAATCACCAATCGAAGACCCCCCGCAACGAGTCCCTTTCTCCTTCCCCCATCCTCCCTTACCACCGAGTGTCAACGCGACCACGATTAACGAGCGCTAATTGGTTCGCGGGCGTGCGCGTATCGATTACATTATCGATCGCCACGCGCATCATCGATCGAAGAAGACGGACGAAGAAGAAGATGACGTCACTTCTACAACGACTCGGCGTGTGTACCGTGGGCGCTCTCGAAATTTCTTTATATTTTTGCGTTCTTAATCATTAAAACTTGACAATTTTACAACGACAACCCGGCTCGACCCTTCTACAACGATTTTTGGACTTTTGGAGAGAACTTTGGTACCGTTTCCGAACGAGATAAAGACAAGTAAGTCGTTTTATCTCACAGTGGTGTTTCGGCAAAGAACGCGTGGCTTGACGCCATCTTCGCCGGGACGCGTCGATCATTATCGCCAGTGCTTTTTCGTGATAAATAATTTGTCCGAGTCCTTCTGACTCGTGACATCGTTTCAATTGAGTTCAAAGAGACTTTTCGCGATTATTAGTTATTACGAGAGTGCTGTGGTGTTAGAAATAGGATAATTATAATCGAAAGTGCGTGCGAATTCCCTTCCCCCCTTTCCCCCCTAGAGTCATTTGTTCGGCCGAGTGCCCGAGTCGGCGTGTCGTACGACGCCGTATCCCCTGTAATTTATTTTTGCCCTTTTTTGCGTATTTTGCTGCGTTTCAGCGATAATTATTTAGTCGATTTATTGTTGTTTAAAAAGGAGAGCGATCGCGAGCTATTTGCCGCACAAGTGTTCGGAAATTCCTTTCATTTTTTTTTATATCGAGATTTCGTTTTTTTGTTTTTTTTTTTTATTATTAGTTCGATCACGGGTATTTGTAAGTACGCCTGAGCGACAGGAACCCAGTGATCCTCGAGATTAAAACTAGAGTCTCTTGTGAATTTGTGATATCTTTTTTTTATAATTTTGTTTCTTTACGCTAGCCCCGATTTGTACAGTTCCCCCCCCCCCCAGTATTACTACTATTAATATTACTATTGTTACCAAGAAACGGAGAGATCAAAAAGGAATTATTTATTTTATTTTTGTATTTATTTTGTTTATTTTTGTTACTTTTATCGTAAAAGTAACTGGCGCCCAAATCATCGAAAATTACGGGACTTTCTGTTAATAAAAAGACAATTTTTGTTATTGATTTTCTCCTAAATTTTTCGCATTTATTTCATTTGTTTTCTCCCTGGATTTTATCCATTTTCAGGGATCGGTGGCGATTATCGTCATAAATTTTTGGCGCCCAACGTGGGGCCTGTCAATTCCCAATCGAGCTTTCCGGAAATATTCTCGCGTAAATTACCGCGGAGTGGAAATTTTCTCGTCTTCGGTAATTTTCGATAAATTCTCGTAATTATTATTTGGCGGGAATTAAAAATTTTTCGGAAGTGTTTCTAGTCCCCTTGTAATTAGTGCTCACCCGTGAACTCGTCGTTCATTAGCACACCGCAGCACTCTGACGTGAAATAGTCGCGCAGAGTTATTCAACAACAAGAGTTGTTACTTTTGTCAATTATTTAATTTTGATGACTCATATTTTGTGATTGATATTTGAATTGTTTTTTTTGTGTAATTGGTGTTGCGTAGCGAGATTTCGCCGCTCACCTACAGTGATCACCCCACCCAATATTGTGTTACCCCCCCCATTGTGCCCTGACCGCCCGAAAAATCTATTTTTCGCAAGACCCCACGCGTATTACCGGGAATATTCGTGTATTTTCAGCACGGTAGAAACTTTTTCCGACGTCTTTTAGTGCGCGTGGTACCGCCTAAACGAATTGTGTAAAAATTTTCGCATAATTATTGCTCGATATTTTTGAGACTGCTCGGTCATTTAATTTATTTTAAATTACTGCGCGGAGAATTTCGGGTGATTATTGAATTTTTTTTCGGTTCTTTTCGTAATTCAAGCGCCCTGAGGAGAATTTTCGGTACTACAGTCGAGTTAGTAGAAGTCAACTCGTTTCCTGTAATTTCTTTTTTATTATTTTCAAATAAAATTGTTTTGCGGGAAATTTATTGCCCAGTACGATGGATCCTCCCTACGGCGTTCCCACCTCCACCCTCACGGTAACCACCCCCTCCTGTACAGCCCCAATAATGACGACCGCGACCATAACGGGCGCGTCACACCCCCATAGACTCCCGCCCCCAGTACCAGTTGACCCCCGAGCTCGGATAGTTGAAATTCGAGCTCAAATAGAGCAGTTAACCGACTTGAGACAGCTGCTAATGCGCTGTGATCGGTCGGGAATCACGTGGAGCGGATCGCTGGAGGATATAAGGGACCGATTATTGCGGTTCGAAATCCGAAAGCGTTTTCCACAGGTCCCAGTTCATTGGGACGAGGATTTGGATGAGCGAGCGGGTTTTCCATACACTCTCACTCACGCCATGGAATCCCCCGAAATTTGGAGTGTAATTCGCCCTAGTCCCCGGGATACCCCTCCTCGCCCGGCAGCTCGCCAATCATCACCGGCAGCTCGCCAACCGTCACCGGCTCGCCTGGATCCCATTTTAAATACAGGGCAATCCAGAGGGCCTTATCAAGACCCGATCGAGTTTGATAACGACTTCAGTCTCGAAGATGCCCCTGATAATCTCCATGAACCATTAGTCCCTGTTCCAGGCCGAAATCCCGGGCCTACGGTAACGTTTGCCCTTCCTCCCTCCCCTGAAAACACCCGGAGACCCCTTACGACCCTTCCCCGTTCACACCGCCCCTCTCCCACGCTTCTTCCCGATATACGAGCCCCGAGCCCCCATGATCTCGTTGATCTAACACGAACCTACACGGTCCCAACCACGAGACCCCAGCATAATAGTACCCGCCTGCCCCCTACCCTCCCACACACCCCTAGAGCTTCTTATCGTCCTCCCTCCCCACCACCCGTGCACAGCCAGGCGTCTCAGGTGTTCACCACCTCTCGGTCTTCGCGCGATGGTGGCGCGGCGAACCACTGGAAAAAATACGGTCCTAAATTCGCCGGTAAACGTGATGAGGATGCGGAGGAGTTCCTCTATGAGCTCCACGAATATGGCGTCGCTCAGGATCTGTCTGAGGACGAGTTATTGCGCGCATTACCCGAGGCGTTCACCGGAGACGCGCGTCTGTGGCACCGAGTGGAAAAAGTTAATTGGGACGATTATGAGGGATTCGTGTTCCACTTCAGAGAACAATACGGCCACGGTGATCTTCAAGACCGTCTGAGGCACGAAGTTGAGCTTCGTACTCAGGGGCCTGGCGAGCCTGTTGCCGAATATTTGGTAAAGTTGAGAGCCCTTTTCGACCAGTTCAACCCCCCCTTATCTCTCGATACCCAGCTCGACATTTCATGTCGGAATCTGCACCCCACGCTCGCTCCGCACGTCAATCGAGACGAGGTACATTCCTACCTCGATCTCAAACGACAGTGCCGTCGTCGAGAGGAACTCGCCGAGCGTGCTAGGCAGTATCGTCCTCCCCCGACCCCGCAGCAGTCCGCCTTCCCTTCGAGCGCCTATAGGGCGTCCGGGAAGAACCTCCAAGGAGGTGTAGCGGCTGCTGAGTCCTCCAAGGCTCCGAAAAAGAATACCAAGATCCCACCAGCTGCACAAGTTACCCAAGAGTCCCAGACCCAGTCCTCCCCTGCCCCTCAAAACCAGTACCCCAGCTACGCCGCCGCAGCGGGCTCGACACCGCCCCTGTGGACCCCTCCCCCAGCCCAAATTCCGCCTCTATCTGAGGTAGCCCCGAAAACGAGCCCCCAGACCCCTAGCCCTCAGAATCGGCGAATTTATTCGTGCTATAACTGCCACCTTCCCGGGCATTTCTATCGCGAGTGCGTGAGCCCGTTGGGTGTGTTTTGCCGTGTCTGTGGCAAGCCTGGCGCAACGACGAGGACATGCGAGCGATGCGCGAGTCGGAATGCGGGAAACGGCCAGCCGGGGGGACAATAAGCACCCTGCCCCCCCGGAGGTTATCCACGGACCCTCCTTATTCCCCGAGAAAACCCCGTACCGACCCTATCCCCCCTGAAACCCCTGAAAATCCCCCAGCCCCAGTAAAAGATAACATTGGCAACGCCATTAAGTTAAATTCTCCCTATTTTGATAAAGTAGATTCTTCCCTTGAATTCCCCGTAGAGCCCTCCCCTGTTGATGAACCCCAGCCCTGTAGCTCCAAAGATTCACTCCCGTGGATCAAACCCGAGTCGAAGTCACCCCTCCCAGAGAAATCCGACCCTGCCCTCCCTATCCCAGAGCCCCCTGTTGCACAGCTCGTGTCTCTCGAGGAGATTCCACCCATGGAGGACGCCGCGTTGGGAGAGATGTTGGCATCTCTTCGGCGTCGTGCCTTAGATAACAGGCACTATCTCTGGGTTCGAATCGAAGACCGACCCTGCCATGCGTTGGTTGACTCAGGGTCCTGTAGGACATACCTGGGTACCAACATGGTTGAGCCTCTCCGACAACATTTGTCAGCAACGACAGATGGCGTAGCCCTCCCGGGAAACAACCAGCTTCCGGTTGTTGGCGAACTTTATCTCACCTTCGAGATTCAAGGACGCCTAGCCCCGGTCCGTACCCAGATAGCCCCCCTAGGATACGAGTGTATCCTGGGAATTGATTTCCTTCGTATTTTCGATATTAAAATCGACTACAGTACCGATACGTGGACGATCGGTGAAGGCCCCGTTCGTACTTTTGACCCTGAGGATGCCCTAGCTCACCCTATCCCCGCTTACCCCGCTTGTGCTGGTTTAGCCGTCGTCACGGCTCCTACCGCCGAGCGATTGACCCATCTCCTGAACGAATTAATCCCCCCTAAGTCCTCAGCCCTGCTCAGTGAGACCCATTTGACCGCCCACTCCATAGACACCCAAGAACACCCTCCCATCCGTCAGAAGCCCCGAACAGTCTCTCCTTATCTGTTGAAAGTCGCTCACGACGAAGTCGACCGGATGCTTAAGGAGGGAGTGATCGAAAAATCAGTGAGTCCCTGGCTCAGCAACCCGGTGATTGTCAAGAAGGCCAATGGGAAGTACCGTTTTTGCATCGACTTTAGAGATGTGAACAAAGTCACTCGCAAAGACGCGTACCCTCTCCCAAACATGGACCGAATCTTGGACGGGTTGCGTCGAGCCCGTTATATCTCGAAACTGGATTTAAGCCAGGCGTATTTCCAGATCCCTGTTGAGCCCTCCAGTCGTCCCGTCACAGCATTTTCAGTCCCAGGGCGTGGCCTCTTCCACTTTAAGAGGATGCCTTTCGGTCTGACTAATGCCCCAGCCACCTTTCAGCGTCTCATGGACCAACTCATCGATTCCGCGTGGGAACCGCATGTGTTTGCGTACCTGGACGACGTAATTATTGCCACCGAAAGCGAGGAGGAACACCTCGACTTTCTTAGGCGAGTCTTGACCGCTTTCAGGGAAGCCGGTATGGAAATCAACCGCGAGAAAAGCGAGTTCTTTTGCGCGGAAGTCTCCTATCTCGGCTATGTGATTGGGCAAGACGGACTCAAAGTAGACCCCGAGAAAATAGCCCCGATCATGAATTACCCTCCCCCACAGACTACTAAGCAAGTCCGCCGATTCCTCGGAATGGTAGGCTGGTATGCCCGATTTTTGCCCGATATTTCCCGCGATAAAGCCCCCTTGACCCGCTTACTGCTCAAAGACGTCCCTTGGACTTGGGGACAAGAAGAGCAAACCGCATTTGAGACCCTCCGTGATGCCCTCACCCGAACCCCCATCCTTATCCGCCCTGATTTCGAAAAGCCCTTTATTGTGCAGACGGACGCGAGCGATTGCGCCATCGGCGCCGTCCTGACGCAGGAGAGAGACGGAGTTGAGCTCCCCATTGTGTTTGCGAGTCGTCTCTTGACGGCCCAAGAACGGAAGTACACCGTAACCGAGCGCGAGTGCCTCGCTGTACTCTGGGCCGTCAAGAAGCTCCGACCGTACATCGAGGGTGCTCAATTCACGGTCATTACGGACCACAGCAGTCTCACGTGGCTACAAAACCTCCGTGACCCTGCTGGCCGACTCGCCCGTTGGGCATTATCCATGCAAGCCCTGAACATGAAAATAGTCCACCGTAAAGGAGCCCTGAACGTAGTCCCTGATGCCCTTTCCCGGATGTACGAGTCGACCGAGTCAGCTCTCGGTGCCATCGGCAATGCCTTCGACTCGTGGTATTCGGACAAGATGAGAGACGTCCGAGAGTTCCCTTGGAAATATCCAAACTGGAAAATCTTTGAGGACAAACTCTATTACCATCGGCCCTACATCATTGTTGAGTCCGCTCTCACCGATTTAGACGCGTGGAAACTCGTCCTCCCCCACGAAGCCCGCCCGAGAGCCCTCCATCAAGCCCATGATAGCCCCCAGTCCGGCCATCTAGGAGTCGAGAAGACGTATCAACGAGTCAAGCAAGACTTCTTTTGGCCAGGAATTTTTCAAGACGTAGCTCGGTATGTCACTCGCTGTCCGGTGTGTCAGCTCCATAAGGTATCGCAGGGGCCACCCAGCGGTCTTATGAGAGAGCGTACGACCGACGGACCGTGGAGCGTCGTGGCTGCCGACGTAATGGGCCCGTTCCCTCCGAGCAAAGCCCAAAACCGTTACGTTATCGTTTTTCAGGACCTTTTCACAAAGTATGTCGAGGTTAAAGCCGTTAGAACGGCTACAGGACAGTCCATTATGTCAGCTTTTGATACGTTAATAATAAATCGTTGGGGTTGCCCAAAGTTCCTGCTAACCGATAACGGAACGGAATTCGTCAATAATTTTGTCACCCAGCAGTTAGCCCAACTCGGAGTCCACCAGACCACCATCCCCCCCTACCATGCCCAAGCGAACCCCGTCGAGAGAGTCAATCGGACTCTCAAGACAATGATTTGCACGTTCATTCCCCAAGACCAAAGGGAATGGGATAAACACCTCCCAGAATTGTGTTTCGCCCTTAACACCGCAGTACATTCCTCCACGTCGATGTCCCCAGCTTTCCTTAATTTTGGGCGTAGTCCTCGCCCTGCCAAAGCCCTCCGATTCGAAGACCCTAATCCTCAGCCCTTAGACCCCGGAGACCCTACCCTATGGAGCGACCGCATGAAGCGTCTGCCCCTGATCCATGACTGGGTCACGAGAAACCTGGAGATGGCCGCGAAGCGCCAAGCGAGTTATTACAACCGCTCGCGCAAAGACACTCGATACGAAATCGGTGACATGGTGCTTAGGAAGCACCGCGTGCTCTCTTCAGGCGCGCAAAACTTCGCAGCGAAGTTAGCCCCTCGATTCAATGGCCCCTATAAAATCATTAAAGTCCTCTCTCCCGTGGTTTACGAGATTGAAGACCCCGACAGTAGAAAAAACCCCCGAGTCCACATCAAAGACCTGAAGCCCTTTAAGCCCTCAGACCCGCTCCCAGCCCTCAATGAAACCGTGAACGAGGTTGCCGAGAACGTACCAGAACATAACGTAGAATCAGAAACCGAAAATTCTCCTCCTCGTCGCGCCGGATTAAGACCACGAAAGACCGCGAAATAGAGCCCTTGGCCTTGAGTCCCAATACTAGTCCCTAACTTAATAGTCAATAGCCCTAAAGTCCTAACTGTGATCACTGGAATGTAAAGTCTGATATTCTTAAGCCGCGCTATTGCGCAAATGAGTCATTAAAATAAGTGTTGACGGCGTGAATCGCCGATTTAGAGACTTTATCGTAAAGAAACTATATTTTTGTTACATTGCGATTTTGAGGCGTATTGCCGAGAGTGAGACCAAACGACACAAGCATAGTAGTCACACTATTGTATGACGTAAAGACCGTCAACCCGGTACTTTAGTCAAGCCGGGGGGAGTTGTGACGTTGTAGCCCCGTCACAGGCTGCGTCGTGGTGGAATCCACCACAGCACTCTCCGATATTATTAGATTTAGGCCCCTAGGGGCAGCGTAGCCCTAGTTCGACCTCTCCGAGGCCCCGTCAGACCTCTCCGGAGCACTCCAAAATACTGCAAGCACCTGGAAGACACCAAAAGAAATAAGTAATCGTCCAGAGCAACAAGAACAACCCAACCACGAGTCCACAGCGAGGAAATCACTCGCCCAGAGCATCGAGACCACGCACAAAGTCCCAGCGCTCAGTCCCACCCCGCATAAATCCCCTCACCCACGCATTTCCCTCCTCGATAACCCCCAGAAAAATAAATCGGCGAACTCACCTACGGTAAGGGAATAAATCCCTTACCTGTTGAAGATCCAGAGCTCCGTGGAGCAGCGGGGAAAATTGAGGACGGTAGGAGACGAGTCGGGAGGACATAACCTCCAAACTCGAACTTCCTCGGACGAAGGACGTTCGCCCGTCAACAGTACGTCGATCGGACGAGTCCCCCGGCGTCAAGGCTCCTATCCTCCGGCACTTCGACACAACACTTCGCCAACATTCTTTACGACAACATCGAAAACACCGAACGATTTCCACCTGTCACTCGCACGGCACACCGAACGCACAACAACCCACCGAACGAAATACTGCGGGCCGCCATGTTGCGAGTTGAGTAACGGGTTCGGATTCTCGCCACGGTGGCGTTCCGGGACAGCGAGGACGACGCCAGCGTCCCGAGCGGGCATAAATCACCAATCGAAGACCCCCCGCAACGAGTCCCTTTCTCCTTCCCCCATCCTCCCTTACCACCGAGTGTCAACGCGACCACGATTAACGAGCGCTAATTGGTTCGCGGGCGTGCGCGTATCGATTACATTATCGATCGCCACGCGCATCATCGATCGAAGAAGACGGACGAAGAAGAAGATGACGTCACTTCTACAACGACTCGGCGTGTGTACCGTGGGCGCTCTCGAAATTTCTTTATATTTTTGCGTTCTTAATCATTAAAACTTGACAATTTTACAACGACAACCCGGCTCGACCCTTCTACAACGATTTTTGGACTTTTGGAGAGAACTTTGGTACCGTTTCCGAACGAGATAAAGACAAGTAAGTCGTTTTATCTCACAGTGGTGTTTCGGCAAAGAACGCGTGGCTTGACGCCATCTTCGCCGGGACGCGTCGATCATTATCGCCAGTGCTTTTTCGTGATAAATAATTTGTCCGAGTCCTTCTGACTCGTGACATCGTTTCAATTGAGTTCAAAGAGACTTTTCGCGATTATTAGTTATTACGAGAGTGCTGTGGTGTTAGAAATAGGATAATTATAATCGAAAGTGCGTGCGAATTCCCTTCCCCCCTTTCCCCCCTAGAGTCATTTGTTCGGCCGAGTGCCCGAGTCGGCGTGTCGTACGACGCCGTATCCCCTGTAATTTATTTTTGCCCTTTTTTGCGTATTTTGCTGCGTTTCAGCGATAATTATTTAGTCGATTTATTGTTGTTTAAAAAGGAGAGCGATCGCGAGCTATTTGCCGCACAAGTGTTCGGAAATTCCTTTCATTTTTTTTTATATCGAGATTTCGTTTTTTTGTTTTTTTTTTTTATTATTAGTTCGATCACGGGTATTTGTAAGTACGCCTGAGCGACAGGAACCCAGTGATCCTCGAGATTAAAACTAGAGTCTCTTGTGAATTTGTGATATCTTTTTTTTATAATTTTGTTTCTTTACGCTAGCCCCGATTTGTACAGTTCCCCCCCCCCCCCAGTATTACTACTATTAATATTACTATTGTTACCAAGAAACGGAGAGATCAAAAAGGAATTATTTATTTTATTTTTGTATTTATTTTGTTTATTTTTGTTACTTTTATCGTAAAAGTAACTGGCGCCCAAATCATCGAAAATTACGGGACTTTCTGTTAATAAAAAGACAATTTTTGTTATTGATTTTCTCCTAAATTTTTCGCATTTATTTCATTTGTTTTCTCCCTGGATTTTATCCATTTTCAGGGATCGGTGGCGATTATCGTCATAATACATATTCGTATTCAACGCCACAGCAAATCATATAATACCAATTTTAATTCAGGAAAGAGATTAGTAATCAACGACACAGAAAATTATATATTACCGACTGTCGTTACAATCAAAAAATTTTGCATGTACGGTCTGACATATCAAATCGGTCCGTAATATTAGATCAGTAATATTTAATTTTGAACACGCGTCTATGTTACCAACTATTCATCATGTTATTGAAGTTGACGTTTTGTCAAAAAAAATTCAATATCGTAAAAGATATAAAAAAACTCACAGCTGTCAAATTATATACTCGCATAAAATTTCATAAAAGGTGTAATTCTTTTTAATAAGAAGATTTGGATTTGACTTTAAGTCATTTCATTTCAAACCCGTTTTGTTGGTGAGTTTTTATAATAAAGTTTGAATTAATTTAATATTCGTTCATATCGTTTCATAATTCACGTTGTGTTGTCGGGGTTAACATTCATTTACATTTGTCATAGATCTCAAATATGTTCAAAAAATTTCGGCTCATAATGGTTTCGAAATATTATTTTTCTTAGGTCTCAAATATGTTGAACAAAAAAATTTCGGCTCATAATGGTTTCGAAATATTATTTTTCTTTTTGTCTTATTTAATGGGTAATTTTGAATTTTGAATACATATTCGTATTCAACGACACAGCAAATCATATAATACCAATTTTAATTCAGGAAAGAGATTAGTAATCAACGACACAGAAAATTATATATTACCGACTGTCGTTACAATCAAAAAATTTTGCATGTACGGTCTGACATATCAAATCGGTCCGTAATATTAGATCAGTAATATTTAATTTTGAACACGCGTCTATGTTACCAACTATTCATCATGTTATTGAAGTTGACGTTTTGTCAAAAAAAATTCAATATCGTAAAAGATATAAAAAAACTCACAGCTGTCAAATTATATACTCGCATAAAATTTCATAAAAGGTGTAATTCTTTTCAATAAGAAGATTTGGGTTTGACTTTAAGTCATTTCATTTCAAACCCGTTTTGTTGGTGAGTTTTTATAATAAAGTTTGAATTAATTTAATATTCGTTCATATCGTTTCATAATTCACGTTGTGTTGTCGGGGTTAACATTAATTTACATTTGTCATAGATCTCAAATATGTTCAAAAAATTTCGGCTCATAATGGTTTCGAAATATTATTTTTCTTAGGTCTCAAATATGTTGAACAAAAAAAATTCGGCTCATAATGGTTTCGAAATATTATTTTTCTTTTTGTCTTATTTAATCGGTACTTTTGAATTTTGAATACATATTCGTATTCAACGACACAGCAAATCATATAATACCAATTTTAATTCAGGAAAGAGATTAGTAATCAACGACACAGAAAATTATATATTACCGACTGTCGTTACAATCAAAAAATTTTGCATGTACGGTTTGACATATCAAATCGGTCCGTAATATTAGATCAGTAATATTTAATTTTGAACACGCGTCTATGTTACCAACTATTCATCATGTTATTAAAGTTGACGTTTTGTCAAAAAAAATTCAATATCGTAAAAGATATAAAAAAACTCACAGCTGTCAAATTATATACTCGCATAAAATTTCAATCCCGTTTTGTTGGTGAGTTTTTATAATAAAGTTTGAATTAATTTAAAATTCGTTCATATCGTTTCATAATTCACGTTGTGTTGTCGGGGTTAACATTCATTTACATTTGTCATAGATCTCAAATATGTTCAAAAAATTTCGGCTCATAATGGTTTCGAAATATTATTTTTCTTAGGTCTCAAATATGTTGAACAAAAAAATTTCGGCTCATAATGGTTTCGAAATATTATTTTTCTTTTTGTCTTATTTAATCGGTACTTTTGAATTTTGAATACATATTCGTATTCAACGACACAGCAAATCATATAATACCAATTTTAATTCAGGAAAGAGATTAGTAATCAACGACACAGAAAATTATATATTACCGACTGTCGTTACAATCAAAAAATTTTGCATGTACGGTTTGACATATCAAATCGGTCCGTAATATTAGATCAGTAATATTTAATTTTGAACACGCGTCTATGTTACCAACTATTCATCATGTTATTGAAGTTGACGTTTTGTCAAAAAAAATTCAATATCGTAAAAGATATAAAAAAACTCACAGCTGTCAAATTATATACTCGCATAAAATTTCATAAAAGGTGTAATTCTTTTCAATAAGAAGATTTGGGTTTGACTTTAAGTCATTTCATTTCAATCCCGTTTTGTTGGTGAGTTTTTATAATAAAGTTTGAATTAATTTAAAATTCGTTCATATCGTTTCATAATTCACGTTGTGTTGTCGGGGTTAACATTCATTTACATTTATTGTTTAATTTATAGCATTTTAAGTTTATTAACATGAACGTAGAATACATGTCAATAAATGGAAATTATATTCCTTTTTTTTTTATTATCAAGATTTTAGGTGACGGAGCGTGTTTATTTTCTACTCTGTCATTGATATACGGTGACGTATCGAAGATTGACGAAGTAAGAAAAAATATTGTTTCTCGGTCATCTAACAACTGGAATAAGTTTTCTTTAAGTTATTTCATTTCAATACCGTTTTGTTGGTGAGTTTTCATCTTATTGTTTGAATTAATTTAATTTTCGTTCATATCGTTTCATAATTCACGTTTTGTTGGGGAGGTTAACATTCATTTACATTTTTTGTTTAATTTATAACATTTCAAGTTTATTAACATGAACGTAGAATATATTTCAATAAATGGAAATTATATTCCTTTTAAAATTATCAAGATTTTAGGTGACGGAGCGTGTTTATTTTCTACTTTGTCATTATTGATATACGGCGACGTATCAAAGAATGACGAAATAAGAAAAAATATTGTTTCTCACGTATCTAACAACTGGAATAGGTTTCAATGCTTAACACAAATGCTATCTGTCGATCCTTATGACACAAAGTATTCTTATTGCACTGAAATGTCTAAACACAATACCTATGGATCAATTTGTGAAATTATTGCGGCTGGGGAATTATTCCCTTATCAGTTTCAAATTTACGAAGGTGGTTGCCTTATAGCTTCCGTTGGAGAAACAGTCCATGAAGTAAAAAGGATGAGGTTTACTGGAAATTTTAATAGTGGTCATTTCGATGCTTTAATTGATATTGAAGAATATTGTGGTTCAGTGTCTCAGAATGAAGAAAATGTGTCATTGAAAGTTTCATTGCCTCAATCAGTTACAAATTCAAAAAGTGATGATAAAGTGCAAATAAATAATAAAAATGTGTCATTTACAGTGTATCAACCTCAAGAAAATGTGTCTGTGGAAATCGATGAATATGTTACAAACCTTAAATCAGATAAATTAAAAAAAAGAAGAAAAAGATTCACAAGTTCAATTAGAAATAAACAAGTAAAACGTGCTGTTCATAATTATACCGAAAGTAATCGTGATGTTCATAGAAGGGCTGTCAAAAAACATACACAACATCATCCTGAAGTTCATAGAAGGGCTGTTAGAAAATATACGAAAAAACATCCTGAAGTAAATAGAGCAGCGGTACATAAATATGTGTCAAAAAATAGACATATTAATAAAATATCGACAATGAAGTATAATAAAAAAAGATCACAAATTAGACTAGCTCCATGGATTTCAAAGACTCTGTCTGGATTTGAATATAAACCGCATATTGATTATTCAAGTGATAAAATTATAAATATCGGAAAAAGATCTCCATGCTCTTGGTGTCATGCTTTAAAATGGAACGATGAACCTCCAGGAATGTGTTGCAGTGGTGGTCAAGTCCAAATTAGCCCAATTGAGCCATACCCTGAACCTTTGAATAGTCTCCTAATGAATCAGGATATGCTTTCAGAACATTTCCTTTCCACGATTCGTAAATATAATGGATGTTTTCAAATGACGTCATTCGGAGCTAAAGAAGTCAAAGAGGGAAATTTTATGCCAACATTTAAAATCCATGGACAAGTGTACCACAGAATGGGTAGCCTTATGGCTGGACTTAATCAACAGCCTTCATTTCTTCAGTTATATTTTCTTGGTGATGATATACGTGAAAGAGATATCCGTTGTGGAATTTCCCCTGGTGTTAAGCCAGAATTAGTTAGTCAACTACAGAAGTCGCTACATAAACATAACAAATATATTCTGGATTTTAAGTCAGCTATTGATTCTATTCCTAAAGACCAAAAAGAGTTCAAGGTTATAATCAATGCTGATCAAAAACCATATAGAGAACACAAGGGTCGTTTCAATGCTCCTCAAACAAAAGAAGTAGCTGTTCTTATTGTTGGTCAGGATTTTGAAAAAAGAGACATCATTCTATACAGTAGAGACAATAGATTGGTACGAATCAGTGAAATTCATCGTGCCTATGATGCTCTCCAGTATCCTTTGATGTTTTTCCGTGGAGAAGATGGTTATTGCATAAATATACATAAACGTGATTCAAATACTAGGGTTCCTCTAAAAAAAACCGTATCAGCTTCTGAGTTTTATAGCTATAGATTAATGGAGCGTGTAAGTGAAATATGTTATTTAGTTCATTTTCGGAGTCTATTTAATCAATTTTTGGTTGACATGTATGCAAAAATTGAAACTGAAAGACTTAATTGGATTCGTTACAATCAAAAAAAACTTAGAAGTGAGGAATATATACATCTAAAAGACGCGATGACAAAAACAGATGGACAGTTTTCTGAGATGGGGAAAATGGTTGTGTTGCCATCTTCTTTCACTGGAGGACCTAGATACATGCATGAACGAACTCAAGATGCTATGACTTACGTAAGACAATATGGACGTCCTGATTTATTTATTACATTCACTTGCAATCCTAAATGGTCAGAAATTCAAGATATCTTAAGTAAAGGTCAAAAGTCTTATGATAGACATGACGTAATAGCAAGGGTATTTTATTTGAAACTTAAGAAATTGATGAATCTTATAACAAAAGGTTGTATCTTTGGCACTACCAAGTGTCAAATGTATACTGTGGAATGGCAGAAACGTGGACTTCCTCATGCTCATATTCTTATTTGGTTGGAAAATAAAATTAGACCTGACACTATTGACGAAGTTATCTCGGCTGAATTACCTAACCCCGATAATGATCCTAATCTTTATGAAATTATTAAATCGACAATGATTCATGGCCCGTGTGGACTTTTAAATTCAAGTTCACCTTGCATGAAAGATGGTGTCTGCACAAAACGATACCCAAAACCTTTCTTAAAAGAAACTCAAACAGGTCAGGATGGCTATCCTCAGTATCGTAGACGTTCTCCAGTAGATGGTGGGATGTCAATAAAACTAAAAGGTTTTGATATTGATAATCGGTGGGTCATACCTTATAACCCAGTTTTATCAAGTACTTTTAAAGCTCATATTAATGTCGAGTACTGTAATTCAGTTAAATCGATTAAATATATCTGTAAGTACGTAAATAAAGGATCTGATCAGGCAACGTTTACCGTTGAAAATTTAGATGAGATATCTAGATATGAGTCAGGAAGATACATAAGCAGTTCTGAAGCAGCTTGGCGTATCTTTTGTTTTCCAATCCATGAGAGGTATCCTCCTGTCGTTCATCTCGCAGTTCATCTCGAAAATGGTCAAAGAGTTTATTTTACAGAAGATAATGTTGTTAATAAGATAATCGATCCTGTGAATACGACTCTTATGGGTTTTTTCGAACTTTGCAAAGTAGATAACTTTGCTAAAACTCTTTTATATTGTGAAGTTCCAGCTTTTTATATTTGGAGAAAAAATAAATTTATTAGGAGAAAAAAAGGG
The DNA here is from genome assembly GCA_037576405.1 of Campoplex capitator. NCBI lineage: Eukaryota > Metazoa > Arthropoda > Insecta > Hymenoptera > Ichneumonidae > Campoplex > Campoplex capitator. The sequence continues at coordinate 201,545 of JARBWI010000022.1, forward strand.
AAAATCGTTGAAAATTATAAAGGAATCAAAAAAGATCATGTGTTGGGTAGAGTGTACACAGTCAATCCCAATAATGCTGAATGCTACTATTTGCGACTTCTTCTACATGAGATTCGTGGACCCACTTCATTTGATGATTTAAAAACTATAGCAGGCGTGAAACAGCCGACGTTTCAGGCAGCTTGCAGAGAACTTGGCTTACTAGAAGACGATATTCACTGGGATCGTACTTTGGAAGAAGCCTCTATTTTTGATTCACCATACAAAATTAGAGAGTTATTTGCAATTCTGTTGGTTTTTTGTCAAGTAGGAGATCCAATGAAATTATGGGAAAAATACAAAGAAATTTTGGCAGAAGATTTTAAAAGACAAATTGAAAAAGATGGTAGAAACATTGAAATGTTTGTCGATATAGTTTACAATCAATGTCTTATTCTTATTGAAGATATTGTTTCATCAATGTCCGGTAAAACTTTGTTACAGTTTGGGCTTCCAGTTCCGTTAAGGGAGCAAGGCACAATTATAACCAATTGTCAATATCTGAGTGAATTAGGATATGATATATCTCATTCAATCGAAGTAGTTTCTATAGGTATTTCAAAATTAAATCAAGAACAAAAACAATTTTATGATGAAGTTTTAAACAGTGTTGTTTTTAATTCAGGAAAATTGTTCTTTCTTGATGCTCCAGGAGGAACTGGAAAAACATTTTTGATCAATCTGTTGCTTGCTAAAATTAGAAGTGAGAAAAATATTGCTATTGCTGTTGCTTCTTCAGGCATTGCAGCTATTTTGATTGATGGAGGTAAGACTGCTCATTCAGCATTTAAATTACCTCTCAATTTGAATCATTCTGAAAATCCTATTTGTAACATCTCAAAGCAAAGTAGTATGGCGCATATGCTTAGAAATACAAAAATTATTATTTGGGACGAATGTACCATGTCCCACAGAAAAGGTGTTGAAGCGCTTAATAGGACACTTCAAGACATTAGAGGTAATAATAGACTTATGGGTGGGTTGACCGTTGTTTTAGCTGGTGATTTTAGACAAACTTTGCCGGTTGTACAACGAGGAACACGCGCAGATGAAATTAAAGCATGTTTAAAATCTTCAGTTCTATGGCCTCATGTAAATGTTCGATCTTTGACAATTAACATGAGGGTCTATCTTAAAAATGAATCCAAAGCAAAGGAGTTTTCGGATTTATTAATAGACATAGGTAATGGAAATGTTCCCGAAGAAAAAGGAAAAATAACAATTCCAAATAACCTTTGTGATACTGTGACGGATTGTATAACTTTGATTGATAGAATATACCCAAATATTCAAAATAACCTATTAAATAATATTTCATGGTTGCAGGAAAGAGCTATCCTGACACCAAGAAATGATTCATGCGATTTGATCAATGCGTTTTTGATAGATAAACTAACGACTGAACATATGAAATATGAATCTGTAGATACAGTAATAGAAGTTGACGATACTATTCACTATCCTGTAGAGTTTTTGCACACACTTAACCCGCCAGGGATACCACCTCATATTCTTTACCTAAAGATTGGTACACCAATAATGTTATTACGTAATTTAAATCCACCTAAATTGTGTAACGGTACTAGGCTTCAAGTAAAAAATTTGCGAAGAAATTTGATTGAAGCCACAATTTATACAGGAAAATATACGGGCGAAAATGTTTTTATACCTAGAATACCTTTGATTCCATCAGATTATCATTTCGAATTTAGACGTTTGCAGTTTCCGGTTAGAGTATGCTTTGCGATGACTATAAATAAAGCTCAAGGACAAAGTTTAAAAGTAGTTGGTGTGGATTTACAAGGTGATTGTTTTTCACATGGTCAACTTTACGTGGCATGTTCAAGAGTGAGTTCTTCTAAGGATTTAATCATCCTTCAACCAGAAAAACGAACAAAAAATGTTGTTTATAAAGAAGTTTTTGGATTATAATTATAAAATGTAGCTGTTTATTATTAAGATAAATATTTTATCAATATTTTTTAAGATTTAATTTTATCGAATGTATTAATTTATTAAAATGTTATAAATATAAATATTGAAAATTGATTAAAAAAATGTAATACGACACTGTATTATAAAATATAAACAATGAATTAAATTTTATATTGAGCTATTTTTCATGGTTTAGGCCTACTGGGGACCCACCATGTAAAATAATGGGAACGCATACCAAAACACATTACCTCATGGGTGATGTGGAAAGATGTGCAATACGCTTGCTAAATACGCCTGCTAGATGTGCCGCGAGCGAAGCGAGCGGGCACAGCTAGTATTTTCTAACAGCCCTTCTATGAACTTCAGGATGATGTTGTGTATGTTTTTTGACAGCCCTTCTATGAACATCACGATTACTTTCGGTATAATTATGAACAGCACGTTTTACTTGTTTATTTCTAATTGAACTTGTGAATCTTTTTCTTCTTTTTTTTAATTTATCTGATTTAAGGTTTGTAACATATTCATCGATTTCCACAGACACATTTTCTTGAGGTTGATACACTGTAAATGACACATTTTTATTATTTATTTGCACTTTATCATCACTTTTTGAATTTGTAACTGATTGAGGCAATGAAACTTTCAATGACACATTTTCTTCATTCTGAGACACTGAACCACAATATTCTTCAATATCAATTAAAGCATCGAAATGACCACTATTAAAATTTCCAGTAAACCTCATCCTTTTTACTTCATGGACTGTTTCTCCAACGGAAGCTATAAGGCAACCACCTTCGTAAATTTGAAACTGATAAGGGAATAATTCCCCAGCCGCAATAATTTCACAAATTGATCCATAGGTATTGTGTTTAGACATTTCAGTGCAATAAGAATACTTTGTGTCATAAGGATCACCAGATAGCATTTGTGTTAAGCATTGAAACCTATTCCAGTTGTTAGATACGTGAGAAACAATATTTTTTCTTATTTCGTCATTCTTTGATACGTCGCCGTATATCAATAATGACAAAGTAGAAAATAAACACGCTCCGTCACCTAAAATCTTGATAATTTTAAAAGGAATATAATTTCCATTTATTGAAATATATTCTACGTTCATGTTAATAAACTTGAAATGTTATAAATTAAACAAAAAATGTAAATGAATGTTAACCTCCCCAACAAAACGTGAATTATGAAACGATATGAACGAAAATTAAATTAATTCAAACAATAAGATGAAAACTCACCAACAAAACGGTATTGAAATGAAATAACTTAAAGAAAACTTATTCCAGTTGTTAGATGACCGAGAAACAATATTTTTTCTTACTTCGTCAATCTTCGATACGTCACCGTATATCAATGACAGAGTAGAAAATAAACACGCTCCGTCACCTAAAATCTTGATAATAAAAAAAAAAGGAATATAATTTCCATTTATTGACATGTATTCTACGTTCATGTTAATAAACTTAAAATGCTATAAATTAAACAATAAATGTAAATGAATGTTAACCCCGACAACACAACGTGAATTATGAAACGATATGAACGAATTTTAAATTAATTCAAACTTTATTATAAAAACTCACCAACAAAACGGGATTGAAATGAAATGACTTAAAGTCAAACCCAAATCTTCTTATTGAAAAGAATTACACCTTTTATGAAATTTTATGCGAGTATATAATTTGACAGCTGTGAGTTTTTTTATATCTTTTACGATATTGAATTTTTTTTGACAAAACGTCAACTTCAATAACATGATGAATAGTTGGTAACATAGACGCGTGTTCAAAATTAAATATTACTGATCTAATATTACGGACCGATTTGATATGTCAAACCGTACATGCAAAATTTTTTGATTGTAACGACAGTCGGTAATATATAATTTTCTGTGTCGTTGATTACTAATCTCTTTCCTGAATTAAAATTGGTATTATATGATTTGCTGTGTCGTTGAATACGAATATGTATTCAAAATTCAAAAGTACCGATTAAATAAGACAAAAAGAAAAATAATATTTCGAAACCATTATGAGCCGAAATTTTTTTGTTCAACATATTTGAGACCTAAGAAAAATAATATTTCGAAACCATTATGAGCCGAAATTTTTTGAACATATTTGAGATCTATGACAAATGTAAATGAATGTTAACCCCGACAACACAACGTGAATTATGAAACGATATGAACGAATTTTAAATTAATTCAAACTTTATTATAAAAACTCACCAACAAAACGGGATTGAAATTTTATGCGAGTATATAATTTGACAGCTGTGAGTTTTTTTATATCTTTTACGATATTGAATTTTTTTTGACAAAACGTCAACTTTAATAACATGATGAATAGTTGGTAACATAGACGCGTGTTCAAAATTAAATATTACTGATCTAATATTACGGACCGATTTGATATGTCAAACCGTACATGCAAAATTTTTTGATTGTAACGACAGTCGGTAATATATAATTTTCTGTGTCGTTGATTACTAATCTCTTTCCTGAATTAAAATTGGTATTATATGATTTGCTGTGTCGTTGAATACGAATATGTATTCAAAATTCAAAAGTACCGATTAAATAAGACAAAAAGAAAAATAATATTTCGAAACCATTATGAGCCGAATTTTTTTTGTTCAACATATTTGAGACCTAAGAAAAATAATATTTCGAAACCATTATGAGCCGAAATTTTTTGAACATATTTGAGATCTATGACAAATGTAAATTAATGTTAACCCCGACAACACAACGTGAATTATGAAACGATATGAACGAATATTAAATTAATTCAAACTTTATTATAAAAACTCACCAACAAAACGGGTTTGAAATGAAATGACTTAAAGTCAAACCCAAATCTTCTTATTGAAAAGAATTACACCTTTTATGAAATTTTATGCGAGTATATAATTTGACAGCTGTGAGTTTTTTTATATCTTTTACGATATTGAATTTTTTTTTGACAAAACGTCAACTTCAATAACATGATGAATAGTTGGTAACATAGACGCGTGTTCAAAATTAAATATTACTGATCTAATATTACGGACCGATTTGATATGTCAAACCGTACATGCAAAATTTTTTGATTGTAACGACAGTCGGTAATATATAATTTTCTGTGTCGTTGATTACTAATCTCTTTCCCGAATTAAAATTGGTATTATATGATTTGCTGTGTCGTTGAATACGAATATGTATTCAAAATTCAAAATTACCCATTAAATAAGACAAAAAGAAAAATAATATTTCGAAACCATTATGAGCCGAAATTTTTTTGTTCAACATATTTGAGACCTAAGAAAAATAATATTTCGAAACCATTATGAGCCGAAATTTTTTGAACATATTTGAGATCTATGACAAATGTAAATGAATGTTAACCCCGACAACACAACGTGAATTATGAAACGATATGAACGAATATTAAATTAATTCAAACTTTATTATAAAAACTCACCAACAAAACGGGATTGAAATGAAATGACTTAAAATCAAACCCAAATCTTCTTATTAAAAAGAATTACACCTTTTATGAAATTTTATGCGAGTATATAATTTGACAGCTGTGAGTTTTTTTATATCTTTTACGATATTGAATTTTTTTTGACAAAACGTCAACTTCAATAACATGATGAATAGTTGGTAACATAGACGCGTGTTCAAAATTAAATATTACTGATCTAATATTACGGACCGATTTGATATGTCAGACCGTACATGCAAAATTTTTTGATTGTAACGACAGTCGGTAATATATAATTTTCTGTGTCGTTGATTACTAATCTCTTTCCTGAATTAAAATTGGTATTATATGATTTGCTGTGTCGTTGAATACGAATATGTATTCAAAATTCAAAATTACCCATTAAATAAGACAAAAAGAAAAATAATATTTCGAAACCATTATGAGCCGAAATTTTTTTGTTCAACATATTTGAGACCTAAGAAAAATAATATTTCGAAACCATTATGAGCCGAAATTTTTTGAACATATTTGAGATCTATGACAAATGTAAATGAATGTTAACCCCGACAACACAACGTGAATTATGAAACGATATGAACGAATATTAAATTAATTCAAACTTTATTATAAAAACTCACCAACAAAACGGGATTGAAATGAAATGACTTAAAGTCAAACCCAAATCTTCTTATTAAAAAGAATTACACCTTTTATGAAATTTTATGCGAGTATATAATTTGACAGCTGTGAGTTTTTTTTATATCTTTTACGATATTGAATTTTTTTTGACAAAACGTCAACTTCAATAACATGATGAATAGTTGGTAACATAGACGCGTGTTCAAAATTAAATATTACTGATCTAATATTACGGACCGATTTGATATGTCAGACCGTACATGCAAAATTTTTTGATTGTAACGACAGTCGGTAATATATAATTTTCTGTGTCGTTGATTACTAATCTCTTTCCTGAATTAAAATTGGTATTATATGATTTGCTGTGTCGTTGAATACGAATATGTATTCAAAATTCAAAATTACCCATTAAATAAGACAAAAAGAAAAATAATATTTCGAAACCATTATGAGCCGAAATTTTTTTGTTCAACATATTTGAGACCTAAGAAAAATAATATTTCGAAACCATTATGAGCCGAAATTTTTTGAACATATTTGAGATCTATGACAAATGTAAATGAATGTTAACCCCGACAACACAACGTGAATTATGAAACGATATGAACGAATATTAAATTAATTCAAACTTTATTATAAAAACTCACCAACAAAACGGGATTGAAATGAAATGACTTAAAGTCAAACCCAAATCTTCTTATTAAAAAGAATTACACCTTTTATGAAATTTTATGCGAGTATATAATTTGACAGCTGTGAGTTTTTTTATATCTTTTACGATATTGAATTTTTTTTGACAAAACGTCAACTTCAATAACATGATGAATAGTTGGTAACATAGACGCGTGTTCAAAATTAAATATTACTGATCTAATATTACGGACCGATTTGATATGTCAGACCGTACATGCAAAATTTTTTGATTGTAACGACAGTCGGTAATATATAATTTTCTGTGTCGTTGATTACTAATCTCTTTCCTGAATTAAAATTGGTATTATATGATTTGCTGTGTCGTTGAATACGAATATGTATTTAAAATTCAAAATTACCCATTAAATAAGACAAAAAGAAAAATAATATTTCGAAACCATTATGAGCCGAAATTTTTTTGTTCAACATATTTGAGACCTAAGAAAAATAATATTTCGAAACCATTATGAGCCGAAATTTTTTGAACATATTTGAGATCTATGACAAATGTAAATGAATGTTAACCCCGACAACACAACGTGAATTATGAAACGATATGAACGAATATTAAATTAATTCAAACTTTATTATAAAAACTCACCAACAAAACGGGTTTGAAATGAAATGACTTAAAGTCAAATCCAAATCTTCTTATTAAAAAGAATTACACCTTTTATGAAATTTTATGCGAGTATATAATTTGACAGCTGTGAGTTTTTTTATATCTTTTACGATATTGAATTTTTTTTGACAAAACGTCAACTTCAATAACATGATGAATAGTTGGTAACATAGACGCGTGTTCAAAATTAAATATTACTGATCTAATATTACGGACCGATTTGATATGTCAGACCGTACATGCAAAATTTTTTGATTGTAACGACAGTCGGTAATATATAATTTTCTGTGTCGTTGATTACTAATCTCTTTCCTGAATTAAAATTGGTATTATATGATTTGCTGTGGCGTTGAATACGAATATGTATTCAAAATTCAAAATTACCCATTAAATAAGACAAAAAGAAAAATAATATTTCGAAACCATTATGAGCCGAAATTTTTTTGTTCAACATATTTGAGACCTAAGAAAAATAATATTTCGAAACCATTATGAGCCGAAATTTTTTTGAACATATTTGAGATCTATGACATATATATATCACATATATATGACATGTATGACATATATATATAACATATATATATATGACATATATATATAACATATTTCGATAACAATATTTCTAAACCATTATGAGCCGAAATTTTTTTGTTCAACATATTTGAGACCCAAGAAAAATAATATTTCGAAACCATTATGAGCCGAAATTTTTTTGAACATATTTGAGATCTATGACATATATATATCACATATATATGACATGTATGACATATATATATAACATATATATATATGACATATATATATAACATATTTCGATAACAATATTTCTAAACCATTATGAGCCGAAAGTTTTTTGTTCAACATATTTGAGACCCAAGAAAAATAATATTTCGAAACCATTATGAGCCGAAATTTTTTTGAACATATTTGAGATCTATGACATATATATATCACATATATATGACATATATATATAAAACATATATATATGACATATATATATAACATATATATATGACATATATATATATAACATATATATATGACATATATATATATATCACATATGTATGACATATATATATATTATATAACATATATATGACATATATATATTATATAACATATATATATGACATATATATAACATATATATAACACATATATATAACATCTTTCCTATATATATATGGTGATTGAGTGAGAAAATGATGAGGGTGAAAAATAAACTTTGGATACGATTTGGATAAAATCCGTTCTTAGTGAGCGTGTACGTAGCGAAAGAAGTATGTATGCCAAATTTCAAGTCAATCGGGCTTATAGTTTCGGTGATCCGGTGATGAGTCAGTCAGTGAGTGGTATTTCGCTTATATATATATAGATAACCTTTTACTATATTGTTTCAACTATATATTAGGGTGATTCGTTTCAGGGCAACTTTTTTTTTCGACCCATCGTGCCCGAAAATCTTTAGTTGATACCCAAAAACGAAACCTCGCGAAAGGGGCGCGCTGTCGAAAAATATTTAGAGGTCGCGAATCGAAATTGAAGGTTTCCCATTTGATTAACATTGAAAAAAATGTTGTTCTCATTATTACTGGTACCATTCTGCGAATTTTGATGTGGCAATATTTTCCAAGTGGCTTTTCGTCGGAAATTTGATGCTCTACAATAAAGTCCATTGGACCAAGTATGGAAATTCAATATTTCCCGCGGTATCATTACTAAAAGTGAAAATTATATGAAAATATCTATTAAAACAGCTGTAACGCCCAGGTTGTTGAGTATATCAAAAAAATTCGAATGACAACTTTGTAGAGAAACAAGTTTGCCACAAAAAAAGTCATATAAGCCAAGACTGTATATTCAACCCTTTCCGAGTTACAGGTGATTGAAGAGAATTCAATGAATATTTTTTTGTTCAATTCAAACGAATTCCATTTCTTATGAGATTTTCCGTCAACCTTAGAAAATATATTCATCAGTAACGTCAATAAGAATGTTTAATCAGATTATTTGTTGAAAAAAAATTAATTTACAGGTTCCAATAAAAAAACAGATTGACGTTCCATTAATTTTTAATTTACTGACATAAAATGACCGAAAAATTTGATCCGAAAAATCTGGTTCGTATTACGTATAAATTGCAGTCACATGATTTATAACATATTTGGCGCTTTCGTACACGTTCCAGTTATAAGAAATATGTTTATGCATGAACTCACTCAGCACCTCTCCTTTCTTCGGCAATTTACGTTCATTTAATTTTTCTAATTCGAATCCGAGTAATTAAATAATCTTTTTTCTTGCACTTTTTTTCATCGTTTCTTGAACTAAGAAGTCTTCGCCTTCCAATTTTTAATCCGTGTGAGAGATAAAAAAAACTACACAAAATTTGAGTTAATGAAACTTTGAAACAAATAAGTCTTTCACTCTTCTTTGTTTCGGATCTTCCTCCAATTGACGCGGACGCCGCTACCGTCGCATGGTAGTGGTAGTACCAGGCATGCCACCAACGATGCGACAGTGGCACTGCTCGTGTCAAATAGAGGAAGAACAATTTTTCGTATTTCAACGTTTCGGGATTCTGTCAGTGGTTTACAATCTCAAATCCGATTTTTTAATATTTCTACCGTTTGAGGATAAATTCAAACAAACTATTACGCGGAGCAAATTGAATGGTAAAAGTTATCGTTACGGTAATGGAAACCGGGAAAGACCTCGAATGCTTAGAAATTTTTACAGCGCAAAGTGTAAATTTTCATAAAAATGAAATAAAATCCCCTGCATATCACAAGAAATTTTATTTCATTTTTATGAAAATTTATCCTTTACACTGTGAAAATTTCTGAACATTCAAGGTCGTCTCCGGTTTCCATTGCTGGAACGGAAGTTTCCATTTTTTTATCCTCTCCGTGCGTGGTGCAAATTAAATGAACATTCATGAGTGGAATAACGGAAAGTGGACGCATTCCCTTGCATAAAACAAATTTCGTAGAACCGGGTTGAACGCAGCGTAAAATTTTTGAAAGTAATGTAAATTTTTGCAAACCGGTGAAAAATCGTCACAGAAACCATTCAACAAATGTCTTATGACATTTGTTGCATTATTTACATACTTAATCTCATAAAAATGGAATTCGTTTGGATTAAACAAAAAAATATTTTTTGAATTCTCTTTAATCACCTATAACTCGGAAAGAGTTGAATATACAGTCTCGGCTTATATGACTTTTTTGTAGCAAACGTGTTACTCTACAAAGTTTTCATTTGAATTTTTTCAATATACTCAATAACCTGGGCGTTACAGCTGTTTTAATAGATATTTTCATATAATTTTCACTTCTAGTAATGATACCGCGGGAAATATTGAATTTCCATACTTGGTCCAATGGACTTTATTGTAGAGCATCAAATTTCCTACGAAAAACCATTTGGAAAATATTGCCACATCAAAATTCGCAGAATGGTACCAATAATAATGAGAACAACATTTTTTTCAATGTTAATCAAATGGGAAACCTTCAATTTCGATTCGCGACCTCTAAATATTTTTTGACAGCGCTCCCCTTTCGCGAGGTTTCGTTTTTGGGCATCAACTAAAGATTTTCGGGCACGATGGGTCGAAAAAAAAAAGTTGCCCTGAAACGAATCACCCTACTATATATATATATATTGAAACGAAACACTCACTTTCGACCGAATAACTATCCCGAACGCGAGCGAGTACGACGCGACGGCGCGATCGCCGACATTTTTCGCCCGACAACAACAATGACGCGCGCGTTCGTCCCGGCGGCGGCCATCTTGGGCATCGGCAACGAAAAGCCGAGACTACCGACGCGAGCGTTACCGACGCCGCCAAGCGTCGAAAAAATCAAATAAATTATTCTTTTCATTTTTCTTATTTCTTTCGATTAAAATATCTTTCATTAACGCAATTAGGCTTAAAATTTCGGAAAAAAATCAAAGAATCGAAACAAAATAAGCGCGACTTATAATTTTATTGAAAATTTAAATAACTTTGAATAAATAAAATGCGTATTACGGCGCATGCGCGATGACCGATTCGAGAAGAAAACTCGTAATAATTTTATTGTTTAATTGTTTATTAATGCGAAAAATACTTCAATAATTGATAAAATAATAATAATTGGAGATTATTGACATGAAAATTATAACAAATAAAGCTGGAAAACATAAAAAACGGATTTTCGCGCATCCAAGGAGGCGCGAGTGGGGGTAGCGGCGAGCGAATGTGAGAGCGTGAATGAGTAGTGGGGAGCGTGCAGAGCGAATGAAAAAATAGAACATGCGCAGTATAGGGTTCGAGATTAAAATTAAGCGGCGCATCGAAAGCGAGGGAAAAGTGGGGTATAAAAGTCGCTGCGCGACCGCTCTCAGGAGCAGTTCCTCTGACTTCTCAGACTGACTCGGACCTACTAAGAGCTTTAGACTCTCTCTCCCTGGTTCTGGCAAAGCATAAAACCTTTCTTCCTAATTCCTTTGATGCCTGGGGTATCGGAGCGATCCGGCGACGCTTCAATCCCATAGCCCAGGGTCACACCTATATTTCCTTTTCCGAAATTTTTTGATGCACGGGGTATCGGAGCGATCCGGCGACGCTTCAATCCCATAGCCCGTGGTCATAAATTTACCTAACCTCGTAGATGCTCAGGGTATCGGAGCGATTCGGTGACGTTTCAATCCCATAGCCTGTGGTCTGCATCCTTACCTGTGTGGCGGAGGGGTATCGGCGACATTCGGCGACGTTTAGAGCCCATAGCCTGACTCACGCTTTCCTTATATTTTTTTTTTACCTCTTTTTTCTTTATGCTTGCCAGAAACAGGGAAGAATTATTTTGTTGATTAAATTAAATATTTTTATTAAATTCAAGTTTGATTAAGATTATCCGAGTTAGTCAAAAGTCTTATTTATTATTGAAATTATTAATCCAAGAGGCTGTGGTAAGAGTTAAGTTTATATTGAATCAAAAAAAAAAAAAAATTATTAATAATCATCAATTTTGTAAGAAAATTTCACTCTTGGATTAACAAAGAAATTTTTTTATTAAAAACTGAGAGGAAATAAAAACAGAAATATTATCTCAATAATCCAAAAGGCAGCGGTAAGATTTTTACTTATAAAAATTACAAAATTATCCAAATTATTATTATATCGAATCAAAATCACTTTTGGATTATTGATCTAAGTTAGATAAGCAAACAACACAGAAAAAAAGCAGTAAAAGCGAGACATTCCAGGACATTTTTATTTTCAGATTAGAAACATTTTTCGATTTCTTATTCTAAAGCGTGCGGAAATAATAAACGCGACTAAAAATTAAAATAAAGCGTGCGGAAATAATAAATGCGAAACATAGAAGGAATAAACAAAAATAATTTATTGTCGAGCGAATAAAAATTACAATTTTGTCGAGACGAAAAATCCTTGATTTTTCATACAGTAACCGCACTGTTTTATTGTTTTATACGAGTTTCCTTGCTCGTTTGAGACTATTAAACATCGCGAACAGATAAAAATAAAAATAAAAATCTTTTGAATCCATATTTCGGGACACGACGCGAAACGCGAAATACTCAGACAAACTCTTGTAAATTTTAATTAAATTGAATAAAATCTCTTGTCATTTATTTTTCAAAATACACATCCGTCTTTCTCACGCTTCTTTCATACCCGCTCCTAATTTTTTTTAGAAGCTCGAACCGACGCGTAGCGGCTTATATCGGTCGGTAAAAGCGTATCGTTACAATATATATATCAACAGTATATATATATATACTAGCTGTGCCCGCGGGCTTCGCCCGCTGCATAGGGCAGGCGCATCTAGCCATTTCTAGCTGATTATTTTTCCAATTTCAAATATTTTTTTTTAACGGATTGTGGAATATTTTACATGAGACAAAGGGTAGCGTCCGCACTACACCGGTGTGTGGGATTCATCCTCACTGTAAACCACACCTCAGAGAATATTTGGATACATGAATTATTCCGTTCAGAGTTTCATCAGTTTTATATAATTATGAAGAATGAGGAATTCATTTTTCTCGTATTTTTTTCGTCATTTTTTTTTCGTATTCCCGTAAAAATTAAGATAACAAAATTTCGTAGAACCCCAAATTCAGTTTGAATCATGATCTTAAATCCCGTGAAAGATTCATTGAAATCCGTTCAGTGATTTTCGATTGAAAAAAAATCATATATATATATGACATATATATAACATATATATATGGCATATATATACCATATATATATGACATATATATAACATATATATATGACATATATATAACATATATATAACACATATATATAACATATTTTCTATATATATATGGTGATTGAGTGAGAAAATGATGAGGGTGAAAAATAAGCTTTGGATACGATTTGGATAAAATCCGTTCTTAGTGAGCGTGTACATAGCGAAAGAAGTATGTATGCCAAATTTCAAGTCAATCGGGCTTATAGTTTCGGTGATCCGGTGATGAGTCAGTGAGTGAGTGGTATTTCGCTTATATATATATAGATATATAGGGGACTATGGGGCAAAACGGACATGTTAACGATTTAAGCCAATTTAATCGATGAGCATATGGTCTTTCAACTATATTTGAGTCCCAAAATTGATTTCTAGTCGTAGTTTGTCGAATTTCGAAAAAAAAAAATTTTGGGGCAAAACGGACATTGCTTATCGGAGGTATAAAAAATGAAAATTTTTTTTTTTTCGAAATTGAGACGTCTGAAGCGACTTTTTCCGAATAGAATACCAACTCGGTAATATAAGAAAAGAAACGCGACCACTTAGAACCCCACTCCTTGGCATGTAAGAAAGAAAAATGAGCCAAAACTTGAAATCGCATTTTGGCCATGTTTTTGAGTCATGCAAAAAATGAACTTTGACTCCACCGTGCAGGGGTATTATTGATGTTTGAACTGTATTGGAGTTCCATAATCGATTTCCGGTCCTAGTTCCCCGGATTTCGTAAAAAAAAATTTTTGGGGCAAAACGGACATTGCCTCTCGGAGGTATAAAAAATGAAAATTTTTTTTTTTTCGAAATTAAGACCTTCGAAGCGATTTTTTTCGAATGGAATGTCACCTCGGTGATATAAGAAAAGGAATGGGACCACTTGAGCCCCATTCCTTGGATGTAAAACAGAAAAATGAGCCAAATCATGAGATCGCGTTTGGTCCAAGCTTTTCGGTCTTGCAAAAAATGAACTTTGGCTCTACCGTGCTGGGGTATAATTGATGTTTGAACTCTATTGGAGTCCCACAATCGATTTTCGGTCCTAGATCCCCGGATTTCGTAAAAAAAAATTTTTGGGGCAAAACGGACATTGCCTCTCGGAGGTATAAAAAATGAAAATTTTTTTTTTTTCGAAATTGAGACCTTCGAAGCGATTTTTTTCGAATGGAATACCACCTCGGTAATATAAGAAAAGGAATGGGACCACTTGGGCCCCATTTCTAGGATGTAAAAAAGAAAAATGAGCCACATTTGAGATCGCGTTTGGTCCAAGCTTTTCGGTCTTGCAAAAAATGAACTTTGGGTCCACCGTACTAAGGTATAATTGATGTTTGAACTGTAATGGAGTCCCATAATCGATTTCCGGTCCTAGTTCCCCGGATTTCGTAAAAAAAAAATTTTGGGGCAAAACGGACATTGCCTCTCGGAGGTATAAAAAATGAAAATTTTTTTTTTTTCGAAATTAAGACCTTCGAAGCGATTTTTTTCGAATGGAATGCCACCTCGGTGATATAAGAAAAGGAATGGGACCACTTGAGCCCCATTCCTTGGATGTAAAAAGAAAAAATGAGCCAAATTTGAGATCGCGTTTGGTCCAAGCTTTTCGGTCTTGCAAAAAATGAACTTTGGCTCTATCGTGCTGGTGTATAATTGATGTTTGAACTCTATTGGAGTCCCACAATCGATTTTCGGTCCTAGATCCCCGGATTTCGTAAAAAAAAATTTTTGGGGCAAAACGGACACAGCCTCTGAGTGATAATAAAAATTAAAAAATTACGAATATGTAGATTTTATTTGCTCCAATAAAAAAAACCTTTTTTCCTTATTTTCTTATCGTCATTATAAATTTGGTTTTCAAATTAGTCACAAAAGAGAATGAATAGTGAGCAGAACGTAGTTTGGGATCGGAGTCAAAATTTTATGAAATTTATTAAATTTTGGATTCGACGTGTGTTTATTTTGCTCTAAAACTTGAATTTTTTGTGCAATTAACCCTAGAATTCAGCAATTTAAGATATTTTAGGATCAGAACATGGTTTGGATTCGAAAAAAAAATTTTATAAAATTTACATTTACATGTGTCCGTTTTGCCTCCCGTGTGTCCATTTTGCCTCAAAATTCACTAATTCAGGCTGTTTTCGGGTAAAAATGTAATTTAGGCTTGAAAAAAAAAGTTATGAATTTTCCGAAATTTCAGAATTTGAAATGTTCGTTTTGTTCCGGATTTTCGACTTTCGGGGCAAAACGGGCACCCTGTCCGTTTTGCCCCATATGTCCGTTTTGCCCCATAATCCCCTATATATATATATGGGGCATTCCATGCCAAATCAGCCACTTCAGAACCTTACAGTTTTTAAATTAGCTCAAATTTTTTGATAATGTTCTATGTATTGAATGAGCCTTTCTTGATTTTTTTCAAATTTTTCCCTCGATTGCCTAACGAGATATACTTTTTCCAAAAATTCGATGATTTTTTTTTCAAAAGCTCACAACTCTTCGAAAAATGGACGGAATCGAACTTTTTTTTTTTCAAAATTTTGGTTTTTTATTGTACTTTTTGAGTGTGATAACGAAAAAATTGTCGTTGAATTTTTTCTCTATTTTTATTCAGGTTGAAGAACAAAATCGACGATTTCAAGATGATTACATATTTTGATTTTTTTCAAAAAATCTGCCACCTTGCGCCGTGTCAAAAAACGAGACATGCTGCACGTCTTCAACTGGCGCTCACTCTGGCTAAATCCTGTCGTTCCTTATATTTTTGGTGTCAACAATCAAGTTTTCACTGATTATCTGACTGTGATCCGGTTTTGAATTTGTAGCAATTTTGCAACGAGTCTCGGTGACTGCTTTTTCTTCTTTACGATTTGTTTCTTCGAGTTTATTATTATATTTTCTATGTAACCGGTAACCATTGCAAGTAAGATGAAATTGAAGGTTATGTAGTGATCGCATCGAGTTAAGTTATCCATTGAACAAACTCCCATTCGAATCTTATAGTGTGGCAAACACAACTGACTCAGTTACTTACAATCTTATAGTGTGGCAAACACAACTGAGTCAGTTGTGTTTGCCACACTATAAGATTTGAATGGGAGTTTGTTCAATGGATAACTTAACTCGATGCGATCACTACATAACCTTCAATTTCATCTTACTTACAATGGTTACATAGAAAATACAATAATAAACTCGAAGAAACAAATCGTAAAGAAGAAAAAGCATTCACCGAGACTCGTTGCAAAATTGCTACGAATTCAAAACCGGATCAAAGTCAGATAATCAGTGAAAACTTGATTGTTGACACCAAAAATATAAGGAACGACAGGATTTATCCAGAGTGAGCGCCAGTTGAAGACGTGCAGCATGTCTCGTTTTTTGACACGGCGCAAGGTGGCAGGTCGTCATTTCCTCATTTCTGGGGGAACCTAAAACTATATGGAAACGTGACTTTCAAGGACATTTTGAATCTGTACTACGAAACATGAAACGGAATCCGCTATTGTGTATCCTATTCTGGTGGACAACGAATAAAATAAAGTAAATGTAGCAGGGATAATGAAAGAAAATAAATCATGTACTTACTGGAAATCAAGGTCGATTACGATAAAAAATTATTGGATGTTTCGAAATTACTTTTTTTTATAGTTAATTTGGCCAGCAAACAAGCATTTAATTTACAAAAAAATTTTTATAATTATGAAAAAAATATAAGGAAAAATTTCTCCACGATGAAACTAGTCTCAAAAATAGTTATTGTGGTCAAAGTTTTTGAGAGAATTTTTTGAAAAAAATTAAAAATGTCCGACCTGCAGAAATCAACGTTTTTTTGCTTTAAACTGAAGGAAAGTATAAAAGATGGGCATCAGCTATTTTGTCACATTTTTCTTCGAGAAGTGCTATAAAAATCCAAGATTTAAAAAAAAAAGAAACTCAATTTGGTTTATTTTTCACAACTTTACAAGCGTTTGAACATAAAATCATCCAATTTCGACAAAAAATCATAACTCGTGAATGGATGGACAAAAGAATTTGAAAAAATTCAAGAGAGTTTCTTTCAATATATGCAACAAGAGATAAAAGATTGAGCCAAATAAAAAAATGGAAGGTTTAGAAGTGGCTGACTTGGCGTGGCTGAATGCCCCATATATATATATGGGGCATTCCATGCCAAATCAGCCACTTCAGAACCTTACAGTTTTTGAATTGGCTCAAATTTTTTTATAATGTTCTATGTATTGAATGAGCCTTTCTTGATTTTTTTCAAATTTTTCCCTCGATTGCCTAACGAGATATATTTTTTCCAAAAATTCGATGATTTTTTTTTCAAAAGCTCACAACTCTTCGAAAAATGGACGGAATCGAACTTTTTTTTTTTCAAAATTTTGGTTTTTTATTGTACTTTTTGAGTGTGATAACGAAAAAATTGTCGTTAAATTTTTTCTCTATTTTTATTCAGGTTGAAGAACAAAATCGACGATTTCAAGATGATTACATATTTTGATTTTTTTCAAAAAATTTTCAAAAAAACTTGGACAAAATTGAAGATTTTTAAGACCAGTTACATCGTGGGCACGCTATATCTTCGATTCGATTTCGTATTTCAAAATTTTTTTTTTCGTTTTTTCAGTAAATTAAAATCAAATTCAACAGTCACACAATCCACAATGCTGTTTTCCTAACACTAGAAATTTTCTCCCATCATTAGATTGTGAATCGCATTCGTTTTTTTTTTTTTTTTTTTTTTTTTTACTAATTTCTTCTTAGTAATGAAAAATTACGCAATGAATGAAGGAGTGAATCAGTTCTCTATACATATTGTTCCTATTCAATGAGAAATAAATTTATTCTTTTGATGGTTAACAATTTGTGCACTCTGAAATCTGTTTAAAAAGAATAATCTTCCATAATGGGTGGTACCATCTTTATTGGGATCATACTGTGGATTCTCTCAGTACCTTTGATTGTAGTCGTACGTTTAAATCGATTGATTAGTTCTGTCTCAGCAACACCGTAGTCTTCCACTGAAAAAAATTAACCGCTATATTAGGGAGGTTTAGGGGTCTACATGCCCATTCGTATAGAACAGATGGTGTTATTATTTGTTTAGTGATCAGCAATTGGACGCTCCTCGTGCAACAATCTTCTTTACTGTTCCTCTGATATCATCAAAAATGACCGTGTTGCTGAGACAAAACTAATGGATCGACCGTAGTGGTTTGGTACGTCGAACGACGTACGACTACAACGAAAAGTATGGAGAGAATACCTTGATTGTGAAAGATTATTCTTTTCCAAAAGTATTCAGAGTGCACAAATTGTTTAAACGCCAAAAAAATTTATTCATTTCTCATTGAAAACGAACAATATGTATGGAGTACTGATCTACTTTTTCATTCATGGCGGAATTTTTCATTTCCAAGAAGAAATTAGTAAAAAAAAAAAAAAAAAACGAATGCGATTCACAATCTAATGATGGGAGAAAATTTCTAGTGTTAGGAAAACAGCATTGTGGATTGTGTGACTGTTGAATTTGATTTTAATTTACTGAAAAAACGAAAAAAAAAATTTTGAAATACGAAATCGAATCGAAGATATAGCGTGCCCACGATGTAACTGGTCTTAAAAATCTTCAATTTTGTCCAAGTTTTTTTGAAAATTTTTTGAAAAAAATCAAAATATGTAATCTATGTAATATGGCCAGCAAACAAGCATTTAATTTACAAAAAAATTTTTATAATTATGAAAAAAATATAAGGAAAAATTTCTCCACGATGAAACTAGTCTCAAAAATAGTTATTGTGGTCAAAGTTTTTGAGAGAATTTTTTGAAAAAAATTAAAAATGTCCGACCTGCAGAAATCAACGTTTTTTTGCTTTAAACTGAAGGAAAGTATAAAAGATGGGCATCAGCTATTTTGTCACATTTTTCTTCGAGAAGTGCTATAAAAATCCAAGATTAAAAAAAAAAAGAAACTCAATTTGGTTTATTTTTCACAACTTTACAAGCGTTTGAACATAAAATCATCCAATTTCGACAAAAAATCATAACTCGTGAATGGATGGACAAAAAAATTTGAAAAAATTCAAGAGAGTTTCTTTCAATATATGCAACAAGAGAAAAAAGATTGAGCCAAATAAAAAAATGGAAGGTTTAGAAGTGGCTGACTTGGCGTGGAATACCCCATATATATATATATATATATATATATATACTGTTTCATGTTTATTATTGTGATCACCCTCTGTCAGCGAATATCGGGGCCCGTACGGGACCGACAGGCATTCCTCAAACCTTCTACGCTATCCAATACCCTCTCATATCCTTTCGATCGTACCTTCAGTACGATCTGGTGGCAGCCCTTCTACCTTTTCAATAAAATTACGCTTAACCCAAGTTAGTCCCTTCTGGACGTAACAATACGTTTTCTGCTAATTTGAAAATTTTTTTTCAATTGTGTTGAAATAATTTTCAGCAAGGTTCATGATTTTTTTTTTATGGAATTTTTTTTTACAATTCTTATTTTATGGAAATTTTTTTTTCCACACTTGTTTCGATATCATCAGGAAACAAGCAACCGTCAATGTACTTGTCCTAAACTTTTTTTCCCTAGGGGAACTTTTGGGTTTTATTATATTCACTTCATTACAATTAAACAAACTATTTTCAGATTAGAAACATTTTTCGATTTCTTATTTCGCGATACGAAATATTCTCTTTGCATTTATTTCGCGACTGAAAATTAAATCAAAGCGTGCGAAAATAAAATTAAAAAACGCGAACACGGCAGAAATAAACGCAAATAATTTATTGTAAAACAGATAATAATTACAAATTTGTCAAGAAGAAAAATCCTTGATTTTTCGTACAGTAACCGCACTGTTTTATTGTTCCATACGAGTCTCCTTGCTCATTTGAGACTGTTAAACATCGCGAACAAGCACATAAAATTAATAAACGTTTGAATCCATACTTCGGGACGCGACGCGAAACGCGATAATATTCAGGAAAACTCGTGTAAATCTTAATTGAATCGAATAAAATCTCTTGTCATTTGTTTTTCAAAACATACATTCGTTTTTCTCACGTTTCTTTCATACCCGCTCCTATTTTATTAAAAAGCTCGAACCGACGCGCAGCGGCTTATATCGGTCGGTAAAAGCGTATCGTTACAATACATTTGTATCAAGTATCAAATTTTTTTTTGATACTTGATACATTCATATCAAAAATAAAAAAAAAATTTGATACATTTGTAACAAGTATCAAAAAAAATTTGATACTTGATACAATTGTATCAAGTATCAAAAATGTTGTTCAATCAAATATATTCAATGTCTAAAGCAGTTTTTGACACGTGATATATTTGTATCGTGATACAAATTGAACCAAATACATTTATTCCCCTAAAATTTTTTTCCCAAATTTTTTTACCAAATTTTTTTTTCGATTTGTCTAAAAAAATTTTGTTCAATTTTTTCCAAATTTTTTCCAAAAGTTTTTTTTCTTTTTCTCTAAAATTTTTTTTGCTTTCTTTAAAATTTTTTTTCTCGATTATTTTTTCAAAAAATATTTTTCTTGTTCAAGTTTTTTTTCCAAAATTTTTTACCGGAAACTTTTTTGTTGCTCATGGATTTATCCGTATGTAATTATTGAAATCACGTAAAAAATGGATTTTGTAATTGGCCGCGAAGTAATGTTAATCCGGCTCTATTCTTTCCGGTTGTGGCAAAACTATGTACAATTTATACCTAAATAATCCTTGTGACTGGCGTAAAAACTGTCATGACGTGAATAAACCGTTTCGTATTTTTGTTTTTTAGTGCCTTTGTAAGAGGAATCTGATATCCGAAAACGGTAGTGCACAGGCGCTCCCTATGCCATCACTCAATAAATCTTTATTCACGTCCGCTGAAACTAGTTAAGAAAGGGTTGCGGAAATTGAATGACTCGTAAACATTTTAAATATAATAATCGATTATATTATTATAAAAATTACATTTTCAACTTTTCGAACAATATTTAGCTTTGAAAAAATTTCAATCAACAAGAATATCACAGAGAGACGAAAACTAGAACGGTTATCGTTGGAATCTGCCTTCATTGGGAGACTGTCAAAGCTACATACCTAGGTAAATGAAACATAAAATGTAAGAAACATCATTCAACAAAACAGCTAGAGTGGCGATAGATCCGCCAAAAAATGAAAGTGGCGATAACTCAGCCAAAAAATAAAAGTGCCGATAACTCAGCCGCAAAATGAAAGTGGCGACATCTCAGCCAAAAAATGAACGTGGCGATAACTCAGTCAAAAATATGAATCACGATAATTTATCCAAACGGTTAATGCATCAATGACTTAGTCAGACAGTGGCGATAACTCAATCAAGTTTGGCAATTGTCTACTATTTAGATCTGCTATCTCGACGATGATTAATGGTATTGTAGGACGCTTTGACTGCATTAGCTTTCATAAGTACCATCTGTTCAAAATGTTCGTCTGTCAAACGATTCCATTTGGGCAGAACTATCATTGTCGCAAAACTAAACAATCGCTCAACAGCTGCAGATGATGGTAGGGACGTATTGAACTTAATAAATAATTTTTTGATGAGCGGATGTTCCTCTAGCATTTCCAAGTTAGTGCCAGGACTTTTTTCAATATTTAGGAAATTTTTCAATATTTTTATACTATATGTATCGATCGATGGCATGGGCAGCGCTGAGTACCAACAAATGTTAACAAGAAAGATAAGAAAAATGAGATCGAACTTTTCGGCTTAGGCTGAGTTCGGTTTACGGATTTCAGATATCTTTTACAAACATACTAAAATATGAAAATACGGAACGGTTTGTTTACGCTATGACAGTTTTTACGCCAATCATAACGACTATTTTGTTACTAATTGTACACACATTTATCATAACCGGATCAGAGCCAGATTGTTACCACTTCACTGCCAGTTACAAAAACCGTTTTTTTACGCTATTTTAATAAATACTCATGGATAAATCCGTGAGAAACAAGAAAGTTTTGGAAAAAAAAATTTCAACGAAAAAAATGAAAAACTTAAAAATTTGGAAATTTTTTTTTTTATTTTGGAAAAATAATTGAAAAAATATTTGGAAAAAATATTTGATGAAATTGAAAAAAAAATTTGAGAAAATCTGGAAAATTTAGGACATGTTGTATTTGGTTATATTTGAATCTTGATATGAATAAATCACGCATCAAAAACTGCTCTAGATATTCAATACATTTGTTTGAACAACATTTTGAACAACTCACACCGGGGCAGCACCTCCTGGGCGCTCTCGCGGCTACACGAAGGCGACGCGCTCGGAAACGAGAACGAAGGCTTTCGTGCCGGCCAACGCCCCGAGAGCGGCCATCTTAATTCAGTCTTAACCGGTCCGTGCCACGCGCAGTATCGCTACAGATATATTTCAATTTTCTTTTTTCGTAAAACTCAGTTTGGAACACTCATAATTACTTTCATGTAATCCTTCGGTTATTTTGAGAGAACTCATCGATCTCAGGTTGTCGCAACGGTGCGCAATCCTCAATCAAAGAGTGCATCATCATTTTGAACTCAGCTCAACACGTGGTCACGCCAAGCCACGTGCTTCGTACCTATCTCACGGCCTTTCTCATTGACTCTCGAGGTCGTGATTAATATAATTCGATTCTCGGGTTTCAATCGTTTCTTCGAGACTTATCATTTGGGTTTCAATCGTCTCTTCGAGACTTATCATTTTGGTTTCAATCGTCTCTTCGAGACTTATCATTTTGGTCTCAATCGTCTCTTCGAGACTTATCATTTGGTATCAATCGTCTCTTCGAGACTTATCATCAATCTACGAACTCATCCAGAACTCATCAGTTTTACTCAGCGAACTCAGTGATTTTATAATTCAACTCAGTGCTTTACGCAACGACTCATCGAATAAAGACAAGCGGTTTTCCGCGCACAACACAAGACTTTTTCCTGTTTTTATTTTCCACCTGCGTCGCGATCCTCTAACACCCGGCAACTCAAACTCAACGTTTATTCTCATACATTTTATGGTCCTTCGAGCCGGATCGCGACAATTGTGATAGTGCGTGGAGTGTGTGGAAAATTCGAGCATCTCATTTTTCATCTCAAGCGTGCTTCGAGTGGTATACGCGGGAGCAAAGCTCCTCGAACATTCGGTGCGCGTATACGTGTGTGTGGGGGTATAGCTATAGAGCCCGGGCGTCGCTCAACCTGTGTACTTTCATTTCTTGGAAAATCGGTCAACCGGCGCGCTCTCAGTGTTTCTCACCGCGCTTCTCTGTGTTGCGCGATCTCAAGTACACTCTCACCGTGCTTTGTGACTATACCAAGACATTCACACATACATTCTCACTTCTCGCGTGTTAATTTATCGCACCACTCATTCTCGTTGAATTTTCTCGATTTTCGGCATTTCTCATCGTATTTTTCGTGATCTGCATTTTTTCGGTGCATTTCATTTCAATTTCAGTGCCGTTAAATTCGTTAAAATTCAAACTCATATCACGTGTACACTCAAACATTTTGTGCGGATTTTCTCACGCGATTTTTGTGCACTCACTACATTTTCGCATCATTTCGATCGAAGATTATCGCGAGTTTTAGTGAACTTTAGCATTAAAACTCGGCAAACTCATTTCGTGAGCGTTCTCATCTCAGTTTCGCGAAGTGCATCTCATCTGTTCCCGCTCATCTCATCATGGCGGCTCCAGGTTCTGGTCGTACAACTCCTGAAATTACAGAAGGAGGCGATGCTCAACAGAAACATCTGATTCCTGAGATTCAGCTCTTGAATCCTGGCGGTAAGAACAGCACTCCAAAACCAGGTTCGTTCGTTTCGGCGAGAAGCAGCGCGCGCTCCTCTCGTCAGAACTCACCATCCCGTCTCCCGTCAGAACTCACGCTCAAATACCAGAGCCAACTCAATCGCATCACGGGCATTGAGACGATCACGACTGATCTGCCAACTGACATGGCGTCGCTCACGCTCGGGGAGATTCAGACGGAGCTGGATCAACTCGAGGCTCTTCACGCGGAATTCTCCGCAACTCACGAGTACTTCGAACTCAATTGGCCTGCTACATTCCTCGATCATGAATATTTCTCAACCAACATGCACCAGGCCGAGGCTACGGTGTATCGTCGAGCCAAGCGCGCACTCTGTCGGTGGAGAAACCAATTCTTGGCTCATCAAATGCCCACTCAACTATCTTCACCAACAGAATCTCGTGGCGAGCTGAAGCTGCCAGATATTCAACTGAAAAGCTTTAGCGGCGAGTACGCGGATTAGCCGAGCTTTAAGGAAATGTTCAAGGAACTCATTCTCAAAAACTCACGCATCTCAGACATCGAACGTCTGCACTACCTCCGTAGTTGCATGACAACTGGCCCAGCCGAACTCATCGCAAACTTTCCGTTGACCGGAAATTCATTGCAGCCCTCATGGGCGACGCTGAACTCACGGTATGAGAATCGTTGCCTTCTCATCCAGGCTCAGCTTGACAAGCTTTGTCATCTGACGCCACTCACTAAAAAATCGGCGAAGGGTCTCAACAAGCTCATCCCAACGGTGTCTGAGGCGCGCAAGGCCCTCGAGTCCATGGGAGCTGCCGGTAATATGGGAGATCTCATTATGGTACACCATGTGTCTCGTCAATTGGACAACGCAACACGGGAGGCCTGGGAGAACTCACTGGGCTCCTCACTCGAGTATTCGACATTCGAGAGACTCGAGGAATTCATCAACGTAAGAGTGCGAGCGCTCGAGAGAATCGAGGCAACTACGCTTCAACCTCCGTGCGTCAAGACTCAGCCGACTAAAAAATCGGCTACAGCTCATCAGGCCTCAGCTCAACCCAGCAGCTCAAAACAGTCCACTAAAGAGGCGAGCTCATATCAGTGCGACTGTTGCGAGGGCAAACATTTCATTGTCATGTGTCCAAGGTTCAGGAGCATGGACATCATCGGACGACGCCGGGTTGCCTCAAATCGCCGCCTGTGTTACAACTGCCTGGGCAGACACAGTGCGAGCTCATGCCGGTCAAAACAAGGCTGCAAGCAGTGTGGAGCAAAGCACCACACAATGCTTCACGAGCCACCCAGCGGGCAACCTGCGAACTCACCGACGGGAGATACACAACCGTCGACTTCGTCAGCCTCTCACTAGGAAGTCGGTGCAATCGTCCACTCATCCACCTCTTCTTGCACTCACCACTCAACGCTGCTTGCCACAGCAATCGCTACGGCGCACTCATCATCATCAGATAGCGTGCATCACGCTCGCTTACTCATCGATCCTGGATCAGAACTCACGTTCGTGTCAGAACAACTCATTCGCCAACTCAATATTGGCCGCCAGCACTCATCAATACCAATCATAGGAATTGGAGGTAAGAGGACAACTCAAACTCGTGGTGTGGTGACACTCACGTTGAATTCGCTTACGGCGAACTCATCGGTCACCATACGAGCTCACATTCTCAATACGGTGTCCTCAATCCTACCTTCATTTCACTCACCAAATCAAATGTGGCCCCATCTCATAAATTTGAAACTGGCCGATCCTGACTTTCTTGAGCCTCGCGCCATTGATGTAATCATTGGTGCTGACTCATATGGACAAGTCATCAAGCCCAATATAATCAAGGGCACATCAACAATGCCGATTGCTCAACTATCAATTTTCGGCTGGCTTGTACTCGGCCCAGTGCACTCGTCTTACTCAACTTCGTGTACGTCATATCACGTGCAAACCCAAGTCGACAACTCAGAGCTGCAGGAACTCATCACCAAATTTTGGGTACAAGAGGAGCACTCATCGGATACTCCGAGTTCACTCACGCCCGAAGAACAAGAGTGTGAAGATCACTTCCGATCAACTCACTCGCGTGATTCCACTGGTCGATACGTCGTTCGACTTCCACTCAAATCTTCGATCGATCGTTTGGGCAACTCATACGCTGCAGCTCATCACAGTCTCAGGAGAACTCTTAGGAAATTCCAACGGAATGAATCCTATAAACAACTTCATACGACCTTCATGAGAGAATACGAAGAGCTTGGTCACATGGTACGCGTCTCAGCTAACTCAACACAACCTGGTGAGCTCATCGCTTGTGACACTGTTGGTGGGATGACCTTGGCACCAGATGCCTCAAAAACATCTGGAGGGTTGAGGGTCTCATCCGGCGGTTCACAGGCACGAACTCAACCAAGCGTTGTGTATTATCTTCCAACTCATGGCGTACTCAGGCCTGAGAGCAAAACGACCAAGCTACGGGTAGTCTTCAATGGCTCTTGTCCGACTTCATCTGGTTCATCTCTCAACGATCTCATGTATACGGGTCAAAATCTCCTGCTAGACATCACGGATGTACTCACGTGGATTCGACATCACCGCCACATCTTCGCGACGGATATCACGAAGATGTACAGGCAAATCAACGTACACGAGGACGATTGGGATCTGCAGAGAATTCTGTGGATTGACAAAGAACTCGAAGAGGTCCCTTATCATCTCACAACGGTGACCTATGGAACGAAAGCAGCCCCGTTCTTGGCTGTTCGCGTCCTTCTCCAACTGATCGAGGACGAAGGTCATCGTTACCCGCTGGCGATACCATCTCTACTCAAAGGCCGTTATGTCGACGACATTTTCGGCGGCGCCGACTCTGTCGACGAACTCATAGAGATCGCTCACGAACTCACGAGCCTGTGCAAGGCGGGAGGCTTCCCGCTCGCAAAATGGCAATCAACTCATCAAGATTTACTCAAGGCAGTATCATCAAGCAAGGAAACGTCATCGGTCATTTCATTCGACGATTGCTCGACCAAATTACTCGGATTAAAATGGTCTCCTCACGCTGACGAATTTGCCTTCTCGGCAAAATTCACAGAGAACTCAGGAAAAATTACGAAGCGTCTCATCTTATCTGAGGTAGCACAGATATTCGATCCACTCGGTTTCATCTCACCAGTCACGATTCGAGCAAAGGTGCTCTTGCAAGAACTCTGGTTGCAAAAAATCGGCTGGGACGACTCATTACCATCCAACATCGTCTCAAGATGATTACTCATCAGAGAAGATCTCTCAAACTTGGCCAAGATCTCAATTCCCAGGTGGTTCAACACCTGGAGGGAATCAACGGTGGAACTTCATGGCTTCTCTGACGCATCACAACTAGCGATGTCAGCTGTGATCTACATCGTAGTTGACTCACCGTCCACTGGCGCCAAATCAACACTTGTTTGCGCAAAGACGAAAGTCGCTCCCCTCAAACAACTAACCATCCCGAGGTTAGAACTCACAGCAGCGCTGCTACTCGTAAAACTCATTCGACGTACTCAGACGTCACTTCAGCTACCAATCAGCTCAACTCATTTGTGGACGGACTCTCAAGTAACACTCACGTGGATCAAATTACCTGCTTCACGCTGGAAGGATTATGTCAGAAACAGAGTTTCTCTAATCCAAGAACTCGCTCCTCATGCGCACTGGAGACACGTTCCTGGCACATCCAACCCAGCTGATGGCCCTTCACGAGGTCTATCAACTCAACAACTCATTGATCATCCACTGTGGTGGACGGGACCACCATGGATGACCAAATCAACCGACTCATGGTCTCGTCAGCCACCAATATCAGACGACTTTAGTGCACCTGAAGCTCGTCCGGGAGTTGCTCTTTTCGGAGCCGCCCCCATCGTTGAACATCATTGGGATCTCATCAATCGGTACTCCTCATTCCGGAAACTCATAAGAATCATCGCAATTTGCTTCAAAGTTATTGTAAGACTGAAGAAGCAGCCACTCACCACCCCCCTGACAATTATCTCGTCAGCGGAGATGGAGAATGCCAAGATTTTCTGGATCAAGGCAACTCAAGAGATCTTCTTTCATCAAGAACTCAAACTCTTGAGGTCAAACTCACCGTTCAGCAAGACTCACGCTTTCTCTCGTTTAACCGCCTTTCTTGATCACAAAGGAGTTATTCGAGTGGGAGGTAGGCTCAAGCTGTCGTCGCTCTCACCAGAGAGCAAACATCAAGCCATTCTGACTCGACACTCACGCCTGTCGTCACTTATCATTGAGAACTCACATCTCCGAACTCTTCACGGAGGTACGCAACTCACCCTAGCCGACACCAGACAGTCAGTCTGGATTCTCGGTGGGCGAGCTCCTGTGAAAACTCATATCCTCCACTGTCTAAAGTGCGCACGACAGCGGGGAATTCGCGCTCAGCAATTGATGGGACAACTGCCAGCGGCTCGAGTCTCACCCTCACGACCGTTCACTCACACCGGCATTGACTATGCCGGCCCACTCACAATCAAAACATGGAAAGGTCGTGGTGCAAAGTCATCCAAAGGATGGATTTGTGTCTTTGTGTGTCTCACCACTTCAGCGGTGCACCTCGAAGTGGTCAGTGATTACTCATCAGATGGTTTCATCGCGACGTACAGGCGCTTTGTGTCTCGAAGAGGCATTCCAAACATCATTTATTCGGACTGCGGCACATGGGCGGCAAATGGGAGGCTGTGGTGAAATCACTCAAATTTCACCTCAGACGCACCGTAGGTGAAATCGTGCTGACGTTTGAGGAACTCACTACCCTGCTAACTCAAGTCGAAGCGACTTTGAACTCACGACCTCTCGAACCTCTCAGTGACGATCCTGACGATGTGTCAGCACTCACCCCGGGTCATTTTCTGACGGGGAACGCTCTTTCATCGCTACCGGAAGCATCACTCATCGATTCAAACATTGGTCATCTGGATAGATGGAAGTTTCTACAACAAAGTTTTCAATACTTTTGGAAACAATGGAGCACTCACTACCTGCAGAGATTGCAAGCAATCTCAAAGTGGAAACATCCGTCCACCGACATCAAGGTGGGATCGCTCGTACTCATCACTGATGAGCGGTTCCCTCCGAGTAAGTGGCCTCTGGCAAGGGTAACAATCGTCCATCCGGGAGCGGACGGACTTATCAGAGTGGTGACGCTGAGGACGGCTTTATCCACACTCACACGCCCTATCGCCAAACTCGCACCGCTTCCAGTCGAACTCACTGATTCACTCAACTAGAACATCACCAACTTCGTGCTGATGGCGGGAGAATGTTCGGGAATCCGCGTCGCCTTACAAGCGACGCGAGCTTCGCGGGCAACTCACACCGGGGCAGCACCTCCTGGGCGCTCTCGCGGCTACACGAAGGCGATGCGCTCGGAAACGAGAACGAAGGCTTTCGTGCCGGCCAACGCCCCGAGAGCGGCCATCTTAATTCAGTCTTAACCGGTCCGTGCCACGCGCAGTATCGCTACAGATATATTTCAATTTTCTTTTTTCGTAAAACTCAGTTTGGAATACTCATAATTACTTTCATGTAATCCTTCGGTTATTTTGAGAGAACTCATCGATCTCAGGTTGTCGCAACGGTGCGCAATCCTCAATCAAAGAGTGCATCATCATTTTGAACTCAGCTCAACACGTGGTCACGCCAAGCCACGTGCTTCGTACCTATCTCACGGCCTTTCTCATTGACTCTCGAGGTCGTGATTAATATAATTCGATTCTCGGGTTTCAATCGTTTCTTCGAGACTTATCATTTGGGTTTCAATCGTCTCTTCGAGACTTATCATTTTGGTTTCAATCGTCTCTTCGAGACTTATCATCAATCTACGAACTCATCCGGAACTCATCAGTTTTACTCAGCGAACTCGGTGATTTTATAATTCAACTCAGTGCTTTACGCAACGACTCATCGAATAAAGACAAGCGGTTTTCCGCGCACAACACAAGACTTTGTCCTGTTTTTATTTTCCACCTGCGTCGCGATCCTCTAACACTCGGCAACTCAAACTCAACGTTTATTCTCATACAGTATCAAGTATCCAGATTTTTTTTGATACTTGATACAAATGTATCAAGTATCAAAATATTCTTTGATACTTGATACAATTGTATCAGGTATCAAAAAATTTTTTGATACTTGATAAAATGTATCAAGTATCAATTTTGTATCATGTTACAAAAGTATCAAGTCGTGAACATCTCTGATAACAAGCAACAAATAATATCGCGTCCGGAATTTCGTATTACGAGCCTTTCGACTGGATTTGTCGAGTGAAGAAGTAAATTGATACAAGATAATCATTGCAAATTGCTGGAACTTGTCTGAGATTGGACTGCAACATTCTGGTATAGTGAGCGATAAATAATATCGAGGCTGGAATTTTATATTAAGAATCTTTTGACAAGTTTTATTTGGCGAGACGCGGATTGAGAAAATTATTTGACGTTGTGAAATTTACTGTGAGCGTCTGCTAACAGTTAATTATTTCGTCGAGAAATATTAAAGCTTAGCGTAGATTCTTTCAAATTTTGAGGCTGATAGAGCCATAGAACTGCGTCAGTTACGACAAAAAAATTTTTTGTGTTCTGCGGACGAGCGAAAGCCAAAATAACCACTCGACCCCAAATATAAACACACGCGCGGTATTGACACCCTCGGCTAGCGAAAACGAACTCGCACGTGTTCTTTCTTTCTTCTACTGCTACGAAATATTCGGTTGCTTCGAATATCAATATCTTTCTTTCGTCTCCGATATTCTGGCATGAAAATTTTCGAACTATCTCTTTGTAAATAATCAATTCTCTTCTACTTACCTCTAAATATCGGGTGAAATAAAATTGTAACTCCAGAGGAATATTCCACGTGTGAACAAGACGAAGGAAAATAAAATTTCCTCGAGCGCAACAATAACAACCATGGGTCTATAATACCATAAACCGACCGAAATAAACCAGGAGAATTAAGATAGTAAGCCGAATCTAATAGACAGACGAATTTCGACTTTGCCGAGAAAGGAAACAAATAAGTAATTGTTCGATAGTATTCGTGTGATAATAAATCGGAAAAGAAAGATTGACTGTAGTGTAACGGGACGCTGGAAGAGCGCCCTTCTTACTCGTCTCGTAGACAAGGAGGAGTGCTCCTGGGAGCCTCGTAACGTCTGAACCGCGCCATCGCGCTCATCGATCATTAAGTCACACCTTATCGATTCGGGTGACGTCCTATTCGCGTGATAATACGCTCGCCGAACCAACAGTTACGCCCCTTGTCTACGAACGGAGCCCGCTACGCTCTCCGTACACTGACGTCACAGCGGCCAGCGTAGTGCGAGACCAGCCCTCGAGACACGCCTTCAGTCCTTAGAGCAAGCGTCTACCTACTCACTCAACCTAATCTCCTGATACTCGCGGGAACTCCTGAGACCCGCGAATTGTAAATTACGCGCTCTCTAATTATTATCGCGGATCGGGAATTTCACAGTTCGAATCTTGACCTTTGTGGTCATCCCCTCACATCCAATTCCCACCCGTCGTCGATCTGAACAACGAAGTAGGGAAATTTCTCCTTTCATCCCTGAGTCTATTTAAGGGCACGCACAAGGAGCTCCCGCACATTATTTCTGAATTTTCTGCATCTTCAAGTTCAACAACGTGTTGTCAACTATTACGGGTAATGTCTCATAACAATTGTTGAGCATTGCTCCTTCGACTTTAAATTCATCCTGAGTTCGTGATTAGGTCTCTAGCTCTCTGGAAAGCCCCAGCATTGCGCTGGATGTTGGACCTTAGGGTTAGAGCGTTAGACTGGTGATCTGAGGGAGGAATTGTTTAAATAAAACACGATTCAGACTGACTCGTGACCTCCGTGTGAATATCTCGTAGAGCTTACGCATCCTCGAAGGATCAGCTCTCTCTCTTATTTCATTATCACACTGTGGAGTCGTTACTGAAGGTTCAAATCGTGATTTATTGAAACATTACTATACGATAGGATTTTTACCGTCAAATCGTGATTCTCTAGGGATGTACGAAGTACACAATTGAATTTTTCTTGCTGATCAGCCTCACTGAGCTGTGCTATATGAAGCGCTCGCCCCGCTCATATCGAATGTGATTTCACAAGGCATGAGATACGAACAAATATTAATTGTTGCTGTATCGAAATTATATAACGTCAGCTTCACTGACGCATCATAGATTCATGAAAGACTATTGCTGCATTGCTGCATAAATACTTTTCATTTAAATTTATCTCGATTGTAAGATCGAGCGCAATCATTTCGGGAGTAGGAGCGAACGCGAAACGTAAATTCTTGTTCCTTTTATTTTCCTGCGTCTCTAGCGTAAAGTCTGTTGTGTATGCTCATATCTATTTGTATTCTCACGCATACTCGGATACTCTCGCTCACGCATAGACAGAGTGATACGCGCTCCGAGAAGACTACCTCTTCGCCGCCCTACTAACCTAATAACAGTGCTCCTTCTAACGTATTTTGTTACGTGTTTTACCGTTGCATATTAATAAATAAAATTTAATTTTTCCACTCACTTAAATTCTAACATCATTTTCCATTAAAAACTCCATTTGTTGCTCACTTCTAAACTTTAATTTTTTTTCTTATCATTTCAGCAGCGATCTCTCTTGCATTCGTTACAATGCCTATGATGAAGGGTCGATACTGTCACACACGAAAGTGACCATCACATCGCTGAGGCCTGTAACACACACGTGGGTGTGGAGAGAGAGCGCTGTTTAAATTTAATCCGGTGCTTATAAATACGCAAAACCAACTCTCAATCCTGTTTTTATGAATCATAATCAACTCGAGTCCGAATCCTTTCTCCTCCGTGCAAAGAGGAGGTCTTCTCGGGGATCACGCGATCCCGAAAAGTTTCAGTAGAGAGGAATTAAAATTGGATAAGTTCGAACTTCGTCTGAAGGCTCGAATGAGAAATTTCTGAAGCAGCAATAGCATTCAAATTTAAAATTTTCAACTGAACAAAATAAATGTGTCGAAACACCAATAGAGTGTCAATCAAAATAATAGGGAAGAAACCAACGATAGAGCAATTGAAACTGGCCCCAGTTTGTGACGGGGAAAACGGGATAGTAGGAACGATCCGAAAAAAATGCAGCAGGAACTGGTCCGGGGTTCGAACCCGGGACCCCTCGATTGCCGGTCGAGTGCTCTCCCAACTGAGCTATCCAGGCCGCTTGCCACACTTAATTCGAATCGTCCTCGTAACGTTGTATTCCACAACGTTACAATCCCCCCCACCAGAGTGGATCTATCTCTGACAGATCAGACTTTTACACTTGTTGTTGGGAACTGGGGGACTCAGGGGTACTGCAGACTGGGAGTGTCTGAGGGACGGAAGGGACCGGGGTATTACGGAGCTCGTAGGGGAAGGGAGGGCAGATCTCAGGGAAGGTTCCACGACAACCACGATAATTTTTTCGTGATTATTCAGAGGCCGTGGACCTCTTGTTGGGCGCCAGTTTGTGACGGGGAAAGCGGGATAGGAGGAACGATCCGAAAAAAATGCGGCAGGGACTGGACCGGGGTTCGATCCCGGGACCTCTCGATTGCCGGTCGAGTGCTCTCCCAACTGAGCTATCCAGGCCGCTTGCCACACTTAATTCGAATCGTCCTCGTAACGTTGTATTCCACAACGTTACAAAATACATTTCCGAAAATAACACGCTAAAATCTTCACGTGTAACAAGATCTCGTGCGAAAAGTCGTTTGAACATATTGAACTCATTAACACCTCGAATCGAAAAGAAAAAGTATAAAAAACCTAAATTAACACTAGATAAAAAAATTGTCGATATAAACACATTTGCTGAAAGTCATACAGGAAACAATCATACCATGCCGGACGATACAACTGCTAATCCTACACGAGCAGCTCTCGAAAACGAACTACAACAACTCAGAGATAAAGTGCAACGCCTTGAACGAATAAGACAACACCTCAAAATCAAACGGAAACAGGAAAATGCACAGCGATTACAACAAAATGATAGTCCACGTCCAGCCGCGAACGGTGAGCAGGCAATCGATGGATTAGTAAATCATATGCGGCATCTCCACATTAATGTAAGTGTGCCTAAATTTTCCGACGATACAAATCCTGTGGAATATTTGGAGGATTTAGATCGATATTTCATTTTCAAAAGTGTGCGTAGAGAGCATAAACTTTTTGTAGTTGAAAAAGCGATGGAAGGTAAAATCAAGATCTGGTACCAAACTGCAAAACATACACTAACAACGTTTACTGATTTCAAAACAGCCTTTTTGAATGAGTTCTATTCCGTTCCGGTCAAGGTTCGTTTTAACCCTTTGTGCCATGGTGGCACTCTCAGAGTGCCACCTGTTTTAGAACCATTTTTGGAGTAATTTTGGACGAATTAAAAATTTTTTTTTGGTGTTTCCGCATCAGTCATATTTTCATAAGTGAGAAAGTGAGAAAGAAATAAAACAAATGCACCGTCAATTTTGAATTCAAAGTTTCAATACAACACAAATTTTATACGAAAAAATCACGGTTCATTTGTTTTATTGTTGAGTCCTTGAAGGCTAGCCATCAAAAGACCCTTTACATTTTGAAAAGGGAAATTGAAACCGATACCTATTATGAAAAAGTATGTACTTGTGAAGCGTAAGTTCTCAGAGAAACTCCTGATTTTCATTTGGGTTAGCAATTTGAATAAAAAGTGATGGGCCGGACAAGTACTCTTAACACGTATTGATACATAATTTATTCTGATTATGTCGACGTTGAATGTTGTGTATGATACCAGTGTATCCTGAAAGTCCGAGAAGAATTTATTTTCTTATAAGATTCTGCCGTCGAAATCTCACATGACTTCACTTCTAATTTGATTTATTTTTGAATTATCAATTTCAATAAAATAAATATTGGTCCGAAGGTCCATATTACTACGACAACTTAACATTGTTAACCGCTTTTCCGAAATCTTTACTAAATCGCTAACTCCGCACGTTAAACGCTAGAAATTACTAAGTTCCAATCCAGAACTCATCCAACGTTAAAAACCAACTGTATTTAATCAATGTGTAATTAATAGTGAGTAAATTTTATATATGTTGTACTTTTCACAAAATCTCATCGAATAATAACACCGGCACACAAAAAAACAAAAGTGGTCTGTACATTTGACCAGACCCACCTGTCTATAAGTAATTCGACGCGCTGAATCTGAACCTGAGGTCCGTTTGGTTTGTACACCCTCAAAATTTTGAGTCAATTGCGAAAAACCGAAAAACATGGCAAAAAATTGCGAAAAACTGCAGTTATGGAGATAAGAAAAATTTTGTGGACCGGAATCGAGTATGATTTTTATGTAGTTCGATCCGCTGAATCTGAATCTGAAGTTTATTTGGGCCGTTAACCGCCAAATATTGAATAAGTTGCAAAAAATCGAAAAAAATTGCAAATAATCGCGGATAACTGCAGTGATGGCGATGAAAAAAAATTTTGGACCTGAATCGAGTATGATTTTCATGTAGTTTGATCCACTGGATCTGAATCTGAAGTTAATTTGGCCTCTCAACCTTCCAAAATTGGAGTAAATTGCGAAGAACCCAAAAAAATGTAGTTATAGAAATAATAAAAAAATTGTCGAACACGATTATCAAGAAACTCGGTAGAGTCTCGGGACAAGTACATTGACAGCTCTGTCGTCTGCTGGCCCGAGGCTCGCCGAGAATATACACTGCCGGTCAAAAGTATGGAAACGCTTTTCGTAATTTCGAGCCGCACTAAAAGTTCGATTGCTCTGCCAAAAAAGTAGATATTTCAATTTAGCGAACGGGCTTTTGAAGAGTAGCTTGTGCTCTCTCTTTTAAGTTTTCTATGGAAAAAATCATGGAAAAAAATTTCCATGGATGCTGCGCCCAATTTTGAACAGCTAAAAAAAAGACGAAAAACGACCATGTTCAAAACTGTGTACAGGGTCTAAAAAAAATCGTAAAAAATACTTTAAAAAACGCAAACGAAGCTGAATATGTACTCTTCAAAAGCCCGTTCGCTAAATTGGAATATCTACTTTTTTGGCAGAGCAATCGAACTTTTAGTGCGGCTCGAAATTACGAAAAGCGTTTCCATACTTTTGACCGGCAGTGTACTTTCTCTGAATAAAACGATTCGCCGTGGTGGGGGTAAATTTGGCATGTCATTTCGATTAATTACAAAGCTCAGGAGCCATTTGATGCTTTCAAAATTGGACTGGAGACTAATTGAGAAATTCTCTTTCGATTGAGCCTAAAATCAGCAGGATCGTTGACGTAATTGCTGAGAATAAACTTTGCATGGGCTCAAGATTATGCAAAAGTTACTAACACATTCGAAAATAATTTGAACCGTATGAAAAAATCCTCGCCAAGTACTTCGTTCAGAATTTTTTTACAATCTAATTTTTTTACGTTTGCAATTTGGTTGGTGACATAGTTGAATTTCCGAACTTTATTATTTTTTCTATCAACATCAAACCGTATTTGAAAATTTATTGAAACGCAGTAAAGCTTTCCGTATTCGGCCACGTATATTTCAACATATCTTAACTTATTTTGTAACTTTTTTTGTATTCTTCTAAGCGGCGTTTTGGATTTTTTTTAATATCATAGTGAAACAACGGACCACCAATGTACTTGTCCACGTTTTTTCCTCCGTGAGGGGATTTTTGCGATTATATCACTTCTTTTTTCTAAAATTTTTAAATATTTTGGTTCATATAAACTCCTATGGAGACTGTATATAATTACAATCCGCTCTTTTAGCTTGTGAATATAACCGATAACTGTTGATTTTATTTTGCATTTTTATATTTTGTACATGAATATGTTCACTGCGAGATTTGAATACACAGGATCACGAAAAAAAATGCTTACCAGTCTGTTCAAAAGTTTATTCTGAGATCATTATTATTCACAATTTATCCAATTTACTCGCTAATCTCGCACTTTATCATTACAGAACTTCACTCAGAATCTCCGTTGAATATTTTTATTAAATCCATTAATCGAAATTTTTCGGACGTCCTGCACTTGATTATGTCAAAACTCCGTTAATAACCGTTTCACTGTGTAGACATCATACACTACGCTTACACGGCACTCTTATTCTGATTTGGTTATAATGGGGTGTATATATTACATATATATCGGGCATAACAAACCCGATTAATTAATCCGGAATTAGAGTTCCGTGTGAACGTAGTAGTCATTGCTCTCTCTGCAGCTGTCACTGGAGATTGGCTTTGATGAAAATGGGTCTTGAGGCGGGCGTTGAGGCCTATCATGGTGTTGTATACAGACACGTCAAATTCTTGAATGTGTTGATAACTTTTGCATAATCTTGAGCCCGTGCAAAGGTTTTTCTCAGCAATTACGCGACCGATCATGCTGATTTTGGGCGCAATCGAAAGAGAATTTCTTAATTAGCTAGAAGTTCAATTTTTAAGTTCCTCAATTGCTTCTGAGCTTCGTAATTCAATAAAATGACATGCCAATTTTACCCCCACCACCGCGAAAAGTTTTGTTTCGAGAAAGTATAGTCTCGGCGAGCCTCGGGCCAGCAGACGACAGGGCTGTCAATGTACTTGTCCCGAGACTCTACCGAGTCTCTTGATAAAAAGTCGTTTGAGGCCGCTGAAAACTTTTGTAATAAATTTTTCAATTTATATGCCACAGTCGAAGCTGAAGAGTGGAAAAACTTGGTTCATATGCCGCTTCACAGAAGTTTAAAAGTTTGTAGATATCCGCTGCATTTCAATGATGAAAACGTCGATCCAATCAGAAAAACAGCATCTGTCGACTTCCTGCAACCACTTTTTCAAATTTTCTATGACACATCTGAAGAAGAGAAATGGAAGAATATAGCGCATTGGGTCAAACGTGATTCAGAGATTTCTCATGTGTACATGACCATTTTGAATTCATTATGCACAACCAGAGCGGAAAGTGAATAACAGCATATACTGGGCTGAATAAATTTCTTGAATTCCGGATTTATCCATTACGTCTCAATGATAGACATTTTTATTCCATCTTTCGATGAGCAACTAAAGGCTTTTTGTTTCAATCTTTCAATTCATGTTGCCGCAGTGGAAATGAAGAAGTAGAAGTGCACAGATGAGGAAAAAACATAAAAACTCCCGACTGAAAAACTCCTTTATTCAAGAAAATAGTAGTAAACTTTAAAAAGTCTGAAATAATAAAAAAAATAGATGTCGGGATTGTCGTCGGGAGATGTCTTTACTTCTTATTCAATGATTCGATTAGAGACATCTCCCGACGAAAATCCCGATATCTATTTTTTTTTATCATTTCAGACTTTTTAAAGTTTACTACTATTTTCTTGAATGGAGGAGTTTTTCAGTCGGGAGTTTTCATGTTTTTTCAAAACATTTTTTTATTTCACACTTTTTAAAGTTCATCATTTTTTAATTGATTATTATGAATATAATTAAATATTTTGAAACAATAATAACACAATCAACCAATCTATCACAACAATAACCAATCGGTCACGACCAACCGAGTAAGTATGGCGCAGATGTTACGAGTGAATATAGTTAAAATGGCAAAAATCCCCTCACGGGGAAAAAACCCGGACAAGTACTTTGATGGTCCCTCGTTTTCCGATAATATCACAAAAATTGTACAAAAATCCAAAAATTCACTTTCTTTATTTATTTCTTTGCATCTATTTGTACGGAAAAAATTAATTCAAACATTAGAAAGAAACGACATAGAATTGTTGTCTTACAATAATTAATAGTCGAAAAAATAACTAAAAAAGGTAGCTATTCGAGTTACGTGCAGCTGTAAAAATTATGATATCAATACGAGGACAAGTATTTATTGGTTATTGAGAAGATATCAACATCGACGTATACTAAAAATACTTAACAAAATTATCAACTTTTAATATCTGAAAATTGTGTTTAAATAAGTGCTAACGATACGTGTCTGGCCCATTAATTTTTATTATAATTGCTATTCAAATGGAAATCAAATTAAAGGTGGAACAATGTGTTACGTTTCGTCGGCAGAAACTTATAAAAAAATCAATTCTTCTCCGAATTTCAGGATGAAAACCCTGGTATCAAACACGACATTCGACGTCGATTCAATCGAAATTAATTGTGTTTAAATGCGTCTTAAGAGTACTTGTCCGGCCCATCACTTTTTATTCAAATTCCTCATTCAAAGAAAAATCAGGGGTTTCTCAGAAAGGGATCACAAGTATGTACACGGAGCAAATTAAAAAGTGAAAACTACCGTTACCGTATAGAAACGAGGGACGACCTCGAATGATTGGAAATTTCTACAGAGCATAGTGTACAATTGCCGAGAAATTAAATTAACTTCCCTATAACAGACATGGGATTGTGTTCTAATTCCATAAATATACAAAGTTTGCAAGGTGAAAGTTACCAACCATTCAAAATCATCTCCAGTTTTTATTACGGTAACAATAATTTCTGACCTTGAATTTTTTCCTCGAACTTATTAATTGTTGGTACAAGCTTGAATTGCACTTTTCTAATCAATATCTTCATGCCTAGATATCAAGGACTCAATAATAAAATGAACGAATCAATATTGTTTTGTATGAAGTTTCCGTGATACGAAAACTTTTGATTGATATTGAACGATTTTGCCATGGCTTGCATTGATCTTCCAACCATTTACCAGTGTTAATTTAGATCTCTGACCAATAAATAGTAGCTTTTACTAGTGTGATAAGCTTTAATGCTCACAGTACAACTTCTCGATAATATAAAACTTTTTATTGCTTAAGTTTACACTGGAGAACTCGATGCTTATAAATTTCAGACTAAAGTGAAATTCAACCACGTGTAAACGTGTGAAACGTATAAGAGTACACGTCTATCTACGGATATATTTCACTTCAGTCTAAGGTAATTCTGGGACGCGTGCTCCGGTG
The DNA here is from genome assembly GCA_037576405.1 of Campoplex capitator. Lineage (NCBI taxonomy): Eukaryota > Metazoa > Arthropoda > Insecta > Hymenoptera > Ichneumonidae > Campoplex > Campoplex capitator. The sequence continues at coordinate 242,121 of JARBWI010000022.1, forward strand.
TGACCTAAGCTATTGCTGCGATGTTTCACGGAGTCGCATCTCAAGGAAATTTACAACCGCCTAAGCCTTATATACGTGTAATTTTGTCAAAACTACGAAAACGATGACATCCCGTTTAAATCGACATGAAAAATGTTGTTTATGATACAAAGGTATCCTGCAATTCGGAGAACAATGATTTCCTCATGAAACTCTGCTGCTGAAGAATACCAAGCCTCAATTTTTCATTCGATTTTTCTTTGAATGAGGAATTTGAATAAAAAGTGATGGGCCGGACAAGTACTCTTAAGACGCATTTAAACACAATTAATTCCGATTGAATCGACGTCGAATGTCGTGTGTAACAGTTTCTTTATTTTAAGGTGATAAACCGATATTCAAAAGAAAATGTTCATTTTCTCACTGTTTATTACGTGCGACAGTAATATGTAAATTGTGGCACTTTCCTTCAAATATTGTACAAAGGTATTCAAGATGACACAAAAAATATTCACGACCGCGTAATTGATAAATAATACAGGATGACTCAAAATGCACGAAACCGATATGACAATAAATTATTAATTAGATGAAATATTCGCATGATTCAATCTTCGAATGGCAATTTTCAATATTATCCGTCTTACATTTCGACGAAGCGTATAATAATGCAAATGTTTACGACGTATAAAGACAAAAGAAAAGAAAACAATGAAACAATACAACTTTTCGCAGCGAACGGTGAAGCTCTGGATAGTCTTGTGTGGTGATGTATGTAAATGAGAGGAATATTCTGGCCGTTCGTACTCGATGAATTCTATGTCGACAGGCTTGAGACAAATCTTCCCCTCTAAGTTGTTGTATTTCAAACTCCACCAAATAGCGTCGATGATCTCCGGTAAGGATAGAAATGACTTTCACTAGTCACATATAAATCCGTGACGCTTGGATTTCTGGCTCGCCCCGATGTCAGCGATGTTTTGTTTCAATGATCGAGTTTTGCGTGATGGTTCGGAATTATCATGCCAAAAACCTTTGGCTGCGATTATTTCACAAAATTCGATTTCGGAGACAAACCATTGTATCCGAACGACAAATGGCTCGATATTCGTGATCTCTTTTTATATTCGTACATGAGATGAACATAAAGAACAATGATAATAACTTTACTTAACGTTCAAATATATACGAGTTGACAATGAAAAATACGTGTTAATTAACTCCCGACTGCCCGTAGGGCAAAAAGACGGGAGTTATGCGTTTCACTGCGATCAGTGGGTAGGGGGATATTCCTTTGTCGCCAGTTTTCTCGGAAACTATGATAATTGTCTTGACCAATTTTTGGCATAACTTTCTATATGTGGTGGACAGTGTTCTTATTTATAGTATGTCCAATTTCATCGCGAACTTTTTTGTTTATTTAACTTTCATGTTATACATCATTTGAACATATCGCAACATGACCATAATTCGATCATCGACTACTTCACACTGTTGTGTGTTGCTAGTTTCACTCCAACGTGCCTGTTCAGTCGAACAAATATTTTTGACATAATCCGGTACCAACGGTTGATACCAGTGACAACGATTGCTTTTGCGTGTATGAGGGAAGACACGCGCCGAACGGCCGATCGTCTTTTTTCATGCATGTGTCGAGCGGTCGTAAAAAATCTGGTTGACGATCGTCAGTCTAATAATTTTATCTTAGAGATAGAAAGAAAAAAAGTTTGTGTGACGTCTCGAGAAAAATTGGATATTGTGAGATTGAAATCAATCAATTATCATCATCTGCATGATATCGAGCTGAATTTAAATGTAAGTACGTTAATAAGCGCGGTACGTCCCGCCAAATACACAAACATGGCCATTGATCATATAACCAGCAAGCGCAATGCTTGACAATCATTTTCCGATTCAATTTTTCCATCGTTTTATTCACCTGAACCAAACGGTCAAGTACACCCAATCAGACGGTGATATTTAATACAAGCGCAATGCTTATCAAGTCGCCAGCGACTTATATATAATCATATTCCATGATAAAATTAATTACATAATACATAGTTATATATAAAATTGTTCTGATTGTACAATTCATTTTCACGATAATTATCAAGAAATTGTAATATGTAAAAAGAGAAATAATGTATTTATTATAAAATCATAATTTTCGAGGGGTTTTTCCTCTGAGATTTACATCTCAGAGGTTTTCCTCTTTGAGCCAAAATTAAACGTTCAACTGTATGGCTCAAAAAAGATGTGTTTAAATTATTCTTTCCCTAACCCTTTCATAATTATTTTTATACGCAGAAATTGAATTACGATCAATACTTAATTGAGAAAAGGAAAAATATATATATACGCGACTTCTTTTTCACTAAAGAAGACGCGCCCCTCAAAACATGGTGCCTCCTGTGAGGTCGAATTTCATCCCTCAAACACGATCAAATACGATCACTTATTGATGTAATAATAATTTTTTTCTCTCTCAGTTCGAGTTTTTCACATCGGTTTTCGGCGAAGAAAAATTGTCCCATACATAAAGTCTTGAGAGTCGAAGTAGATTCGATACGTAAAATAAAAGAGGAATTTTAACGTCTTCGCAATATGGCAGCGCGTATAGCGTACATATCGCAGAAGCGAACGACGCTGAAAATGCAAATAACGACCTTGCGTAATGCCGTGACTCAACGAAAAATCGACAATATGAACATGAAACTACGTCTGACGCGTTTGACCTGTTTATTTCACGCGTACGAAGAGTTGCACGACGAGCTTGCCGTTTTAGAGGAAGGGAACGAAGGATTAGATCAATTAGCTGATATCCAAAATGATTATTACGAGCTCGCCACAGCAGTGGAAAATATTTTGGGTGCGACTCGACTGGCAGAGTCAATCGGTGACACCACCATGATAGAAAGACAACGTTTGCTCAAGCTTCCGGTCGCAGAATTACCCAAATTTGATGGAGACCATAGCAAATGGCTGACGTTTAAAAATACTTTTATGAGCATGGTCGACGGAAGAACAGATATCGACGATTTGACAAAGTTCCTCTATCTGAGAAACTCACTTGAGGGGGAAGCAGCTAACAAACTTTCGTTATTTGATGCTAGTGCAGAAGGTTATAGGACAGCTTGGGTCCTACTTACCGACGCGTACGAAAGAAAGCGCGTCCTCGTCTCTCGTCACTTAGACGCAATTCTCGACATCGAGCCGTTGAAGAAGGGCACGTCAAAGGGACTTGCAAAAATAATCGACGAGGTGCGTCAACACCTTAGCATGCTAAATTCATTAGACGTGACGCCCGACGAGCGAGTTATCGTAAGAATCCTCGAAAGGTCTCTTCCGAGGGATATAAGAGAAAGATGGGAAGAATCTCTTAATCTGGATTCATTGCCGAGCATCGATCAATTCTGTAAATTCATCAATGAAACGTCCCATCGGTTATCGTCTCTGGAACAGGACAACGCACGCACGAAGGGAGAGAAGCGACCGAACGAAAGAGATTCGCAGACGGCAAAAACACGAAAGGGCGACAACGGTGCGCGTACGTTCGTGACAACCCCATTCACGAACTGTGTGCAATGCAACGGCAAGCACATAATATTCGCTGGGTGCGCGACGTCAGCGCCAACTAGCGGTTGCAACTACGGCGGACCGCGGCGGACTGTCAAGTGGCTGTCTTTTACGAGAAGTAAGTACACAAACAAATCATTTCAATGAAACATCGTAATTTACATATATTCTATCCGATTATGTAAGTCTGTAGTGTCAATAATAATGTTGACCTTTTTTATTTTCCGTCTAAAATGGCAAAATCAATAATCAAAACAGGTTTTCAGGCCAGAGTCACACACGACATCGCTCCCTAACCTGAACTAGTACCTACGGCGGACTTCGACATGACTATCTTCACGAGACGTAAGTAAAAAAATAAGCAAATTTAATCAAATAACGTAATTTATATATATTTCAGACGATTATTTATGACTGTATAGTGTCTTTAATAATGCAGACTTTTTTTATTTCCAGTTAAACATGGCCAAATTAATTATCAAAACTGGTTTCCGAGCAGTCACACACGATATCACTTTTCAACCACAAACTACAATAAAAGGAAAAGAATTAGTTCTTGCTCAACATGTCCAAGACGTCAAAGAAATACAAGATCATATGAGCCACGCCATCGAAGCTCGTGTAATTCGTCAAACTTCAGTGACATCGACGCCATACATAACATCCTTAAATGTAAGCTGTTTTTTTCTCTTTTTTTGAAATATTTGACGTAGTACATACGTATGATCCGTTTCAATGTAATAGAACGTTAAGAAATAATTTTATTTTTTACAGATTGATTCTAGTCGTCATGTTGCGAGTGGTAAATGTGATTGCGTGTACAATCAGAGTGGTAGATGTAAACATATTGCGGCTCTGATTTACTACATCAACCACGAAGAAAGCTTCTCCAAAACCAGTGAAGAGCAGCAATGGGGTAGACCTAGTGCTAGACAGTTCGCCAAAGAAAAGTACTCTAAAGGGAAATACTTTGAAGAAATGTATCCGACGCCAAAGCAAATCAGGTGTGATCCTCTGCCGTTAGATATTTCAGAATTAAAGGGAGAGTCGGCAATAAAAATAATAATGGAAGCTGTTGCTTTGAGTTTCAATACGGAAGAAAATGACGAATGCGTTACCAAAGTTGTTGAAAGTTTAGTTGACCAGGTTGAGATTAATTTGCAAGTAGAAGATTGTCTTGAATGTCTCCGAAACTTTTGTATTTTTAAAGAAGAGTTTGAAGTTTATAAAAGTGATAAGATGGAAATTAACCAAAATCTAAAAGAGTTTTATGAAGCAAATATTGTGATGGACGATGAGAGCATTTTTTATTTATGTTCAAAAACTATCGCACAATCGAAGTGCAAAGAGTGGTATACTGCCAGGAGATTACGAATCTCGTCCAGTATCAATGTACATAATATAAAAGTGCGTAAAACAAAATCAATTGATAGTGTGGTGCATAATATGCTGTTCCCGAAATCAATTGATTGTAAGGCCACGTATTATGGTAAAAATAATGAAAGTCGTGCGCTAGAACAATACCAAAACGTTTTTAACTGTCGTGTGATAAAAGTTGGAGTAATTGTGAGCAGAAATCAGCCTTGGCTATGCACAAGTATAGACGGAGTTGTCGTACACGATGGATGTGTGGAAAAACTGGTAGAATTGAAATGCCCGATATCTTGCGAGAAAAAAGCTATTGTGGATTTTGCCAGTGAAGTTTGTAATGTGCAGTATCTGGAGTTTGAAAATGGTAACGTAGAATTAAAAAAAAAACACTCATATTACACTCAAATCCAAGTACAAATGTATGTTACTGGCATGACAATGTGCGATCTCTTCGTGTATTCTCCACTGGAAAACGGTAGTTACGCAGTAAGAGTAGGTAGAGATGAAGATTTTATAAAATATATCATTTTGAAGAGTGAAGAATTCTATTTTAAACATTATTTACCAGTTTTGTGTGTGACGATTGGTAATGAGGAACTGAATGAAAAGAATAATAATAAACAGACTCAGCCGAAGCGCAGTTTTACTGGTAAGAACGTAATTATTAATTAACATTTTCAGTGACACTGGAAACTGAAATACATGCGCACCCAATATTTGTAATCTTTATTTAATTTTCCACCAAATTAACAATAAGTGTTGGTAATTTAAGAAAAGAATGATTCTTGTTGTTCAACATTCAAAATTTATTTGAGTTTGTTACATGTAATTGATAAGAATAATTAATATCGTTGTTCACATTATTTATAAAACACTTAATACACTAATTATGCTATCGTTGTGTTATTAAATGACAATAAACTGTGTTATTACAATGAACATTTATCTATATGGAATTTTTGATTAATTAGTCATTGAAATTCTATTCTTGGAATCGTAATGGAAATTACGCAAAAAAACCCAAAAATCAGACACCGGTTTATTTATTTGAAAATATTGAGGGCTGCAAATTTACTAATACACAGCAAATATGCAAAATATCATCGATATGGCAAAACAAGTTTTGAGGAATTTTATTTAATATTTGATAGAGTCTCAGCCGTTGCATGATCCTCTCGACATGAATCCTGACCCTAGCTATACTGTAAGTAGCATCTGTCTCATCTCTTGAAAATTCCGTATTATTCTTCAGAAAAGGTGGCATAACAATTCCTATTTCTTTTCCACTTTCATCTAAAACTTTTTTTATTTGTGGAAATCCTTTGTCGGCCAAAACAATGTCTCCATTTTCTAAATAATCAACCAATCCTGATTCAACTGTTATCTGCGAATCGCTTTTCCTTCCACCGGCTACTTTAGATTTAAATGAAATAAACCCTCCTGGTGTAATACCTATGAGAACCTTTGCGGTAAAACCCTTTTTATAGTGTGAATAGCACCACACACGATTGTCAACTGTAGAAGGCACTTCTATTTGAAACTCCGTGCAATCAATAATTACCCGAGTATTGGAGTAATTTGGATGAAAGCAGTCCGGCATTGTCCTTTGTACAAGACTTTTACTGGGCCAAAAAACTAAATTAGATGTTGCAGACGCTAATTCGGCAAGACACGAATGGAATATTCTTGATACTGTTGTTCTGTGTACACCAAACAAAACACTCAGAGCTGAATATGACACACCAAGTTTTATTTTCATTAAAAAAATAAGAAGTCTGTCTTCTTGGGCAACCATATACTTGTGATTTTCCAAAGTTCGTTTTAATAAAAAACGAAAGTTGTCAAGAGTAACACCAGCAAGATCAATGAGTGCCTCGTCTTCTTTAATTGATCGGAACCCAGTAAAATATTTATCGTCTGTTAAGGTTGCTTGCTCAGCGTAAATCTTAACAGGAGTATTACATCCTTGGTGTTTCGTCTTCTTGTCATACCTAATAATCTTCGAATTGCTTGATATTTCAGTTTGAATTTCAACGTCACATATTTCTTTGCCGCAATATATATATCTGTTACAAATGAATGTTTTTCCTTCATTTTCAACATTCGAAAATATTTCGACTTGACATTCTTCATCAATTTTTAAACTTTGAGTACTTTCCATCGTTGCAAATTCACTTGATTTGTCATCAATATTCAGTACAATTGCTGAACTTTTTTCTTTTTTAATTCTGCGTTCCATGTATCGTTTGTACCTTGACGCGGCTAAATTCGCATTAACCCTTGTTGAGGTGTATACAGCAGGAAATATTGTTGGTACGTAGCTAGGACTGCCTGATTCGTCAGCTTTTTTTCCTCCGATGAAGTGCGCACTGCAAATCCTGTCATGTGCCTTTGGGTACCATGGTGATCCATCGGCACTGAAGGAGAACAACATATAAATTATCGTAACTTCATTATTTTTTTATTATTATTTATTATTTACTTTATTATTTATATTATTATTTCTTGTAATTATTTTATCATTACTTATTATTATTATTAATTATTTTATATGTATATTAATTATTTCAATATGCTACTTCCCACAACGTACCCAATATAATATTACAAATTTTGCTTTATAGGTTAGCTTACTTACTTTTTCCTCTTGACAGCGGTTATCCATTTCGTTCGTTGTTCTCGTTTCCAACTTGCTTGTGGAAACTTATAGAATGTATAATTACTATTTTTGCCATTATTCTTGCAGTTCACTATGCAGCAGGTTTCGTGACGCATGTTTATTTTTGCTCAATAATACAAGGACACGCAAATTTCACTGGTAAATAGTGAGAGTTCGTCCGCCGTGGTCCGCCGATAGTGTCTTTTTTGATCACGGCGCGCGCTGCGATCGACTTCGGTTCTCCCACCACCTACTTCGCACCCAGCGAATACAAGTGTCCAACATTCGAAAAAATGACGACACAACAGCGTTGGGACTTCGTCAAGGCGAAGCGTCTGTGTCGTAACTGCTTGCGCTCTCATGCCGGTGAATGTCCCACCGACAGACGATGCAAACAATGCCGAAATTTTCATCACACCCTACTTCATTCAGAGATATCCAAATCATCAGGATCAAGGGTCACGCAGAAGGGTTGGGACAACAACAAATCTACGGAAGCCAAGGCGTCGTCGGCATGACTAGACGTAGACGTGTTCAACGCGGTATCGCATGCACCCAGTTCACAATTGATAATGAGTGCCATTATTAACGTTCGTGACGTCAACAATCAATTGTTCGAGGCCCGAGCCTTGTTAGACACTTGTTCAACCGCACATTTTATAACAGAAGAATTTGCGCGAAAATTGCGAATTCCAGCGTTTTCGTACGCGATGCCGGTCAACGCAATCAACGGTACACAGACACAAACGAAAAGTTGTGTTAAGATCCAATTTCAATCAAGAAACAACAGATTCACAAAATCCTTGAATTGTTTAACAATCAACGAAATCGCGAGTTCCGTGCCAGACACGGTATTTCCACGCGAATTGATTAAGATTCCGACAAATTTGCGATTAGCAGACCCACAATTTCATTTACCTCGACCAGTGGACATATTAATTGGTTCCGGTGCCACGTTGTCCATGTTGTCTGTCGGACAAATTAATTTGTCAAAAAACGGAGTTGAATTGATTTTACAGAAAACGCGCCTTGGTTGGGTAATCGCCGGAGGAGTAAAGAGAGAATTTAAGAGTAATGGAATCGCCTGTAACCTGACCAACCTGTCGAAATTGATTAATAAGTTTTGGGAGATCGAAGAGGTCAACGCTAAGGCATCCTTCTCATCCGAGGACTCGTTGTGCGAAGATCATTACGTAAAAAACACAACGCGTGACAGCACGGGGCGGTATATCGTGCGTTTACCGTTTCGACACGAAAAAACGGAGTTCGGCGATTCACGGTCTCAAGCTCTGCGACGATTTTATTCTCTACAGAAAAGACTAAATTCTGATCCGGTACTCAAAAAAGAGTACGCCAAGGTCATGAAGGAGTACGTGGATCTCGGACACATGTCTGTATGTCATGACGATTCAACCAATGGCTATTTTATGCCACATCACGCAGTAATAAAGGCCTCCAGCAGTACGACCAAGGTGCGCGTGGTGTTCGACGCCTCTGCAAAAGCTGGCAAGGGTGTTTCGTTAAATGACACATTAATGGTCGGTCCGGTCATACAAAATAAATTATTCGGGCATTTGTTACGTTTCCGAATTCATAAATACGTCGTCACAGCCGATATTGAAAAAATGTATAGGCAGGTAATTATGCATCCCAGTGATCGGAGATTTCAGCGAATTTTTTGGTATCGCGACAGTGAAATTACGACTTACGAACTAAATACGGTGACCTTCGGAGTGTCGGCAGCACCTTATCTCGCGATACGCACGATTCACCGGCTCGCGGATGATGAAAACGGCAATTTCCCTCGCGCATCGGAAGTTTTGAAGCGCGACATGTATGTCGATGATCTTTTAACGGGCGCAGATTCGCTCGAGGAGATTTTGCAAATACGCGACGAAGTAATCGAACTGTTGAGGCGTGGAGGGTTCAATATCCGACAATGGGCTTCAAATCATCGACACGCACTCGATAATTTGGAGGAACGATTTCACGACCTCGACCGGACAATCGAACCAAGTCCAGTAAAAAAAACACTCGGCGTAGTATGGGATGCGCAACGAGACGAATACGGGTTTACAGTCAAACCAATCGAAGGTACAAGAATGATAACGAAGCGCAACGTGTTATCAGAAATCGCGAAAATTTTCGATCCGTTAGGTTTACTCGGTCCGACGGTCATGTTTGCAAAAATTATTCTTCAAAAATGTTGGCGAGCGGAGGTAGATTGGGATGAATCTTTACCGCAAATTTTGCACTCGGACTGGATTACGTTTTCAGATCAAATCGGGCTATTGCGTGAAGTATCGGTGAAGCGTCATTTATTATTAAAAAATCCAAAAATCATCGAGTTACACGGATTCTGCGACGCGAGCAAGGATGGATATGGGGCTTGCATCTATGTACGATCGGTCGATCAAAACGGCCGAGTTTATACGGCTCTAGCTTGCGCCAAATCTCGAGTAGCTCCGTTAAAATCAAAACGTATTTCAAAAAAGGGAACTCCGACGGAAGAAAAAGAAAAGGAAATACATACAATTCCTCGTCTCGAATTGTGCGGTGCATTGATTTTGTCTCGGTTATACAAAGAGGTACGATCAATCTTCAAATTTAAAATAAATCGAGTTGTCTTGTGGTCAGACTCAAGCATCGTACTCAATTGGTTGAAAAAACCCCCGGAGATTCTGAAGGTGTTTGAATCAAACCGCGTTGCTGAAATTCAGACTCTTGACGACAACGTGAATTGGCGTCATGTGAAGGGTAAAGAAAATCCCGCTGACGCAATATCTCGTGGACAACGTCCTAAAGAATTTTTGCAGAATAAATCATGGTTTGCAGGTCCGATTTGGTTAAACCAATCTGAAAAGGAATGGCCAACGAACACTAAGTTCACAGTTATCGAAAACATCGGATTCAAGAAGAATTTATGCTTCGTATCTCAACCAGAGAGTTGCGATTTACTCAACCGATTTTCTTCTTATTCAAAATTAACGAGGGTAGTTGCATATTGTTTACGTATGCGAACACCCAAAAAGTATACAGGGCAAGAAATCGAGACGACAGAGAAGATGGCCGCGGAAATGAAAATTTTTCAAATGATCCAGAGAAAACAATTCTCAAAAGACATCGATAGGATAATGAACAAGGAAACCGTCAAAGACTACAAACTTGCCTCGCTGAATCCGTTCGTCGACGAAAATGGATTACTTCGCGTCGGAGGACGTCTAAAAAGAGCAGAGGTTCCATACGAACAGAAACATCCGATTTTCTTGCCGACACATCATCACGTCACGGACTTAATTATCAAGGAAACGCACGAACGTGCATATCATGCCGGAGTTCAGAGCACGCTGTGCACTATAAGGCAGAAAGGACTGTGGCTGCTCGATGGAAAGAATCAGGTGCGAAAGATCATTCGGAAATGCGTACGATGTATCAGACATCGGCCAATTCTGTTGGAAAGCCGAATGGCTGATTTACCACAGGCACGTGTGAACGGGACGGCGGCGTTCTTGCAGGTAGGCGTGGATTACTTTGGACCGGTGCTTGTAAAAGAAAAGAAATTTCGGAATCAAAAATTTATCAAATCGTACGGTTGCGTGTTCGTTTGCATGGCTACAAAGGCTGTTCATCTTGAGATTGCAAGCGATCTCAGCACTGAAGCATTTCTAGCGGCTTTTCGCCGTTTTATCGGTCGTCGTGGAATTCCCAGCCACGTGTTCTCGGATAACGGGACAAATTTCGTCGGGGCAAACAAACAACTGCGCGAGCTCTATGCATTGCTCGAGACCGAAGAGTTACAAAAAACCGTCGCGGCATACGCGATTCAGCGTAATATCACTTGGCAATTTAACCCTCCGTTGTCACCACACTTTGGAGGATTGTGGGAGGCAGCAGTGAAGTCCTTTAAACACCATTTCGTACGCGTCGTACGAGAACAGGCCTTTACCATCGAGGAGTTCAGCACACTGGCGATAGAGATTGAAGCGATTTTAAATTCGCGGCCTATCTGCTCTCTCTCCTCTGATCCGAATGATCCAGTAGCTCTCACGCCGGCTCATATCCTCATAGGACGACCTCTTACAAGTTTGCCTGAAGCAGATCTGTCTGATGTTCCAAACAATCGGTTAACGGTCTGGAATTTTATTTCCAAGGCTCGTCAGGATTTTTGGCGACGATGGTACCTCGAATACTTGAACGAGTTCCAGAAACGACAAAAGTGGCAGAAAACAACAGGACAATTCCATCCAGGAGCCGTGGTAATTCTGATCGAGAAGAACCAACCGTGTATGCGGTGGCCGTTGGGAATAATCCGCGAGGTTCATCCCGGGGACGACGGAGTAGTCAGAGTCGTTACCGTCAAGACAATGCAAGGAGAATACAAACGAAATTGTACTCAATTGTGTCCGTTACCAGACAAATTTTAACAACGTACGATTGTATCATTACAAACTCATTTACCTATTGCAGAATATAAAATTATAAAAAAAAATTTAAAAAACATGCTTGCTCGTTTTCCTCGCAACGTGGGGAGTCTGTTCAGTCGAACAAATATTTTTGACATAATCCGGTACCAACGGTTGATACCAGTGACAACGATTGCTTTTGCGTGTATGAGGGAAGACACGCGCCGAACGGCCGATCGTCTTTTTTCATGCATGTGTCGAGCGGTCGTAAAAAATCTGGTTGACGATCGTCAGTCTAATAATTTTATCTTAGAGATAGAAAGAAAAAAAGTTTGTGTGACGTCTCGAGAAAAATTGGATATTGTGAGATTGAAATCAATCAATTATCATCATCTGCATGATATCGAGCTGAATTTAAATGTAAGTACGTTAATAAGCGCGGTACGTCCCGCCAAATACACAAACATGGCCATTGATCATATAACCAGCAAGCGCAATGCTTGACAATCATTTTCCGATTCAATTTTTCCATCGTTTTATTCACCTGAACCAAACGGTCAAGTACACCCAATCAGACGGTGATATTTAATACAAGCGCAATGCTTATCAAGTCGCCAGCGACTTATATATAATCATATTCCATGATAAAATTAATTACATAATACATAGTTATATATAAAATTGTTCTGATTGTACAATTCATTTTCACGATAATTATCAAGAAATTGTAATATGTAAAAAGAGAAATAATGTATTTATTATAAAATCATAATTTTCGAGGGGTTTTTCCTCTGAGATTTACATCTCAGAGGTTTTCCTCTTTGAGCCAAAATTAAACGTTCAACTGTATGGCTCAAAAAAGATGTGTTTAAATTATTCTTTCCCTAACCCTTTCATAATTATTTTTATACGCAGAAATTGAATTACGATCAATACTTAATTGAGAAAAGGAAAAATATATATATACGCGACTTCTTTTTCACTAAAGAAGACGCGCCCCTCAAAACAGTGCCAAACGATGTTTGTGTCGAGTCGAAATCGCTAAACGTGTCAAAGTGGTCACATCAAGCGATAACGTGAAAAAGTCACATGGAAATTGTTCTCGAACATAACCTCCGAATAAAAACAACAGAGATAAAAAAATTAATTCTGATGAAAGTTCATAAAAAAATTGCACAAAGGTGGCTGAAAGTTTCAGAAAGTGAAATGGAATTTTTTTGTTATTGTTATTTGGATTTAGGTTCAAAAATTTTGGAAAAAATGAAAGAGAAAAAAATAGTGAACAACGTACAAACATTTTTTTATTTTTTATTAATTAATTTTGGTCCTAGGTTCAAGAATTTTGTTATTATCAATTTTGGCCCTAGGTTCAACAATTTTGGAAATGAGGGAAAAAAAAAACAATGAACAACGTACAAATATTTTTTTTAAATTATTTTTTTTTATTAATCATTCGATTATAGCGATGAAGGTTCAAATACAATTTAATAATATTCAACGAGAATCCTTTGAATTTGAAATGGAAAGAAAAATTATATCAATCTAAAAAAAAAGAAAATATCAAATTTGAAACGAAAAAAATATCAATACAAAAACGAAAGCTTTGGCTTCAAAAGTGATCAGAGATAAAGAATAGAAAAGAAAAACCTTGAGCTCGTTAGAGATTTAAAAAAAAAAAAATTCAATTCTGAGGTTTTGTTGATCCCATAGCGCGGAAAAAAGTTGCAAACGCACCGCAAATTTTTTGCGTTTCATTCAGTTTGTGCGATTTGCGTCCACGCCGGTTTTTATTGTTCGGTTTGCGCCCGCGCCCGTTTTCGTTTGGCTCGTTTTTTTTTTTTGGATATACTTTTCATGTGTGACAGACAGTGTTCTTAGACATAGTTTGTTCAATTCTATTGCAAATTCGCTGAAATAATTAGGAATCATTAATATTCACATTCAAACGCATTTTGCCATATCGAAAGGGGACCTTATAAGGTCATGCTCGACTATCGCCAACTTCACACCGTTGTGCGCTGCTAATTTCAATCCGAACCGACGCGCGTCTGTCGCGTCTGTCTTTAAAAAGTGTGAAATAAAAAAATGTTTTGAAAAAACATAAAAACTCCCGACTGAAAAACTCCTTCACTTAAAGAAAACAGTATTAAACTTTAAAAAGTCTGAAATAAAAAAAATAGATGTCGGGATTTTCGTCGGGAGATGTCTTTACTTCTTATTCAATGATTCGGTTAGAAACATCTCCAGACGAAAATCCCGACATCTATTTTTTTTATTTCAGACTTTTTAAAGTTTAATACTGTTTTCTTTAAGTGAAGGAGTTTTTCAGTCGGGAGTTTTTATGTTTTTTCAAAACATTTTTTTTGTATTGACTGTTTAAATCTTTCTGGTCTTCCACACGAAACTCGTTACGCTCGAGCAGATCGCCGGAATGGGGAAGGGATCATCCCCACCTCACAATTACATTATATATAGGCATGAATTCGCACGCTCTTACACAGACACACACATACACATACTAATCGACTGCTAGAAGGCTGGATCCTACAATCATCCCCCTTATTTCGTGAATAATACACCGGATACAGAGCATACAAATTATGAACGAAATAACTCTTCCAACAACATATACACGTTGTTTAAATCACCCATATCATGAACAAAATAAAGAAACATGAATACATAAAGTCCACGAATCATATAAACTAACAGAAGAATGAGCGGCGCACTTATTTTCAAAAGCGTGTACATTCGTGATTTGCATTCCATTCGCATATAAGAATGACGAGAAAAAGCGAGCTAAACTGGGCTTACGTACTCCTTCAAACTGCATCGATTATAGACATTTTTGACAATACTCGAATCATTTGGATCAACCAATAAAAACGCATTTTTTCCAATGATTTTTTCAATTCGAAATGGTCCCTGATAGAGGTGGAAAAACTTTGCAGTGACTTTTTCTTGAGCTTTTGATTGAAACGGTACTCGTAATAAAACCAGATCGCCGATTGCAAGCTCAACACTGGATACGCTGTGTTGCGCCTTTTTGCGGTGCTCAAATTGTTTTGTTATTCGCGTATTCGCTAGTACGATTTTATCCTGATGACTGATTTTAATTCCCGGTGGAAATGACACCAACGCATCGATCTGTTCCATCGGTCGCTCACCAAAGTGCAATTCATGAGGGGTAAATCCTGTGCTAGAGTGTATAGTAACATTTAAAAAGGATTCAATTTTAGAAATATGCGAAGCCCATTTCGTATGAACGTCCGAACATAATGTGCGAAATAATCGCCCCAATTCCCTCATAACGCGCTCGGTGGGATTGCTTTGAGGGTGTCGGATTGACGAGAAGGTCACTCGAATTCCCTCTTGTTCGAGGCGCGATCTCCAGAGAGGTGACGTGAATTGTGTACCATTATCAGACAGGATGATACTCGGTTTACCGATCTCGATAATGTAATTCTCAACAATCTTTTTTGAAGCAATCTTCGTATTGGCTTTTTTTAAAGGATATAATTTGACGTACTTTGAGAAAGCATCTAAAACCACGAAAATATACTCCGTGCCTCCGATTGATCTTGGTAGAGGACCATAAAAATCGACGGTAGCCAATTCACAAGGCTTACTGGCTGGAATTAGACAAAATTCTCCTTGCATGGAATGATTAAGACATTTCACCCTTTGACACAAGTCACAGCTGAGGACATACTGTTTAACGTGCTCACTCATTTTATCCCAATAAAAATGATTTCGTAGGTACGCCAGGGTTTTTGCGATTCCGGGATGTCCTAACTTGTGATGCGTGAATTCTACCAATTTTTTTCCGAGGGCTACCGGAGAGACAATTTGCCATCCGTTATCCGAGGATGTGGCTCGAAATAGGATTTGGTGCCGCAGCTGGTACGGTAAACTCGTGTTACCATCTTTAATTAATGATATGAGGTAAGAAATATGAGCATCTTTTTGTTGAAGCTCTGCGATATTTTTGAGATCTTGTCGCAATATTGTAGGTAGCGTATCCCAGGACGGTATTATTTTTGACAGGCAATATGATGTAGATGAAGCATCATTTTTTATGCCTAAATTCGCCATAAGACGGGCTATGACAAGTTGATCGGGATTTTTAACCTGTTCGAACTTCCCCGTTGGGTTTCGGCTAAAAAAATCCGCCACAATATTATCGGCACCAGTACAATGGAAGACCTCGAAATCATATTGCTGCAAATAAATGCTCCAACGTATGAGTCGAGCGGTGTGAAACAGAGTAGTATTCAAAAATGTGAGGGCTTCGTGATCGGTAATAATGTGAAACAGATTACCAACGAGATAAACCCGACATTTACTGATGGAATATACAATTGAGAGAAGTTCTTTTTCGGTGGTATTGTAATTTGTCTCGGCAGCGTTGAGACAACGACTAACGAGTGAAATTATATGGTGGTCACCTTCTTCATCTGTTTGATATAATATCCCACTGATCCCGGTGTCTGAGGCGTCAGTTTGAAGCTTAAATGGAAGTCCAGATATCACGTGATGAAGCATTACACAGTTGGCGAATGCATTTTTTAAACACTGAAATGCCTGAGTGTGTTCGGCGCTCCAATTCCACGTACTCTTACTTTTCAATAAGGATCGAAAAGGGTTGATTAGATTTGAGTGACGCACGCTGAATTGCCTGTAATACGTGCACACGCCTATGAATGACTGCAGCTCTTTTCGATTCGAAGGTTCGGCAAAATTTCTGATTATCTCGAGCTTGTCCGGGGCAGGTCTAATTCCTTCGGTGGACAGAATAAAGCCTAAAAAACTAACCTCTTTCCTGAAAAATATCGATTTGTCGAGCCTCAAGGTGAAGTTATTCTGTTGTAATTTGTCAAACAGTGAATCGAGGTGCAATAAATGTTCATCAATCGTTTGGGAGTGGATGAGAATATCGTCTATATAACAGGTGATGAACGAGTCAAAACTATTATCCAGAGCTAGACTTAGAGCGCGAATAAAGCCACTCCCAGCGGTTTTTAGGCCAAAAGGGATCCTACAGAACTGATAGAGGTGGGAACCGTACAAAAAAGCGGTATACGGCCGCGACTCTACAGCCAGAGGGATTTGCCAATAGCCATACGCTAAATCGGTGGTGGAGAGGACCCTTGTTCCATGATACTTTTGTAATAATTCACTTATACGTGGGGGTGTCTCATTATCCGATTCAATCACATTATTTATAAACCGTGCGTCAAGGCAAATACGAATGCGACCATCTTTTTTACGGACGATTCTCAACGGATTACAATACTGACTTTCGGATCGTTCAATAATACCCGCCTTTACCATTTCCTTCAACTCTTCACTCACAGCGTCACGTAATGACAATGGAACGGGGTACGATCTCCTCACGATAGCCTTTGGATCTCTCAGACGAATTTTATGTTCATAATTTCCCGCTCCAATCGTCTTATAGGAAAATAGCCGACGATATTTTTCTAAGAGTTGATAGAACGTTTTTTGTTGCTTTAAGGTGCATCCCGACAAGGAATCACTAATCGATTTAATATCAGATAAATATTCTCGTTCTTCATTGTCTTTATATAAGTTACGACATTCGAACGCTTCTAAGTGTGCAAAATTGATTTCATTGTCTTGCTCCGATTCGAGATTAATAAGACCTACAATCGATTCAAATTCACTGATGTTTATCGTTTGCTCACTTTTCGATGGACAATATATTACTTTTTCATCTTTCTTCTCGCCAGGGAATAAAGATAATCTGTTTGTGTCCTCATGGTTTTGGTCAGTTTCTATTGTCACATTTAATTCGTTTCGTGGATTGACGTTGTTATTCGTGTTAACTAATGAATCCTTCTGTAAATATAGATCAGTACCATTAGAAAAATTATCACAACTACTCTTTTTCTCGGCAGGTTCTATTTGTGAAATCATGTTTGAAATGCTGACTCCTCCATCTTTCACGTGATTAAACTCATTATTCGGATTTGATAATTTCATTTTATTTGAATTTATACTGGACTGATTCACGGATATAGAGTCGTTTTCCTCCTCACTCGTGTTTTTAAAAAAACAATTAAAGTCGCATCCTAACTCATTACGATAGCGACCACTCGATTCTACTGATTTCGTTCCGGCAATTTTTTCGTTTAATTCGAATATTTTACCACCCATTTCCTGACTTACACATGTTTTTTCTTTAAACTCCTCGGCGATATTTTTTAAACGATCCCCCAATTGCGGATTGTTTACATCATTCTCAGCTGAGGTCGTTTGGATGATCTGAATATAGGTTATATCCTGGTCTTTCGATACGCTAATTTTCTCGGGCGTGATTCTACCGAACGATACTAGGTTTGCCGAAATGATTTTTTTATTGACTATTATCGATTTGCGGCTAAAGTCTATGATTGTACCCGTTTGACGCATCCAGTCGCTACCCAGGATCATGGAACTCGATAGATGTGGAATTACTAGAAACACCGTATCAATTTTTTGTTCGCCCACCATAATTTCTAGATGAATTTGTTTCTTCACAGGCGTGGATTTCTTTCCAATAGCACTCAGCACTACAATGTTCGAAACCGGTAATTCTGTGAGAGATTTGAAGCTTCTCAGATAATTATAAAAAATCTCAGAGATACAAGTGATCTGGCTACCCGTATCTAGCAATATATATGCCGGAAAATTATACTGAAAGGTAATTATGTGCGGACACGGGGATGACTCGATCGAACTCATTTCTTCTGGATGCTTCGATTCTCGTGTGATAGTCGATGTGAGGTCCTCGAATACGTCATAAGGACTACGGTGCGCGTGGGAACCTCTAATCATTGCACCGCACGTTAGTTTAAATCTTGCGATTCAATTGACTCATTTGATATATGCGGCGGTGGAAATGAAAATGGCTCTACAGATGTTTCGTTCATACCAAGTGTCGGTGGGGGAACGGATACATCTGGAATAGGATACCACGGTTGTGCGTTTACATCAATCCCCCGAGCACGATAGGCGGATGAAGTCGGATTCTGATTATGATTTGTAGAGTTATTATAATTGCGCGAATATCCACTACTGTTACTGGTATTTGGTGAATTATTTGAACTTGAATTGTTATTGTTCCCACTTGTGTTAAGCATTGTACGCCGGGAATCGCGGTTGCGAACTTCTTCGTATGACGAATCGAGCTGAGCAAGAGCTCGTGCTACGACATTTATGTCACCATAATCAATGGTCACTAAAGCGTCCCGAGCTCGTATTGGCAGCTGTTGTACAACACTGTAATTTATTTCATATTGATCGATTTTAGGCGTGAAGTATTGAGCCGCGCTTGCTTGTTGGTGAAAATAGGTTTGCATTGGACCGTCCGAAGGAACATATCTACGCGCGGACCACTGCGCTTTCAATCGCACTTGAGTAGGGATCGAATAAAACTCATTTATAAAGGACGTTCGGAATTCATTAAACGTACGGTATGAGCCTTGCTGAGCCCGGTACCAATCGCGAGCCCGCCCGTCAAGTAACGTCTCCAATACTAACAGCTTGCAATCATCTGGGACCTTTTTTATCAAAAAATATTTCTCCACGCTCTCCATGAACTCATTCGGGTTAATACGCAAATCATTGCCGAATCGCGGAGGCTTAATATTGAGATTCATAGATTGTATACCTCGCACCAGCCCGTTGAGCATACCTGTTCTCGTCTCGTTATTTCCTTCCTCGCTGGACAACGACGCGTTTCGTAACCTCTCATTTTCGTCACGCAAGCTCCTTACTTGTTCATTTAATCGCAGCATATCATTCCGCATGTCTTCTAACTCGCTTACAAGCCGTATTCTCACACTCTCCCATTCCATACGCTGGCGATTGATCCGCTCTCTATCCAAGCGTATTTGTTCAAATTCGGTATCATCGTTTCCTGCAGACCCTGCTAAGGTGTTTTCAATCGGATTATTAAGAGGAATATTCAATAATAATGGATTAACGCTCTCGTTTAGAGTCTCGTTAATCTGTTGTTTTTTCTTTGAACGTGTATTCATCAGACCGTTTCACTATCTATTTCGAGCGCTTTCAGACAAATATTATGAGGACGAATCACGAGAGTTTGTATCTAACAGCGTTTATATATAAATCAAATTTTCTTGAAATTTACATGTAAGAGGACAGACTCTTATTCTGCCCCACGTTGGGCGCCAATTGTAACAGTTTCTTTATTTTAAGGTGATAAACCGATATTCAAAAGAAAATGTTCATTTTCTCACTGTTTATTACGTGCGACAGTAATATGTAAATTGTGGCACTTTCCTTCAAATATTGTACAAAGGTATTCAAGATGACACAAAAAATATTCACGACCGCGTAATTGATAAATAATACAGGATGACTCAAAATGCACGAAACCGATATGACAATAAATTATTAATTAGATGAAATATTCGCATGATTCAATCTTCGAATGGCAATTTTCAATATTATCCGTCTTACATTTCGACGAAGCGTATAATAATGCAAATGTTTACGACGTATAAAGACAAAAGAAAAGAAAACAATGAAACAATACAACTTTTCGCAGCGAACGGTGAAACTCTGGATAGTCTTGTGTGGTGATGTATGTAAATGAGAGGAATATTCTGGCCATTCGTACTCGATGAATTCTATGTCGACAGGCTTGAGACAAATCTTCCCCTCTAAGTTGTTGTATGTCAAACTCCACCAAATAGCGTCGATGATCTCCGGTAAGGATAGAAATGACTTTCACTAGTCACATATAAATCCGTGACGCTTGGATTTCTGGCTCGCCCCGATGTCAGCGATGTTTTGTTTCAATGATCGAGTTTTGCGTGATGGTTCGGAATTATCATGCCAAAAACCTTTGGCTGCGATTATTTCACAAAATTCGATTTCGGAGACAAACCATTGTATCCGAACGACAAATGGCTCGATATTCGTGATCTCTTTTTATATTCGTACATGAGATGAACATAAAGAACAATGATAATAACTTTACTTAACGTTCAAATATATACGAGTTGACAATGAAAAATACGTGTTAATGTATTGACTGTTTAAATCTTTCTGGTCTTCCACACGAAACTCGTTACGCTCGAGCAGATCGCCGGAATGGGGAAGGGATCATCCCCACCTCACAATTACATTATATATAGGCATGAATTCGCACGCTCTTACACAGACACACACATACACATACTAATCGACTGCTAGAAGGCTGGATCCTACACGTGTTTGATACCAGGGTTTTCATCCTGAAATTCGGAGAAGAATTGATTTTTTTATAAGTTTCTGCCGACGAAACGTAACACATTGTTCCACCTTTAATTTGATTTCCATTTGAATAGCAATTATAATAAAAAGTAATGGGCCAGACACGTATCGTTAGCACTTATTTAAACACAATTTTCAGATATTAAAAGTTGATAATTTTGTTAAGTATTTTTAGTATACGTCGATGTTGATATCTTCTCAATAACCAATAAATACTTGTCCTCGTATTGATATCATAATTTTTACAGCTGCACGTAACTCGAATAGCTACCTTTTTTTAGTTATTTTTTCGACTATTAATTATTGTAAGACAACAATTCTATGTCATTTCTATCTAATGTTTGAATTAATTTTTTCCGTACAAATAGATGCAAAGAAATAAATAAAGAAAGTGAATTTTTGGATTTTTGTACAATTTTTGTGATATCATCGGAAAACGAGGGACCATCAATGTACTTGTCCGGGTTTTTTCCCCGTGAGGGGATTTTTGCCATTTGATATCACGTCTTTTTTTAAAGTATTTTCAACGTAAAAAAATTACATTCGTAAAAAATTCTGACCGAAGTATTTGGCGAGTGTTTTTCGATTGAATTAGCATAATGTATCAATCATGATCACGAACTCGCCAAATACTTCGGTCAGAATTTTTTTCCACTGTAATTTTTTTACGTTTACAATTTGGTTGATGACACAAATGTAGTTCCGAACTTTATTATGTTTCGTATCAGCATCCAACCATATTCGAAAATTCCATAAAACCCAAAAATTCCCCTAGGGAAAAAAAGGTCGGGACAAGTACATTGATGGTCCCTCGTTTACTGATGATATCAAAAGAGTGTAAAAAAAATTCTATAAAAAAATCATGGACCTTACTGAAAGTGATTTCAACACAATTGAAAAAAAATTACAATTCAGCAAAAAACATTATTAAAAAAAAATAAAACTATAAATCTGTAATTATTTTGTGAAGTGAAAAAAATTCTAATAAACCGTGAGAAAATCTTAAATACACCACTCGAAAACATTGCTGATGTAAATAACCAAAAAATTTTGCTTGAAAACATTTTAAAAACCGATACCCCACTCTTCTCATCTTATTAAAAAGGAGGAACGACTAAACGAATTGAAAAAGTTTCCATCTAAGTTACGTACAGCATTAAAATTTATGATACCATTTCGAGGCCAAGTATTTATTGGTAATTGATAATATTCATTCCTATGGGATGCATGAAGAACTTGAAAGAGTTCTACTAATAAATCAAAAAAGTTACCAAGTTACGTGCAGTACCAAAATTTATGATATCAACTCGAGGCCAAGTATTTTTTAGCAATTCGGAGTATTCATTCCTATGGGACGCATCAGAAACTTGAAAAAGTTCTGAAGAATCAAAAAAGTTACTATCTAAGTTGAGTCCAGCACTAAAAATTATCATATCAATTCGAGGAGAAGTATTTTATTAATAATTCGCAATTTTAACATTATGAAATTATGTTCTCATAAGGGTTGAGAATACTCGTCTGGCTCAGAACGTTTTATCGGAATGACTAGAAAATCAACAACCATAAAAATCCCCAAAATCTTGCTTTCCGACAATTAGAACGATACCAACCCATTTTTTTTCAACATATTCTGGCCCAAAGAGCAGTGAAGTCATGAGTAACTTTTCGACAGCAGAAACTTATAAGGAATCTTCCTGCCCATGACTTTTTGATAAAATGGCTAATCCAAAAAAATCACATCGAAGGGGAAGTCATTTGTTACTTTATGGTGGTAGAGACTTATAAGAAAATCGATTCGTCTCCGACTTTAAGGATCCCCTGATGTTATTCACAACATTCGACGTCGATTGGATCGGTACAAATTATGTTTAAATACGTGTTAAAAGTACTTGTCCGGCCCATCACTTTTTATTCAAATTGCTCATTCAAACCAAAATCAGGGCTCTTGAATCAGGAGAATGAAAATCAGGGAATTGAGAAAAATACCTTCAGGTTTTCTGGTCTTTCCTGTAATATACAAGGGATTTTATTGTGTATCCATGAAAAAATGCACGCCACACAATAAAAATTTCTAACCGTCTATGATAACCCCGCAGATTATATTGTAATGACGACATTTTTTACTCCTCATTTCTTTCAGCGGACAAATTCTATTCGGTATAAGAACCAACCAATACTATTGTTGAGAACATTAAACTGATGATAAGTCGCATTTTAAAAAATTATCGAGTTTATTCGCGTACACAATTTGATTCGGTAGCCTCTAGATTATATTGCAGTTACGGCATTTTTTACTCGTCGTTTATTTTGGCGGAAAAATTCTATTCGGCATGAGAACAACCTATACTATTGCTGAGAACATTATACTGATAATACGTTGCATTCCAAGAAATTTTCGAGTTGATTTACGGACACAAATTGATCCAGTTAAAAACATTGTCAAACGTTGAGTTTGATGACACGAGCGTTTCCTGGAATTCGGAGAAAATTTTTTTCTTATGTTAACAGACGCGGTAGCAGCTGGTATTACTATTCCATAAAATTAACACATGAATCAATTTCTTTGATCTTGATTTGAATGAGCAATTTGAATAAAAAGTGATGGGCCGGACAAGTACTTTTAACACGTATTTAAACATAATTTGTACCGATCCAATCGACGTCGAATGTTGTGAATAACATCAAGGGATCCTTAAAGTCGGAGACGAATCGATTTTCTTATAAGTCTCTACCACCATAAAGTAACAAATGACTTCCCCTTCGATGTGATTTTTTTGGATTAGCCATTTTATCAAAAAGTCATGGGCAGGAAGATTCCTTATAAGTTTCTGCTGTCGAAAAGTTACTCATGACTTCACTGCTCTTTGGGCCAGAATATGTTGAAAAAAAATGGGTTGGTATCGTTCTAATTGTCGGAAAGCAAGATTTTGGGGATTTTTATGGTTGTTGATTTTCTAGTCATTTCGATAAAACGTTCTGAGCCAGACGAGTATTCTCAACCCTTATGAGAACATAATTTCATAATGTTAAAATTGCGAATTATTAATAAAATACTTCTCCTCGAATTGATATGATAATTTTTAGTGCTGGACTCAACTTAGATAGTAACTTTTTTGATTCTTCAGAACTTTTTCAAGTTTCTGATGCGTCCCATAGGAATGAATACTCCGAATTGCTAAAAAATACTTGGCCTCGAGTTGATATCATAAATTTTGGTACTGCACGTAACTTGGTAACTTTTTTGATTTATTAGTAGAACTCTTTCAAGTTCTTCATGCATCCCATAGGAATGAATATTACCAATTACCAATAAATACTTGGCCTCGAAATGGTATCATAAATTTTAATGCTGTACGTAACTTAGATGGAAACTTTTTCAATTCGTTTAGTCGTTCCTCCTTTTTAATAAGATGAGAAGAGTGGGGTATCGGTTTTTAAAATGTTTTCAAGCAAAATTTTTTGGTTATTTACATCAGCAATGTTTTCGAGTGGTGTATTTAAGATTTTCTCACGGTTTATTAGAATTTTTTTCACTTCACAAAATAATTACAGATTTATAGTTTTATTTTTTTTTAATAATGTTTTTTGCTGAATTGTAATTTTTTTTCAATTGTGTTGAAATCACTTTCAGTAAGGTCCATGATTTTTTTATAGAATTTTTTTTACACTCTTTTGATATCATCAGTAAACGAGGGACCATCAATGTACTTGTCCCGACCTTTTTTTCCCTAGGGGAATTTTTGGGTTTGATATCACAGCTTTTTTCTCAAAAATTCCTCAACCTTTTTTGATGATAATAAGATTTTGGTTTAAATTTCTATGGATTATTATGTTAGTACATTTTAAAGATTCTATGCTCATGGTACAGACATGCCTAACGTAAAAATTGTATATCGCGAAGTTTATCCGCACCACCACAGAGGTAGAGTTCCAGGCGTGTTTTTTTTCAAACATGGTATTCCCAAAAGGCCCAATTCACATCTCGTCGTTTGCAAATTCGTTTCTAGTTCATCCGTAGATGGACCGTCTCTGCAAGTTGATACGAGTAACGACTGAGGTTATCGATAAGATTCAAGTCAACATGCTACATTGAAAAATGAAAATGATAAATGAAAAAAACGTAACCTTATCTTGTCTCCAGGGCGATAGGGATTTTTTTCTGCGACTTTAGTTTTTTTTGCCTCTTTAAGACGGAAAGGCAAGGGAGAATCTTGATTTTCAGGCGAGATATGGATTTCGGCTTGTAACATCAAATTCCACGATAAAAACTCGTTTTTTCACGAAAGTGTAGATGAAAAAACGTTACCTTGGCTCGTTTCTAGGGTGATTGTGATTTTTTTCCTGCAACTTTAGTTTCTTTTGCCCTTTTGAGATGAAAAAGCATAGAAGATTCTCGATTTTTAGGTGATAGATATGAATTTCGGCTAGTAACATTCAACTTCAGGATAACAATTCGTTTTTCCACTAAATTGGAAGTGAAAAAATATTGCCTTGTTTTTTCACCCGGGCATGGAGGAGATTTTTTCAGCAACTTTAGGTTATTTGGCCCCTTCGAGACGGAAAAGCATGGGAGAATCTCGATTTTCAGCCGAGATATGAATTTCAGCTTGTAACATCCAATTTCAGGATAAAAACTCGTTTTTTCATGATATTGTTATTGAAAAAACGTTACCTCAGCTTGTCTCCAAGGCGATTGGGATTTTTTCCCTGCAACTTTAGTTTCTTTTGCCTCTTTGAGACGGAAAAGCATGAGAGAATCTTGATTTTTAGGCGAGATATGAATTTCGGCTAGTAACATCCAATTTCAGTATAAAAACTCGTTTTTTCACGATATTGTTATTGAAAAAACGTTACCTTAGCTTGTCTCCAAGGCGATTGGGATTTATCCATGCAACTTTAGTTTTTTTTGCCCCTTTGATACAGAAAAGCATGGGAGATTCTTGATTTTTAGGCGAGATATGAATTTCGGCTTGTAACATATAATTTCAGGATAAAAACTCGTTTTTTCACGGAATTGTAGCTGAAATTACGTTACTTTGGCTTGTCTCCAGAAAGATTGAAATTTGTTTTCTGCAACTTTAGTTTCTGTTGCCCCTTCGAGATGGAAAAGCATGGGAGAATCTTGATTTTTAGGCGAGATATTAATTTCGGCTTCTAACATCTAACATCCAATTTCAGGATAAAAACTCTTTCTTTCACGAAATTATTAACCCTTTGAAGCATAGTGACATACTGGTATCCATTGAATTGATGGAAAACAGAGTTAAAGTAGGTGCCATACCAGTATGTCACTATGCTTCAAAGGGTTAAAAAAAAAAATAATTTCACATCTTGTCAACAACGAGGTAAAGTCTTGATATTCTTCATTACCTTTGAAGGAATACCATGAGAATAAGAGGTGTCAGTTTTTATCATATTCTCGTTGAATTTCAAAGAGTTATAGCAGTATTTTATGGGTACTCCAAAACAACATATTAGGCAATGCGGACAAATTTAAACCAGAATCCTACCTTAGAAATTAAATTAAGTTATTAAAATTATCAAATGAGGACAGTTGTATCAGTTGCATTAGTCTCGCACAAATCTCAATGCAACCAGAAGCATAGCGACCATGAAAGGAACTTATTAAACATAAAAAATGTTTCAATTTATTATGCCGAATAGAAGCCAAAAATCTGCTGCATTCCGATGATACATATTTTGATACTTCCGGAAAAAGAGCGATGATTGCTGAAACAGATTTTTCTATTCATTTTGTCAATATAGAAGTCGAAGGGTAGAAGAACGTAATGTTCACTGAATCTAACAAAATTGGAAACATCTCAATGTATTCATCGTGTTCTGAAGCCAGAAATTTGTATTCCATTAAAAAATGAGCATCCGATGATTTTTTGTAATCATATTTGAAATCCATAGTACTACAATCAATGATGAAAAGTGGAAATACTCACAAATAGCACACATGTCACTTTACAAAAATGTTAAAGTTTGCATGTATCCGCGGCATTCCAATTATCTACATTTTAATACTTACAGAAAAAAATCAGCGGAAAACTTTTCAAAACTACTTTTCGAATTTAATATGCCAGAACTACAGAGGGGGAGCGAAAAAATACAGCGCACTCCAAGCGCAACGAAAATGAGTAACCGATGACATTTGTAACAAATTTTTTAATTCATATGCCATAGTTGAAGCTAAAAAGTAAAAATACTTGGCACACAAGCCGCTTCACAGAAATGTCAAAGTTTGTAGGTATCCGCTGTATTCCAATGAATCAAATTTTGATAGCATCAGAAACAGAGCATCCAAAGACTATCTGAAACAACGTTTTCAAATATATTATGAGAAAAGTAAAGTAAAAAAGAGTGTCAAAGCATAGTGCACTTTAGACCCCACAAAATTTCAAAGTTTTTTATGTATTTTTCTTAAGATTTTCAGGACAAAAATTCTGATTTTATCCAAAAATGAGCAGCGGGAGACTTTTTATAATAAATTTTTCAATCCATTATGCCAAAGCTAGAATGAAAAAGTGAAAATCTATGGTTCATATGTTGCTTCAAGAAATTTTCAAAAGTTGTATGTATTCGTTGCGATCTGATGACAGAATTTTTCATATCATCAGAAAAAATGTATCCGAAGACTTCTCCAGAAACAACTTTTCATATTTATTATACCACAAGTAAAATGAAAAAATGGAAGAACAAATATAGTGCACTTCAGCCCCAGCAAAATTCAGAAAATTGAGATGTATTTATTGCATTTTGGCGACAGAACATCCATGATTCATAAAGTGCTTCAACAAGTTTTCAAAAGTTGTAGATATTCTTGACATAACGCACTTCA
The DNA here is from genome assembly GCA_037576405.1 of Campoplex capitator. Taxonomy (NCBI): domain Eukaryota; kingdom Metazoa; phylum Arthropoda; class Insecta; order Hymenoptera; family Ichneumonidae; genus Campoplex; species Campoplex capitator. The sequence goes on from JARBWI010000022.1 coordinate 270,244, forward strand.
GTCCAACGAAATTGGAAAATTTTCTATCTATCCATTCCGTTTTCAAGCCAGAAATTTCCATCCTATCCAAAAATGTGCCTCCGATGACTTTTCATAATAATTTTTCAAACTCTCATTACCACAATCAAATCTGAACAGCGGAAATACTTAGCACACATGTCGCTGCAAAAAATTTCCAAAGTTTGCAAGTGTCCGCTGCATTCTACTTATCTAGTTTTTGATACTAATAGAATAAAAACAGCGGAAAACAATTTGAAACCACTTTTCCAATTCTTCATGCCAGTACCGAAGAAGGAAAGCAAAAAAACACAGCGTACTTCAAGTCCAACAGAATTCAAAACTTTTTCAGGCATCGACGATGGGGTTTCAAAGACAGCAATTTCGATCCTAGCTGTTCAAGAACAAGCCGCTGAAGACTTTTATAACAAGTTTCCCAATTCATATGTCACAGTTGGAGCCAAAGAGTGGAAATACTTGGTACACATGTCGCTTCGCAGAAATTCTAAACTTTATAGGTATCCGCTGCATACCGCGATGATAGAAATTTGATCCTACTGAAAAAAAAGTACCCGGCGATGACTCCCTGAAATATTTTTTTCAAATTCCTAATGACACATGTAGTAAAGGAAAGTGAATGAACATAGTGCATACTGAGTCCAACGAAATTCAATAATTTCTGTCGTTTCCGTGGCTATTCGCAGACAAAATTTTGAGCGCATCGAAAAGTAAACAGCCAAAGACTTTTTGTTATGAATTCATCAATCAATAATTCTACAATAAGAGATGGAAAGTGGGAAGACTCAAAGTACTGGTCGCTTCATAAAGTTGTGAAACTTTGTAGGTGCTCGCTGCATCTCACCGATACCAATTTTGATACTCTTAGAAAAAAAGCACCCGAAGACTTTTCAAAACAACTTTTAGATATCATTATACACAATCAGAGCGGAAAGTGATTAACTTGGCATACACTGAACCCAAAACAAATCTTTCAACTTATGTTGCCGCAGTGGAAGCGAAGAAGTATAAATGCACAGCAAACACATTTTCACAGACACAATAAATCTAATCAGCACACATATATTATGATTTTTTATTCGAATTCATCAATAAATCAATACATATATACAATAATTGCGTGTTCTCGAAATGAAATTTCTGACTCCAAGTTATAGGTTAACCTGGATTTATCGCAGCTGGGTAATAAAAACGCATTTAAATATTTATGGCACTTGAATAACTTTTTTGATGTTTATTATGTACGTCTGGTTTTCTTAATATTATGACACCACACCACCAATTTTAATAAAATAAACAGATTTTATGCATTTCATTAGACGATAAACGTTTTTTTTTCATTTATCCGGCACTTCGTTATATGTTGAAACTGTTTGTTTACATCATCAAAAACTGACAGATGGTTGTTCAATATATAAATATAGATATTCAATAAAAACACTTCACGAAAGAAAATGACAAAATTAACTAATTCACCACGACGAGATTCAATATATCTAGCACACGGTACACACATCCCGAACTTTGCACTGTCAAAACAATTAACATATAGCCGATCACACTTTTCTTGGTTATAGCGGCGAGGTGTGAGTCTGCGACACCGCCGTGAAGTTAGCCCCGAGGACATGAGGCCTTTGATGGTGTTATATACAGACACGTCAAAAACTTGAATGTGTTAGTAGTTTTTGCATAATGTTGACCCTGTGCAAAGTTTTTTCTCAGCAAATACGCCACGAATCATGCTGATTTCGGGCTCAATCGAAAGGGAATTTCCTAATTGTTCTACAGTTCAATTTGCAAGGCATCAAATGACTCCTGAGCTTCGTAATTGAACGAAATGACATGCCAAATTTACCCCCACCACCGCGAATCGTTTTATTCAGAGAAAGTATAGTCTCGGCGAACCTCGGGCCAGCAGACGACAGGCTGTCAATGTACTTGTCCCGAGACTCTACCGAGTCTCTTGATCAATACCTACAATCGTGCAAAAAAGAAAAGATCCAACTTCAAAAATGGCGACGATAAAATTTTTTGAAAAAACGTCTTCTTTTGATGTTTTTTTCAATTTTTTCCGTTAATTATTAACCGATCGGGTCGTTTGAGGGCTCATTCTTTTTGCATTTTTATTCTCTACGCTTCGTCCTTCGGTTGCTTTTCCATAGCTGCATTGGTTTTTGTTTTATAAGCAAAAAACTAAAAAAAGTGCGTTTTTTCTCACTGATTTGTTAATAACAAATGAGATACTCCGAATCTCGTGTCCAAAACTATGCAGTTAAAGGTCATAACATGACCTTTCCGCGTGTGATGGCACTCGCGGTTACCCGTTAATATTTTTATCAAAATCTGATCATTTTGTAGCTTCGTTTTCTGGCCTAAATTTGCAGTTAGTCGATAATACAGATAACGAAAGTACATGTTACTCCGAAGTATGCATAATTGTATTTATTGGACCATTACGACGCACGCTTGAACGTACGACACACTTTCAAACGTACGACGCACGCATAAACGTACGAAAAACGGGTGCGAATAGCTACAGCGATGAATTATCGGTCAATTTGGAAAAAAATCAGCTGACACTACACGAAATGATTTTTTCATATTTTTCTAATGACCAGGAATCCGACAAACCTTTTATCTATCAAATTCGTAACCGACAAACGATTGCGCATCGATTGGGTTTTTGAAAATCTAATATATCTCAAAATTGAAAAAAATCGGCTAACTTCACACAGATTTTTGTTTTTGATTTTCCCAATTAACTAATTTCCGACAATCGTCGATTTTGATCCGATAATCACCGACAAGAGCCCGACAAACGACTTACGTTAAAAAAAAGTCGAAAATCCAAAATTAGTCGGCCAAATTCACAGAGGTGTTAGCGGCATATCTGTGAAATTTTTTTTTCTGGGCGATGTGAAACAATATCTATCGGAGTTTTTTTTTACGTGTTATTCTTATGGAAATCGGAGCACGCGGTGCGCCGGCCCAAAAAGTTACAGATTCTTTTGTGTATCGATACCAAAGCTGCGTGGTGTCCGAATCGGGATTGATACCGATTCTTTTTCGTATCTATACCAAAGCTGCGTGGTCCGAATCGGGATTGATACCGATTATTTTTTGTATCGATACCAAAGCTGCGTGGGTTCCAAATCGGGATATATACCGAATATGTTTGGTATCGATACCAAAGCAATATGGGTTCCAAATCGGGATGTATACCGAATATGTTTGGTATCGATACCAAAGCAGCGTGGGTTCCAAATCGGGATGTATACCGAATATGTTTGGTATCGATACCAAAGCTGCGTTTCAAATTGTGATGTATACCGATTTGTTACGGTATGAATACTGTCTTCTGTCAAATCGGTTATCATGTTTTTAGCGAAAAAAAAAACGAATATCAGAAATTCTTGCGTAACACGAAAACTATCCCAAGTAGAAAAAAATTTCAGAGAAGTGAAAAGTTGCCTTTAAGATTGCTCTAATCACTAGATTTTTTTCAGATTTTTTTCCGAATTTTTTTTTTCATCGATTCCAGTCGAACTCCAGGAATATCAATTTCCGTAATTTGAAAACAATGAATTTTTTGACCAAAAGTCCAGCTACAAAAGAGTTCATTCCTTCATTTTGAACGCGTTGGAATTTTTTCAGATTTTTTTCGAATTTTTTTATCCAACGAGGTTTATTTCGAATTTGGGATTGGATTGAAATATTATGAGGGATAAAAGTTTTATATTTCGGTTTCGAGAGGTTTTGAATTTTTGTAGACTAATTTCATCTCTCACCGATTAAACTTGTGTCTCGTCGAATAAACCGCCTTTGGTACTCTGCACTTTGGTACTCTGAAAATATACGGCGGCTTCCCTTCATTTTTAATTCTTTCACGACACAAATTCAATCAGTAAATGGAGAAACTAGGCTTTGAAAATCCAAAACCTTTTTAAATTGAAATATAAAACTTTTATACCCCATAATATTCCAATTAAATCCAAAATTCGAAATAAACATCGTTGGATCAAAAAATTCGAAAAAAATCGGAAAAAATTCCAACACGTTTGAAATAAAGAAATAAAACTTCTTGCACTTGAACTTCCGGTCAAAAAACCCATAGTTTTCGAATTACGGGAATTGACATACCTGGAGTTTGACTAGAATTGATGAAAAATTTCTGAAAAAAGTCTAGTGACTAGAACAATCTTGGAGGCAACTTTTCACTCATCTGAGATTTTTTTCTACATGTGATAGTTTTCGTGTTACGCAGGAATTTCTGAATTTCGTCTTTTTTCGCAAAAAACATGATTATTTTTTTTGAAAGAAGAAAAAAACGGAATTGAAATTTAATCTTTGCCTTTTTAAGATCCGGTCAAAGAAAAAGGGAAAAAAAAGACGAAAATCGGTCGCTTTTTTCGCAAAAATTTCAAAAAAAGCAAATTGAAATGGGATTCTTCTTTTTTAAAATTCCGTTCATTAAATTCATTCATCTACATTATCGACGGAATAACACGAAAAAGGGTGTGGGAACTTTTTCGGACTTTTGTCCGCAAACTTTCCGACGGTAACGTACTTTTCATATTACAGAAAAAAAGCAGAGGTAGACTTCTCAAATCTGCTTTTTAATTAAATATGCCAGAACTAAAAAAGGAGAGCAAAAAATACAGCGCACTTCAAGCTCAACGGAAATGAGTAGCCGAAGACTTTTGTAACAATTTTTTCAATTCATATGACATAGTCGGAGTCGAAAAGTGGAAATACTTGGCACACAAGCCGCTTTACAGAAATGTCCAAGTTTGTAGGTATCCGCTGTATTCCAATGAATCTCATTTTGATTCCATCAGAAACAGAGCATCCAAAAACTTTCTGAATTAGCTTTTTTAAATATATTATGAGAAAAGTAAAGTAAAGAAGAGTAAAGCATAGTGCACTTTAGACCCAACAAAATTTCAAAGTTTTTTATGTATTTTTCTCAAGATTTTTGAGACAAAAATTCTGATTTTATCCAAAAATGAGCAGCGAAAGACTTTTTATAATAAATTTTAGAATCCGTAATGCTAAAATTAGAAAGGAAAAGTTAAAACCTATGTCGATTCATATGTCGCAAAAAATTTCCGAAGTTTGCAGGTGTCCGCTGCATTCCAATTATCTAGTTTTTGATACTAATAGAATTGAGAAAGCAGAAAACCATTTGAAATAACTTTTTTCAATTCTTCATGCCAGTACTAAAGAGGAAAAGCAAAAACCACAGCGTACTTTAAATCCAACAGAATGCAAAACTTTTTCAGGAATTGATGGGGTTTCAAAGACAGCAATTTAGATCCTAGCTGTTCAAGAACAAGCCGCTGAAGACTTTTATGACAAGTTTTCCAATTCATATATCACCGTTGGACCCGGAGAGTAAAAATACTTGGTAATTATGTCGCTTGACAGAAATTCCAAAGTTTATAGGTATCCGCTGCATACCAATGATACAAATTTTGATCCTACTGAAAAAAAGTACCCGATGATTTCCGGAAATCTTCTTTTCGAATTCATTATGACACATGTAGAAAAGAAAAGTGAATAAATATTGTGCACATTGGGTCGAAAGAAATTCAGTAATTTCTGTTGTTTCCGAGGCTATTCACAGATAAAATTTTGAGCGCATCAAAAAGTTAGCAGCCATAAACTTTTTATTATGAATTTATCAACCAATAATGCTACAATAAGAAATGAAAAGTGGAAAGACTCAATGTACACGTCGCTTTATAAAGTTGTGAAACTTTGTATGTGCTCGCTCGATCTCACCGATACGAATTCTGATACTATTAGAAAAAATGCACCCGAAGACTTTTCGAAACAACTTTTTGAATTTATTTTACACAACCGGAGCGAAAAGTGAATAACTTAGCATACACTGATCCCAAAACATTTCTTAAAGTTCGGGTGTATCCATTAGGTCACAATGAGAACCATTTTAATCCTGTCAATTAACGAGCAACTTATAAAGTCTTTTTGTAACAAAACTTTCAACTTATGTTGCCGCAGTGGAAGCGAAGAAGTATAATTGCACAGCAAACACATTTTCCAGCAAACTGGTGAAACTTGACATCGTACACTGCGTGTCGATGCGGAAATAAATGGACCAAAGAGCACGACCAAATTGAGTAAAGATAACTCCCGTCTTTTTTTGCCCTGCGGGCAGTCGGGAGTTAAAAAATATGACAGCTCAATACATAATGATGAAACAATAATTATATAATCAGTACACATTTATTATTATGATTTTTTATTCGAATATATCAATAAATCAATACATATATACAATAATTGCGGGTTCCCGAAATGAAATTTCTGACTCCACGTTTATAGGTTAACCTAGATTTATCACAGCTGGGTAATAAAAACGCTTTTAAATATTGATGGTACTTGAATAACTTTTTTGATGTTTATTATGTACGTCAGGTTTTCTTAATATTATGACACACAACCACCAATTTTAATAAAATAAATAGATATGACCAACAAAAAATTTGTTGATAACGATTCATTTCTCTCAATGTAAAAGGTTAATCGGGATACGGATTATAACGCGGTGTAAAAGTTCACTGCAAAAACATAACTGTGATTTCTCAAGAACGTTCATTTTTTCTATTATTTTTTATCACTCATTAACTGTACTTTTTATCAAATCGCGGCTGGTTTTATTTTATTATGACACTGACACCCATCTATCGTTTTTCGAATTTTTTTATGCTGCCGTGCAGGCTGCTACGTTTCACTGATACGTCTGAATTCACTGAGTATGGGTGCGTCAGAACCAACCAATCAGAAACTCGAGAGGGATCAAAATGCCTCTGATGGTGTTATATACAGACACGTCAATTCTTGAATGTGTTAGTCACTTTTGCATAATCTTGAGCCCGTGCAAAGTTTTTTCTCAGCAATTACGCGACCGATCATGCTGATTTTGGGCGCAATCGAAAGAGAATTTCATAATTAGCTAAAAGTTCAATTTTTAAGTTCCTCAATTGCTTCTGAGCTTCGTAATTCAATAAAATGACATGCCGATTTTACCCCCACCACCGCGAAAAGTTTTGTTTCGAGAAAGTATAGTCTCGGCGAGCTCGGGCCAGCAGACGACAGGGCTGTCAATGTACTTGTCCCGAGACTCTACCGAGTCTCTTGATGGCGGCACCACCTATTGTTGTGTCGATATGGTTGAACGGTGATTTTTTGTTTTTCCAATTATTCTTTAAATATACAAGCAATCGTATCAAATTACGACTTCAAACCACGTCCACTGGTAATAGAACCTGTGTCTCAAATTTGGTCAAGTAATTTTTCGCCGTTTCAACAAACATTCTGCTTGAAAAATTCGTGAAAATCAGCTGATCGCGGTCAAACGCATAACTCCCGGCTTTTGCCCGAGTGGGCAGTCGGGAGTCAAAAAATGGACCGAAAAGCTTGACTGATCTGGATAAAGAAACTGGGAAAATAAATAACGACATTAAAATTGTTTGAGATTGAACGATGAGTTTGAGTTGCCGGGTGTTAAAGGACCGTGACAACGATGGAAAATAAAAGACGTCGACACGAACGCGTGGTTGAGTGCACGAAAACCGTTTGTCAGATTTATTGAGATAGTCTTAGAGTACAAATTGTGATGATAAAATATATAATCATGAGAACTAATAAATTATTAGAATTCTTGGAATTCGATTGAGTATCGTTGATAAGAGTTTCGGAGACTCGATTGTTTACCGTATGAGTAAATAGCATGATTAGAATTCTTGGAATTCGATTGAGCCCGATAGTATAGGTGAGAGGTGTACGCTACGCGCCGCGACGAATAATGATGATGATTCGCGTACGTTGAGCTCCACTTGAGAAATTTCTAGAGGTTCGATCGCGTAACGTACAGAGAAAATGATTGTAGATGAGTTCACTGATTTGTAAGATCAGTGAGATAAAAATCCACTGAATTGATAAGTCTCTTTTGAGACGATTGCTAATCGTAATTGAATTGATAAGTCTCTTTTGAGACGATTGCTAACCGTAATTGAATTATATGAATTACAACCGCGATTAACAATGATAGAGAGCCGTGAGATATGTACGAATGCACGTGGCTTGGCACAACCACGTGTTGAGCAGAGTTCGAAATGATGATGTACTCTTTTATTGATGATTGCGCACCGTTGCGACAACCTGAGTTGAATGAGTGAATCCAAAAAAGGTGATTAAAAACCGTGAGAATGAGAATGAGTGCTCTTTTCAGCATTAAAAATGAGGAAAGCTGCGTTAATGAGTTCGCGCGTGGTCACGCGTGGCTCGGACCGGTCGAGACTAGACGAAGACAGAGATAAGACTGATTAAAATGGCCCCATTGGCCACTGGCCGGCACGAAGCCTTCGCTCTCGTTGTTGAGCGCGACGCTTTCGTGTCGACGATAGAGCGCCCAGGAGGTGCTGCCCCGACGTGAGTCGCACGAGAAGCTCGCGTCGCTTGTAAGGCGATGCGGATTCCCGAACAAAAATAATGATGTCACTATAAAGCTAATGAGGAGGACTTCCGTTTCCGGTGACAGAGGGGAAACAGTGAAAAAGCATGGTGCGGGAATTAAAGGGAAGAAGGGAAAGAAGACAGTGTTGGGAGAGAAAGGGAGAGTGGAAAAGTGGGGGAGAGGGGTGGTAAGTGTGTGGAGGGTAAAAAGGAAAAAGGGGACAGTGGGGAAAAGTGAAAAAACAGAAGATAAAAATAGGTCGAGAAAATTTGGAGGTTAGAGGGCTCAAGCGTGAAGTAGGAAGAGAATGAGAAGGGAGGAGCTGGGGGAACGATAGCGAGGTGGTGTAAGGCGAAGGGGGCGACGTGCGGAGTACTGAGAAAGTAGTGAGGAGATAGGTAAGGTAGAGTGGGATCGGTAAGGTAGAGTGGGATCGGTAAGGTAGGAAGGAAAGGATAAAGGGGGAAAGAGGGAAGGAGAGGGAAGGAAGTGGTTAACAGGGAGATGGGCGAACAGAGTAAGAAAGGAATGGGGGAAGGGGTGTCGAGAGTGAGGAGCTTGGAGGGAAGAGAAAGAGCGAGTAGTGTAGGGAACATAATGGAGGCGATTCTAGCGGGGGATAGGAAGAAGAGGGAAAGGAAGGAGAGTATGGTGAGAGAGGAGGAAGGTGAGGATGCGGATGCGTTCAAGAGAAGCAAAAAAGTGGGAAGGTCGCCGGAGAAAGAGGAAAAAGAGGCGGATGGGATAGTAAGAAGGGTGGCGGAAATGATGAAAGATTTGTTGAAGCAGGAGTTGAGGCAAGAATGTGGGAAAATAGAGTGTAGGATGGACAGATGGGCGGAGGAGGTGAGAAAAGAGCATGAGGAGATGAGAAGGCAGTGTGGTGAGGAGAGGGAAATGTTCAAAAAGAAAATAGAGGAGTTGGAACGAAAAGTAAAGACACTGGAGAAGGAAAGAGGGGAGGGGGAAGTGGGTGGGGAGAAGATGGAGGGGAGAATGAGGGAGGTAAAAAGAGAATTGGAGAGAAGAGTAAGGGAGGAAAGGAGAAATAATATAGTGGTGAGAGGGGTGAGAATGAGGGAAGGGGTGGAGTGGGGGAGGGAAATAGAGAAGATTTGGGAGAGCTTAGGAGTGGAAGGAGGCAGGAAAGAGATGAGAAGAGTAGGGAGGGTGGTTGAGGGAAGGAGGGGGATGGTGTTAGTAAGGCTGGAGAGTTGGGAGAAGAAGATGGAAATAATGAAGGCGAAAGTGAAGTTGAGAGGGAACAGAGAAAGGATCGAGGATGATTTGACAAAGGAGGAAAGGAGAGTAAAATGGTTAATTGAGGGGCAGGCGTACGAGGAGAGGAAGAAAGGAAAAAGGGTGAGGGTAGGATATATGAGGATGTGGGTGGATGGAAAGGTTTTGGTGTGGAACGAAGGAGAGGGGAGATGCACAGATAGTGTGGGAAACGAGTAAGGAGAGGGGCCGGGGGTGAGGCAGGGGAAGCGGGAGAAAGTAGGGGGAAGACGGTGCAGGATGATGAAACAGAAACGGTATATAAAGTGGGCTTTTGGGATGTGACTAGAGTAATGAATAAAGATGAGGAGTTTTGGGAGGGTATAAAGGGTTGGGACGTGGTGGTAATGTTGGAAACGTGGGTGACGGAGGAGGGGTGGGAGGCGATAAGGGAAGGATGGAAGAGAGGTTTTAGGTGGTTGATACAGGGAGCGAAGAGAGGGAGAGGAAAGGGAAGGTCGAAGGGAGGAATGGCGTTAGGGGTGAAGGAGGAGATCGAGGACGAAGAAGGGGATGAAGAGCGGGGGGAGGAAGGGTGGATGGAAAGAAGGGTGAAGTTGGGGACGGAGTGGTGGATGATTGTTGGGGTTTATGTAAACGGGGACATGGAGAGGAAAAAGGAGATGATGAGCCGGTGGATGGAAAGAGCGGGGGGGGGGAAGTGGTGATTGGGGGGGATATGAACGTGAGAACTGGGAAGGAAGGAGGAGGCTGGGACGGATGGGGAGCAGGGGCGAGGGAGGTAGTGAGGAGATCAAGGGATGAAATAGTGACGAAGGAAGGGAGAGAATGGTGTAAGTATGTGAATGAGAGAGGATGGAGGGTAGTGAATGGAAGTGTGGAGGGGGATAGGGAGGGAGAGTGGACTTTTATGGGGGGAAGGGGTAAGTCGGTAATTGATTATGTAATAGTGGGGGAGAAAGGGTGGGAAAGAGTAAGGAAATTGGAAGTGGTAGGTAGGGTGGACTCGGATCACATGCCGGTGGTAGTGTAGCTGAAGGGGAGGAGGGGTAGAGGAAGAGAGAGGAAGAAAGGGGTGGGGAAGAGGAACGAGGGAAGAGGGGTGTGGACGGAGAAGGGAGTGGAGAAGTTCCAAGAGGAATTTGGGGGATGGGAGTGGACGTCAGAGGGGGTAGAAGAAGGATGGGAGGAAATGAGGGGGAGAATAAAGAGAGCGATGAGGAAGTCGGAGGAAGAAAGAGTGGAGGGGTAGAGGGGGGGGGGTGGTGGGATGAGGAATGCAGAAGGGCAAAGGAGGAGGCGAGGAGGGAATTGGAAAGGTGGAAGAGAGAAGGCATAGGAGAGGAAAGTTACAGGGAAGAGAAGAGGAAGTTCAGGAGAATATGTAAAGAAAAGAAAAAATGAAGGAGAGGGAAAGATGGGAAAGAGAGATAGAAGGGATAAGGACGGAAGGGCAGGTATGGGAGGTGGTTAATAGGGGGAGGAGGAGGAGAAAGGGGGTGAATAAAAAGATAAGAAGAGAGGAATGGGATAGGTTCTTCAGAGAGGGGCTAGGAGGGGTAACGGAAAGAAGGATGAGGCCGGGGGAAAGAAGGAGGGAAGGAGAGGGAGGGGAGGAAAGTGAGATAACTATGGATGAGGTGAAGAAGGCGATAAGAAAGTTAAAGGGCAGAAAAGCGATGGGGGAGGATGGGATTCCGAATGAAGTGTGGAAGTACGGGGGTGAAAGAGTGGTGAATAGTTTGAAGAGGATGTGTGAAAGGGTATGGAAAGGGGAAGGGTGGCCGGAAGGGTGGAAGGAAGGGATAGTGGTGCCAGTGGTAAAGAAGGGCGAAGGGAAAAGGGTAGAGGAGTACAGGGGGGTAACGCTGACGCAAACGGCATACAAGGTGTACGTAGGGATTCTGGCAGAAAGATTAAGGAAGGAGGTGGAGGGGAAAGGGATGATGCCAAGGAGTCAGGCAGGATTCAGGGAAGGAGTAGGGACGATGGACAATGTGTATGTTTTGAACTATTTGTTAAACAGGGAGATAACGGGAAAGGGGGGGAGGTGGTGTTGCTGTTTGTGAATCTGAAGGCGGCGTTTGATTCGGTGGATAGGAAGAAGCTGGAAGAGAGTATGAGGAAGAGAGGGGTGAGGAAAGGGCTAATAGAGAGGTGTGGGGAGGTGTTGAAGGAGACGTATGCGAGGGTGAAGGTGGGAGGAGAGAAAGGAGAAAAGTTTTGGACGGAGAAAGGGGTTAGGCAAGGGTGTCCGCTGAGCTCGCAGCTATTTACGCTGCTGCTGGCGGACATGGATGAGGAGTTGGAAAAAGGGAGGTGGGGAGGGGTGAAGTTGAGGGGGGGGGAAGGTGTATTCGTTGGCATACGCGGACGACGTGGTATTGCTGGCGAAGGACGAGGATGAGATAAGGGGGATGATGAGGACGTTGGAGAGGTATATAGAGGGGAAAGGGTTGGAGGTGTATACGGGAAAAACAAAGGTGATGCGGTGCAGGGTGGGAGGGGGAAGGAAAAGAAAGGTGGTATGGCAATGGGGAGGTTAGAGGATAGAAGAGGTGAGTAGGTATACGTATTTGGGGTATGTAGTGAGAGCGAATGGAAGCCAGGAGGAGCAGGTGGAGGAGAGAGTGATGAAGGCGGCGAAGATATTGGGTAAGGTGTGGGGGATTGGGAAAAATAGGTTTGGTAGCGATTGGGGAAGGAGGGTATGGCTATTTGATAAGTTGGTGTGGTCGGTGGTGTGTTATGGAGTGGAGATATGGTGGTGGAAGGGGAGGGAGATAGTGGAGAGGCTGCAGGAGAGGTATTTAAGATGGGTGTTGGGGGTGTCGAGAAAGGTAGCGGGGTACATGGTAAGGGAGGAGTTGCAAAGGGATATGCTGGAGGTGAGAGCAGGGATGAGAGCGTGGGGATATGAGAGAAGATTGGAGATGGGGAAGGGTGGAGAATTGTCGAGAAGATGTAGAGAGGAGATGAAGGGAAGGGCAGGAAGAATGCAAGAGGCAGGAGGTTGGGAAAAGGAAAGGGAGGAGTTGGAGGAGGAGGTGGAGAGGAGATGGAGGTGCGGGGAGATGAAGGGGGAGGATGTAGTGAAGGCGGAGAGAGAAAGGCAGGAGGAAGGGAGATGGGAGAAAATAGTGAGATCAAGGAGTAATAAGGATTATAAGTTTATAAAGGAAAGAGGGGTGCCAGGGTACTTGAAAAAGGGATGGAAAGAGGAGAGGTGGGGGAGGGTGGCTAGGTTCAGGTTAGGGGATGAGATGAGAGGGGGGGTACTGGGAGCAGGGGGAAGGGAGGGAGTGTAGGGTGTGCGCGGGCAGGAGAGAAACGTTGGAGCACGTGATGGAGGAGTGTACGGGATGGGGGGCGGAGGAGGGAGGGCAAAGTATGAGGGGCGAGGTGCTGGGAGGGGAGGGTCAAGGTGAGGAGTGGATGAAGAAGATTGAGGAATGGAGAAGGTAAAAAGAGAGGGAGTAGAAAGGTGCAGCGGAAACGGAGGTCGGTTGAGGAGTGCGAAGGTGGAAAAGGATGGAGGAATGTGTGAGGGTGTGAATGGGGTATGTTTCTCTCTCTCTTGAAATGCGTGTGTGCGAGGGATAAGGAAAAATGTAAATAGTCTAAGAATAGGATAAGGAAATGCGGAAATGTAAATAGAATAAGGAGGAAATGTAAAGGAAGTCGAGCTGTAACCCGAAAGGGAAAATAAAGGCAATTATTATTATAAAGCTAATGAGCACTCACTTATTTAATTCAATTTTTATTATTTTCACTAACACGTATACAATAATTGCGTATTGTTATCGTCATAAAAAAAATTAAATTTCTGATCCAAAAGAAAATTCTAAATTATAGGCTACAACTTATATTTTTCGTAGCGGAGTAATCACAACACTTTATAAATACTCATGAAAAACAATTAATTGAATCGAATAAATTCAATGCTCAACATTTAATTTATATAAAGATTTGTGATTTGATTAGAAAAGTAAAAAGGAAAATACGAAACGTATACAGCAGAGGAAAAACACACAACACCTCTCCTCAGATATCCCGACACATGGATATCCGCGGAGCACAACACAACACAAATTTACACATAAAACACTCCCGAACTGATCGATCAATGTCAAACAATAAGAAATCTCATTGTTTTATAATTATTAATAAAAATAGACGCGGTCTGGCGCAGCCTCGTAAACACACGGGCGCAGACATATTGAAACTGCTGTCGACGGACGTCTCGTAGATCGAGCGACCGAGGTGACAAAGCGAATAGCGGCGAAACTCGTTACCACGTTCGCTGCGTTGGGGCCGATTTGACAAATTATTTATCAAAACAAGAATTGTCTGAAAAAAATTATCGCAAACAATTGTTAACGAATTGGAAATAAAAGTTATGTAAAAATTTTCTTTATTCAATTTTCAATTTTTTTCTATCACGGTAATGGGAATTTTCACCTTCAAATCCTCTCTTTGTACGTTTTCATTGTTGATGACGACTTCAATTGCCCTTTTTTCAACAATATCTTCATCGCTAGCCCTGAAGGCCTCAAGATAAAATGAACGAACCATGGTCTTTTGTATGAATCTTGGATGATGTGTAAACTTTTGATTCAAATTGAACGGTTCATCCGTGGCGTTTATTGATCTTTTAACCATTCACCAGTGGTAATTTGAATATTTCACCAATAAATAGTAGCTTACGATGGTGTGATGCATTTTATTGCGGACAATACAAGTTTTCGATATACAATTTTAACGTTAGACATGTTTGTACCATCAGCATATAATCTTTAAAAATGTACCAACAAAGTAACTAAAAAATTTGAACTGAAATCCTATAGCCATCAAAACAAGATTGAGGCAAGTTTTTGAGAAAAAAGACGTGATATAAAACCTAAAAGTTCCCCTAGGGGAAAAAGGTTGGTACAAGTACATTGATGGTTCCTTGTTTCCTGATAATATCGAAAAAATTGTGAAAAAAAATTTTGAAAATAAAAGATGTGTAAAAAAAATTCCATAAAAAAAATCATGAACCTTGCTGAAAATGATTTTACCACAATTGAAAAAAAAAATTACAAATCAGCGAAAAACTTTATATTAAAAATGAATATATAAACTTTTAGTTATTTTGTGAAGTTGAAAAAAATTAACATAAAACGTGAGAAAATTTTGAATACTCCACTCGAAAACATTTTGGACGTAAAAAACCTAAAAATCTCACTTGAATACATTTTAAAAACCAATGCCCCATTCTTTTCATATTATTTTAAAGGGGGAACGATTCAGTGAAAGCTGCGTACAGCATTGAAATTTATTATATCATTCCGAGGCCAAGTATTTATTGGTAATTAGGAATATTTATTCCAACAGGACGCATCAGGAACTTGAAACCGTTCTAATGAATCAAAAAAGTTGACAAGTTACGTGCAGTACTAAAATTTATGATATCATTCCGAGGCCAAGTATTTATTGGTAATTAGGAATATTCATTCCTACAGGACGCATCAAGAACTTGAAACATTTGCGATTTCGCCTCTCTTCGCGCTTTATCGTGGTTTTCGGGTTCTTGCGGTATTCCGCATTTTCTCGCGGTTTTTGCCGTTTCGCGGATTTACTCTGTCTCGCATTTTTTTTGCTGTCTCTCGGTCTTACGCTGTCTCGCATTTTTTTTCTGTCTCGCGGTTTTACGCTGTCTCGCGTTTTTTTGCTGTCTCGCGGTTTCACGCTGTCTCGCGTTTTTTTGCTGTTTCGCGGTTTTACGCTGTCTCGCGTTTTTTTGCTGTCTCGCGTTTTTTTGCTGTCTCGCGGTTTTTCGTAGTCTATTGTAATATTTGTATAATTATATGTGTATGTAGGTATGATTATTCATTGAAAATTATAACCGTCATACTCGGGGGGCTCCATCCCCCGAACCCCCTCGGGAGCTCTACCTCTTCTCCCCCTGCCGGGGGCTACGCCCCCTGCGACCCCCTTAGCCCGGGTTTGTATATAATTGTATATGTGTGGTTTTCGGTCTTGTTCCATTACTTCCGCGGGAGGAGAGTAGATCCTCCCATGGAGGGGGTTCGGAAAGTAGACATATGAAACGTAATTGGATTTCGATAATATAATTTTCTGATTATAACGCTAGAGAAATCCTTTTACTGATGTTTATTCCGTGGCCAGCCGAATCTATATTTAGATTATAGGTCAGTGACCGGGCCAGCTGGATAGGAGTTGTTTGTAGACAGGCACTTGTGTTGTGAAGAAGGTAGGCAGAACCTCAGGTACGCATCGGCAAATCTGTTTATCAACAGTATGTGACAGCGTTTATTTTCATCATCGGTTAGGATGTGTATTGAGGAATGGATATTATACTTATATAAGGTGTTACGAGACTCGTGATCTTTCCTTTTAATAATTTCTATTTTTATAATATTTATCGTTCCTTTTTCTTATGTGATAATCAAACGCAATGTTGAGAGACACAGAGGAAAAAGGAATATGATTTGATTTCTTTATTGAACGATAATCAAGCGCTATGCTGAGATACGTTAAATAAAGAATTCTTTTTTTTTTAATTTTATTATAATTGAATTTCATTAATAATTAATGGCTTGGGCTATGCCGAGAAGTACTTAGTGTCTATAATGGCCTGTGCTATGCCGAGAGTTTACTTATCATCTAAGGTGTCCTGGGCTGTGCCGAGAAGATTCTTAATAACTAGATTTGGCCTGGGCTATGCCAAGAGAATATCGTATTAACTGGACGCTATGCCAGGATATACGATATTTTTGAGGAATGGGATGGGCTTTCCCAAGGAAACGTATTTAGCTGGACGCTATGCCAGGATATACGTTTTTGTAAGGAGCGTAATAGCCAGTGCAATACTGGGAGATACGCAGTGATCTGGTATTTGGAAGAATAGGTATAAGAAGAATAACTCCCGAGTGTCGAAAGTGTCGCCTTATCAAGAGACTCGGTAGAGTCTCGGGACAAGTACATTGACAGCCCTGTCGTCTGCTGGCCCGAGGCTCGCCGAGACTATACTTTCTCGAAACAAAACTTTTCGCGGTGGTGGGGGTAAAATTGGCATGTCATTTTATTGAATTACGAAGCTCAGAAGCAATTGAGGAACTTAAAAATTGAACTTTTAGCTAATTATGAAATTCTCTTTCGATTGCGCCCAAAATCAGCATGATCGGTCGCGTAATTGCTGAGAAAAAACTTTGCACGGGCTCAAGATTATGCAAAAGTGACTAACACATTCAAGAATTGACGTGTCTGTATATAACACCATCAGAGGCATTTTGATGCCTCTCGAGTTTCTGATTGGTTGGTCTGACGCACGCATACTCAGTGAATTCAGACGTATTGGTGAAACGTAGCAGCCTACACAGCAGCATGAAAAAATTCGAAAAAAGGATAGACGGGTGTCAGTGTCATAATAAAATGAAACCAGCCGCGGTTTGATAAAAAGTACAGTTAATGAGTGATAAAAAATAATAGAAAAAATAAACGTTCTTTAGAAATCACGGTTATGTTGTTGCAGTGAACTTTTACACCGTGTTATAATCCGTATCCCGATTAACCTTTTACACCGAGAGAAATGAATCGTTATCAACAAATTTTTTGTTGGGTCTATCTATTTATTTTATTAAAATTGGTGGTGTGGTGTCATAATATTAAGAAAACCTGACGTACATAATAAACATCAAAAAAGTTATTCAAGTGCCATCAATATTTAAAAGCGTTTTTATTACCCAGCTGCGATAAATCTAGGTTAACCTAAAACTTGGAGTCAGAAATTTCATTTCGGGAACCCGCAATTATTGTATATATGTATTGATTTATTGATGAATTCGAATAAAAAATCACAATAAATGTGTGCTGATTATATTTATTGTTTCATCATTATCTATTGAACTGTCATATTTTTTAACTCCAGACTGCCCGCAGGTCAAGTTTCACCAGTTTGCTGGAAAATGTGTTTGCTATGCAATTATACTTCTTTGCTTCCACTGCGGCAACATAAGTTGAAAGATTTGTTACAAAAAGACTTTAGTTGCTCGTTAATTGACAGGATAAAATTGTTTCTCATTGTGACCTAATGAATACACCAGAACTTTAAAAAATATTTTGGGTTCAGTGTATGCCAAATTATTCACTTTCCGCTCCGATTGTGTATAATGATATCTAAAAGTTGTTTTGAAAAGTCTTCGGGTGCTTTTTTTCTGAGAGTATCAAAATTGGTATCGGTGAGATGCAGCGAGCACCTACAAAGTTTCACAACTTTATGAAGCGACCAGTACATTGAGTTTTCCCATTTTCCATCTCTTATTGTAGAATTATTGATTTATGAATTCATAACAAAAAGTCTTTGAATGCTTACTTTTCGATGAGCTCAAAATTTTGTCTGCGACTAGCCACGGAAACGACAGAAATTACTGAATTTCGTTGGACTCAATGTGCACTATGTTCATTCACTTTCCTTTACTACATGTGTCATTAGGAATTTGAACAAAATATTTCAGGAAGTCATCACCGGGTACTTTTTCTTCAGTAGGATCAAAATTCTGTCATCGGTATGCAGCGGATGCCTATAAAGTTTAGAATTTCTGCGAAGCGACATGTGTACCAAGTATTTCCACTTTCTGGCTCCAACTGTGACATATGAATTGGAAAACTTGTTATAAATATCTTCAGCGGCTTGTTCTTGAACAGCTAGGATCGAAATTGCTGTCTTTGAAACCCCATCGTCGATGCCTGAAATAGTTTTGAATTCTGTTGGACTTGAAGTACGCTGTGTTTTTTTGCTTTTCTTCTTTAGTACTGGCATGAACAATTGGAAAAGTAGTTTCAAATTGTTTTCCGCTGTTTTTATTCTATTAGTATCAAAAACTAGATAAGTAGAATGCAGCGGACACCTGCAAACTTTGGAAATTTTTTGCAGCGACAAGTGTGCTAAGTATTTCCGCTGTTCAGATTTGATTGTGGTAATGAGAGTTTGAAAAACTATTATAAAAAGTCATCAGAGGCACATTTTTGGATGGGATTGAAATTTCTGGCTTGAAAACGGAAGTTGTTTCGGGGGAAGTCTTCGGATACACTTTTTCTGATGATATGAAAAATTCTGTAATCAGAATGCAACGAATACATACAACTTTTGAAAATTTCTTGAAGCAACATATGAAGCATTGGAATACAGCGGATACCTGCAAACTTGGACATTTCTGTGAAGCGGCTTGTGTGCCAAGTGTCTTCACTTTTTAGCTTCAACTATGGCAAATGAATTAAAAAATTTGTTACAAATGTCATCGGCTACTCATTTTCGTTAAGCTTGGAGTGCGCTGTATTTTTTAGCTCACCCTCTTGAGTTCTGGCATACTTAATTCAAAAAGTCTTTCGCTGCCTTTTTTCTGTAAGTATCAAAAAGTAGATAATTGGAATGCAGCAGATAACTGCAAACTTTGATAATTTCGTGAAGTAACATGTGTACTATTTGTAAGTATTTCCACTTTTCATCGTTGATGGTAGTATTATGATATTCAAATATGATCACAAAATGTCATCGGAAGAACATTTTTGGATAGAATACGAATTTCCGTCTTCAGAAAATGATGAATCTATCAAAATGTTTCCAATTTTGTTAGATCAAGTGACCATTATGATTTGTCACCCTTCGACTTCTATTTTGGCAAAATGAATTAAAAAATCGGTTTCAGCAATCAATCATCGCTCTTTTTCCGGAAGTATCAAAATATGTATCATCGGAATGCAGCAGATTTTTGGCTTCGATTCGGCATAATAAATTGAAACATTTTTTATGTTCAATAAGTTCCTTCCATGGTCGCTATGGTTCTGGTTGCATTGAGATTTGTGCGAGACTAATGCAACTGATACAACTGTCCTTATGTGATAGTTTTAATGACTTAATTTAATTGCTAAGGTAGGATTCTGGTTTAAATTTGTCCGCATTGCCTAATATGTTGTTTTGGAGTACCCATAAAATTCTGCTATAACTCTTTGAAACTCAACGAGAATATGATAAAAACTGACACCTCTTATTCTCATTGTATTCCTTCAAAGGTAATGAAGAATATCAAGACATTACCTCGTTGTTGACAAAAAGTAAAATTATTATTTTTTTTTTTTATAATTTCGTGAAAAAAAGAGTTTTTATCCTGAAATTGGATGTCAGATGTTAGAAGCCGAAATTAATATCTCGCCTAAAAATCAAAATTCTCCCATGCTTTTCCATCTCAAAGGGGCAACAGAAACAAAAGTTGCAGAAAAAAATTCCAATCTTTCTTGAGACAAGCCAAAGTAACGTAATTTCATCTACAATTCCGTGAAAAAACGAGTTTTTATCCTGAAATTATATGTTACAAGCCGAAATTCATATCTCGCTTAGAAATCAAGAATCTCCCATGCTTTTCTGTATCGAAGGGGCAAAAGAAACTAAAGTTGCATGGAAAAAATCACAATCGCCTTGGAGACAAGCTAAGGTAACGTTTTTTCAATAACAATATCGTGAAAAAACGAGTTTTTATCCTAAAATTGGATGTTACAAGCCGAAATTCATATCTCGCCTGAAAATCAACATTCTCCCATGCTTTTCCGCCTCGAAGGGGCAAAAGAAACTAAAGTTGTAGGGAAAAAATCCCAATCGCCTTGGAGACAAGCTAAGGTAACGTTTTTTCAATAACAATATCGTGAAAACCGAGTTTTTATCCTGAAATTGGATGTTACAAGTTGAAATTCATATCTCGGCTGAAAATCGAGATTCTCCCATGCTTTTCCATCTCGAAGGGGCCAAATAACCTGAAGTTGCTGAAAAAATTTCCTCCATGCCCGGGTGAAAAAACAAGGCTATGTTTTTTCACTTCCAATTTAGTGCAAAAACGAGTTATTATCCTGAAGTTGAATGTTACTAGCCGAAATTCATATCTCACCTGAAAATCGAGAATCTTCCATGCTTTTTCATCTCAAAAGGG
Source organism: Campoplex capitator (assembly GCA_037576405.1). Taxonomy (NCBI): domain Eukaryota; kingdom Metazoa; phylum Arthropoda; class Insecta; order Hymenoptera; family Ichneumonidae; genus Campoplex; species Campoplex capitator. The sequence goes on from JARBWI010000022.1 coordinate 290,962, forward strand.
CAAAAGAAACTAAAAATGCAGTAAAAAATCCTTATCGCCCTGGAGACAAGCTAAGGTTACGTTTTTTTCATTTATCATTTTCATTTTTCAATGTAGCATGTTAACTTGAATCTTATCGATAACCTCAGTCGTTACTCGTGTCAACTTGCAGAGAGGGCTCAACTACGGATGAACTAGTAACGAATTTGCAAGGGTTGAGATGTGGATTAGACCTCTTTGGGATACCATGTTTAAAAAAACGCGCCTGGAACTCTACCTCTTTGGTGGAGCGGAAAAACTTCGCGATATACAATTTTTACGTTAGGCATGTCTGTACCATGAACATAGAATCTTTAAAAATGTACTAACATAATAACCCATAGAAATTTAAACCAAAATCTTATTATCATCAAAAAAAGGTTCAGGAATTTTTGAGAAAAAAGCTGTGATATCAAACCCAAAAATTCCCCTAGGGAAAAAAAAGGTGGGGACAAGTACATTGATGGTCCCTCGTTTTCTGATGATATCAAAAAAGTATAAAAAAATTCCATAAAAAACATCATGAACCTTACTGAAAGTGATTTCAGCTCAATTGAAAAAAAATCATAATTCAGCAAAAAACATTATTGAAAAAATTTAAAACTATAAATCTGTAATTATTTTGTAAAGTGAAAAAAATTCTAATGAACCGTGAGAAAATCTTAAATACACCACTCGAAAACATTGCAGACGTAAATAACCAAAAAATTTCACTTGAAAACATTTTAAAAACCGATGCCCCACTCTTCTCATCTTATTAAAAAGGAGGAATGATTAAATGAATTGAAAAACTTTCTATCTAAGTTACGTACAGCATTAAAATTTATGATATCATTTCGAGGCCAAGTATTTATTGGTAATTCGGAATATTCATTCCTATGGGATGCATGAAGAACTTGAAAGAGTTCTACTAATAAATCTAAAAAGTTACCAAGTTACGTGCAGTACCAAAATTTATGATATCAACTCGAGGCCAAGTATTTTTTTAGTAATTCGGAGTATTCATTCCTACGGGACGCATCAGAAACTTGAAAAAGTTCTGAAGAATCAAAAAAGTTACTATCTAAGTTGAGTCCAGCACTAAAAATAATCATATCAATTCGAGGAGAAGTATTTTATTAATAATTCGCAATTTTAACATTATGAAATTATGTTCTCATAAGGGTTGAGAATACTCGTCTGGCTCAGAACGTTTTATCGAAATGACTAGAAAATCAACAACCATAAAAATCCCCAAAATCTTGCTTTCCGACAATTAGAACGATACCAACCCATTTTTTTCAACATATTCTGATCCAAAGAGCAGTGAAGTCATGAATAACTTTTCGACAGCAGAAACTTATCAGGAATCTTCCTGCCTATGACTTTTTGATAAAATGGCTAATCCAAAAAAATCACATCGAAGGGGAAGTCATTTGTTACTTTATGGTGGTAGAGACTTATAAGAAAATCGATTCGTCTCCGACTTTTAGGATCCCCTGATATTATTCACAACATTCGACGTCGATTGGATCGGTACAAATTATGTTTAAATACGTGTTGAAAGTACTTGTCCGGCCCATCACTTTTTTAACTCCCGACTGCCCGTAGGGCAAAAAGACGGGAGTTATGCGTTTCACTGCGATCAGTGGGTGGGGGGATATTCCTTTGTCGCCAGTTTTCTCGGAAACTATGATAATTGTCTTGACCAATTTTTGGCATAACTTTCTATATGTGGTGGACAGTGTTCTTATTTATAGTATGTCCAATTTCTTCGCGAACTTTTTTGTTTATTTAACTTTCATGTTATACATCATTTGAACATATCGCAACATGACCATAATTCGATCATCGACTACTTCACACTGTTGTGTGTTGCTAGTTTCACTCCAACGTGCCAAACGATGTTTGTGTCGAGTCGAAATCGCTAAACGTGTCAAAGTGGTCACATCAAGCGATAACGTGAAAAAGTCACATGGAAATTGTTCTCGAACATAACCTCCGAATAAAAACAACAGAGATAAAAAAATTAATTCTGATGAGAGTTCATTAAAAAAATGCACAAAGGTGGCTGAAAGTTTCAGAAAGTGAAATGGAATTTTTTTGTTATTGTTATTTGGATTTAGGTTCAAAAATTTTGGAAAAAATGAAAGAGAAAAAAATAGTGAACAACGTACAAACATTTTTTTATTTTTTAATTAATTTTGGTCCTAGGTTCAACAATTTTGTTATTATTAATTTTGGCCCTAGGTTCAACAATTTTGGAAATGAGGGAAAAAAAAACAATGAACAACGTACAAACATTTTTTTTAAATTATTTTTTTTATTAATCATTCGATTATAGCGATGAAGGTTCAAATACAATTAAATAATATTTAACGAGAAAACTTTAAATTTGAAATGGAAAGAAAAATTATATCAATCTAAAAAAAAAGAAAATATCAAATTTGAAACGAAAAAAATATCAATACAAAAACGAAAGCTTTGGCTTCAAAAGTGATCAGAGATAAAGAATAGAAAAGAAAAACCTTGAGCTCGTTAGAGATTTAAAAAAAAAATTCAATTCTGAGGTTTTGTTGATCCCATAGCGCGGAAAAGAGTTGCAAACGCACCGCAAATTTTTTGCGTTTCATTCAGTTTGTGCGATTTGCGTCCACGCCAGTTTTTATTATTCGGTTTGCGCCCGCGCCCGTTTTCATTTGGCTCGTTTTTTTTTTTTTGGATATACTTTTCATGTGTGACAGACAGTGTTCTTAGACATAGTTTGTTCAATTCTATTGCAAATTCGCTAAAATAATTAGGAATCATTAATATTCACATTCAAACGCATTTTGCCATATCGAAAGGGGATGTCGACCTTATAAGGTCATGCTCGACTATCGCCAACTTCACACCGTTGTGCGCTGCTAATTTCAATCCGAACCGACGCGCGTCTGTCGCGTCTGTCTTTAAAAAGTGTGAAATAAAAAAATGTTTTGAAAAAACATAAAAACTCCCGACTGAAAAACTCCTTCACTTAAAGAAAACAGTATTAAACTTTAAAAAGTCTGAAATAAAAAAAATAGATGTCGGGATTTTCGTCTGGAGATGTTTCTAACCGAATCATTGAATAAGAAGTAAAGACATCTCCCGACGAAAATCCCGACATCTATTTTTTTTATTTCAGACTTTTTAAAGTTTAATACTGTTTTCTTTAAGTGAAGGAGTTTTTCAGTCGGGAGTTTTTATGTTTTTTCAAAACATTTTTTTATTTCACACTTTTTAAAGACAGACGCGACAGACGCGCGTCGGTTCGGATTGAAATTAGCAGCGCACAACGGTGTGAAGTTGGCGATAGTCGAGCATGACCTTATAAGGTCGACATCCCCTTTCGATATGGCAAAATGCGTTTGAATGTGAATATTAATGATTCCTAATTATTTTAGCGAATTTGCAATAGAATTGAACAAACTATGTCTAAGAACACTGTCTGTCACACATGAAAAGTATATCCAAAAAAAAAAAAACGAGCCAAATGAAAACGGGCGCGGGCGCAAACCGAATAATAAAAACTGGCGTGGACGCAAATCGCACAAACTGAATGAAACGCAAAAAATTTGCGGTGCGTTTGCAACTCTTTTCCGCGCTATGGGATCAACAAAACCTCAGAATTGAATTTTTTTTTTAAATCTCTAACGAGCTCAAGGTTTTTCTTTTCTATTCTTTATCTCTGATCACTTTTGAAGCCAAAGCTTTCGTTTTTGTATTGATATTTTTTTCGTTTCAAATTTGATATTTTCTTTTTTTTTAGATTGATATAATTTTTCTTTCCATTTCAAATTTAAAGTTTTCTCGTTAAATATTATTTAATTGTATTTGAACCTTCATCGCTATAATCGAATGATTAATAAAAAAAATAATTTAAAAAAAATGTTTGTACGTTGTTCATTGTTTTTTTTTCCCTCATTTCCAAAATTGTTGAACCTAGGGCCAAAATTAATAATAACAAAATTGTTGAACCTAGGACCAAAATTAATTAAAAAATAAAAAAATGTTTGTACGTTGTTCACTATTTTTTTCTCTTTCATTTTTTCCAAAATTTTTGAACCTAAATCCAAATAACAATAACAAAAAAATTCCATTTCACTTTCTGAAACTTTCAGCCACCTTTGTGCATTTTTTTAATGAACTCTCATCAGAATTAATTTTTTTATCTCTGTTGTTTTTATTCGGAGGTTATGTTCGAGAACAATTTCCATGTGACTTTTTCACGTTATCGCTTGATGTGACCACTTTGACACGTTTAGCGATTTCGACTCGACACAAACATCGTTTGGCACGTTGGAGTGAAACTAGCAACACACAACAGTGTGAAGTAGTCGATGATCGAATTATGGTCATGTTGCGATATGTTCAAATGATGTATAACATGAAAGTTAAATAAACAAAAAAGTTCGCGAAGAAATTGGACATACTATAAATAAGAACACTGTCCACCACATATAGAAAGTTATGCCAAAAATTGGTCAAGACAATTATCATAGTTTCCGAGAAAACTGGCGACAAAGGAATATCCCCCCACCCACTGATCGCAGTGAAACGCATAACTCCCGTCTTTTTGCCCTACGGGCAGTCGGGAGTTAAAAAAGTGATGGGCCGGACAAGTACTTTCAACACGTATTTAAACATAATTTGTACCGATCCAATCGACGTCGAATGTTGTGAATAATATCAGGGGATCCTAAAAGTCGGAGACGAATCGATTTTCTTATAAGTCTCTACCACCATAAAGTAACAAATGACTTCCCCTTCGATGTGATTTTTTTGGATTAGCCATTTTATCAAAAAGTCATAGGCAGGAAGATTCCTGATAAGTTTCTGCTGTCGAAAAGTTATTCATGACTTCACTGCTCTTTGGATCAGAATATGTTGAAAAAAATGGGTTGGTATCGTTCTAATTGTCGGAAAGCATGATTTTGGGGATTTTTATGGTTGTTGATTTTCTAGTCATTTCGATAAAACGTTCTGAGCCAGACGAGTATTCTTAACCCTTATAAGAACATAAGTTCATAATGTTAAAATTGCGATATATCAATAAAATACTTCTCCTCGAATTAATATGATAATTTTTAGTGCTGGACTCAACTTCAATGGTAACTTTTTCGATTCTTCAGAACTTTTCCAAGTTTCTGATGCGTCCCGTAGGAATGAATACTCCGAATTACTAAAAAAATACTTGGCCTCGAGTTGATATCATAAATTTTGGTACTGCACGTAACTTGGTAACTTTTTAGATTTATTAGTAGAACTCTTTCAAGTTCTTCATGCATCCCATAGGAATGAATATTCCGAATTACCAATAAATACTTGGCCTCGAAATGATATCATAAATTTTAATGCTGTACGTAACTTACAGGAAAGTCTTTCCGCTGACCCCCTTCGATTTCGATGAAATTTAAATATGTTATTCTACATCAAAATCTAAGAGACACGTATTTTTTTTTATCGGCGGAAAAACGTTTCTAGGGGGTGAAATCATCCCTTAAAGTTGAGACCTCCGAGGGGTAGTTTTCAGGTTTCACCTATTTTCACTCGAGATAATCGAATGCACCCAAATGGATAATTTACTTAATGATAAACGATGAAAACTGCAACTGGTTTCATATCGGGGGGTTGCATAGAAAAAAAGTTATAGGGGTTGAAATTCACAAAATCGTTGTAACAAAAAAACTATTGCACCTATCTCGATGGATTCAATTGCACTTTGAAGAGGGCTAAAAAATAGTAGATACGGATTTTTTCGTTTTTCTCGCAAATCAAGTTAAGGGGGTGAACTACCCCTATATATGTCTACATTAAATCTCAATAAAACGGAAGTATTTCTTTTTTTTTTCTTATTTCCTCTCCTCGTGATACGTGTTTTCTTCAAATTCTCAACATCTACATATCAACCGATGGATAGATTTTTCTCGAAGTTACATTTTCATAACTGGTGAAAGTGATAGATCCAAAAGTATGCGTCCAATCTTAATGGTTTGTTTTTTATTCGAAGGCATTTTGAGACTCTCCTAGTTATACTTTGAAGATTCCATTTGAAATTTATTTAAACAATGGATTTGACATAATTGAGCAAGGAAAATTGGAAAAATCGAATTTTTTCGTTGAAATCTCTACCACTCTATCAATTTTTTTATTTTTTGTAACCTTTTACGGTATTTAAACGCATCACCCCATAGTTTGAAAGAATTTCCTCATTTATTTTTTTCCGCAAAAAATTACAGATTGCATAACTTTTACAAATAACAATTTTTTATTAGTTAATAATGAATAAACCACAAGATGAATTTAAAAAATATGCATTTCTTATATTTTTTTACAAAAAATTCGTATATACTGACAAAACCCAAAAATTCCCCTAGGGAAAAAAAAGGTCGGGACAAGTACATTGATGGTCCTTTGTTTCCTGATGATATCAAAAAAGTGTAAAAAAAATTCTATAAAAAAAATCATGAACCTTACTGAAAGTGATTTCAACACAATTGAAAAAAAAGCCACAATTCAGCAAAAACATTATTATAAAAAAATAAAACTATAAATCTGTAATTATTTTGTAAAGTGAAAAAAATTCCAATCAACCGTGAGAAAATCTTAAATACACCACTCGAAAACATTGCAGACGTAAATAACCAAAAAATTTCGATTGAAAACATTTTAAAAACCGATACCCCACTCTTCTCATCTTAATAAGAAGGAGGAATGACTAAATAAATTGAAAAAGTTTCCATCTAACAATAAGTTACGTACAGCATTAAAATTTATGATATCATTTCGAGGCCAAGTATTTATTGGTAATTCGGAATATTCATTCCTATGGGATGCATGAAGAACTTGAAAGAGTTCTACTAATAAATCAAAAAAGTTACCAAGTTACGTGCAGTACCAAAATTTATGATATCAACTCGAGGCCAACTATTTTTTAGCAATTCGGAGTATTCATTCCTATGGGACGCATCAGAAACTTGAAAAAGTTCTGAAGAATCAAAAAAGTTACTATCTAAGTTGAGTCCAGCACTACAAATTATCATATCAATTCGAGGAGAAGTATTTTATTAATAATTCGCAATTTCAACATTATGAAATTATGTTCTTATAAGGGTTGAGAATACTCGTCTGGCTCAGACCGTTTTATCGAAATGACTAGAAAATCAACAATCATAAAAATCCCCAAAATCTTGCTTTCCGACAATTAGAACGATACCAACCCATTTTTTTTCAACATATTCTGGCCCAAAGAGCAGTGAAGTCATGAGTAACTTTTCGACAGCAGAAACTTATAAGGAATCTTCCTGCCCATGACTTTTTGATAAAATGGCTAATCCAAAAAAATCACATCGAAGGGGAAGTCATTTGTTACTTTATGGTGGTAGAGACTTATAAGAAAATCGATTCGTCTCCGACTTTAAGGATCCCCTGATGTTATTCACAACATTCGACGTCGATTGGATCGGTACAAATTATGTTTAAATACGTGTTAAAAGTACTTGTCCGGCCCATCACTTTTTATTCAAATTGCTCATTCAAATCAAGATCAAAGAAATTGATTCATGTGTTAATTTTATGGAATAGTAATACCAGCTGCTACCGCGTCTGTTGACATAAGAAAAAAATTTTCTCCGAATTCCAGGAAACGCTCGTGTCATCAAACTCAACGTTTGACAATGTTTTTAACTGGATCAAATTGTGTCCGTAAATCAACTCGAAAATTTCTTGGAATGCAACGTATTATCAGTATAATGTTCTCAGCAATAGTATAGGTTGTTCTCATGCCGAATAGAATTTTTCCGCCAAAATAAACGACGAGTAAAAAATGCCGTAACTGCAATATAATCTAGGGGCTACCGAATCAAATTGTGTACAAGAATAAACTCGATAATTTCTTAAAATGCGACTTATCATTAGTTTAATGTTCTCAGCAATAGTATTGGTTGGTTCTTATACCGAATAGAATTTGTCCGCTGAAAGAAATGAGGAGTAAAAAATGTCGTCATTACAATATAATCTGCGGGGTTATCATAGACGGTTAGAAATTTTTATTGTGCCGCGTGCATTTTTTCATGGATACACAATAAAATACCTTGTATATTACAGGAAAGACCAGAAAACCTGAAGGTATTTTTCTCAATCCCCTGATTTTTATTCCCCTGATTCAAGAGCCCTGATTTTGATTTGAATGAGCAATTTGAATAAAAAGTGATGGGCCGGACAAGTACTTTTAACACGTATTCAAACATAATTTGTACCGATCCAATCGACGTCGAATGTTGTGAATAACATCAGGGGATCCTTAAAGTCGGAGACGAATCGATTTTCTTATAAGTCTCTACCACCATAAAGTAACAAATGACTTCCCCTTCGATGTGATTTTTTTGGATTAGCCATTTTATCAAAAAGTCATGGGCAGGAAGATTCCTTATAAGTTTCTGCTGTCGAAAAGTTACTCATGACTTCACTGCTCTTTGGGCCAGAATATGTTGAAAAAAAATGGGTTGGTATCGTTCTAATTGTCGGAAAGCAAGATTTTGGGGATTTTTATGATTGTTGATTTTCTAGTCATTTCGATAAAACGGTCTGAGCCAGACGAGTATTCTCAACCCTTATAAGAACATAATTTCATAATGTTGAAATTGCGAATTATTAATAAAATACTTCTCCTCGAATTGATATGATAATTTGTAGTGCTGGACTCAACTTAGATAGTAACTTTTTTGATTCTTCAGAACTTTTTCAAGTTTCTGATGCGTCCCATAGGAATGAATACTCCGAATTGCTAAAAAATAGTTGGCCTCGAGTTGATATCATAAATTTTGGTACTGCACGTAACTTGGTAACTTTTTTGATTTATTAGTAGAACTCTTTCAAGTTCTTCATGCATCCCATAGGAATGAATATTCCGAATTACCAATAAATACTTGGCCTCGAAATGATATCATAAATTTTAATGCTGTACGTAACTTATTGTTAGATGGAAACTTTTTCAATTTATTTAGTCATTCCTCCTTCTTATTAAGATGAGAAGAGTGGGGTATCGGTTTTTAAAATGTTTTCAATCGAAATTTTTTGGTTATTTACGTCTGCAATGTTTTCGAGTGGTGTATTTAAGATTTTCTCACGGTTGATTGGAATTTTTTTCACTTTACAAAATAATTACAGATTTATAGTTTTATTTTTTTATAATAATGTTTTTGCTGAATTGTGATTTTTTTTTCAATTGTGTTGAAATCACTTTCAGTAAGGTTCATGATTTTTTTTATAGAATTTTTTTTACACTTTTTTGATATCATCAGGAAACAAAGGACCATCAATGTACTTGTCCCGACCTTTTTTTTCCCTAGGGGAATTTTTGGGTTTGATATCACAGCTTTTTTCTCAAAAATTCCTCAACCTTTTTTGATGATAATAAGATTTTGGTTCAAATTTCTATGGGTTATTATGTTAGTACATTTTAAAGATTCTATGCTCATGGTACAGACATGCCTAACGTAAAAATTGTATATCGCGAAGTTTATCCGCACCACCACAGAGGTAGAGTTCCAGGCGTGTTTTTTTTTTAACATGGTATTCCCAAAAGGCCCAATTCACATCTCGTCGTTTGCAAACTCGTTGCTAGTTCATCCGTAGATGGACCGTCTCTGCAAGTTGATACGAGTAACGACTGAGGTTATCGATAAGATTCAAGTCAACATGCTACATTGAAAAATGAAAATGATAAATGAAAAAAACGTAACCTTGGCTTGTCTCCAGGGTGATAGGGATTTTTTTCTGCAACTTTAGTTTTTTTGCCTCTTTAAGACGGAAAGGCAAGGGAGAATCTTGATTTTCAGGCGAGATATGGATTTCGGCTTGTAACATCAAATTCCACGATAAAAACTCGTTTTTTCACGAAAGTGTAGATGAAAAAACGTTACCTTGGCTCGTCTCTAGGGTGATTGTGATTTTTTTCCTGCAACTTTAGTTTCTTTTGCCCTTTTGAGATGAAAAAGCATAGAAGATTCTCGATTTTTAGGTGATAGATATGAATTTCGGCTAGTAACATTCAACTTCAGGATTACAATTTTTTTTTTCCACTAAATTGGAAGTGAAAAAATATTGCCTTGTTTTTTCACCCGGGCATGGAGGAGATTTTTTCAGCAACTTTAGGTTGTTTGGCCCCTTCGAGACGGAAAAGCATGGGAGAATACCGATTTTCAGCCGAGATATGAATTTCAGCTTGTAACATCCAATTTCAGGATAAAAACTCGTTTTTTCATGATATTGTTATTGAAAAAACGTTACCTTAGCTTGTCTCCAAGGCGATTGGGATTTTTTCCCTGCAACTTTAGTTTCTTTTGCCTCTTTGAGACGGAAAAGCATGGGAGGATCTTGATTTTTAGGCGAGATATGCATTTCGGCTTGTAACATCCAATTTCAGTATAAAAACTCGTTTTTTCACGATATTGTTATTGAAAAAACGTTACCTTAGCTTGTCTCCAAGGCGATTGGGATTTATCCATGCAACTTTAGTTTTTTTTGCCTTTTTGATACAGAAAAGCATGGGAGATTCTTGATTTTTAGGCGAGATATGAATTTCGGCTTGTAACATATAATTTCAGGATAAAAACTCGTTTTTTCACGGAATTGTAGCTGAAATTACGTTACTTTGGCTTGTCTCCAGAAAGATTGGAATTTGTTGAGAAAATAGTTCTCGTGCGTCGAGCGGCGCATGCGCGGGACTAGTGTTAAGGCGCCATAAGCGCACTGTTTTTCACACCGGCACAGACCGGTAGTTGCTTGTGATCTCTCTTAATAAACACACGTATATCTTTTGTTAGTCTGTATCACGAGTCATTTTATTACTTTCTATTATACCACACCGTTCCTATCTCCTTAACCAGAACTAATCTTAACAGAATTTGTTTTCTGCAACTTTAGTTTCTGTTGCCCCTTCGAGATGGAAAAGCATGGGAGAATCTTGATTTTTAGGCGAGATATTAATTTCGGCTTCTAACATCTAACATCCAATTTCAGGACAAAAACTCTTTCTTTCACGAAATTATTAACCCTTTGAAGCATAGTGACATACTGGTATCCATTGAATTGAAGGAAAACAGAGTTAAAGTAGGTAACATACCAGTATGTCACTATGCTTCAAAGGGTTAAAAAAAAAAAATAATTTCACATCTTGTCAACAACGAGGTAAAGTCTTGATATTTTTCATTACCTTTGAAGGAATACCATGAGAATAAGAGGTGTCAGTTTTTATCATATTCTCGTTGAATTTCAAAGAGTTATAGCAGTATTTTATGGGTACTCCAAAACAACATATTAGGCAATGCGGATAAATTTAAACCAGAATCCTACCTTAGAAATTAAATTAAGTTATTAAAACTATCAAATGAGGACAGTTGTATCAGTTGCATTAGTCTCGCACGAATCTCAATGCAACCAGAAGCATAGCGACCATGAAAGGAACTTATTAAACATAAAAAATTTTTCAATTTATTATGCCGAATCGAAGCCAAAAATCTGCTGCATTCCGATGATACATATTTTGATACTTCCGGAAAAAGAGCGATGATTGCTGAAACAGATTTTTCTATTCATTTTGTCAATATAGAAGTCGAAGGGTAGAAGAACGTAATGTTCACTGAATCTAACAAAATTGGAAACATCTCAATGTATTCTGACATCTCATCGTGTTCTGAAGCCAGAAATTTGTATTCCATTAAAAAATGAGCATCCGATGATTTTTTGTAATCATATTTGAAATCCATAGTACTACAATCAATGATGAAAAGTGGAAATACTCACAAATAGCACACATGTCACTTTACAAAAATGTTAAAGTTTGCATGTATCCGCGGCATTCCAATTATCTACATTTTAATACTTACAGAAAAAAATCAGCGGAAAACTTTTCAAAACTACTTTTCGAATTTAATATGCCAGAACTACACAGGGGGAGCGAAAAAATACAGCGCACTCCAAGCGCAACGAAAATGAGTAACCGATGACATTTGTAACAAATTTTTTAATTCATATGCCATAGTTGAAGCTAAAAAGTAAAAATACTTGGCACACAAGCCGCTTCACAGAAATGTCAAAGTTTGTAGGTATCCGCTGTATTTCAATGAATCAAATTTTGATACCATCAGAAACAGAGCATCCAAAGACTATCTGAAACAACGTTTTCAAATATATTATGAGAAAAGTAAAGTAAAAAAGAGTAAAGCATAGTGCACTTTAGACCCCACAAAATTTCAAAGTTTTTTATGTATTTTTCTTAAGATTTTCAGGACAAAAATTCTGATTTTATCCAAAAATGAGCAGCGGGAGACTTTTTATAATAAATTTTTCAATCCATTATGCCAAAGCTAGAATGAAAAAGTGAAAATCTATGGTTTATATGTTGCTTCAAGAAATTTTCAAAAGTTGTATGTATTCGTTGCGATCTGATGACAGAATTTTTCATATCATCAGAAAAAATGTATCCGAAGACTTCTCTAGAAACAACTTTTCATATTTATTATACCACAAGTAAAATGAAAAAATGGAAAAACAAATATAGTGCACTTCAGCCCCAACAAAATTCAGAAAATTGAGATGTATTTATTGCATTTTGGCGACAGAACATCCATGATTCATAAAGTGCTTCAACAAGTTTTCAAAAGTTGTAGGTATTCTTGACATAACGCACTTCAGTCCAACGAAATTGGAAAATTTTCTATCTATCCATTCCGTTTTCAAGCCAGAAATTTCCATCCTATCCAAAAATGTGCCTCCGATGACTTTTTATAATAATTTTTCAAACTCTCGTTACCACAATCAAATTTGAACAGCGGAAATCTTAGCACACATGTCGCTGCAAAAAATTTCCAAAGTTTGCAAGTGTCCGCTGCATTCTACTTATCTAGTTTTTGATACTAATAGAATAAAAACAGCAGAAAACAATTTGAAACCACTTTTCCAATTCTTCATGCCAGTACTGAAGAAGGAAAGCAAAAAAACACAGCGTACTTCAAGTCCAACAGGATTCAAAACTTTTCAGGCATCGACGATGGGGTTTCAAAGACAGCAATTTCGATCCTAGCTGTTCAAGAACAAGCCGCTGAAGACTTTTATAACAAGTTTCCCAATTCATATGTCACAGTTGGAGCCAAAGAGTGGAAATACTTGGTACACATGTCGCTTCGCAGAAATTCTAAACTTTATAGGTATCCGCTGCACACCGATGACAGAAATTTGATCCTACTGAAAAAAAAGTACCCGGCGATGACTCCCTGAAATATTTTTTTCAAATTCCTAATGACACATGTAGTAAAGGAAAGTGAATGAACATAGTGCATACTGAGTCCAACGAAATTCAATAATTTCTGTCGTTTCCGTGGCTATTCGCAGACAAAATTTTGAGCGCATCGAAAAGTAAACAGCCAAAGACTTTTTGTTATGAATTCATCAATCAATAATTCTACAATAAGAGATGGAAAGTGGGAAGACTCAAAGTACTGGTCGCTTCATAAAGTTGTGAAACTTTGTAGGTGCTCGCTGCATGTCACCAATACCAATTTTGATACTCTCAGAAAAAAAGCACCCGAAGACTTTTCAAAACAACTTTTAGATATCATTATACACAATCGGAGCGGAAAGTGAATAATTTGGCATACACTGAACCCAAAACATTTCTTAAAGTTCGGGTGTATTCATTAGGTCACAATGAGAAACAATTTTATCCTGTCAATTAACGAGCAACTAAAGTCTTTTTGTAACAAATCTTTCAACTTATGTTGCCGCAGTGGAAGCAAAGAAGTATAAATGCACGGCAAACACATTTTCACAGACACAATAAATCTAATCAGCACACATATATCATGATTTTTTATTCGAATTCATCAATAAATCAATACATATATACAATAATTGCGTGTTCTCGAAATGAAATTTCTGACTCCAAGTTATAGGTTAACCTGGATTTATCGCAGCTGGGTAATAAAAACGCATTTAAATATTTATGGCACTTGAATAACTTTTTTGATGTTTATTATGTACGTCTGGTTTTCTTAATATTATGACACCACACCACCAATTTTAATAAAATAAACAGATTTTATGCATTTCATTAGACGATAAACGTTTTTTTTTCATTTATCCGGCACTTCGTTATATGTTGAAACTGTTTGTTTACATCATCAAAAACTGAGGATGGTTGTTCAATATATAAATATAGATATTCAATAAAAACACTTCACGAAAGAAAATGACAAAATTAACTAATTCACCACGACGAGATTCAATATATCTAGCACACGGTACACACATCCCGAACTTTGCACTGTCAAAACAATTAACATATAGCCGATCACACTTTTCTTGGTTATAGCGGCGAGGTGTGAGTCTGCGACACCGCCGTGAAGCTAGCCCCGAGGACATGAGGCCTTTGATGGTGTTATATACAGACACGTCAAAAACTTGAATGTGTTAGTAGTTTTTGCATAATGTTGACCCTGTGCAAAGTTTTTTCTCAGCAAATACGCCACGAATCATGCTGATTTCGGGCTCAATCGAAAGGGAATTTCCTAATTGTTCTCCAGTTCAATTTGCAAGGCATCAAATTACTCCTGAGCTTCGTAATTGAACGAAATGACATGCCAAATTTACCCCCACCACCGCGAATCGTTTTATTCAGAGAAAGTATAGTCTCGGCGAGCCTCGGGCCAGCAGACGACAGAGCTGTCAATGTACTTGTCCCGACACTCTACCGAGTCTCTTGATATTTTCATAGTTATCATATCTCCCTCTTCACTTTATGGTGTTATCTGGGAGTCACCTCTGTTCAGTCTGTGACTCGCTTCCAAAATGAGATTTGAAATACGACGCAGAAGCAATGATAAAACTGCGATCGCGGAATATATTCACCACAGTCGGCTATTTTTCTTTTACACGGAAGAAGTCACTTACGATTCGAGACTATTTAAAACGGAATTGCAAATATTAATCAAAATGAAGATAAATCCTTTGAACGTTATTAGAATGCTTGTTGCAACTTTCGAAGTTATGCGTTTGCCGGAGTCACCAGTAAATAACGATGAGATACAGTTGAAAAAAAACTTTGAAAATATTTTGTCGACTGCAATGAACGAATACAGTGGTTTCGAAATTGTGGAAGAAAATTCTTTGCATTTTGAAGAACCGTTTAAGGATTGGGAAATGGAGGTTGTGGAAGATAAAGAATGGGCAGACAGCCAGCATGAACCAGAACTTCTGCCTGATACATGCACTCGTGATAACGAAGACTACAAATTACGAGTACAAATTAAGGGCCGTTGAGTATTGGCGCAGCGGGAAGAAAGGAAATTTAGGTTTGAGCAGTGTTAAACAAAAGTTCAAAAGAGTACAATCTATACGACAGTTGCGGCGGTGGGCCCACAATTTGAACAAGGGGGGGACATACAAAGAAAAATTAGCACAAATTTGTGGTTACACTTTGGAAAATTTCAAAGCTGCTGTGGATGCTGGTTTAATAGTGCACGATGCCGATTTAAAAAAAATGGGCCTTACATGCTCAAAAAGAAATAGGGCATACTGATTTTCGTTTCAAAGCATCTCGTACGTGGATAAACTCATTCAAAGCAGCTCATCGTATCGTATCGAGAAAAATTAATAAATTCATTACATTCAAAACAATTGAAGATGGAAAAGTCTTGGAACAACGAATTCAAAAATTTGTTTATGACGTAAAGCAAAATATTAGAACGTACAGGTTGTCAAATATATTTAACGCAGATCAGAGTGGCTTCCAACTTGAAATGCATTCCGGAAGAACTTTAGCAGTCGAAGGAGAAAAGCAAGTACAATGTCTTGTACAATCTGTCTCTTCTACGACCCACAGTTACACTATTCAGCCGACTATATCAGCTGATGGTAAGCTGCTATCTCCTCTATTTTTGGTTTTAAAAGAACCAACTGGCAAGATTGGTCCAATAGTGGAAAAGACGCTTTTCAGACCGGATAATGTGTACATTGAAGTATCCAAGTCTGGGAAGCTTACTTCAGGTATAAATTACACCCACTGTTTTTGTATAGACAGTTTTTCGAATGATAAAAAAACGTTTTTCTATTTTCAGATCATTTTAAAATTTGGTTGCAGCATGTATTTTTCCCGAACATTGGTCCAAAATCTTTATTACTGATTGATTCTTGGACTGGACACTGTCCCCAAGCTGTACTTGATGTGAAACCTTCAGATAGAGATGTTAAAGTAATGATTATACCTAAAGGAACTACCGGAAAAATTCAACCCCTCGATGTTTTTGGATTCCGAGTATGGAAAAATTTTGTTAGACATTTTTCTGATCATTGTCTTTTAATGAATTATGATATTGATTTGCATTTGAGAAACAATGTCATAAAGCTGCAGTCACTCGTTCATAACCAACTGTCGTCGCCGCGTTATATCGATCTTTTCAAATATTCTTGGTACAAAAGTGGTTACATAGATGAAAAACCAGCGAATTTTGAAAATCTTGTAGATTTTTCATTTGGAGATTCCTGCAACTCACATTGTGAAGTTCCAGGATGTGAAAATATTGCTATTATTCGCTGCTCTTGGTGTAAAAAGTCGCTATGTTTTAAACATTTTTTCGATGACTATCATTACTGCAGTACTTACAACGGCTAGTAGAGCCTGCGATTATATATTCGCTTCTATTTATTGCTATGGTGATTATTTTGTTAGACTGTTTACCTATCACCAATAAAAGATAAAAGCATATTACACGTTTTTGTTTTTTTTTTAGTTGACTACAAAGTTTTTCTATGCGACATCCAGAAACTTGGTCTTATCTCCCGAAACGAATATGTTTAAGCGCTTATCGTATGCCTATATTATCTCATTGCCAAATATAAATCAATCAGAATTATCGATAAATCAGATATGAATACTTTTGCATCGAAAGATCGATCTATACATAAGTTGGCTTCTGGATAAAACCGTTCATTATATGATATATACATGGTACGGTTGTTGTAAATTTGAAGAAAACACGTATCACGAGGAGAGGAAATAAGAAAAAAAAAAGAAATACTTCCGTTTTATTGAGATTTAATTCACCCCCTTAACTTGATTTGCGCGAAAAACGAAAAAATCCGTATCTACTATTTTTTAGCCCTCTTCGAAGTGCAATTGAATCCATCGAGATAGGTGCAATAGTTTTTTTGTTACAACGATTTTGTGAATTTCAACCCCTATAACTTTTTTTCTATGCAACCCCCCGATATGAAACCAGTTGCATTTTTCATTGTTTATCATTAAGTAAATTATCCATTTGGGTGCATTCGATTATCTCGGGTGAAAATAGGTGAAACCTGAAAACTACCCCTCGGAGGTCTCAACTTTAAGGGATGATTTCACCCCCTAGAAACGTTTTTCCGCCGATAAAAAAAAATACGTGTCTCTTAGATTTTGATGTAGAATAACATATTTAAATTTCATCGAAATCGAAGGGGGTCAGCGGAAAGACTTTCCTTGTTAGATAGAAAGTTTTTCAATTCATTTAATCATTCCTCCTTTTTAATAAGATGAGAAGAGTGGGGCATCGGTTTTTAAAATGTTTTCAAGTGAAATTTTTTGGTTATTTACGTCTGCAATGTTTTCGAGTGGTGTATTTAAGATTTTCTCACGGTTCATGAGAATTTTTTTCACTTTACAAAATAATTACAGATTTATAGTTTTATATTTTTTCAATAATGTTTTTTGCTGAATTATGATTTATTTTCAATTGAGCTGAAATCACTTTCAGTAAGGTTCATGATGTTTTTTATAGAATTTTTTTTATACTTTTTTGATATCATCAGAAAACGAGGGACCATCAATGTACTTGTCCCTACCTTTTTTTTCCCTAGGGGAATTTTTGGGTTTATACTTTCTCCACTCGGGCGAGGTGAGGTTCGCGGAGCGGAGTCAGCTGTACTCCGGTGGGGATCGCTTCCCGAACGTTCGATTACGCTCACATCTACGCTCTATATCTTCTATTTATTGTATTGTTGTGGATGTGCGGCGTATCGTTACAATATATTGTGGAAGAAAATTTTCTATAATGAAATCGAGGCACCTAATTTTTACAATTACGAATTCATCTTTTTAAGAAGATCACAGGGAGAATAAATTATATCATCTGAAGCGCATTCATCCCATTGTATGATGGGAGTTTTATTTTTTCCATGAGTCGAATTACGTAACAATGGCGACGACTCCAAGTTCAGAAGTGAGGGGAAATCGACCAATCTTGAGTATAGATACGCTGCACGTCTTGCCTTGCCTGTTCAAACATTTCCTTTCTAATACTTGGCGTCAAGACGCTGCCGCGTCTCTATAGATAGATAATAGTGTTTGATAAATTTTTGATTATTTCTATAACTACAATTTTTTTGGGTTTTTCGCTATTTACTCCAATTTTGGAAGGTTGAGAGGCCAAATTAACTCCATATCCAGATCTAGTGGATCAAACTACATGAAAATCATACTCGATTCAGATCCAAAATTTTTTTTTCATTTCCATCACTGCAGTTATCCGCGATTATTTGCAATTTTTTTTCGATTTTTTGCAACTTATTCAAGATTTGGCGGGTTAACGGCTCAAATAAACTTCAGATTCAGATTCAGCGGATCGAACTACATAAAAGTCATACTCGATTCCGGTCCACAAATTTTTTTTTATCTCCATAACTGCAGTTTTTCGCAATTTTTGGCCATTTTTTTCGGTTTTTCGCAATCTACTCAAAATTTTGAGGGTGTACAAACCAAACGGACCTCAGGTTCAGATTCAGTGCGTCGAATTACTTATAGACAGGTGGGTCTGGTCAAATGTACAGACCACTTTTGTTTTTTTGTGCGCCAGTGTAATTATTACAACGGCCTTCAACATCGCTCCTGTTATTGAGACTCCCTTTCAATCAATAACAAAAAGGTCACATATACGAAAAAAATATAATATATGTGCTCGGGAATCGCGTAAGTCCCCAAAAGGACTTACCTATGACGGCCATAAATCTGGCACATCTTTCTCTAAATCGGCGACTGCGCGATACTAACTAAATCTCCCTCTCCGGACGTAGCAAGAGGACCGTTCGACCCTCCACTCCCCCGCCCCCCCCCCCCCATTAGATAAAACTAGCCTTACTCTTCCCCTTCTTGGGCAGAACCTTCCACGCAGATCCCCTCCTCTCTCCACAGATCCTTTCCCGCTCTCCCCGAGATCCCTGGATTAGAACTGGCATAACCTTGCTATTGATGTCAGTTCTTATTTCGTTAAAATATTTTCAATTGTGTCTATGTCAAATTTCGATGTTCACACGATTATTTGTTAAGGTTTTGCTACAGATTATTTGAAATTCAATATGTACAGGTAATTTCCTGGTCATAGTAATTATCTCACCTCGTTCATTATGATCACTCCTTCGATAGCTAGCAGTAAATCTTTCAACATTGTTGCCACCACGTTGATGATCGCTTGCATACGATTAATCTCCTGCTTTAAGAACGTGTTCATAGGTGTAGCAGGGTCCATCATTTGCAGCCTGTAAAAAGAACGGAGACTCTTTAATCTATAGTGTATTTTTTTCTCCGTGCACTGTTATACATAAAACACAAAATATGTGAAATCTGCGAAAAAGTCCCGAACAGCCAATCAGAATGAAAGGAAAAGAGCCCATAAGGTCAATTTTTGCTATATTTGTTATATTCACATTAAATTATTAAAGAAATTATTCTGGAACATCATTTGATCAGTGTCACGTCCTGGGTCAACAACGTGATTTATTAATCAATATTTTATTATTACGAATAAAATAAGCAAACGTGCATCAACGTGAGAACGCCGCAGTCGTCAAGATCCCACACAAATTGTGCACAAATTTGCTGACGATGCGGGCCTCACTATAGCCAAACAAAAAAAATGATGGATGAAACAAATGTTTTTAAAAACATAAAAAAACTCCCGACTGATGAAATCGTATAGCTTGGTAAGAATTGTTTTAAAAAATACAAAAAATCCTGACTTCGAAACGACATATCTGAAAAACAATCTCCTTATAATATCATTCAAGTCTGGTAGTTTTCGAGTAAAGCCGTATTTCAAAAAAATGGTCGTTTTCAGACAATTCTCTGAACAAAGGTAGTATGAAACTTTTTGCAGATTGAAATTGAAGCTATTGTCTAAATTAAACCCATAGCTTGTTGCTTAAAAAAATTGGCGCAAAAATGGACGTTTGTCCCGCGAATTTTTTACGAACTTGAACCTTTTTTGAGCCAGAAACAGCCAGAAAAAGTCGGAAAACAGCCGTTTTCAAAAGTGCTTACCACATCGGAAAAAAATCGTAAATGATATTGAGAAGAATGGATGTAAACATAAATTTATCCTCTTCGAAACACCGTTTGCAAAATCAAAATATCTTCATTTTTTAAAGAGGCATTAAACTTTTAGTGCAAATTGAATTTTGTTCCGGTGGTTCCATACTCTTTGTCAGGAGTGTAATCGTTCAGATAATAATTTTAATGCGTAATATGTAGTCAAATGATGTTTCAGAATAATGTCTTCGATAAATACATGTGGATTTAATAAATATCATTCATCAGTATACGGAAAATTGCGTAAGAAATCGAAAAATGGCTTTAAAATGTACAAAAATCGGAAAGGTCACCTCTAAAAATCGAGCAATCAAGCTCATTTTTCAACAGAATTCTTTTTTCACCAATACCCAAAGAAAGCAAAGGTAAGAGCCAGTAAAAAAAAATTCCTCGCATCAGTTCAACGTACATTTACGCCCTTCGAATAATTGTTCCGGGTGACAAAAAACTATGAGAAAAAAATTTCAGCTCGAGTACTTGGTGGAATTTTTAGTTTACTTCACATAACGTATGGTAAAATTTCCAAAGATTTCTGAAGTCTTCGTTCGAGTAGGAAAGGTGAATATTTGAAGGTGAAACAACTGAGGAAACACAGAAGAAAATTTGGTACAAATATTATGACGAGATCTTTATTGCGAAGACAATCGCAGTCGCTATAAGATAATGATTTAGGCCAGGAAACGAAGCTACAAAATCATCAGATTTTGACAAAAATACTAACAGGTAACCGCGAGTAGAACAGCAGCCATCACACGCGGAATGGTCCTCTGATGTTAACTGCATAGTTTTGGACACGAGATTCCGATTACCTTGTTTGTTATTAACAAATTAGTGAAAAAAAACGCACTTTTTTTAGTTTTTCGCTTATAAAACGAAAACCAATGGAGCTATGAAAAAGCAACTAAAAGACGAAATGTAGAGAATATAATTGCGAAGAGAATGAGCCCTAAAACGACCCGATCGGTTCATAATTAACGGAGAAAATTCAAAAAAACATAAAAAAAAGACGTTTTTTCAAAAAATTTTATCGTCGCCATTTTTGAAGTTGGATATTTTTTTTTTTGCACTATTGTAGGTATCGATAGATACTTTCTCTGCGAAAAATCCAGGTGCTGTCGGATAAATAGTTTTTTAGTTATGGCACTCAAAAGTCAAGAGGGCCATTTTTTTCAGCAAGGCTGGATGCTCTGGAAGTCGTCGGATTTCAATTTATTAAGCCGATTTTGAAAGTAGAAGTGTTCAGCTACGAAACGTCAATCTTCGTTTTTCGTCCAAATATTGAGAAATAGGTGAAAATGAGCCGCGAACATGAGCAAAAACGGCCGAGCGCGCGGAAGTGGTCGAGTGGTGGGGGTAGAACAGCAGCCGCGGGGAAGGCGCTCCTATTACTATATATGCGCTGTTCTACCCCCACCACTCGACCACTTCCGCGCGCTCGGCCGTTTTTGCTCATGTTCGCGGCTCATTTTCACCTATTTCTCAATATTTGGACGAAAAACGAAGATTGACGTTTCGTAGCTGAACACTTCTACTTTCAAAATCGGCTTAATAAATTGAAATCCGACGACTTCCAGAGCATCCAGCCTTGCTGAAAAAAATGGCCCTCTTGACTTTTGAGTGCCATAACTAAAAAACTATTTATCCGACAGCACCTGGATTTTTCGCAGAGAAAGTATCTATCGATACCTACAATCGTGCAAAAAAAAAAGATCCAACTTCAAAAATGGCGACGATAAAAATTTTTGAAAAAACGTCTTTTTTTTATGTTTTTTTGAATTTTCTCCGTTAATTATGAACCGATCGGGTCGTTTTAGGGCTCATTCTCTTCGCAATTCTATTCTCTACATTTCGTCTTTTAGTTGCTTTTTCATAGCTCCATTGGTTTTCGATTTATAAGCGAAAAACTAAAAAAAGTGCGTTTTTTTTCACTAATTTGTTAATAACAAACAAGGTAATCGGAATCTCGTGTCCAAAACTATGCAGTTAACATCAGGGGACCATTCCGCGTGTGATGGCACTCGCGGTTACCTGTTAGTATTTTTGTCAAAATCAAACCCTTCGTTTCCTGGCCTAATTAGCACGATAGATGGCGGATAACTGGCACGCGGCTACCACGTGTTCCAAAATGTACCGAAAAATTGGTCTTTCGATAAAACCAGGATAATTCATGGCGTAATTGCTGAGAAAAAACTTTGCACGGGCTCAAGATTATGCAAAAGTTACTAACACATAAAAGATTTGACGTGTCTGTATACAACACCATCATAGGCCTCAACGCCCGCCTCAAGACCCATTTCTATCAAAGCCAGTCTCCAGTTACAGCCACAGAGAGAAAATAACGACGTAAACAGAGAACACAGTGAAAAGGTTGATAACGGAGTTATGACATAATCAAGTGCAGTACGTTCGAAAAATTTCGATCAGTTGATTTAATAAAAATATTCAACGGAGATTTTGAGCGAAGTTCAGTACTGATGAAGAGCAAGATTAGCGAGTAACTCGAATCAATTGTAAAAAAAAAATGATTCAAGAATAAATTTTCGAACAGACCAGTGATAATTTTTTTTTTTTTTTCGTGTAATTGTGTAAACTGGCATTACGCATGTTGTTATTTTATCAAGTTTTACTGTAATATAAGCAAAAAACGCTTTGACTGCTGGTATTGTATACGTAGAATGTGGAATAAAATCGACAGTTATGTGTGATAAACAACTTGTAGATATTCTCTGTCCCATGAGTTCGAATTAAATTAGATCATACACGATCCTAAGAGTTATCAGCGTTAGAAACCATTTTTTAACGGTATGAAGATGTTTCAGGAAGACTCAAGTGCTATATTTAATAGTATCAAAATTTTCAGGAAATCTTAGATGCTCTTTCTTCGATAGTATCAAAATTTGTATCATTGGTATACAGCGAATAGCTACAAGCTTTGGAATTTCTGTGATTGGTATGCAGTGGATACCTACAAACTTTGGAATTGCTGTGATATGCAGCGGATACCTACAAACTTCGGAATTTCTGTGATATGCAGCGGATACCGACAAATTTTGGAATTTCTGTGATTGTGGCATTATTGATTAAAAAATTTATTACAAAATGTCTTCGGCGCTCATTTTTGGATGCGATCGAAATCGTTGTCCGCGGATTGCCATGGAGACATCCAAAATTCTGAATTTTGTTACACCCAATGTGCGTCATGTTGGTTACTTTTCTTCATTAGATGTGTCATAATGAATTTTAAAAAGATGTTTTAACAAGTCTTAGGTGCTATTTTTTTTATATTATCAAAGCTTGTATCATCGACATGCAGCGGGTACCTACAAAATTTGAGATTTCTGTGAAGCGTGCAAACTATTTCGGATTCTAAAAGTACTGCATGAATTGATAAATTTGTTACAAGTCTTCAGCTGCTTCTTTCTGAACAGGATTGGAATTGCTGTCTTGGAAAACCAATGCATGGATACGTCAAACATTTTGTGAATTCTATTGGGCTTGAAGTGCGCTGTGATTTTTTGTTTTCGCTCCTTAGTTCTGGCAGAATGAATTTCAAAAGTCGTTTCAGAAGTCGTTTCAGAAAGTCTTTGGGTGCTCTTTTCCGGATAGTATCAGAATATACATAATTGGAATGCAGCGGAATCCTGCAAACTTTGAAAATTTTGTCGATCGAAATGTGTGCTAGCTAAATTATTTGCATTGCAGGTCGAATGTTGAATTTTTTTTTTTAATCTACAAAGATTGGAGTGTGGATTCATGTCAAATTTTGCCAACATGGTAGGAGAGTCGATGCATGTTGTAATGTGTTACGTCCTAGGGTCTACCCCTCGTTGCTGGCTAGTCGTCGCTACCTAGATAAAAGGAAAAAACCAAGGGGAACACTTTCACGGCCCAATATTACATATTGTTTATTCCTGACACTTATTAATCCGTCTATGTGGTTACATCCGGTACAAAGTCCACTATATAAGAATACACCGAGTCGTCATAATTTTTCTCTCACGGAGTTAAGAAACGCTCTGCTGACCGCCCTTATCAGCGAAGGCTCGGAGACGATACCTTCATCCAGCGTTGGCGCAATCTGTCGAAAAACAATATAGTCGTCTATAAAGTTAATCCTACGTTCATTCAAATTGATTAGCCAAAACGATCATTCACTTAAACTTCACAAACAATTATTAATTATTGTCATAAAAATCTTACTTACCCATTTGTCGAACGTACTCGCGTACGCCGATCCGGAAGAAAAACAACAACATGAGGGAAAAGAAAACATTAAAAAGGGATAAATTGTCAAATCAACAATCAATTAACTAAAAGTTAATTAATTGTTGATGTTATAATAAGTAGAAATACACAAAGCCACACTTAGCTTAGACACAAATTAAAACGGGGTAATGTAAAATTAATGATTAACCAACATCGATTGGTTAGTCAATAATTACAAATCGAAATACGTTATATAAAAAGTAATGCACGAGAGAAAGAAACTTTGTACTTACCCATAAGAATGTAAGCGCGAAAGCGCTTACTCATGAAAGGGAGTCTCATTACGCCTCCGAGCCACGCGAACGAAAACACAAGTGTGCGTTTGTCGACTCGCACCGAGATGCATGGGGGTCTATCAATGATACACCTATACACTCAGAGTGCTTTCGCGAGATCAATTTTTTGAGAGCGCAAGATTGACGCGCTCGTCAGTTCTCGATCTCTCCTTGTTCGCGCGTGGCCCGTCGGTCGTCCGAGAGTTCGTCTCGCGTGACTCAAAATCAAAAAATAACATTATTCTCAAAAAAGCAAAAATCGTTTCAATTCCGCGCATTTCAAAAGGGTGTAACAATACATATTTTAAACCAAAAGGTGAAATATCGTCTGAATTATTTACCAAAAACCCGTCCTCGCGAAAGCGTCCGAACATCCGTCATCTTCATCGTAACTCTACAAAATCTTCGACCTTCTACCCAATTTAACCGAACTCAGTGACGGTTCCACGAATTGTTGGAACTATACCAAATTTCCGGCTCCATTAAAAGACGATCGACCCGAATTTTTCATCAACCTGACGTGTCATTCAAAAACAACACCGAACGACACACCGAGCATCACCTTGGGTCGCACACCTTCCACCTGTAATCCGACCGTTCTCCAAAAACTGGTAAGTGATTTTCTTCATATTTTTGCGTCACCTGGAAACTGTCTCGCGCACCCGGATTCTGGTCCTAGAGAGGAAGATCTCACCCTTCTAAACACAGGATCCAAAATAATCCTACGCGTCGCTTCCCCGTGTAAATTCATTGATAATCCGTTCGTTCAATCTGTTGGAGTTGCCGACGGCAAAATAACCCCGTCGCTCCATGTAACTGCACTTTAGTTCATCAATAAAAAATACGCGCGTCTAAGTAAATCAACAAAATCCGGGCATTCAAACGGGCGACGTAACAAATGATTTTAAAAAATGACGAATAAATCATAAAAAATGGTATTTATTGAGAACTAGCTGTGCCCGCTCGCTTCGCTCGCGACACAGCCAGCAGGCCTATTTAGCAAGCGTATTGCACATCTTCCGTTCAGAAATTCATCAGTTTTATATAATTATGAAGAATGAGGAATAAAAATTGTTTTTGAATCAATACAAAAAAAAGTATTGTGATGTAACATGGGCCATCTTTTGGCGTTTCCTTTTCAATTTCAGGCGTAATTATTTAATTCTTTTCTGACTAAAGTGATCAAACAGAAAATTTTTGATTTCCTGATTTTTCATCATTTCATTAAAAATGCTGCAACTTTTTTTCTATCCCGAATTGAGTCACCGCTCATTTTGTTCGTTTTCCAATGTCTTCCAAATTGGTAAAACGAGTTTTTTGTTCATCGATAGTATTCGACTGCCGATGACTTTTGAAATTTAAAGATTTAATGAAATTGCTAAACTTTTTTTTTAGTATTCCCGTAAAAATTAAGATACCAAAGATTCGTAAAACTACAAACTCAGTTTGAATCATGATCTTTGTTTTATGCGGGATCTGGTTTGGTGGTAAAGAAAAAATAAATAAGAGCGCGTGGAAAAAATATGGAAAAGGTTTTATTTGTTGAGTCCTCGAATGTACAGGGGTGGGTGTGCCCAAATAGCCCGAATAATGGTGTTTTATACCGATGCGAATGGCTCGGCAAGGCCGGCGTCCCGAACGCTCGAGGCAAAGCCAAGATGGCTGCTCACGTGTTTCCGGCGAAGCGCGTTGAACCCGAAGAAAAACGAGGAGAAAATATGATAAAGAGCCCGAACTATTTCCCGAAAAAAACCCGGTCGATGAAAGAATGCCGTAAGTGTGGCAAAATTGCGGAGAAATTAGAGATGTGCCGAAAGAGAAAGACAAAGAATTTTGGAAAAAGGATTTTGCGTGTGCGCTTCGATGCTCCCAGATTCAGACTGATGTAATCCATCATGGCGATCGATGAAGACGCCTCGCGCGTATGCGCGGAGTGTCTTCGCAGCCCCGAACGAAAAGGTGCCCAGGAGGTGGCGACGCCCGTGTCGACAGCGGGAACGAGTACCCGGCTGCCCGCTCCGCGCTGCCTGCGTGTTGCCTGCCCGATAGGTGCTGCCGCCCGCAGCGGAGCGTGGCGCCCCGACCCAGCTGTGGCCACGCTACCGCCGAGGACTGCTCAATCCCGAACATTCTCCCCGCCATCGGCAGCAGTGCTGTCGATTGATCCCGGATGAGGTACTGGCAGGAGCGCCAGTTTGGTAATGGGCCTCGTGAAGGTGGATGTCGCCGTCTCGATGGTGACCACCCGTGTAAGCCCGTCGTTTCTCGGATGGAGTTGTGTTACCCGCGCCAACGCCCATTTCGTTGGTGGGAGGTTCTCGTTGGTCAGAAGGACCAGCGAGCCAACCCGGATGTCGTGCCGCGGATGATGCCATTTAGAAATCCCTTGTAGATGCTGTAAGTAGCTCTTAGCCCAGTGGTCCCAGAAAAATTGTGCCCGTTCTTGTACACATTGCCACCGAGTCAGTCGCTCGGTGGGCACGTCCCGTAGTGAGGGCTCTGGGACCGAGGTGAGAGCCTCCCCGATGAGGAAGTGCCCCGGTGTAAGTGCGGAGACATCATCCGGGTCGTCCGACAGGGGTTCCAACGGACGAGAGTTGAGTACGGCCTCGATTCGTGTAAGAAGAGTCGTGAGTTCTTCAAACGTCAAGGTCGCCTCTCCAATCGTCCGCCGGAGGTGATGTTTGACCGATTTTACTGCGGCCTCCCATTTTCCGCCCATGTGCGGTGCTCCCGGTGAGTTGAATGCCCATTTAATCCCGTCAGTTGCCCCATTGTGATGGATGCGCTCGGCCTCCTGCGTTCCCGCCGCGAAGAGTTGTTTCAGCTCTGCAGCTGCCCCTTGGAAGTTCGTCCCGCAATCGCTGTGGATCGTGTGAGGGACTCCCCTTCTCCCGATGAATCTGCGAAGTGCCGCGAGGAACCCGTCCGTAGTTAAATCTGTAACAACCTCGAGGTGAAGTGCAGAGGTGGTGAAACAAACAAAAATGCACAACCAGCCCTTGTGGCATTCATTCCCGCGCCCGCGCCAGCTCTTAAGAAGAACAGGCCCCGCGTAGTCGATCCCCGTGAAAAGAAACGGTCGTGATGGCGTGACCCGTGATGCTGGCAACTGACCCATTAATTGCTGCGCCTTTTGTGCCCGAAATCGCGCGCATATGACGCACCGCAATATGAAGGAGCGTACTGGACCTCGCCCGCCCAGCGTTAGCTGCGTCCCGCCGTGGTAAGTGCGTGCGTGTGCGTCCCGGATAAGAAGTTCCGTTAGTGGTGAGTCCCGAGGGCGGATAACTGAGTTTTTGCACTCAGGTTGTAAGGCTGAATGCTTCAGCCGTCCTCCCACCCTGAAAATTCCTTGATGATCAATAAACCCCGTCAATCGCGTGATCGGATGCGATTTTGGAAGTGTATTGCCCGATGCGAGTATTTTGAGCTCTGTTGTGAAAAATGCTCCCTGAATGGCTTTTACCCAATAAAGCCGTGCGTGTTCCAGGTCTCCCGGTGTGAGGGCTGATCCCGATGTACCGTTCCCTGCTCCTTTCAGGCTTGTAATCGCCTTGAAGAGCCATGCTGTGATTCGCAACACCCGTGTGAGCGTGGAATACCGTGTGATAAGGTCGAATACGGGTCCGTGTGTTGTTGCGACTGCGAGCGTCAGACCTGGTCGCTCTTCGAGCGCCGTTGCGTCCCCCGTGCCGATGCGATGCGTTGGCCAATGGATTGCGTCTTTGGCTAACCAAGGTGGCCCGTCCCACCAAGAAGAGAATCGCGCGATTTGTGAGATGGTTAGTCCCCGTGATGCACAATCTGCTGGATTGTCCCGGCCCGGTGTAAATCTCCATTGGGCCCGTGGCACGAGCTCCTGAGCCGATGCGACCCGATTCCGTACGAAATCCTTCCACCGTAAAGGGTGTGAAGTAACCCAGGTTAACGTTACCATGGAGTCCGTCCATAGGTAGACCCGTGAATCATCGAGGCCCAAGATGCGTTGCACATAGTGTGCCAGCTTAGCTAGCAGCACGGCTGCTGCTAGCTCCAAGCGTGGAATCGTAAGTCGCTTGATAGGTGCGACCTTCGTTTTTGCGCAGGCTAAGGAGACCGATGCGCGGTTCTCCGTACCCGA
The DNA here is from genome assembly GCA_037576405.1 of Campoplex capitator. NCBI lineage: Eukaryota > Metazoa > Arthropoda > Insecta > Hymenoptera > Ichneumonidae > Campoplex > Campoplex capitator. The sequence goes on from JARBWI010000022.1 coordinate 320,039, forward strand.
AACCCGAACGTAAACGACCGCAGCCAATGCGAGCTGGGATGCGTCAGCAAACCCGTGTATTTCGACCGCCGCGCCTGATGCGATCTGAAGTTTCGGTACCGCCAGCGCGGTACCGAAACCGACCCGAGTTGCGCTAGCTCCCGACGAAACGTGACCCATGCATTACTGATCTCGGTTGACACCAGGTCATCCCAACCCAACTTTTCGAGCCAAAGCCTTTGTAGGAGAATTTCGGCCCGAATTGTTACCGGTGCGAGAAAGCCCAGAGGGTCGTGAAGTTGCGCAATCTCCGATAAAATGATGCGTTTCGTGATCCCGTGCCCGCCCGTGTGCTCGCGAACCGTGAACTTGAAAACGTCCGTGTGTGGAAGCCACGAGAGGCCAAGAACCTTGGTTTCGCACGCTTCGAACTCCCGCGAACTCTCTGGTGCGGAGGTTGCTCCGACCGTTGCGAGAAGTTCCTGGTGATTGCTCTGCCATTTTGCCAAGGGCAGGCAGCCCGCTGTGGTGATCCCCACTAGTTGTTCGGCTTGCGTTACGAGCTCGGCGGGAGTGTCGGCCCCGCCGTAGATATCGTCCACGTATCGACCCTTTGTAAGGGGGACGATGGCTTCAGGATATCTCCCACCCTCGTCAGTTACTAGCTGCTCGAGGACCCGACCCGCGAGAAATGGTACCGACCGAGTCCCGTAAGTCACCGTGGTAAGGTGGAATGGAACGACCCGCCCGTTTTCGTCCACCCACAAAATTCGCTGTAAGTCCCAATCGCGTTCCCGAACCCGAAATTGCCGGAACATCTTGACGATGTCCGTCGCGAAGACGACCCGATGTCGTCGGAACCACAGCAGGACGTCCGAAATATCCCTCTGCAGTTTCGCGCCCGTGTGTAGTGTGTCGTTGAGCGACAGCCCGGAATCCGTCGTGCACGACCCGTTGAAGACAACGCGCAGCTTCGTGGTGAGTACCCCGTGATGTGGCAAGTAATAGACCGATCCGTTTGGGGTGTAATTACCCGGAACTTGCACCATGTGTCCCATTGACTCGTACTCACCCGGAAACGCGTCGTAAAGGCCCTTGTAAGTCGACTCTCGGTCGAATTTGCGTTGAAGCCGATGCAGGCAAGCCGAGGCGGACTGAAACGAACTTCCCAATGTACCCGAAGCGGATTTGATCGGCAACCCGACAACATACCGACCGTCTGCATCCCGAGTATGCGTGGAGAGGAAGTGCTGTTCGCACTCCAACTCGTCTCCCGTAAGGTTCGATTCACCCGATGCGACGACTTCCTCCTGCACCCAGAATTGCGTGAGGAGGTCCTGGAGCGCCTGAAACCCGTGATCGACTGCAGCGTGATGGACTACACCTGCAGAAACGTGCGGAGAATCCCAAGGCCCGATGACGATCCACCCAAAGATCGTGTTTTGTGCGATGGGCGCGCCAGGAGGCCCCCGTTTGAATTGCTCCCGAATTATTTCCACGTAAATATCTGCCCCAAAAATAAGATCGATTGAACCCGGAGTTAGAAGCTCTGGATCTGCAAGTGGGAGACCTTGCAGATGCGGTAAGGAGAGGTGAGGAGGAGAAAACGATGGAAGTGTTGGCATTAGCTTGGAAAGAATGTGTGCCTTTATTTGTACATGATCGCCCGAATGGGTCGACCTTAGAGTGGCGTTGACCACCCCGCGCGTATGGCCCGACTGTATCCCGCCGATCCCGATGATCGGGATTGCCGACGTTTCCCGGTGGAGATGGAGCTGATGCACGAGTGCACCAGCAATGAAGGTCAGCTCCGAGCCCGTGTCGATGCAGCGATCGGGTGCATACGCACCCGATGCGCTGCTCCGTTGTCGTCGACGATGTCGGCCTGACCCGTTGCGAGGAGAACTGCCGGCCTGGCAGCTCTCGATCCCAATCCCGATCCCGACCAAGCTAACGCCCCGTTGTCTCACGCCGAAGTAGATGGTTCAGCGGAGGGGGTTCCCGATGCCGCTTGCGAAGTGCCCGCTGCCGGAGTGCCACCGTCCCGACTCCACCCGACGTGAATCATCGTGTGATGTTTACGGTCACACTCCTTACAATTCGTCGTCGTCTGGCAAGACGTGACGTTGTGGTTCCCCAGGCAGTTGAAGCACAGTCTAAGAGACTGTACCTTTTTCCGCCGCTGAGCGTTGTTCAGCTCCCGAAATTTGGGGCAGGCCATGATAAAATGCCCCTGCTGACACAGGGAGCATGTGCGATTGCCTCCCGCCGTACCCGTTGCAGCCGCGTTGACCCGTGCGGCCGGCTTTTGCGAAGCTCCCGATGTGGAGCGTCCCGATCCCGATGGTTTGCTGTCCCGTGGCTGTGACGAACCCGATGAAATGGCCGATCCCTCCAACGCACGAGCCCGGTTGGATAGGAACGCCCGTAAGTCCGCCAACCTTGGATGACTTGGAGACTGTCCCGCCCGAGTCTCCCAAGCCACTCGACTTGCGGGGTCGAGGCGCCGTGTGATGGCGTATTCCAACACCCAGTCCCACTGGTCGATCGGAGCGCCAAATACCCGCAACGAATTGTACGCCTCTGAGACGTCATGTATCAATTTGCGAAGCTCCGTCGCCGAGTTGGGTGGGATGATCGCTGTCCGAAAGAGACTGTCGAGGTGCGAACGGATAAGGACCCTGGTGTCATTATACCGATCGCAGAGGATCTCCCAAGCAGTCCCGAATGATTCTGCTTCGATTGCGAGGCTGGCGATGAGCTTCGCTGCCTCTCCCGTGGTGGCCGTCCGCAAGTAATGCATCCGCTCTACATCGCTGAGCGAATCATTGTCCCGTACGAGGGACGTGAAGAGTTCCCGGAAGGAGATCCTCGTGGCGAAGTCTCCGGTGAATGTAGGTAGGGAGATCTTAGGAAGATTCTCCCTCCCGATGGCTGTATTGCGCCCCGATGCGCTGGTCCCGGTGTCCATCGGACGAAGCTCGTCCTGATAGCGTGAGAGCAAGGCCGTGAGATCCCGATGGAGGCTAAAAGCCGTGCCGTAAACGTCCCCGGTGACGTATAGCCCCTCCATAATCTCTGGAGTACACGCGTCGGATATGACGTCGTGCACCTGTGAGAATTTTGCCCACAATTCCCGTGACTGCCGAATGAGGCTGTCGAGCTCCGCCGGTGTATAGCTCCCGGAGGTTGTGTGTCGAGCCGAAGTAAGCATATCCTCGAGCAATGAGGCCCGAAAGATCTGCGTGGCGATTTTCAGCTCCATCGAGCGAGCTACCCACACGCCCGGTTGTGTGGGGTCCTGCTTGGCAGACGCTCGCTCCCGGCTGCCCGAACGCGAAGGAGCCCGTGAGCTCGCCGAATGCTGCGAGGATGCCGGCGATGTATCCCGTGACGGTGGCAGCAGCGTGTCCGACGCCGATGTGTGGGCGTTGTCTCCTACCGGAGGAACGAGGAGAAGTAAGCTCCCGTCCTCACCCTTCTCTGTTTTCGTTGACTCAGGGCCGCCGTCCACCATGTTCCCTGTTAGAAAAATCCGAAACCCGATTAAAAAGTGAGCGGAATTGTCCCCGTGAGCGCCGAGCCGGAAGTCAGGCCCGCAACCACTGTGCGAACGCCCTGCACTCGACGCTAAAACCACAATAACCGCGAGAACGCGATGGCCCTGCACCCGCCCGAGCCTGCCACCGCTCAAGGCGCCCTCCCAAAATTGTTCATTTTTAGTAATTTCGATCAGACGTCCTGAGCTGGACGTATTCTCAACCCTTATGGAAATATAGTTTCATAATGGCAAAATTGCGAATTACTGATAAAATAAAATACTTGTCCTCGAATTGATATTTTCATTTTTAGTGCTGGACGTAACTTAGATGGTAACTTTTTTGATTCTTCAGAACTTTTTCAAGTTTCTGATGCGTCTCATAGAAATGAATATTCCGAATCACCAATAAATACTTGTCCTCGAAATGATACCATAAATTTTAATGCTGCACGTAACTTCGATGGAAACTTTTCAAATTCATTAAGTCGATCCTCCTTTAGAATAAGATGAGAAAAATGGGGCATCGGTTTTAAAAATGTATCCTAGCTACATTTTTCGGTTATTTTTGTTCGCAATGTTATCGAGTGGTTTATTCAAAAAATTTTCACGTTCTATTGCAATTTTTTTCTACTTTACAAAATGATTACAGATTAATTTTTTTATTTTAAATACGTTTTCTACTAATTTGTAAATTTTTTTTTCAATTGTGGTGAGATAATTTTCAGCAAGGTTCATGATTCTTTTTTTATGGAATTTTTTATCACAATTCTTATTTTATGGAAATTTTTTTTTCCACACTTGTTCCGATATCATCAGGAAACAAGCAACCGTCAATGTACTTGTCCTGACCTTTTTTTCCCTAGGGGGATTTTTGGGTTTCTCTATATATATAAATCTGTTTGCTTAAACATGTTTGTCCGCTTTTCAATCGAAAACGGCTGAACCGATTACAATGAATCTTTCACGAGATTAAAGATCACGATTCAAACTGAGTTTGTGGTTTTGTAAAATTTCGTTATCTCAATTTTTACAGAAATGCAAAAAAAGTTTAGTGATTTCGTTCATTCTCTAATTTTTAAAACTCGACGGTAGTTGGATATTAACGATAAATAAAAAAAACGATTTACCAATTTGAAGGGAATTGGAAAACGAACAAAATGAGCCGTGGTTGAATGCTCAATTCGGTATAGAAAAAAAGTTACAGCATTTTTAATGAAATTATGAAAAATCAAAAATACGAAAATCTTCCGTTTGATCAAGAGACTCGGTAGAGTCTCGGGACAAGTACATCGACAGCCCTGTCGTCTGCTGGCCCGAGCTTGCCGAGACTATACTTTCTCTGAATAAACCGATTCGCGGTGGTGGGGGTAAAATCGGCATGTCATTTTATTGAATTACGAAGCTTAGAAGCAATTGAGGAACTTAAAAATTGAACTTTTAGCTGATTAAGAAATTCTCTTTCGATTGCGCCTAAAATCAGCATGTTCGGTCACATAATTGCTGAGAAAAAACTTTGCACGGGCTCAAGATTATGCAAAAGTTACTAACACATAAAAGATTTTACGTGTCTGTATACAACATTATCAAAGGCCTCTTGATGCCAGCTATAACCCATTTTCATGAAAGCCAGTGTCCCGTGACAGCTGCAGAGAGAGAGAGAGAGAGAGAGAGAGAGCAATGACTACTACGTTCACACGGAACTCTTATTCCGGATTAATTAATCGGGTTTATTATGCCTGATATATATGTAAAATCGCAAAAATCCCCTCACGGGGAAAAAAACGTGGACAAGTACATTGGTGGTCCCTTGTTTCCCTATGATATTTAAAAAAATCCAAAACACCGTTTAGAAGAATACAAAAAAAATTACAAAATAAGTTAAGATCTGTTGAAATATACGTGGCCAAATACGGGAAGCTTTACTGCGTTTCAATAAATTTTCAAATACGGTTTGATGTTGATAGAAAAAATAATAAAGTTCGGAAATTCAACTATGTCACCAACCAAATTGCAAACGTAAAAAAATTAGATTGTAAAAAAATTCTGAACGAAGTACTTGGCGACTTCGTGATCACGATCTATACACTACGCTAATTTCATGGAAAAATCCTCGCCAAGTACTTCGTTCACAATTGTTTTACAATCTAATTTTTTTACGTTCGCAATTTGGTTGGTGACATAGTTGAATTTCCGAACTTTATTATTTTTTCTATCAACATCAAACCGTATTTGAAAATTTATTGAAACGCAGTAAAGCTTCCCGTATTTGGCCACGTATAATTCAACTAATCTTAACTTATTTTGTAATTTTTATTGTATTCTTCTAAACGGCGTTTTGGATTTTTTTTAATATCATAGGGAAACAAGGAACCACCAATGTACTTGTTCACGTTTTTTCCCCCGTGAGGGGATTTTTGCGATTTTTTTATTTTTCGTAATAATCGAGCTGTTTTGGGAAATGTGGTGTATCGCAAAAGCTGAGGACATTCGGAGCAAATGGCAAGAGGGTAAAAAGTTGCGTACGTTCGATTTGAAATAACTGGAACTATTTCAGAATCTTTTTTTTTTTATTAACTTCTCTCATCATTTTTGGTTGAACCCTACTTCAACCGAAATAATTCCAGTCATTTCAATTTGAACCTACGCAACTTGTTTACACATTTTTACGAAAAATGGAAATTCAAAACGCCGCTTAGAAGAATACACAAAAAATTACAAAATGAGTCAAGATCTGTTGAAATATACGTGGCCAAATACGGGAAGCTTTACTGCGTTTGAATAAATTTTCAAATACGGTTTGATGTTGATAGAAAAAAAAAATGTTTTGAAAAAACATAAAAACTCCCGACTGAAAAACTCCTTTACTTAAAGAAAACAGTATTAAACTTTAAAAAGTCTGAAATAAAAAAAATAGATGTCGGGATTTTCGTCTGGAGATGTTTCTAACCGAATCATTGAATAAGAAGTAAAGACATCTCCCGACGAAAATCCCGACATCTATTTTTTTTATTTCAGACTTTTTAAAGTTTAATACTGTTTTCTTTAAGTGAAGGAGTTTTTCAGTCGGGAGTTTTTATGTTTTTTCAAAACATTTTTTTATTTCACACTTTTTAAAGACAGACGCGACAGACGCGCGTCGGTTCGGATTGAAATTAGCAGCGCACAACGGTGTGAAGTTGGCGATAGTCGAGCATGACCTTATAAGGTCCCCTTTCGATATGGCAAAATGCGTTTGAATGTGAATATTAATGATTCCTAATTATTTCAGCGAATTTGCAATAGAATTGAACAAACTATGTCTAAGAACACTGTCTGTCACACATGAAAAGTATATCCAAAAAAAAAAAACGAGCCAAACGAAAACGGGCGCGGGCGCAAACCGAACAATAAAAACCGGCGTGGACGCAAATCGCACAAACTGAATGAAACGCAAAAAATTTGCGGTGCGTTTGCAACTTTTTTCCGCGCTATGGGATCAACAAAACCTCAGAATTGAATTTTTTTTTTTTTAAATCTCTAACGAGCTCAAGGTTTTTCTTTTCTATTCTTTATCTCTGATCACTTTTGAAGCCAAAGCTTTCGTTTTTGTATTGATATTTTTTTCGTTTCAAATTTGATATTTTCTTTTTTTTTAGATTGATATAATTTTTCTTTCCATTTCAAATTCAAAGGTTTCTCGTTAAATATTATTAAATTGTATTTGAACCTTCATCGCTATAATCGAATGATTAATAAAAAAAATAATTAAAAAAAAATATTTGTACGTTGTTCATTGTTTTTTTTTCCCTCATTTCCAAAATTGTTGAACCTAGGGCCAAAATTAATAATAACAAAATTCTTGAACCTAGGACCGAAATTAATTAATAAAAAATAAAAAAATGTTTGTACGTTGTTCACTATTTTTTTCTCTTTCATTTTTTCCAAAATTTTTGAACCTAAATCCAAATAACAATAACAAAAAAATTCCATTTCACTTTCTGAAACTTTCAGCCACCTTTGTGCATTTTTTTTATGAACTTTCATCAGAATTAATTTTTTTATCTCTGTCGTTTTTATTCGGAGGTTATGTTCGAGAACAATTTCCATGTGACTTTTTCACGTTATCGCTTGATGTGACCACTTTGACACGTTTAGCGATTTCGACTCGACACAAACATCGTTTGGCACGTTGGAGTGAAACTAGCAACACACAACAGTGTGAAGTAGTCGATGATCGAATTATGGTCATGTTGCGATATGTTCAAATGATGTATAACATGAAAGTTAAATAAACAAAAAAGTTCGCGATGAAATTGGACATACTATAAATAAGAACACTGTCCACCACATATAGAAAGTTATGCCAAAAATTGGTCAAGACAATTATCATAGTTTCCGAGAAAACTGGCGACAAAGGAATATCCCCCCACCCACTGATCGCAGTGAAACGCATAACTCCCGTCTTTTTGCCCTACGGGCAGTCGGGAGTTAAAAATAATAAAGTTCGGAAATTTAACTATGTCACCACCCAAATTGCAAACGTAAAAAAACTAGATTGTAAAAAAATTTTGACCGAAGTACTTGGCGAGGATTTTTCCATGAAATTAGCGTAATGTATAGATCATGATCACGAACTCGCCAAGTACTTCGTTCAGAATTTTTTTACAATCTAATTTTTTTACGTTTGCAATTTGGTTAGTGACATATGTAGTTAAATTTCCGAACTTTATCATTTTTTCTATTAACATCAGAACGTATTTAAAAATTTATTGAAACGCAGTAAAGCTTCCCGTATTTGGCCACGTATATTTCAACAGATCTTATCTTATTTTGTAACTTTTCGTGTATTCTTCTAAGCGGCGTTTTTGATTTTTTTTGAATATCATAGGGAAACAAGGGACCACCAATGTACTTGTCCACGTTTTTTTCCCCGTGAGGGGATTTTTGCGATTTTATTTTATCCAGATGAAAACTGAAGAATTATGTCTAAAATAGAAAAGAAAACGCAAAAAGATGGCCCAGGTAACATCAAAATATTTGAAAAATTTTTTTTTTTTTATGTCGATTCACAAACAATTTTTATTTCTCATTCCTCATCCCTTAATAAAAAGTTCATGGACTAGATTCTCCTCATTTTATTCGTGCTGTGATTGGTCGCTGGATGTCAGCCAACTATATGTTGTATTTTCACCCAATCTTTTCAAAAAAAATCTTTTTTCAAAAATTTTTTTTTTTCAATTTTTTTTCAAAAATTTTTTTTTCACATTTTTTTTTTTTTAATTATTTTTTCAAAAAATTTTTTTTTTTCTTATTAAGCCCGCACACACAGCTAGTAATATATAAAACTGATTTATTTCTAAACGAAATAATTCATGTATCTAAAAAATTAAATTAAAAAAATTAAAATAGGAAAAATTCACAGCCAGAATAGGCTAAATTCGCCTGCTCTATGCAGCGGGCGAAGCCCGCACGCACAGCTAGTTATAAATATAATCAATAATAAATATAATTAAATAACTAAAAAAAATATAATAACACAATCACCCAATTTGTCACAACAGAAACTATTCGGTCACGACCAACCGAATGAAGTATGGCGCAGATGTTGCGAGTGAATATAGTTATGGTGGCATCACCTACCCAGATAGCAATTCGTGCTGTTGGAATTAGGAGTTATGGCACAGTGACGGCACGGTGACTGCACGGCCCGGCTCGCGTGCCGTTAGAAATGAGAAATGTGTGTCCGAACATGACGACTCGGTGACGGCACGACGGGACGGCACTGCGTGCTTCCACCGTGCCGTCTCAGTGTAGGTTCGCATCGACCGTTGTAATGGCACGGTGACGGTACAGAAGCGACTTCATGAGTGCGAGCTCTTATGTTTACAACACTGCACAGTAGGGTGGTCCTTATTTGGATTTGAAATTTTTTTTTCGAATTCCCCCCCCAGTTCGACTCTAAATCAATAAAAAAGACACCTCGAAAAAGCTGGGGTCGGTAGGATGATGGGAAGTGGTGCCGGCAAGCCCGATCATCGTTTTTATTTTAAATAAATTTGTTTTTGCGCTTCATTTTAGTTGGTATTTTTTTCCAATCTAAAAAGCACGTCAAGCTCTTCAACTGTACTCAAAACCCTTGTCAATCGCCATTAAGAACAATCATTCAAGTATTTATATAAAAAATAATCATTGAAAATGGAAATTGCGTAAAAAGTATTGGCAAATTCTAAAAGTAAGCAAGTCGTGCGCCCACCGCCAATTTTTTAAATCGACTGCTTGGTCGGTGGTACATTGTTTTCCCGTATGTGGCGCATCGGTCATAGCTCAATCTGTTTTCGAGCGCTCGCGTGATTCCGTCGCATAACCTCAAAAACTACTCCGCGTTCTCCTACGGTTTTTGGAAAATTGGTTGATGTTCGTTCGCTCCAAGTACTTTACACTATCAATTAAGATAGAAGTGATGAATGATCAGTGACAATATAATGTTATCGACACAACCAACATTACGTCAAAACATTTCTTTAATCGGTGATATCACTACGCAAATCATCGGAAACAAACTACCGAGCATTCTCCAAGTTTTAAGGGTTTTATTTTATAATATTCGCGAAATTAACCTATCTTTACGAGACAGTGCGCGATCGGTGATAAAAGAAGTCACTGTATTTTGGGAAAAAGCTCGATTACCCATTCGACAGGAAATTAAATGTATTGAAAAATTGGAAAAATTACATGGAGAATGGCGGAAATTACAGAAAAGTGCAGGAAAACTATTTAATCTCGAAAAAGAGAAGATTTTCTCCGCGCAACTTCATAATTTGTTTGATATTGCTCATCAAAATGCGTTTGACATGATTGATGAGCGACGAAAAGATTTTTTATTGGGCCAAAGAGAAGCTGGACGAATTGGCTATATCGCAAACATCGAAACAATCTATGATGCTCAAGAAAAATCCCAGTTGCAAAAAGAAAGTATCGATAAACAAAGTCTGCATACAACTGAAATAGGAGAAGCTTTGGTCGGTAAGTTTATATTGTTCAATCTTATCAGTAATTTTTGATCCCCGTGTCAATACGTTTTTGAACCTCAGCGCAATTAGTTGTCAGAACTACGCCGCAGTAATATCCCGTCACAAATATAAAAATCGAAGGGTTGTAGTAATTATTGTCATTTATTCGTTTAGATGATTTCGTGGAATTATTATCAACTGACGGAGACGATCTTCCATCTCTTAGTCAAAAGAGTATTGGTACATACTCCAATGTATCCATAGAAGATGAGGCTTGGCTCACTCCGAACCTGGACGACGACGAAGCTGGACCGTCCAAACCAAAAAAACAGCGCGGCAATCTAAATGTCATTAACGATAGAGTGGTTGCTGCATTAGACAAATGTCGAGTAAGCGATCGGGACGCGGTTCACTTGATAGCTGCTATAGCCGGATCGCTTGGTTGCGATCTTAATTCTCTGATCCTCAATAGATCATCTATCAAAAGATGGAGAGAAAAAATTCGTCAAGCAAAAGCAGAAAATATCAAAAAAATCTTCAATACTAACGATTTAAACCAAGTTGTCCTACATTGGGATGGAAAATTACTTGTTAATTTGTTAAAACATGAGGTATTAGAGAGACTTCCCATCGTAATAACAAATGGTGAAACTGAGACACTTTTGGGTATACCGGAGTTACAAAATGGTAAAGGGGAAACCGTGTAGCTGACGCCATTTATGCGGTAATCGACGATTGGGGTCTCACGGATTCAATAAAAGCACTGTGCTGTGACACAACAGCATCCAATCTCGGTCAAGTGAAGGGCGCAGCAATCTTGGTAGAACAGATGTTGGGAAAAAATATTTTGTATCTACCATGTCGGCATCACATTTTCGAACTCATTCTAAAAAGTGTTTTTGAAGAGAAAATGCCCGGAACCGTTGGTCCAAACGTTCCACTTTTCAAAAAATTTCGAGACACGTGGGGTCAGTTGGATCAAAATCAATACAAAAGCGGTCTCGAAAATGAAAAAATTAGAAAAGCGCTAATGGATGAAATCGACGGGATCAATGCTTTTGTAGAACACACTTTAAAGGAAAATCAACCAAGAGACGACTACAAAGAGCTGTTAGAATTAACGCAAATATTCATTGGAATCTTTCCGTTTCGTGGAGTCAAGTTCCGGTATCCAGGCGCACATCATCACGCTCGCTGGATGTCCAAAGCGATTTATTGCCTAAAGATTTATCTATTCCGAGACAGTTTGAAGTTGACCACGAAAGAACAGAATGCGATTGCTGAAATTTGCATATTCATCGTTCTCGTTTATATCAAAGCTTGGTTCACGGCTCCAGTCGCATCTGCAGCGCCCAATCACGACCTGGAGTTCTTAAAAAAAACTTTCCAGTTATAAGTCTATTGATCCCGAAGTATCTCGCGTGACGCTCAACAAATTCAAAAACCACTTATGGTACTTGAACCCTGAAACAGCTGCAATGTCTTTTTTCGATAAAAATCTGTCCGTTGATGTAAAAAAGCGAATGGTGTCTGCTCTGGTTACGAACACGGAAATAGATGAAGATTGCCCTAAACGACTGCAGATCACGTACACAGACACGTTTCATGATAAAGAAATGGATGATTTCATAACTGGCCAGTCACTTGAGTTTTTTGAAAGATTCAATATAAGTAAAGACTTTTTAAATATCAACCCGTCTATGTGGTGTACAGACAAAAATTTCACAGAGGGGTTGAGAATAGTCACAGGCTTAAAAGTAGTCAATGATACTGCAGAGAGAGCGGTTTATCTTGTTGAAGAATATAATAATATTCTGACAAGAAACGAAGACCAAAAACAATATATTTTACAGGTCATAAACGAATATCGAAAACAAATCCCTGATGCGCGGAAACGAACCATTGTGAAGAATTGAAAAGGTCAATTTCACAGTTAATTGTCGGTGTATATTCTTGTGCAGTTTTTTTTTATCAAAAATAAATTTCAAAATTTATCTTTTTCTGTATACGGTTTTCCAATAATTTTACCTTTCAAAATCTACTTACCAACCATGCACCTGAACATAAATTCTTCAATTTCACCAAATTTGATCAATGATTGCAAAAATCTTGAATGACTACCATTAAAACTGGCACTCTTCAGCAATAAATGCTTTACGAATGGGAGAAAAACATCAGTTTAACAAAAAATGCCATTTTTCAATCAATTCGAACTTGCCGGCACCACTTCCCATCATCCAACCGACCCCAGCTTTTTCGAGGTGTCTTTTTTATTGATTTGGAAACGAACTGGGGGGGGGGAATTCGAAAAAAAAAATTTCAAACCCAAATAAGGACCACCCTACTGCACAGTGCCGGCACGGTGGCTGAGCCTAGTGGCTCCAAAAGACTTCTGAGGGCTAGCACGCTGACGGCACACCGACGACACGCTGTAACGGCACGGTAATCACGGAGAGTTACAGTGGTGTCACTGTTGCTTCCCGTTGAAATATCGCGCGGCTTCATCGAGCCTACGCCCTGCCGTCACTGCCGTCACTCATTTTGCTGCAACGGAATGCCACGCTGCATGCACAATGGTGATTCGCGGAGCAGCGTGATAGCTGCACCATAGTGCAATTCTATAGTGTGCCCCGCATGACAGGGATGCATCTTGAAATACTCCAATCAATGTACTTTTTTTTTTACAAGTGCCAATAATTCATAGATGCATTTGAAACGAATACCTTTTCCCTCAAAACGCATTTTTGGATGATGGGCATTCTTTGATCGAAAAATGGTATCCTAATCGATCACCTTTTTACCTTGACTCAATCTTCATTGGTAGAAAATAAATATATAAAATAGAGCGTAGAGGGGCGGGGGATAAAATAGAGAGTAGAAAGGTAGAAAATAATTAAATAAAATAGACAGTTCATATTCTCGGCCCCTTTCATTCTTGGTACCAAGTATAATGTGAAAATTTGTTCGAATTTGGTAAAAATATTCAAATGTATACTACGGTGTGCGTAAAAAAAGCGATATTTTTTCGCTTGCATGCACCAAAAAAAGTTGAATTATGGGAAAAATGAAGCATTCTACAAGGAGAACTCAGAATTAAACGATTTCGCGAAGCGCATTGCATTTAACGATTTTCAAATTAATAACACGAGAAAATAATAGGATTTCTGAACATTGTACTACAACTCTTGAGGGGAAAATCGCACAGATATGTCACTAACATATTTTTGTAGGAATCGAATTCCTAACAAAAAAGTCCTTTCGAACAATACGCTCAAAATGACCGCTGAACAGTTATAGCTTTTCAAAGTTGGATAGATGAAACAAAATTATGCAACAAGCTACCAAACTTGAATTTTTGCTTAATAAAAAAAAATTCATACGGTTTTTTTTTTGTAGAAAATTGTCTACTTTACCAAAATAAGTCAATAAAATTATTGAAAAAGTAATCGTCTCATCATTCAAAAAAATTTCATGTTGTCAGAAAACATCTTTTTTTCTCACTTTACTCCATCCGATTTTTTTTCAACCAAATTTTTTTCTCATGAAATTTTTTTCTATATTCGGATTTTTTTTTGTTTTGATTCTAATTCTTGTTGGGCAAAACAATTGTACTGAGAATTCATTTAAAGATTTTCCGATAATGGGTTCTAATGTATCTGAATATCAATACCTTTGAAAAATTAATTCATTCCACGACTTTTTGTGAAGTCTAGACTTGGTTGATCACCCGAAACTACTGTTTGGGTGGAGTAAATGTATGTCTCGACTTTTTTTAGTCTCCTTTCTTTCCCAACAATTCGTTTCGCCCTATAAATTTCGCAAGGTGAATATTCCGTCATGGCCAGAAAATACAAGTTTCTTATCTTCGCTTAAATTTTTTCCAGCAACAATAAGTTGTTAATGATGTCGTCGAACATGGTGTAGCATTAATAGAAGCATACAACAGCTCATTGACAAAAAACGAAGGGCAATTGTAATACTTACTAGACAAAGTACGCCATCATCGTCGAAAATATCCTAATTGCAACAAACGAACCCTAGAGAACACTGATTAAACTTTGTTGTAAAGACAATCATTTTTTAAAAATTATTCACTGCTATTCGTGATTATGCTTATTTCGCAATGATGAATAAATTTTTTTCAAAAATTGATGATCAAATTTGGTTGCAATTTAAGTTTAAGAGTTTATGAATGAGAAAAATAGATATTTTTTTACAATCAAACATTACATTTTTGTAGTGAAGAGACCATTACTTTCTCAATGATCTTATTGACTTATTTCGGTAAAATAAATAATTCTCTACAAAAAAAACCCTGTAATTTTTTTTCCGTTGAGCAAAAATTCAAGTGTGACAACCTATTGAATTGATTTTTCCATTCATGCAACTTCGAACAGCTATGAAAATTGAACGGTTGTTCTGAGGGTATTGCTCGAAACAACTTTTTTATTATTCATTTGGAATATCGTCAAATGCAATGCGCTTCGCGAAATAGTTTGATTCTGAGTCCTCCTTGTAGGATGCTTTTTTTTTTTTTTAATAAATAACCTTTTTTTTGGTGGATGCAAGCGAAAAAAATGGCTTTTTTCATGCACACCCTAATATTTTGTTTCCTTTTAATGCAATATCATAAATAGCAAGACACAGCAACAATGCTGTAAAAAAGTTGAGAAAAGTACATTTATTCCCTTTGAACTGTAATTTCAGGTGATCAAATATCGACTTCAAATTTCCCGAAAAGTCATAAAATGAATAGAACTTTCAAAAACATGAACAGTAGGGTGGTCCTTATTTGGGGTGTTTTTGAATTTTACCCCATGTACCCCCTAGAATAGTTGGAAATAAATTAAAAAAAAAAATGTGTGCCAAAGGATTTTTAATTATTTTAATAATATCATGTGCCCCTTGGTCTGTCATTTTCCCTATTTAAATAACACAGGTTTTTGAGGTATTCGTACTTTTTTCTTCTTCCCTTGCATACTGATGGTTTTAAAAATATTTCATGCTTGTAAGTTTATTGAATACGGATACAAGAAAATATACAAACGGTTGGAAGTCATGAACTAATTATTATTAAGTTTTAATCTATACGTAAATGAAAATAATATGTATCCGTTTTTTCATAAAATCGCGTTTGGAGTAATTCATATTCTAGCATATTATTCGAGCAATTCTTTCTTGGAATGTATTTTATTGTCAATGATTTTCAAGACGTTTTGATGTGCAGCGAGTTTTGAGTTTTGACTAAAAAAAATTTCAAAAAAGAAAAAATTCTGACAAAATTTCCATGGATTAAAAACTTAAAAAAAAGTTTTCTTTTCTTTATACTTTGGCCCAAACACTGAGGTTTTTGGGTTGATCATTTATCAGTCATTTATCATTTTTCATTTATCATTTATCAGAGTTTCGACTGAAAAAGAGAAAAAAAAATCGGACTAAAATTCTTATAAAAACCTGTGCTATTTAAATAGGGAAAATGGGGAAAACCATAAACCACTCCCAACCAAAAGTATATTACGAGCCGCACTAAAAGTTTGATGGCTCTTCGAAAAATGGAGATATCTTAATTTAGCAAACGGCGTTTTGCAGAGGACAAATTTCCCTCCATATCTCTTTTTCTAAATATTTTTTATGATTTTTTTTCAGATTCGGTACGCAGCTTTAAAAAAGGTTTTTCCCGGTTATATTTTTGGCAATGTAAAATTAGACCTATGGCTTCTGGAATTTTTTCCGTTTTTTTTTTTAATTACAATCGTAAGAGGGGCAGAACAGCTTCAATTTCGTTTTTAAAAAAGTTTCCTGTGAATTTTTCCTACAGACTTATTCTATTTTAGCTTGTAAAAGACGTTTTTCGAAAATGCGGCTCAACTCGAAAACTTGAAGACGTGAAGGAAATTGTCAAACGGGAAAAAACTTGCATAAGATCATCGTGAATCGACTAGAATTATATAAGACTTTTAGTCCGATTTTTTTTCTCTTTTTCAGTCGAAACTCTGATAAATGATAAATGACTGATAAATTATCAACCCAAAAACCGCAGTGTTTGGGCCAAAGTATAAAGAAAAGAAATCTTTTTTTTAAGTTTTTAATCCATGGAAATTTTGTCAGAATTTTTTCTTTTTTGAAATTTTTTTTAGTCAAAACTTAAAACTCGCTGCACATCAAAACGTCTTGAAAATCATTTACAAAAAAATATATTTCAAGAAAGAATTGCTCGAATAATATGCTAGATTATGAATTACTCCAAACGCGATTTCATGAAAAAAACGGATACATTATTTTCATTTACGTATAGATTAAAACTTAATAATAATTAGTTCATGACTTCCAACCATTTGTATGTTTCCTGGTATCCGTATTCAATAAACTTACAAGCATGAAATATTTTCAAAACCATCAGTATGCAGGGGAAGAAGAAAAAAGTACGAATACCTCCAAAACCTGTGTTATTTGAATAGGGAAAATGGCAGACCAAGGGGCACGTGTTATTATTAAAATAATTAAAAATTCTTTGACACACATTTTTTTATATTTATTTCCAACTGTTCTAGGGGGTACATGGGGTAAAATTCAAAAACACCCCAAATAAGGACCACCCTAATGAACAGTCATCTACACTAATAACTATCATTGACAAACCTTTCAAATATTGAAAGATTTGTCGAATACGAAAAATATATAGTTGGTAAAGAAATTCGGATCAAGTACTTATCTAGGCTCTGCTGAATGTTGGTAACGTATCACTCATCCTCGCAAATTCGCGAGAATTGTAAGAGTTTCCGATTATGTGTTTTAATGTATTTGACTGTTGATGCTTTTGAAAATTTTATTTATCCCACGACTTGTTGATAAATTTAGATTCGATATTTGACCCCCCGAAATTACTGTTTTGGGGGTATGAATGTTATACTTGACTCTACTTTTTTACAGCATTTTTGCTGTGTTTTGCAATTTATCTTATTGTGATAATGACGGATTACTGAAAGAATCTGTTTTTTTGAAGAGAGTTTTTAGTTGGGACAGATTTTTTAAGCGATGAACTATTACAGTCATGGTTTTGATTTTTTATAAAGGATTTTTTGGGGCAAGGTACTTAAGAATACAGGACTATGACCGGGAGGTTACTTAATGGGTTTTAATGTATTTGACGATTCATAATCTCGACGATTTTATTCACTCACTGAGTTTCATAGAGTTCGGACTTAGTTTTTCGCGACCCGGAACTATTACTTTGAGGAAGACAGAAAAAAAATCAATAACAAAAAAATTGAGACAGTATTAATACGTTGGGGAGCTGTCACATCCACAGACTGTATAAGCACATGAATTTAGACAGAGAAGTCAATCGGCTGTATATAGGTATAGAGAATCATCCAGGTATTACTAGTGTATGTCACCACTAAATAGAAAAAAGATTATCATAATTGAATAGTTTTTTGTTTTTAATTTCTTAATTTTTCCAAATTATAAATATGATAACTTAGTTGTCAGTAACCAGTTTACATGGATTTTTTCTTTAGGGCGCAAGGACCTTGAAAGGAAGAGATTACATTCATCGTAAATTACGGTTCAAATTTCGCATCTGTAATATTTTATACTAAATCGATAAAAAAATATTTGATACGCTGAATCGGATCGGACATTTGGAATTTTAAAATCTGGGACGAGATTTAGATTTAGGGACTTCAGAAGCCCCAAGTGGGAACTTTTGATTCAACAAAATAGTATTTGGATTTTTGAATCCATCACATTAAATCGGAAATTTTTATTTCCACAATTTGACATCAGATTTGGATGCAGCGACTCCGAGAACCCCTGAGTGTCAACTTGTAATTCAAAAAAAATGAATGGATTTTCGGATCCCCAATATTGAATCAGAAATTTTCAATCTGCAAAATATGACATCAGATCTGAGTCAGCAACCCCAGAAACCTCAAAAGCCGCCAAAAACCCCAAAAGCTTTATTGTGAAATGATTCGGAAAGGGTTAAAAAATTCCGGGTCTTCAAGATCTATTTTGAGCTCACACAAGTCGAAACAGATTAAACCTACAGTTTAAACTTACACGACTTTTTTTTGTTGTGAATTCGATTGAACAAAAAATTATCATGGTTCTTCCGATACTTTCAAAAAATTAGCCCGGACTTACATGTAATCAAAACATTTTCACTTCAAATTCGTTTCACTTAGTAATTACTCGGAAACAATTGACTTCACATATTTTTTCAACATACTTTATTTTGTAGGAAATCCAATTTCCCATAAAAATCTAGTTGTACAATCCCGCAATATGAAATGGGACGGACAAATACCAATGACAATGAGAGGAAATATATTTGCAATGTTATTAATATAAAAAAACTACAAGGTCGATGAGGAACCTCTAAATGTTGTTTGATAGCACTCTTCTTACGCAACAATTTGTTTATTTAGGTTAAACTAAACATTTTTGCGTGAGCAGCTAAACAAATATGTTGCCCTGAAATGACGCACCATAATGTACACCTTATTTGATCATGGAGATAGGAAAAATTGATGAAGTAAACTTAAATTAGTAGAAAATTCCAAAAAAGCATGTATCGAAGTTTAATGCACGAATGCAATGGATCGATGACAGATTTATATTACAACTTTCATGAAATCAATGCCAAATCCTCTGATGTCACGTTTGCATCCGGGTATTGCACCAAATAAGAGGTATTTTGATGAGATTTCATCGCACCGCGTACACTATTGATCCTTAGGAGATCTTCCACAAATTCTGTGTGTGCATGCTTTCTGAGCTTCATTGCTCCACTGTAGTAGGTAAATGTTCGATTAACAACAAAAAAATGTTCATGAACCAATAGCTGGAACTTTCATTTTGAAAGATTTAAAATGTACAAAAAGACAAACAAGAACGGAGAAGGGATCAAAGAGAACTCTATTATCGTCTTTGTTTTGATCCTTGTATTCGTTTCCGTCTTCAATTTAGTCTAATCTGCAAAATGGAGATGAGAATGAAAGCTCTAAATTTGTTGATCTGATACAGGAATAACATTCACGATGGTTGGTTTCATCTTCTGAAATGGATACAAATGAGCATTAGACCTGTCCTTATGAAGGGCAAAATAGAATTTTGATGGTCTTACCCCCCAAATTGGTTCGAAATAATTCAAAAAAAATGCCAGAATTTTTGAAAAATTTTCACTCCATATTTACCCACCGCTAGGAAGCCTTTCTTTTTCCCATAAGAAAAGCATTGACTTTTCGTGATTTTTAATCTTTTTTTTACCGTTGCCCCAATTATCAGCTGAAAAATCTTAAATTCTCAGAAAATGTTGACATTAATGTTATCTTTTTGTCGGATTTTTTGGAATTTGATACAAGCATTTTTGGGCTAGATCAATCACATCTTTATTCTCTGCATGTTGCGAAAAACGCGGAAAAAAGCAAAAAAAAGTCGAAGAACATCGTTTTGAGAGCTAAAAATAGGAGAAATAAAATGGCAGAGGTTAAAAAAAATAGGAAACTATTCGTCGAAGATGATAAATTCTCGGAAATCACTGAAAATAGAAAAAAAAAGTCGAAAAGTACACTATACCCATCAAAAGTTTCCGGACAAAATTGCGAAAAAGTGACGGAGCCATTTTCTATGTCATTTTTTGAGCAGTATAGATGAACAAATTTGATAGACGGCATCTTGAAGGGAAGGAATTCCTTTTTCATTTGCTTTTTTTAAAAATGTTCTACGATTTTTTTTACGTCCGCTACATTGTTTTGAACACGACCGTTTTCCACCTTATTTTTTTAGATTTACAGTTGGACCACGTTTTGAGAAAAAAAAAATTTTCGAGTTTTTTTCGACCAGGACCTTAACGGGGATAGCGAAAACTTTAATTGTGTTTTTTTTAAAGTTCTGTACGATTTTTTTTTCTCGTAGTTATCTCATTTTTAGCGAAAAAAGGCAAAATCCACATACCACGAAAACTAGTGAGTTTTTCAAAAAACCTCAAGGGAGTTAAAAAATGAGTTCGGTTCGGTTGAATTTATCCAAATTTTTTCCGAATTTTTTGTGAATATTTTTTTTTCCAACTGATTTCAGTAAAAAATCGTAAAAATTAATCGCCGTTACTTGTTAACTATGGGGTTTTTGATAAAATTATAAGATAGAAAAAAGTTTTGTTTTTTAATTCTGAAAATATCACAATTTTTTCAAATTTTTTTTCGACATTATTTTTTTCAACTTGCGAAAAAAAGTTGAAAAAAATAATGTCGAAAAAAAATTTGTAAAAATTCTGATGTCTTCAGAATTGGTCTTCAGATGGGTCAATGAATGTGTACGCGATGCCAGCTTCTTGAAATTGGTTTTTGTGGGGGTGCGATATGCTCAAACAGCAAGTGAAGCAGGAAAAACAAAACATTTTAAATCATAGCATAATCGATTCGGCTGCAGGGGTAGCCTTGAATTTTTTTTACGTGATTAATTATTTTGTATGAAGACTTCCGTATGTTTGAAGACTACTCTGATTGAATACTTTCGATATTTAACTCTCCAAATCACGTTTTTCGACTTTTTTCCACGTTTTTCGCAACATACCAAGAATAAAAATGTGATTGATCTAGCCCAAAAATGCTTGTATCAAATTCCAAAAAATCCGACAAAAAGGTAACATTACTGTCAACATTTTCTGAGAATTTAAGATTTTTCAGCTGATAATTACGGCAACGATAAAAAAAGATTAAAAATCGCGAAAAGTCAATGCTTTTCTTATGGGAAAAAGTAAGGCTTCCTAGCGGTGGGTAAATATGGAGGGAAAAAATTTAAAAAATTCCGACATTTTTTTTGAATTATTTCGAACCAATTTAGGGGGTAAGACCATTGAAATTCGATTTTGCCCTTCTTAAGGACAGGTCTAATAAGCATAGCCCCTTCAGAGCTCAGAATAGGTTTTAAAACCAACGCCACTGCACTAGCGTAAGAAAAGGAATAAAACCAATATTTTGCATGATTGATTCTCAATGTGTAAAGTATTTGATAACAGAATCACGTCCACTAGTGCTTGGTTTTAGCTGGATCTAGGGGAAATACTATCGACATGAAAGACACAACATCAAGAGACTCGGTAGAGTCTCGGGACAAGTACATTGACAGCTCTGTCGTCTGCTGGCCCGAGGCTCGCCGAGACTATACTTTCTCTGAATAAAACGATTCGCGGTGGTGGGGGTAAATTTGGCATGTCATTTCGTTCAATTACGAAGCTCAGGAGTCATTTGATGCCTTGCAAATTGAACTGTAGAACAATTAGGAAATTCCCTTTCGATTGAGCCCGAAATCAGCATGATTCGTG
Organism: Campoplex capitator; assembly: GCA_037576405.1. Lineage (NCBI taxonomy): Eukaryota > Metazoa > Arthropoda > Insecta > Hymenoptera > Ichneumonidae > Campoplex > Campoplex capitator. Next base: position 341,877 of record JARBWI010000022.1, read on the forward strand.
GCGTATTTGCTGAGAAAAAACTTTGCACAGGGTCAACATTATGCAAAAACTACTAACACATTCAAGTTTTTGACGTGTCTGTATATAACACCATCAAAGGCCTCATGTCCTCGGGGCTAACTTCACGGCGGTGTCGCAGACTCACACCTCGCCGCTATAACCCAGAAAAGTGTGATCGGCTATATGTTAATAATTGTTTTGACAGTGCAAAGTTCGGGATGTGTGTACCGTGTGGTAGATGTATTCGTGGTGAATTAGTTAAATTTGTCATTTTCTTTCGTGAAGTGTTTTTATTAAATATCTATATTTATATATTGAACAACCATCTGTCAGTTTTTGATGGTGTAAACAAACAGTTTCGACATATAACGAAGTGCCGGATAAATGAAAAAAAAAACGTTTATCGTCTAATGAAATGCATAAAATCTGTTTATTTTATTAAAATTGGTGGTGTGGTGTCATAATATTAAGAAAACCAGACGTACATAATAAACATCAAAAAAGTTATTCAAGTGCCATAAATATTTAAATGCGTTTTTATTACCCAGCTGCGATAAATCCAGGTTAACCTATAACTTGGAGTCAGAAATTTCATTTCGAGAACACGCAATTATTGTATATATGTATTGATTTATTGATGAATTCGAATAAAAAATCATAATGTATGTGTGCTGATTAGATTTATTGTGTCTGTGAAAATGTGTTTGCTGTGCATTTATACTTCATCGCTTCCACTGCGGCAACATAAGTTGAAAGATTTGTTACAAAAAGTCTTTAGTTGCTCGTTAATTGACAGGATAAAATTGTTTCTCATTTTGACCTAATGAATACACCCGAACTTTAAAAAATGTTTTGGGTTCAGTGTATGCCAAGTTATTCACTTTCCGCTCTGATTGTGTATAATGATATCTAAAAGTTGTTTTGAAAAGTCTTCGGGTGCTTTTTTTCTAAGAGTATCAAAATTGGTATCGGTGAGATGCAGCGAGCACCTACAAAGTTTCACAACTTTATGAAGCGACCAGTACTTTGAGTCTTCCCACTTTCCATCTCTTATTGTAGAATTATTGATTGATGAATTCATAACAAAAAGTCTTTGGCTGTTTACTTTTCGATGCGCTCAAAATTTTGTCTGCGAATAGCCACGGAAACGACAGAAATTATTGAATTTCGTTGGACTCAGTATGCACTATGTTCATTCACTTTCCTTTACTACATGTGTCATTAGGAATTTGAAAAAAATATTTCAGGGAGTCATCGCCGGGTACTTTTTTTTCAGTAGGATCAAATTTCTATCATCGCGGTATGCAGCGGATACCTATAAAGTTTAGAATTTCTGCGAAGCGACATGTGTACCAAGTATTTCCACTCTTTGGCTCCAACTGTGACATATGAATTGGGAAACTTGTTATAAAAGTCTTCAGCGGCTTTTTCTTGAACAGCTAGGATCGAAATTGCTGTCTTTGAAACCCCATCGTCGATGCCTGAAAAAGTTTTGAATTCTGTTGGACTTGAAGTACGCTGTGTTTTTTTGCTTTCCTTCTTCGGTACTGGCATGAAGAATTGGAAAAGTGGTTTCAAATTGTTTTCCGCTGTTTTTATTCTATTAGTATCAAAAACTAGATAAGTAGAATGCAGCGGACACTTGCAAACTTTGGAAATTTTTTGCAGCGACATGTGTGCTAAGTATTTCCGCTGTTCAGATTTGATTGTGGTAATGAGAGTTTGAAAAATTATTATGAAAAGTCATCGGAGGCACATTTTTGGATAGGATGGAAATTTCTAGCTTGAAAACGGAATGGATAGATAGAAAATTTTCCAATTTCGTTGGACTGAAGTGCGTTATGTCAAGAATATCTACAACTTTTGAAAACTTGTTGAAGCACTTTATGAATCATGGATGTTCTGTCGCCAAAATGCAATAAATACATCTCAATTTTCTGAATTTTGCTGGGGCTGAAGTGCACTATATTTGTTCTTCCATTTTTTCATTTTACTTGTGGTATAATAAATATGAAAAGTTGTTTCTGGAGAAGTCTTCGGATACATTTTTTCTGATGATATGAAAAATTCTGTCATCAGATCGCAACGAATACATACAACTTTTGAAAATTTCTTGAAGCAACATATGAACCATAGATTTTCACTTTTTCATTCTAGCTTTGGCATAATGGATTGAAAAATTTATTATAAAAAGTCTCCCGCTGCTCATTTTTGGATAAAATCAGAATTTTTGTCCTGAAAATCTTAAGAAAAATACATAAAAAACTTTGAAATTTTGTGGGGTCTAAAGTGCACTATGCTTTACTCTTTTTTACTTTACTTTTCTCATAATATATTTGAAAACGTTGTTTCAGATAGTCTTTGGATGCTCTGTTTCTGATGCTATCAAAATTTGATTCATTGGAATACAGCGGATACCTACAAACTTTGACATTTCTGTGAAGCGGCTTGTGTGCCAAGTATTTTTACTTTTTAGCTTCAACTATGGCATATGAATTAAAAAATTTGTTACAAATGTCATCGGTTACTCATTTTCGTTGCGCTTGGAGTGCGCTGTATTTTTTCGCTCCCCCTGTGTAGTTCTGGCATATTAAATTCGAAAAGTAGTTTTGAAAAGTTTTCCGCTGATTTTTTTCTGTAAGTATTAAAATGTAGATAATTGGAATGCCGCGGATACATGCAAACTTTAACATTTTTGTAAAGTGACATGTGTGCTATTTGTGAGTATTTCCACTTTTCATCATTGATTGTAGTACTATGGATTTCAAATATGATTACAAAAAATCATCGGATGCTCATTTTTTAATGGAATACAAATTTCTGGCTTCAGAACACGATGAATACATTGAGATGTTTCCAATTTTGTTAGATTCAGTGAACATTACGTTCTTCTACCCTTCGACTTCTATATTGACAAAATGAATAGAAAAATCTGTTTCAGCAATCATCGCTCTTTTTCCGGAAGTATCAAAATATGTATCATCGGAATGCAGCAGATTTTTGGCTTCTATTCGGCATAATAAATTGAAACATTTTTTATGTTTAATAAGTTCCTTTCATGGTCGCTATGCTTCTGGTTGCATTGAGATTTGTGCGAGACTAATGCAACTGATACAACTGTCCTCATTTGATAATTTTAATAACTTAATTTAATTTCTAAGGTAGGATTCTGGTTTAAATTTGTCCGCATTGCCTAATATGTTGTTTTGGAGTACCCATAAAATACTGCTATAACTCTTTGAAATTCAACGAGAATATGATAAAAACTGACACCTCTTATTCTCATGGTATTCCTTCAAAGGTAATGAAGAATATCAAGACTTTACCTCGTTGTTGACAAGATGTGAAATTATTTTTTTTTTTAACCCTTTGAAGCATAGTGACATACTGGTATGTCACCTACTTTAACTCTGTTTTCCTTCAATTCAATGGATACCAGTATGTCACTATGCTTCAAAGGGTTAATAATTTCGTGAAAGAAAGAGTTTTTATCCTGAAATTGGATGTTAGATGTTAGAAGCCGAAATTAATATCTCGCCTAAAAATCAAGATTCTCCCATGCTTTTCCATCTCGAAGGGGCAACAGAAACTAAAGTTGCAGAAAACAAATTTCAATCTTTCTGGAGACAAGCCAAAGTAACGTAATTTCAGCTACAATTCCGTGAAAAAACGAGTTTTTATCCTGAAATTATATGTTACAAGCCGAAATTCATATCTCGCCTAAAAATCAAGAATCTCCCATGCTTTTCTGTATCAAAGGGGCAAAAAAAACTAAAGTTGCATGGATAAATCCCAATCGCCTTGGAGACAAGCTAAGGTAACGTTTTTTCAATAACAATATCGTGAAAAAACGAGTTTTTATACTGAAATTGGATGTTACTAGCCGAAATTCATATCTCGCCTAAAAATCAAGATTCTCCCATGCTTTTCCGTCTCAAAGAGGCAAAAGAAACTAAAGTTGCAGGGAAAAAATCCCAATCGCCTTGGAGACAAGCTGAGGTAACGTTTTTTCAATAACAATATCATGAAAAAACGAGTTTTTATCCTGAAATTGGATGTTACAAGCTGAAATTCATATCTCGGCTGAAAATCGAGATTCTCCCATGCTTTTCCGTCTCGAAGGGGCCAAATAACCTAAAGTTGCTGAAAAAATCTCCTCCATGCCCGGGTGAAAAAACAAGGCAATATTTTTTCACTTCCAATTTAGTGGAAAAACGAATTGTTATCCTGAAGTTGAATGTTACTAGCCGAAATTCATATCTATCACCTAAAAATCGAGAATCTTCTATGCTTTTTCATCTCAAAAGGGCAAAAGAAACTAAAGTTGCAGGAAAAAAATCACAATCACCCTAGAAACGAGCCAAGGTAACGTTTTTTCATCTACACTTTCGTGAAAAAACGAGTTTTTATCGTGGAATTTGATGTTACAAGCCGAAATCCATATCTCGCCTGAAAATCAAGATTCTCCCTTGCCTTTCCGTCTTAAAGAGGCAAAAAAAACTAAAGTTGCAGAAAAAAATCCCTATCGCCCTGGAGACAAGATAAGGTTACGTTTTTTTCATTTATCATTTTCATTTTTCAATGTAGCATGTTGACTTGAATCTTATCGATAACCTCAGTCGTTACTCGTATCAACTTGCAGAGACGGTCCATCTACGGATGAACTAGAAACGAATTTGCAAACGACGAGATGTGAATTGGGCCTTTTGGGAATACCATGTTTGAAAAAAAACACGCCTGGAACTCTACCTCTGTGGTGGTGCGGATAAACTTCGCGATATACAATTTTTACGTTAGGCATGTCTGTACCATGAGCATAGAATCTTTAAAATGTACTAACATAATAACCCATAGAAATTTAAACCAAAATCTTATTATCATCAAAAAAGGTTGAGGAATTTTTGAGAAAAAAGCTGTGATATCAAACCCAAAAATTCCCCTAGGGAAAAAAAGGTCGGGACAAGTACATTGATGGTCCCTCGTTTACTGATGATATCAAAAGAGTGTAAAAAAAATTCTATAAAAAAATCATGGACCTTACTGAAAGTGATTTCAACACAATTGAAAAAAAATTACAATTCAGCAAAAAACATTATTAAAAAAAAATAAAACTATAAATCTGTAATTATTTTGTGAAGTGAAAAAAATTCTAATAAACCGTGAGAAAATCTTAAATACACCACTCGAAAACATTGCTGATGTAAATAACCAAAAATTTTTGCTTGAAAACATTTTAAAAACCGATACCCCACTCTTCTCATCTTATTAAAAAGGAGGAACGACTAAACGAATTGAAAAAGTTTCCATCTAAGTTACGTACAGCATTAAAATTTATGATACCATTTGGAGGCCAAGTATTTATTGGTAATTGGTAATATTCATTCCTATGGGATGCATGAAGAACTTGAAAGAGTTCTACTAATAAATCAAAAAAGTTATCAAGTTACGTGCAGTACCAAAATTTATGATATCAACTCGAGGCCAAGTATTTTTTAGCAATTCGGAGTATTCATTCCTATGGGACGCATCAGAAACTTGAAAAAGTTCTGAAGAATCAAAAAAGTTACTATCTAAGTTGAGTCCAGCACTAAAAATTATCATATCAATTCGAGGAGAAGTATTTTATTAATAATTCGCAATTTTAACATTATGAAATTATGTTCTCATAAGGGTTGAGAATACTCGTCTGGCTCAGAACGTTTTATCGAAATGACTAGAAAATCAACAACCATAAAAATCCTCAAAATTTTGCTTTCTGACAATTAGAACGATACCGACCCATTTTTTTTCAACATATTCTGGCCCAAAGAGCAGTGAAGTCATGAGTAACTTTTCGACAGCAGAAACTTATAAGGAATCTTCCTGCCCATGACTTTTTGATAAAATGGCTAATCCAAAAAAATCACATCGAAGGGGAAGTCATTTGTTACTTTATGGTGGTAGAGACTTATAAGAAAATCGATTCGTCTCCGACTTAAGGATCCCCTGATGTTATTCACAACATTCGACGTCGATTGGATCGGTACAAATTATGTTTAAATACGTGTTAAAAGTACTTGTCCGGCCCATCACTTTTTATTCAAATTGCTCATTCAAATCAAGATTAAAGAAATTGATTCATGTGTTAATTTTATGGAATAGTAATACCAGCTGCTACCGCGTCTGTTAACATAAGAAAAAAATTTTCTCCGAATTCCAGGAAACGCTCGTGTCATCAAACTCAACGTTTGACAATGTTTTTAACTGGATCAATTTGTGTCCGTAAATCAACTCGAAAATTTCTTGGAATGCAACGTATTATCAGTATAATGTTCTCAGCAATAGTATAGGTTGTTCTCATGCCGAATAGAATTTTTCCGCCAAAATAAACGACGAGTAAAAAATGCCGTAACTGCAATATAATCTAGAGGCTACCGAATCAAATTGTGTACGCGAATAAACTCGATAATTTCTTAAAATGCGACGTATCATCAGTTTAATGTTCTCAACAATAGTATTGGTTGGTTCTTATACCGAATAGAATTTGTCCGCTGAAAGAAATGAGGAGTAAAAAATGTCGTCATTACAATATAATCTGCGGGGTTATCATAGACGGTTAGAAATTTTTATTGTGTCGCGTGCATTTTTTCATGGATACACAATAAAATCCCTTGTATATTACAGGAAAGACCAGAAAACCTGAAGGTATTTTTCTCAATTCCCTGATTTTCATTCTCCTGATTCAAGAGCCCTGATTTTGGTTTGAATGAGCAATTTGAATAAAAAGTGATGGGCCGGACAAGTACTTTTAACACGTATTTAAACATAATTTGTACCGATCCAATCGACGTCGAATGTTGTGAATAACATCAGGGGATCCTTAAAGTCGGAGACGAATCGATTTTCTTATAAGTCTCTACCACCATAAAGTAACAAATGACTTCCCCTTCGATGTGATTTTTTTGGATTAGCCATTTTATCAAAAAGTCATGGGCAGGAAGATTCCTTATAAGTTTCTGCTGTCGAAAAGTTACTCATGACTTCACTGCTCTTTGGGCCAGAATATGTTGAAAAAAAATGGGTTGGTATCGTTCTAATTGTCGGAAAGCAAGATTTTGGGGATTTTTATGGTTGTTGATTTTCTAGTCATTCCGATAAAACGTTCTGAGCCAGACGAGTATTCTCAACCCTTATGAGAACATAATTTCATAATGTTAAAATTGCGAATTATTAATAAAATACTTCTCCTCGAATTGATATGATAATTTTTAGTGCTGGACTCAACTTAGATAGTAACTTTTTTGATTCTTCAGAACTTTTTCAAGTTTCTGATGCGTCCCATAGGAATGAATACTCCGAATTGCTAAAAAATACTTGGCCTCGAGTTGATATCATAAATTTTGGTACTGCACGTAACTTGGTAACTTTTTTGATTTATTAGTAGAACTCTTTCAAGTTCTTCATGCATCCCATAGGAATGAATATTACCAATTACCAATAAATACTTGGCCTCCAAATGGTATCATAAATTTTAATGCTGTACGTAACTTAGATGGAAACTTTTTCAATTCGTTTAGTCGTTCCTCCTTTTTAATAAGATGAGAAGAGTGGGGTATCGGTTTTTGAAATGTTTTCAAGCAAAATTTTTTGGTTATTTACATCAGCAATGTTTTCGAGTGGTGTATTTAAGATTTTCTCACGGTTTATTAGAATTTTTTTCACTTCACAAAATAATTACAGATTTATAGTTTTATTTTTTTTTAATAATGTTTTTTGCTGAATTGTAATTTTTTTTCAATTGTGTTGAAATCACTTTCAGTAAGGTCCATGATTTTTTTATAGAATTTTTTTTACACTCTTTTGATATCATCAGTAAACGAGGGACCATCAATGTACTTGTCCCGACCTTTTTTTCCCTAGGGGAATTTTTGGGTTTGTTGAAATCTTTAGAAACAAGTTAAATATCCAAAAATGGAATGACTTTTTGAGTATCGAGATGAGTCCTATGTTGGCAATTGATGTTCCATATAAATTTCTATGAAGGATCTTCGGATTTGGGTTGATGATATGTGGTTATGTATGCAGTAATCACTTTCAAAACATTATTGGTTCTAAAAATTCATGGACTGGTTTCAGAACTAAGACCACTGCAACAGGCTGGTTTTTTTTTTCAAACCGAGTTTTTTAATATTGATCCATAAATTATACATGATGTCGAAGGTTTTTTGGATCGCTGATCACGAATTTAGTATTGATTTTGCAAAGTTAACTTGTTCAATCATTCACAGGAAATGGAACCGACTATGATGAACGGTTTTTCCCTTATCGATAATAAAATGTGATGCGGAGAAATATTAACTGACATTAGTTCTATCTCAATACGTAAGAACAGGTTGATTTTATTAAGATTCATCTCGGCTCGATAGAATTGAAAATTGCACATTATGATCGAGTAATGTTTTCGCTGGAGCTGGAATGATTCCGAATGTTTTTGCGGGTGAATCTGTTGTAGAATTCCTTCCTATCAAGGTATCATTGGTCAAAACGTTGGTTTCATTCCCTCTCAGAGACTATTGCGGTTGCTTTGGTTCTGTAACCAGTCTACGAACATTTGCGTGCTCATAATTTTTTGAATCAGTCACAGGAAATGGAACGGAGTATTGTGACTATTTTTGTAGTTATCGATCATGGAATGTGATGCAAATGAATATTTACGGACATTGGTTTCATCTCGACGCATGAGTAATTGTTAGCCTTCTATGAATATCCATCTCAGCTCGATAAAATAAAAAACTGCACATTATGATCGAGTAATGTTTTCACTGGAGTCGGAATGAATGCAAATATTTTCGCAGGTGATTCTGTTAAACAATACCTTCCGTATCAAGGATCGATTGGTCGGAACGTTAGTTTCATTCCTTCTCAAAGACTATTGCAGTTGCATTGGTTCTGTAACCAGTTAACGAGCTTTTGCGTTCTCATAATTTTTTAACCAATCATAAGAGATACCACGGATTATTGTGACCATTTTTCCAGTGATCGATCATGAAATTCGATGCAAACAAATAATTACTCACATTGGTTCCATCTCAGTGGGTAAGGAATCGTTAACTTGATGCATAATCATCTCGGCTCGATGAAATTGAAAATTACACATTATGATCAAGGAATGTTTTCGTTGGAGTTGGAATGAATCCGAATATTTTTGGACGTGATTCTGTTGTAGAATATCTTCTGTATCAAGGATCGATCGGGCAAAATATGGGTTTCATTCCATCCCAGAGCCTATTGCAGTTGCATTGGTTCTGTAACCAGTCTACGAGCTTTTGCGTGCTCATAATTTTTAGTCAATTACAGAAGATGGAACGGATTATTGTGACTATTTTCTAGTTATCGATCAATAAATATGATGGAAAGGAATATTTACTGACATTGGTTTCATCTCAACGCGGCAGAAATCGTTCATTTCATGCATATCCATCTAGGCTCGATGAAAATTGCACATTACGATCCAGTAATGAACTCGTTGGAGTTGGAATGAATACAAAAATTTCAAGAACGCGAAAGCTGTTAGACTGGTTACAGAACGAATACCACTGCAATAGTCTTTGAGAGGGAATGAAACCAATGGTTTGATCAATTAATCCTTGACATGGAAAGTAGTCCACAACAGAATCACCTACAAAAACATTCAGAATCATTCCAGTCCCATCGAAAACATCACTCGATCGTTATGTGTAAATTTCAATTTTATCGAGCTGAGATGAATCTGCATATGGTTAACAATTTCTTACGCATTGAAATGGAACCAATGACAGTAATTATTTCTTTGCATCACGTTTCATGATCGATAACTGGAAAAATAGTCACAATGATCGGTTTTATTTCCTGTGATTGATTAAAAAATGTATAAGCATGGAAAAGCTCGTAGAGTGGTTACAGAACCAATGCAACTGCAATCGACTTTGAAAGGGTTGAAACCAATGTTTTGATCAATCGATCCTTGATACAGAAAGTGTTTCACAACAGAATCGCCTGCAAAAACATTCGGATTCATTCCAACTCGAGCGAAAACATAACTCGATCATTATGTGTAAATTTTAATTTTGTCGAGCAGAGATGAATCTGCATATGGTTAACGACTTCTTACGCATTGAGATAGAAACAATGTCAGTAAATATTTATTTGCATCACGTTTCATGATCGATAACTGGAAAAAGAGTCACAATGATCAGTTTCATTTCTCGTGATTGATTCAAAAATTTATGAGCACGCAAAAGATCGTAGACTGTTTACAGAACCAATGCAACTGCAATAGTTTTTGAGAGGGAATGAAACCAATATTTTGATCAATCGGTCCTTGATACGAAAGGTATTTCACAACAGATTCACCTGCAAAAACATTCGGATTCATTGCAACTCCAGCGAAAACATTACTTGATCATAACGTGCAATTCATAATTTTATCGAGCTGAGATGAATATGCATATGTTTGACGATTTCTTACGCTTTGAGATGAAACCGATGTCAGTATGTATTTCTTTGCATCACGTTTGATGATTGATAACTGGAAAAATAGTCACAATAATCGGTTTCATTTCCTGTGATTGATTAAAAAATTTATGAGCACGCAAAAGCTCGTCGACTGGTTGCAGATCCAATGCAACTGCAATAGTCTTTGAGAGGGAATGATACCAATGTTTTGACCAATCGATCCTCGATACGGAAGGTATTCCACAACAGAATAATTCCAAGGAAAACATTACTCGATCATAACGTGCAATTTTCAATTTTCACCGCCGATGCATAACGCAACATGCATAAAATGAACGATATCTTGCGTATTGCGATGAAGCGAATGTCAGTGAATATTATTCCGTATCACAATCATGATCGATAAGTGAAAAAATGTTCATCATAGTCGGTTTCATCTCGTGTGATTGATTCAAAAAATTCAGAGAATGCAAAAGCTCGTGGACTGTAAACTGCTCTCAAATAAATAGTGACAACATATTACTAATGTATCATTCCTCGTGCACAATTATTTCCAAAAATTTCCATTTTTTGCCTCAATTTGTTCGAAATTATTCGAACGAACTATAACTATTTGTTTCCTACACACTTTCCAGCGTAGATCAAGATTCTGGAAACGATTTGGAAAAATTTCGATTTTCTGCTTTGATTAAACTAATAAACTTTGCAAAGTCAATGGCAAATTCGTGATCAGCGATCCAAAGAACCTTAGACATCATGTGTAATTCATGTATCAATTTCAAAAAACCCGTTTTCCTAAAATAAGATTATCGTGAAAATTAAACATTTTACTATAACAATTTTATCGTTTATTTACAATAAGTTTAGCGGGAAAAACAGCAAGCATATACTTCGAAAGTACAAACATCGAGGACACTTCAATATTGGAAAATGATGTGATAAGGTTTCCGAGTCATGAATTTAAAAAGAAGGGACCACGAAAATTGCTGCTCTTTTGCTTTATTTTGCAATAATCTAATAAAAAAGGGTTTTAATCATATTTTAATGGCACTATTGAAAAGAGCGATTTCGCAAATAGTCGGCAAGATAGAACACGAATTTTTTCAATAACATTTTCATAGTCAATATACCCATAGAAAAGGGTTCATGCTAAATGTTCCTTTCAAGCGTTAAAGGGTTAAAGAATCGAAGCTGTGCTACTTCAATGAATGCAAGAAGATAATCAGCACGATAATGTTTTTTCCAAAGTTTTTCTATCGGTATTTTCCAACGTTTAAAGTCTCTTTTTTGCGACGTTTGATTCTTCAATTCACATACAAAAAAAATGTCAATTTTTGTACTTCACATAGTCAATTGTATATTTTTTCCTTACTCCATTCTTTCTTTCTCCGCTCTAATGAGAATTTCATATTGCAGTTGACTTGCGTCAAATAAATTAACTGTTTATGTATCATTGTCATCTGCTTGTGTTCTTTTGATTAACCATAAAATAGATCTTTTTGAAAAAGTCTATTCTCATGGAACAGGCCGTATTCTACTCCTTGAACTTTGTGAAAAATAATGAAAATTTCACGTTCTATTTGTGTAAAATATTTTCTCTACCATTGAATAATAAATCGTCACATTTTATTACTATCTCTTTCATTAGTCGTTTAAATCAATTATTAACGAATGACCAAACGATTCGCTAACAGTCAACGTTCTGATGAACAACCACACCAGCTGATCGTAAGAGTTAAAAGACTGTAACTCTCCATCTGTCAAAAGTATGGTCATCAATACAAATTCATTCCTGTCACTCATAACACGATGCTAAATCACATGAAAGACAAAAGCTTTGCGCGTGGAAAGCGCTTCGCGTGACATTGCCTTTTAAACAAAAGAAATGAGTATTTTCTCTGAATGTGTAAGTTAAGTGTACAACATCTCTCAGGCGTCGCGCATCGTGGATGAAACTGGTCTCCCTATTGGCTAAAAAAACGCGACTTCTATTGCTTGTCACTTAAATACTATTGTTCAGAAAAAAAAACGCCTTTGCAGTTCTGCTTAAAATCGCGACCCGAACAAGCCAGTCACAGGTTCATATGCTATTTCAAATCACCATATGAATGCTATGCGGTCTACCATATTGCTATTTTTAACTCCCGACTGCCCACTCGGGCAAAAACCGGGAGTTATGCGTTTGATCGTGATCAGCTGATTTTCACGATTTTTTTAAGCAGAATGTTTGTTGAAAGGGCAAAAGATTACTTGACCAAATGGGAGAAACAGGTTCTATTACCGGTGGACGTGGTTTGGAGTCGTAATTTGGTACGATTGCTGGTATATTTAAAGAACAATTGGAAAAACAAAAAATCACGGTTGAACGGTGAACCTTATCACACGTGTCGCGCCGTCGAGACGACGCCAAGAAAATCCAAACACAAAAATTTCCATTCGCTTTCCTCGATCCTAAAATAATCTAATCGCCGAGAAAACAAACTTTTCTTCGCAGTTCCAACTCACGGCGAACACCCGATCCAACCCACCCCCTATCGTTAGAACTGGACCAGATCCTTATATAAAATCCTCATATCGCAAAAATCTTGAACCAATGGAAATACTCCAATTCTTTTTCCCACACTATATCCACCAATAACAAAGCCTGAGAAACATTTTATCAATCCACTATCCAATCCCAGAAAAAGACTATAACAAAATCACTCCCATCCACAGAATCCTCTTGAAAAGTCCGATTTTATAAAAGCAACTGACTTACAACATTTTACGCACTTCTATACGCACTTCCATACACATTTCATCGCTTCTTGACTACTTCACTATCATTGGACTAATAGAAGTCAGAGTTTGCTCGTGGTTAACCGATAAACTTCGAAAACTCAACATTTTGTTAACCATTCTTCCGAAATATTTGCTAAATCGCTAACTCCGAAGAGTAAACGTTAAAACTACGAAGTGCCAATTTTTAACTCATTTAATGTTAAAAAAAAACGAACTGTAACGAATCAACTGTAATTAATGGTGAATAAATATTATATATTTTGTACTTTACAAAAATATTATCGAAATAATAATTACACCGGCACACAAAATAAAGAAAGTGGTCTGTACTGTAACGGAACGCTGGCAGAGCGCCCCTCTTACTCGTCTCGTAGACAAGGAGGAGTGCTCCTTAGAGCCTCGTAACGTTAGGAAAGCGCCATCGCGCTCATCGATTATCAAGTCACACCTATTAATTCGGGTGACGTTCCATTCGCGTGATAACACGCTCGCCGAACCATCAGTTACGCCCCTTGTCTACGAAAGGAGCAGCGACTCTCTCGGTACTCTGACGTCACGGCGGCCAGCGTAGCGAGAGACCAGCCCTCGAGACACGCCTTCAGTCGCGAGAGCGAGCGTCTACCTACTCACTCTAATAATCTCCTGATACTCGCGGGAACTCATGAGACCCGCGAATTCAGAATTACGCGGTTTCAAATTATTGTCGCGGAGTGGGAATTTCTGAGTTCGACTCTTGACCCTTGTGGTCATCCCCTCACATCAAATTCCCACCCGTCATCAATCTTAACATCGAAGTAGGGAAATTTCTCCTCTCATCCCTGAGTCTATTTAAGGGCACGCACAAGGAGCTCCGGCACATTATTCCTGAAAATTCTAAATCTACAAGTTCAACAAAGTGTTGTCAACTATTACGGGTAATGTCTCATAACAATTGTTGAGCATTGCTCCTTCGAATTTAACTTCATCCTGAGTTCGTGATTAGGACTCTAATTCTCTGGAAAGCCCCAGCATTGCGCTGGATGTTGGACCTTAGAGTTAGAGCGTTAGACTGGTGATCTTAGGGAGGAATTGTTTAAATAAAATACGATTCTTGTAGACTCGAGACCTCCGTGTGATTTTTTTCTATCGAGCTCATGCATCCTCGAAGGATCAGTTCTTTAAATTACCATTATCACACTGTGAAGCGTCACTGAAGGTTTAAATCGTAATTTATCTAAACAATGTTTAAATAAAACACAATTCATATAAACTCGAGACCTCCGTGTGATTATTTCGTCGAGCTTATGTATCCTCGAAGGATCAGCTCTCTAATTTTTTTTATTATCACACTGTGAAGAGTCACTGAAGGTTTAAATTGTGTTTTATCGAAACAATTCTACACTGTACGATATTACCGTCAAATCATAATTCTATCGGGATGCACGAAGTATACAATTGATTTTTTTTATTGTTGATCAGCTTCTCTGATCTGTACTATATGAAGCGCTCGCCACGCTCATATCGAACGTGATTACACGAGGCATGAGATGAGAACAAAATAAATTGTTCATACATCGAAATTTTATAACGTCAGCTTCACTAACGCATTACCTAATTATTTAAATTAATAGCGGCATAAATATTTTCTATTAAATTCCTATCGATTCACGATCGAGCGTAATCTTTTCGGGAGTAGGAGCGAACACAATAAGTTTATTCTCGTTCTCTTATTTTCTTGCGTCTCTAGCGTAGAGACTGTGTGTGTAGGCTCATATCGCTTTGTAATTTCACACATATTCGGATACTCTCGCTCACGCATAGACAGAGCGATACGCGCTCCGAGAAGACCACCTCTTCGCCTTCCTACTAACCGAATAACGGTGCTCCTTCTAACGTATTTGTTACGCGTTTTCTGTGATAAACTAATAATTAAAATTTCTTTTTTTCTCGCTAACTAATTTTCTAACATCCATATCCATTATAAAAATCCAATAGTTGCTCATTTCCAAACTTTGAATTATTTTTTTTTTTCATTTCTTTTCAGCAGCGATCTCTCTTACATTCGTTACGATGCCTATGATTAAAGGTCGATACTGTCACACACGAAAGTGACCACCACATCGCTGAGGCCTGTAATACACACATGGGTGTGGAGAGAGAGTGCTGCTTAAATTAAATTAAAGTAATAATCATAACTCCAATATCAGTTTCAATCCTATTTTATGTATCTTAGTCTACTCGAGTCCGAATCCTTTTTCCTCCAGACAAAGAGGAGGTCTTCTCAGGGATCACGCGATCCCGAAAAGTTTCAGTACATTTGACCAGACCCACCCATTTTTATGTATTTCGATGCGCTGAATTCGAATCTGAGGTCCGTTTGGATCGTACACCCTCAAAATTTTGAGTAAATTGCGAAAAACCGAAAAAAATTGCAAAAAATCGCAAAAAACTGCAGTTATGGAGGTGAAAAAAATTTTGTGGACCTGAAGTAAGTATAATTTTTATGTAGTTTGATTCACCGAATCTGAATCCGAAGTTCATTTGGCCCCTCAACCCTTCAAAAGTAGAGTAAGTCGCGGGAAACCGAAAAAAATTGCAGTTATAAAAATTGAAAAAATTTTATCAAACACGATTATGTACGTTTCTTGTATATTTTGATGCGTGGAATACAAGTTCAGAATCTGATGATTTCAAACATTCATAAATCTACAAAAAATCGTAAAAAATAGCAAATGATGAGAAGGTAGGATGGTAGGAAACGATCTTCATGGATTTCAAACTGTTCTCCGTTTGTGTATCGAACACTTTTGTCTTCAAATGATCTACGCAGCGGGTTCCTTTTTCGTTTCCTATTTTCTCTTGGTATTTCTCTTTTTAACGTCCAGCAAAAATCTGCCATCATGTTGATATTCCAATTTCCTTGATATCTACTTTCCATTTCACTTATGTCTTCATGAAATCGTTCTCCTTGTTCTTCACTGTAGTCTCCAAGATTTCCAGAAAAATAGTCGAGGTGAGAATGTAGAAAGTGCAATTTAAGATTCATCAAGCGACCCAAATTTTTGTGATTTTCCAGCAACTCTTCAACTAAAGTCTTGTAATTCTCACTTTTATTATTTCCCAACAACTTTTGTGAAACATTTTTAAAACTTACCCAAGCTACTCTCTCATTGTTGTTCATTTTTTCAACGAAATTTGCGTTCTTAAATAAAGTCCGAATTTCCGAAAAACACATATGCACTTATTTTAAAAGCTCCCGCGACTAAAAGAGACTTACGAAAATTTACAGATTGTATTGGATGAAATAAAGTATTTGGAACATCAATGGAAAGTTTGTGGTGATCTAAAAATTGCAACACTGCTTTTAGGTCAGCGATCGGGGCTTACAAAATGTCCATGCTTTTTATGTTTGTGGAATAGTAGGGACAGAAAAAATCACTACGATAAGAAAGAATGGCCAACGAGAGCAAAATTTGATCCAGGTACTCACCAGGTGGAATAGTAGGGACTGAAAAAATCACTACGATAAGAAAGAATGGCCAACGAGAGCAAAATTTGATCCAGGTACTCACAATGTTATACGAACACAATTGATTGATCCTTCTAAATATTTGCTACCATCACTGCATATTAAACTAGGTCTCCTGAAACAGTATGTCAAAGCTCTGGATACAGATGGTGGTTGTTTCCAGTATTTAAGAGTAAAGTTTCCTGCAATAAGCGATGCAAAGTTAAAAGAGGGAATTTTCGATGGACCCCAAATTCGGACTTTATTTAAGGACGCAAATTTCGTTGAAAAAATGAACAACAATGAGAGAGTAGCTTGGGTAAGTTTTAAAAATGTTTCACAAAAGTTGTTGGGAAATAAGAAAAGTAAGAATTACAAGACTTTAGTTGAAGAGTTGCTGGAAAATCACAAAAATTTGGGTCGCTTGATGAATCTTAAATTGCACTTTCTACATTCTCACCTCGACTATTTTTCTGGAAATCTTGGAGACTACAGTGAAGAACAAGGAGAACGATTTCATGAAGACATAAGTGAAATGGAAAGTAGATATCAAGGAAATTGGAATATCAACATGATGGCAGATTTTTGCTGGACGTTAAAAAGAGAAATACCGAGAGAAAATAGGAAACGAAAAAGGAACCCGCTGCGTAGATCATTTGAAGACAAAAGTGTTCGATACACAAACGGAGAACAGTTTGAAATCCATGAAGATCGTTTCCTACCATCCTACCTTCTCATCATTTGCTATTTTTTACGATTTTTTGTAGATTTATGAATGTTTGAAATCATCAGATTCTGAACTTGTATTCCACGCATCAAAATATACAAGAAACGTACATAATCGTGTTTGATAAAATTTTTTCAATTTTTATAACTGCAATTTTTTTCGGTTTTTCGCGACTTACTCTACTTTTGAAGGGTTGAGGGGCCAAATGAACTTCGGATTCAGATTCGGTGGATCAAACTACATAAAAATTATACTTACTTCAGGTCCACAAAATTTTTTTCACCTCCATAACTGCAGTTTTTTGCGATTTTTTTGCAATTTTTTTCGGTTTTTCGCAATTTACTCTAATTTTGGAGAGTTGAGGGGCCAAGTCAACTTCGGATTCAGATTCAGCGGATCGAAATACATGGAAATCATGCTCGATTCAGGTCCAAAAAATTTTTTTCATCCCCATAATTGCAGTTTTTCGCGATTTTTTGTATTTTTTTTTCGGTTTTTCGCAATTTACTCAAAATTTTGAGGGTGTACGATCCAAACGGACCTCAGATTCGAATTCAGCGCATCAAAATATATAAAGATGGGTGGGTCTGGTCAAATGTACAGGTCACTTTCTTTTTTTTGTGTGCTGGTGTTATTTTATCGGCCTTCAACATCGCTCCTGTGATTGGGATTCTCTTGCAACCAACAACAAAAGGTCACGTATACCAAAAATATAATATATGTACTCGGGAATCGGGTAAGTCCCAAATAGGACTCACCAACGACGGTCATAAATCTGGCACGTCGTTCTCTAAATCGGCGACTGCGCGATCCTAACCAAATCTCCCTATCGGGACGTAACAAAGTACTATTTTTTCTGATCTAATCTTCATTTTCTTTCAATCAGTACAACATGCATAGACTCTCCTACTATGTTGGAAAAATTCAGCGTGATTCTACTTTGCAATCTTTGTAGATTAAAAAAATATATATATCAACATTCGATCTGCAACACATAAAAAAAAAAAAAAAATCACATATTTTATTATTTTTTCGATGAAAATCCATAAATAAATCATTCTTTAAACTCAATTGATGAGCAGTAATGACTGCAGGGGTTGTGGGGCATCGTACAGAAACGTAAATGTTTAGAATTTATTGTTGATTTAAGACAAGCTTGAATTTGCGATGTCCATTAAGTACTGAAAGTACTCAATGCGATTTCTCAGCATTTCTCTATTTAGTGTTGATAAACGAATTAATATCAGCATTACAGTCGGTCAAAATGCACGGTTCAAATGGTACCCCCAGGAGCCATGCGTAAAACCTGACAGAGATGCATACTCGATATTACGTATTTTAGTTTATATGGTAATTTTCAAAATCGTTATAAATGATTTCTTTTCGCTGACAATTATAAACCATTCCTTTTGTTTCTTCTTTCATAGTTTCTTTATTCTATATAACTGAATATTATATTCGTTGTAGTTGAAGATAGAAATTCCTGTTTTCTATGATATTGGAGACCAAGAGTAAAATAGGAACAACGGAAAGAATGTTACATTTTTTCAGTTGATTAATCAATTATAATTCATCTTCGGAAAATAAAGCATTGAATTAGTATATTGAGAAGATTTATATCTTTTAACAGGAAACAATTGCTACAGTTAAACCTAGCTACATGATTAAAATAGTATTAATAAAATAGTTACCAAAACCGATATTCCTATTTCACTCTTCGTCTCCAATATCATAGAAAACAGGAATGCCTACCTTCAACTACAATGAATATAAAATTCAGTTATATAGAATGAAAGAAATTATGAAAGAAGAAACAAAAGGAATGGTTTATAATTGTCAGCGAAAAGATATCACTTATAACGAGTTTGAAAATTACCATATAAACTAAAATACGTAATATCGAGTATGCATCTCTGTCAGGTTTTACGCATGGCTCCTGGGGGTACCATTTGAACCGTGCATTTTGACCCACTGTAATGCTGATATCAATTCGTTTATCAACACTAAATAGAGAAATGCTGAGAAATCGCATTGAGTACTTTCAGTACTTAATGGACATCGCAAATTCAAGCTTGTCTTGAATCAACAATAAATTCTAAACATTTACGTTTCTGTACGATGCCCCACAACACCTGCAGTCATTACTGCTCATCAATAGATCATCAAGAACGATTTATTTATGGATTTTCATCGAAAAAATGAGGAATTTTGTGACTTTTATTTTTTTTTCATGTGTTGCGGGTCGAATGTTGATTTTTTTTTTTTAATCTACAAAGATTGCAGAGTAGAATCACGCTGAATTTTGCCAACATAGTAGGAGAGTCTATGCATGTTGTACTGATTAAAAGAAAATGAAGATTAAATCAGAAAAAAGTACTTTATAAGTACTTTTTTCAACTAGTACTTAATAAGCATAAAAATTGAAATTAGTTTTTTCATAAACTTTCAAAGATTCCCGATTTTTCAGGATTTTTTCAGATTTTTATACGACTTCCAGATGTGTAAAAAACATCATATTGGAAAAAGCATCATTCTTTGACAGAGAAATGCTGGAAATCAATATAGACAACTATAAATTTGCAGAAATTTCCTTTTTTATTGGTGATGAATCTGTCAAACAATTGGAACCCCGAAATTCAGTGGGGGCAGATTGACCCATCTTATCCGGCTAGACCCTTTATCTGAGTTCTGAGTTTTCGAAACTGCTATACAATTCTCGGTACGATTATTTGTCGCTGAGATATCGATGATTGAAAACACAAGGATCCTTTTCCATCAAAAGTCCGATATTTCCATGAAAAATGGTCGTATCAAGGTTTTCAAAATAGGAAATTGAAGCTAAATTACCAAGTTATTTCGTTGATGCAGTAGATTAGCTTGAAAAAATTTCAAAGTCCATGGACTCTGAAAAAAATGAAAAATTTAGCAAACATTTTTTTTTTCACCATTTCTTAGGATTGCAAAATAACGGTAGCTCCTGAAAAATTTTGACCAAAATATCTAAACATTACAATCTTGGAGCTCCAATGGAGCTATTTTTAAATTCTTAATACAACAATTTTTCGCCTGAATACAGTCTGTCAAAAATCACGTAAAAATTAGAGTTTTTTTTGACTCTTTGGTTTTCGTATTTAGTGTATATAGAAGAAATCACACCAGTGTAAAGTGTGCCCATTCCATATCACTTATCAAGTCCAGTGATTCGAAATTTAGGAAAAACAATTTGAAGAACAAGGACAATCACAGCAGAATATCAATTTAAATGAGCGAGAGTTCAATTCAGCTCAAAACCTAAATATGAAATTCAATGAAAAAGATGTATGTTTCAACCGTGCCTCCTGCACGTAATACGGATGTCTGTGTTTATTTAATGAAAATAGTTCTGACCTGTTTTTTACTTCGAATGGATTATAAAGTGGTGGTAATTTCCCTAACATTTCCTCGATTTGCCGCACGACTGACGCTTCGCGAGATTCTCTCCCAATTCCTCCGGATACTTCTTTTGGCTGCACTGATATTATTGTGTCCAAAACGTCGCGTGTCGTAAAGCTTTGATACCTTGAACAAGGAAAAAAATTTGTTAAAGATCATTATCTCACAGTCAGACGCTATCATTTTCCCATAGAATTGCGAAAAAATACAAGAATAATCAACATATCTGTCGCATGACAAATTCATTTTTTATTGTACTTTCTTTTTCTTTCGCTACACGTGCAAAAGTACGTGTGGTGCCATATTTGAAACGGTACGGGCAGTATTACGATATCTGTGGCTCCTAATTTTGACCATGCAGCTTTCATATTTGACCCAAAGTGAATTTTTTTTCAAGAGCGCTAAAAGTCGAAATTCCACAATTAAGGGTGTGGAACGGGAGTTCAAAAGTTTGAGCATTATAACAATGGCCGCGGTTTAAATTGTGCTCAAGGCGTACAGAGCGGACAGTGTAACCTGGCGAGTATATATTGAAACGTTTCATCATTTACCTACAGCGATCAAGCGACACGAATCTTGTGGAGTTTGCGAAATGGGAAGAGTATATTAATTAACCCGAGAATTTGTTAATTGATATGAAAATGAATTTACATTTGGCCTAATACTATCGGCTGAGGGCCGGATAGTATTAGGATTATATATTAGCCTAAGAGGTATCAAGTCGCTTGATCGATGTTTCGGTGACGTCGATCCCTCGTTGGTGTGGTACAAGGGTCACACACCAGCAATTTTCATAGATAGGTCCCTCTCTGTCGCACCAGTGCTCCGCAATGTATATGGCTATCTTTATAAAGTCCTCACGACCAAATCATCGAAATTCCGGCCATTTTAGTTATGATTATGCGCGAGGTTGACACTCGCATAAGAATACAAGAGAGCTCGGAAATCTCGATATGATTATTTGGTTCGATTTTCTCAAGTTTTTGCTTATGATTATTACGAAATTTCATGATAGAAAAATGCGATTGAGAATATAGCAACCTCGGGAAAAAAAAGTCGGGACAAGTACATTGATGATCCCTTATTTCCTGATATAAAAAAAGTGTAAAACAAAATTTCATGAAAAAAATCATGAACCTTATAATTTCAAAAAAGAATAATTTCAAAACAATTAAAAAAAGTCTCACAAATCAGCAAAAAATATTATTTAAAAATAAACTTATAAATCTGTAATTATTTTGTAAAGTGAAAAAAAAATTCAAATAAAACGTGAGAAAATCTTAAATACATCACTCGAAAACATTGCAGACGTAAATAACCAAAAAATCTCGCTTGAAAACATTTTAAAAATCGATGCCCTATTTTTCTCATCTTATTATAATGGACGAATGACTGAATGAATTGAAAAAGTTTCCATCTAAGTTACGTACAGCATTAAATTTTGTATCATTCCGAGGCCAAGTATTTATTGGTAATTCGGAATATTCATTCCTATGAGACGCATCAAGAACATGAAACAGTTCTAATGAATCGAAAAAGTTACCAAGTTACGTACAGTACTAAAATTTATGATATCAACTCGAGGCCAGGTATTTATTGGTAATTCGGAGTATTCATTTCTATGAGACGCATCAGAAACTTGAAAAAGTTCAAAGAATCAAAAAAGTTACCATCTAAGTTACGTCCAGCACTAAAAATGATAATATCAATTCGAGAACAAGTATTTTATTAGTAATTCGCAATTTTAACATTATGAAATTATGTTCTGATCAGGGTTGAGAATACTCGTCCGGCTCGAACTTTTTATCGAAATCTTTAAAAAATCAACAACCATAAACAACCCCAAAATCTTGCTTTCCGACAATTAGAACGATACCGAACCATTTTTTCAAACATATTCTGGCCCAAAGAGCAGTGAAGTCATGAGTAACTTTTCGACAGCAGAAACTTATAAGGAATCTTCCTGCCCATGACTTTTTGATAAAATAGCTAATCCAAAACGATCACATCGAAGGGGAAGTCATTTGTTACTTTATGGTGGTAGAGACTTATAAGAAAATCGATTCGTCTTCGACTTTAAGGATCCTCTGATATCATTCACAACATTCGACGTCGACTGGATCGGTACAATTATGTTTCAAAACGTGTTGAAAGTACTTGTCCGGCCCAACACTTTTTATTCAAATTGCTCATTGAAATAAAAATAAAAGAAGTTGATTCATGTGTTAATTTTATGGAATTCTAATACCAGCGGCTATCACGTCTCTCAATATGAGAAAAAAATTTTCTTCGAATTCCAGGAAACGCGCGTGTCATACTCAACGTTTGACAATGATTTTAACTGGATCAAATTGTGTCCGTGAATCAACTCGAAAATTTTTTGGAATGCAACGTATTATCAGTTTAATGTTCTCAGCAATACTATAGGTTATGTCTCATAGAGAATAGAATTTTCCCGCTAAAAGAAACGAAGAGTAAAAAATGTCGTCATTGCAATATAATCTGAGGTGTCATCCTAGATAGTTAGAAATTTCGATTGTGCGAAATCTATTTTTTTATGGATGCACAATAAAATTCTTTGTATATTACAGAAAAGTTCCATTACATTTTTTTACAATTGATACAATTGAGTTAAATTACCTGAAGGTATTTTTCTTTTTTTGCCCTGATTTTTTTTTGAATAAGCAATTTGAATAAAAAGTGATGGGCCAGACAAGTACTTTTAACACGTTTTGAAACATAATTGTACCGATCCAATCGACGTCGAATGTTGTGAATGATATCAGAGGATCCTTAAAGTCGAAGACGAATTGATTTTCTTACAAGTCTCTACCACCATAAAGTAACAAATGACTTCCCCTTCGATGTGATTTTTTTGGATTAGCCATTTTACCAAAAAGTCATGGGTAGGAAGATTCCTTATAAGTTTCTGCTGTCGAAAAGTAACGCATGACTTCACTGTTCCTTGGGTCAGAATATGTTTAAAAAAAAGGGTTGGTTTCGTTCTAAATGGCGGAAAGCAAGATTTTGGGGGTTTTTTATGGTTGTTGATTTTCAAAGATTTCGATAAAATGTTCGAGCCAGACGATTATTCTCAACCCTGATGAGAACATAATTTCATAATGTTGAAATTGCGAATTACTAATAAAATACTTGTTCTCGAATTGATATTTTCATTTTTAGTGCTGGACGTAACTTAGATGGTAACTTTTTTGATTCTTCAGAACTTTTTCAAGTTTCTGATGCGTCTCATAGAAATGAATACTCCGAATTACCAATAAATACTTGGCCTCGAGTTGATATCATAAATTTTAGTACTGCACGTAACTTGGTAAATTTTTCGATTCATTAGAACTGTTTCAAGTTCTTGATGCGTCTCATAGGAATGAATATTCCGAATTACCAATAAATACTTGGCCTCGAAATGATATCATAAATTTTAATACTGCATGTAACTTCGATGGAAACTTTTTAAATTCATTTAGTCGATCCTCCTTTAGAATAAGATGAGAAAAATGGGTCATCGGTTTTAAAAATGTATGAAATTTTTCGGTTATTTTTGTTCGCAATGATTTCGAGTGGTTTATTCAACATTTTTTCACGTTCTATTTCAATTTTTTTCTACTTTACAAAAATAATTACAGATTCATTTTTTTATTTCAAATACGTTTTCTACTAATTTGTAAATTTTTTTTTTCAATTGTGGTGAAATAATTTTCAGCAAGGTTCATGATTTTTTTTTTTATGGAATTTTTTTTTACAATTCTTATTTTAGGGAATTTTTTTTCCACACTTGTTTCGATATCATCAGGAAAGAAGCAACCGTCAATGTACTTGTCCTGACCTTTTTTCCCCTAGGGGAACTTTTGGGTTTTATATCACGTCTTTTTTCTCAAAACTTCCTCAATCTTGTTTTGATAGCAAAAGGACTTTGGTTTGAATTTCTATAAGATACTTTGTTAGTATATTTTTAAAGATTCTATGCTGATAGTACAAACATGTCTAACGTTAACGTTCTATATTGAAAACTTGTATTGTCAGTAATAAAATATATCACACTATCGAAAGCTACTATTTATTAGTAAAATATTCAAATTACCACTGGTAAATGTTTAAAATTAAAAGATCAATGTACGCCACGGATAGAGCATTAAAGTTGAATCTAAAGTTTTCACATCATCCAAGCTTCATACAAAGCCATCTTGGTTGGTTCATTTTATTTCGAGTCCTTCAGGGCTAGGGATGAGGATATTGTTGAGAAAAGGGCAATTGAAGCCGTCATCAACAATGAAAACGTACAAAGAGAGGATTCAAAGGTGGAAATTACCATTACCGTAATAGAAACAGGAGGCGACCTTGAATGTTCGGTAAATTTTACCTTGCCCACTTTATATTTGGATGAAATTGAGATACAATCCCATCTCTATTACAAGGAAATCTATTTCGTTCTATATAATACAAAAACGTGGACAAGTTCATTGGTGGTCCCTTGTTTCCCTATGATATTAAAAAAAAATCCAAAACGCCGTTTAGAAGAATACAAAAAAAGTTACAAAATAAGTTAAGATCTGTTGAAATATACGTGGCCAAATACGGGAATCTTTACTGCGTTTCAATAAATTTTCAAATACGGTTTGATGTTGATAGAAAAAATAATAAAGTTCGGAAATTCAACTATGTCACCAACCAAATTGCAAACGTAAAAAAATTAGATTGTGAAAAAATTCGGATCGAAGTACTTGGCGAGGTCGTGATCATGACCTATACACTACGCTAATTTCATGGAAAAATCCTCGCCAAGTACTTCGTCCAGAATTTTTTTACAATCTAATTTTTTTACGTTTGCAATTTGGTTGGTGACATAGTTGAATTTCCGAACTTTATTATTTTTTCTATCAACATCAAACCGTATTTGAAAATTTATTGAAACGCAGTGAAGCTTCCCGTATTTGGCCACGTATGTTTCAACAGATCTTAACTCATTTTGTATTTATTATACCACAAGTAAAATGTTGTGTCCGCGAAGACCGTCTCGAAGGGACGAGTTATCAAGGACGAGTATTTAAGGGATTAAGGCCAAAAGAGTTGAAACTCCAACTCAATACTTTTGTAACAAGTTAACGATAAGTTTATTTAAGTAGATACAAATTAGAGGTTTATTTGCCTCGAGACCAATCGTTCGGAATTTCGTCAAAGACTGGCAATTTTCGGTTAGTCGGTAAATTTATAGACTCAGCGATTTTCTCCTACTCTTTTATTATTTTATTCTCGAATGTTCGATGAAGGATTTTCAGGTCGACGAAGTCACTTGGAGTCGACCTTCGATTTGATCGAGTTGATGCATTTATGCTGAGGGTGCTTATTGCTATGCATGCTTATTTTATAAGTGCTCGGGGCACAACAAAAATGAAAAAATGGAAAAACAAATATAGTGCATTTCAGCCCCAGCAAAATTCAGAAAATTGAGACGTATTTATTGCATTTTAGCGACAGAACATCCATGACTCATATGGTGCTTCACAAAGTTTTCAAAAGTTGTAGGTATTCTTGACATAACGCACTTCAGTCCAACGAAATTGGAAAATTTTCTATCTATCCATTTCGTTTTCAAGCCAGATATTTCCATCCTATCCAAAAATGTGCCTCCGATGACTTTTTATAATAATTTTTCCAACTCTCATTACCACAATCAAATCTGAACAGCGGAAATACTTAGCACACATGTCGCTGCAAAAAATTTCCAAAGTTTGCAGGTGTCCGCTGCATTCTACTCATCTAGTTTTTGATACTAATAGAATAAAAACAGCAGAAAACAATTTGAAACCACTTTTCCAATTCTTCATGCCAGTACTAAAGAAGGAAAGCAAAAAAACACAGCGTACTCCAAGTCCAACAGAATTCAAAACTTTTTCAGGCATCGACGATGGGGTTTCAAAGACAGCAATTTCGATCCTAGCTGTTCAAGAACAAGCCGCTGAAGACTTTTATAACAAGTTTCCCAATTCATATGTTACAGTTGGAGCCAAAGAGTGGAAATACTTGGTACACATGTCGCTTCGCAGAAATTCCAAACTTTATAGGTATCCGTTGCATACCGATGACAGAAATTTGATCCTACTGAAGAAAAAATATTTTTTTCAAATTCCTAATGACACATGTAGTAAAGGTAAGTGAATGAACATAGTGCACATTGAGTCCAACGAAATTCAGTAATTTCTGTCGTTTCCGTGGCTATTCGCAGACAAAATTTTGAGCGCATCGACAAATAAGCAGCCAAAGACTTTTTGTTATGAATTCATGAATCAATAATTCTACAATAAGAGATGGAAAGTGGGAAGACTCAATGTACTGGTCGCTTCATAAAGTTGTGAAACTTTGTAGGTGCTCGCTACATCTCGCCGATACCAATTTTGATACTCTTAGAAAAAAAGCACCCGAAGACTTTTCAAAACAATTTTTAGATATCATTATACACAATCGGAGCGGAAAGTGAATAACTTGGCATACACTGAACCCAAAACATTTCTTAAAGTTCGGGTGTATCCATTAGGTCAAAATGAGAAACCATTTTATCCTGTCAATTAACGAGCAACTAAAGACTTTTTGTAACAAATCTTTCAACTTATGTTGCCGAAGTGGAAGTGAAGAAGTATAAATGCACAGCAAACACATTTTCACAAACACGATGAATTTAATCAGCACACACATATTATGATTTTTTATTCGAATTCATCAATAAATCAATACATATATACAATAACTAGCCAAGGTATGCCCGCTTCGCTGGGCACACAATAGTATCCAACACAGATTTCCATATGACCTATGTGGTACTGTGTAGAGGTATGCGTTTACATTTCTTTACATAGCTTTCGCAACGTAGAGATCCAACGAAAAATACTTTTCACCTTAATTTTTTGTTAAATTTTCAAAGAAAAGCCAATTTCCCTATCAATTTTGTTTTTTAATCCTGAAAAACGATCGTTTTATCGTCCTGATAAAATATCGAATAAAAATCATGAGTTTTGCTCAAGAAAAAACCAAATTTCGTTGCATTACAACGATGCATATTTTAACATCGTAAAATTAAATGCAATATCAAAATATAAATACTAAATATACTTTTCCTGAATATTCACACTCAATAGGGTTTCCGAATGTGAATTTTTTGAAGTTTTTCCATAGCCAACTCGGTACTGATCTACACAGTACGCTACACAGTATCACATAGGTAATATGGAAATCTGTGTTGGATACTATTGTGTGCCCAGCGAAGCGGGCATACCTTGGCTATATTGCTATAAAAATAATAATAGTACAAAAAGAGATGGAGAGGAGTATATAAAATTTTTTTTTTTAAATGCAAAAAAAAAATTGCGATAATTTTTTTTTGTAAACAACGAATAAAATCCGTTCTTAGTGAGCGTTTATGATGGGAGAGGAGTAAAACCCAAAAATTCCCCTCGGGAAAAAAATGCCGGGACAAGTACATTGATGATCCCTTGTTTCCTGATGACAAAAAAGAGTAAAAAAAAATTTCATAAAAAAAATCATGAACCTTACTGAGAATAATTTCAAAACAATTGAAAAAAGTTTCACAAATCAGCAAAAAACATTATTAAAAAAAAAAAATTTATAAATCTGTAATTATTTTGTATAGTGGAAAAAAAATTCAAATAAAACGTGAGAAAATCTTAAATACATCACTCGAAAATATTGCAGACGTAAAAAACAAAAAAGTCTGGCTTGAAACCATTTTGAAAGCCGATGCCCCATTCTTTTCATCTTATTATAAAGGAGGAATGACTAAATGAATTGAAAAAGTTTCCATCTAAGTTACGTACCGCATCAAAATTTATGATATCATTTCGAGGATAAGTATGTATTGGTAATTGGGAATATTCA
The DNA here is from genome assembly GCA_037576405.1 of Campoplex capitator. NCBI lineage: Eukaryota > Metazoa > Arthropoda > Insecta > Hymenoptera > Ichneumonidae > Campoplex > Campoplex capitator. The sequence continues at coordinate 370,682 of JARBWI010000022.1, forward strand.
TTCCTATGGGACGCATCAAGAACTTGGAACAGTTCTAATGAATCAAAAAAGTTACTAACTTACGTGCAGTACTAAAATTTATGATATCAACTCGAGGCCAAGTATTTATTGGTAATTCGGAGTACTCATTTTTACGGGACGCATCAGATACTCGAAAAAGTTCTAAAGAATCAAAAAAGTCACCATCTCAGTTGGGTCCAGTACTAAAAATTATGATATCAATTCGAGTACAAGTATTTTATTAGTAATTCGCAATTTTAACATTATGAAATTATGTTCTCATAAGGGTTGAGAATACTCGTCCGGCATAGAACGTTTTATCGAAATTACTAAAAAATCAACAACCATGAAAAACTCCAAAATCTTTCTTTCCGACAATTAGAACGATACCAACCCATTTTTTTTCAACATATTCTGGCCCAAGAAACAGTGAAGTCATGAGTTACTTTTTGACTGCAGAAACGTATAAGGAATCTTCCTGCCCATGACTTTTTGGTAAAATGGCTAATTCATAAAATCACATCGAAGGGAAAGTCATTTGTTACTTAATGGTGGTAGAGACTTATAAGAAAATCGATTCGTCTCCGTCTTTATGGATCCCCTGATTTCATTCACAACATTCGACGTCAATTCGATCGGTACAAATTATGTTTAAATACGTGTTAAGAGTACTTGTCCGGCCCATCACTTTTTATTCAAATTGCTCATTCAAATCAAAATCAAAGAAGAAGGTAATTAATGTGTTAATTTTCTGGAATAGTAATACCAGGGGCTACCGCGTCTCTTAATATGAGAAAAAAAATTTCTTCGAATTTCAGGAAACGCTCGTGTCATACTCAACGTTTAACAATGATTTTAACTGGATCAAATTGTGTCCCTTAATCGACTCGAAAATTTCTTGGAATACAATATATTATCAGTTTTATATTCTCAGCAATAGTATAAATTATTTTTTATGCCGAATATAATTTTTCCGCTAAAAGAAACAAAGAGTAAGAAATGCCGTAATTGCAATATAATCTAGGGGCTACCGAATCAAATTGTATATGTGAATAAACTCGAAAAAAAAACTTTCGTAATTGCAATATAATCCGAGGGGTTATCCTAGATAGTTAGAAATTTTGATTGTGTGAAGTGCATTTTTTCATGGATGCACAATACAATCTCTTGTATATTACAGGAAAGTTCCATTACATTTTTTTACAATTGATAAAATTAAGTTGAATTACCTGAAGGTATTTTTCTTAATTCCCTGATTTTCATTCTCTTGATTCAGGAGCCCTGATTTTGAGCCTTGTATATTGCAGGAAAGTTCCATTACATTTTTTTACAATTGATAAAATTAAGTTGAATTACCTGAAGGTATTTTTTTTAATTCCCTGATTTTCATTCTCTTGATTCAGGAGCCCTGATTTTGATTTGAATGAGCAATTTGAATAAAAAGTGATGGGCCGGACAAGTACTCTTAACACGTATTTAAACATAATTTGTACCGATCGAATTGACGTCGAATGTTGTGAATGAAATCAGGGGATCCATAAAGACGGAGACGAATCGATTTTCTTATAAGTCTCTACCACCATTAAGTAACAAATGACTTTCCCTTCGATGTGATTTTTATGAATTAGCCATTTTACCAAAAAGTCATGGGCAGGAAGATTCCTTATACGTTTCTGCAGTCAAAAAGTAACTCATGACTTCACTGTTTCTTGGGCCAGAATATGTTGAAAAAAAATGGGTTGGTATCGTTCTAATTGTCGGAAAGAAAGATTTTGGAGTTTTTCATGGTTGTTGATTTTTTAGTAATTTCAATAAAACGTTCTATGCCGGACGAGTATTCTCAACCCTTATGAGAACATAATTTCATAATGTTAAAATTGCGAATTACTAATAAAATACTTGTACTCGAATTGATATCATAATTTTTAGTACTGGACCCAACTGAGATGGTGACTTTTTTGATTCTTTAGAACTTTTTCGAATATCTGATGCGTCCCGTAAAAATGAGTACTCCGAATTACCAATAAATACTTGGCCTCGAGTTGATATCATAAATTTTAGTACTGCACGTAAGTTAGTAACTTTTTTGATTCATTAGAACTGTTCCAAGTTCTTGATGCGTCCCATAGGAATGAATATTCCCAATTACCAATACATACTTATCCTCGAAATGATATCATAAATTTTGATGCGGTACGTAACTTAGATGGAAACTTTTTCAATTCATTTAGTCATTCCTCCTTTATAATAAGATGAAAAGAATGGGGCATCGGCTTTCAAAATGGTTTCAAGCCAGACTTTTTTGTTTTTTACGTCTGCAATATTTTCGAGTGATGTATTTAAGATTTTCTCACGTTTTATTTGAATTTTTTTTCCACTATACAAAATAATTACAGATTTATAAATTTTTTTTTTTTAATAATGTTTTTTGCTGATTTGTGAGACTTTTTTCAATTGTTTTGAAATTATTCTCAGTAAGGTTCATGATTTTTTTTATGAAATTTTTTTTTACTCTTTTTTGTCATCAGGAAACAAGGGATCATCAATGTACTTGTCCCGGCATTTTTTTCCCGAGGGGAATTTTTGGGTTTGATATCACGGCTTTTTTGTCAAAAATTCCTCAACCTTTTTTGATGGCTATGAGATTTTGGTTCAAATTTTGATGGGTAATTCCGGTAGTACATTTTTAAAGATTCTATGATCATAGTACAGACATGCCTAACGTAAAAATTGTATATTGCGAACTTTTTTCCGCACCACCACAGAGGTAGAGTTCCAAGCGCGTTTTTTTTAACATGGTATTCCCAAGAGGCCCAAATTACACCTCATCGTTTGCAAATTCGTTGCTAGTTTATCCGTAGTTGGACCGTCTCTGCAAGTTGATACGAGTAACGACTGGGGCTATTGATAAGATTCAAGTCAACATGCTACATTGAAAAGTAAAAATGATAAATAAAAAAACGTTGCCTTGGCTTGTCTCCCGGGCAATGAGGATTTTTTTTCTGCAACTTCAATATCTTTTACCCATTTGAGACTCAAAAGCATGGGAGAATCTCGATTTTTTAGGCGAGATATGAATTTCAGCGTGTAACATCTAATTTCAGAATGAAAACTCGTTTTTTCTCGAAATTGTAAATGAAAAAATGTTACCATGATAAATCTTTGTGATTAGATTTGAAATTCTCAATACTACAATTGACGATGAAAAGTGGAAATACTCACAATTAGCACACATGTCACTTTACAAAATTGTCAAAGTTTGCAGGTATCCACTGCATTCCAATTACCTACACTATATCGTCGGAAAGTTTCCGGACAAAAATCCGAAAAAGTTCCCGCACACTTTTTCGTGTTATTCCATCGATAATGTGGATAAATTAATTTAATAAACGGTGTTTTGAAGGAGAGAAATTCCATTTTTATTATCTTTTTTTGAAAAATTTTTGCGATTTTTTTCACGTCTAGGACGTCATTTTGAAAACTACCATTTTTCGACTTTTTTTTCCCTTTTATAGAGCGACCGCGTTTTCAGTAGAACATTTTTTTCGTATTTCTTTGACCAGATCTTAAAAAGGTAAAGCTTAAGCTTCAATTTCGTTTTTTTTCCAAATCCGGTACGATTTTTCAATATAAAGTTATTATGTTTTTGCCGAAAAAAAAACGAATATCAAAAATTCTTGCGTAACACAAAAACTATTCCAAGTAGAAAAAAATCTCAAAGAAGGGAAAAGTTGCCTTTAAGATTGCTCTAGTCACTAGATTTTTTTTCCGAATTATTTTTTTTTATCGATTCCAGTCGAACTCCAGGAATTTCAATTTCCGTAATTGGAAACTATGAATTTTTTGAACAAAAGTCTAGGTACAAAAAAGTTCATTTCTTTATTTTTAACGTGTTGGAATTTTTTCAGATTTTTTTCGAATTTTTTTATCCAACAATATTTATTTCGAATTTGGGATTGGATTGAAATATTATGAGGGATAAAAGTTCTATATTTCGGTTCCGAGAGGTTTTCAATTTTTGTAGACTAATTTCATCTCTCACCGATTAAACTTGTCTCTCGTCGAATAAACCGCCTTTGGTACTCGGCACTTTTTCGACTATACGCGGCATCCTTTCAACGAGTCTCTCGAAAATATACGGCGGCTTCCCTTCATTAATTCTTTCATGACACAAGTTCAATCAGTAAGTGGAGAAACGAGGCTTTAAAAATCCAAAACCTTTTCAAATTGAAATATAAAACTTTTATCCCCCATAATATTTCAATCAAATCCCAAATTCGAAATAAACATCGTCGGATTGAAAAACTTGAAAAAAATCGGAAAAAATTCCAACACGTTTGAAATAAAGAAATAAAACTTTTTGTACTTGAACTTCTGGTCAAAAACCCATAGTTTTCGAATTACGGAAATTGACATACCTGGAGTTCGATTAGAATTGATGAAAAAAAAAAATTTCTGAAAAAAGTCTAGTGACTAGAACAATCTTGGAGGCAACTTTTCACTCCTTTTTTCGTGTTACGCAGGAACTTCTGAATTTTTTTTTTTTTTTTTTGATAACTTTTATTTGATAACATGATAACTTTTTTTTGAAAGAAGAAAAAAACGGAATTGAAACTTAATCTTTGCTTTTTTAAGATCCGGTCAAAGAAATTCGAAAAATAAAATTCTACTGAAAACGCGGTCGCTCTGTAAAAGGGAAAAAAAAGACGAAAAATGGTCGTTTTCAAAATGACGTCTAGTCGTAAAAAAAATCGCAAAAATTTTTCAAAAAAAGCAAATTCAAATGGGATTCTTCTTTTTTAAAATTCCGTTCATTAAATTCATTCATCTACATTATCGACGGAATAACACGAAAAAGAGTGTGGGAACTTTTTCGGACTTTTGTCCGCAAACTTTCCGACGGTAGTGTACATGTTGATACTCACAGAAAAAAAAGCAGAGGGAGACTTTTCAAAACTACTTTTTGAATTTAATATGCCAGAACTAAAAAGGGAGAGCGAAAAATACAGCGCACTTCAAGCTCAACGGAAATAAGTAGCCGAAGACTTTTGTAACAAATTTTTCAATTCATATGACATAGCGGAGTCAAAAAGTGGAAATACTTGGCACACAAGCCACTTCACAGAAATGTCCAAGTTTGTAGGTATCCGCTGTATTCCAATGAATCTCATTTTGATACCATCGGAAACAGAGCATCCAAAAACTTTCTGAATTAGCTTTTTTAAATATATTATGAGAAAAGTAAAGTAAAAAAGAGTAAAGCATAGTGCACTTTAGAACCAACAAAATTTCAAAGTTTCTTATGTATTTTTCTTAAGATTTCTGAGACAAAAATTCTGATTTTATCCAAAAATGAGCAGCGGAAGACTTTTAATAATAAATTTTTCAATCCATAATGCTAAAATCAGAAAGAAAAAGTTAAAATCTATGACAATTCTTTGTCGCAAAAAATTTCCGAAGTTTGCAGGTGTCCGCTGCATTCCAATTATCTAGTTTTTGATGCTAATAGAATTAAGACAGCGGAAAACCATTTGAAACAACTTTTTTCAATTCTTCATGCCAGTACTAAAGAGGAAAAGCAAAAACCATAGCGTACTTCAAGTCCAACAGAATTCAAAACTTTTTCAGGCATTGATGGGGTTTCAAAGACAGCAATTTAGATCCTAGCTGTTCAAGAACAAGCCGCTGAAGACTTTTATGACAAGATTTCCAATTCATATGTCACAGTTTTGGAGCCCAAGAGTGGAAATACTTGGTACACATGTCGCTTCACAGAAATTCCAAAGTTTATAGGTATCCGCTGCATACCAATGATACAAATTTTGATCCTACTGAAGAAAAAGTACCCGATGTCTTCCTGAAATCTTCTTTTCGGATTCATTATGACACATGTAGAAAAGGAAAGTGGATGAATATTGTGCACATTCGGTCGAACGAAATTCAGTAATTTCTGTTGTTTCTGGGGCTATTCGCAGATAAAATTTTGAGCGCATCGAAAAGTAAGCAGCCATAGACTTTTTATTATGAATTTATCAACCAATAATGCTACAATAAGAGATGAAAAGTGGAAAGACTCTCAACGTACACATCGCTTTATAAAGTTGTGAAACTTTGTAGGTGCTCGCTCCATCTCACCGATACCAATTCTGATACTATCAGAAAAAATGCACCCGAAGACTTTTCAAAACAACTGTTTGAATTCATTATACACAACCTGAGCGAAAACTGAATAACAGCATACACTGATCCCAAAACATTTCTTAAAATTCGGGTGTATCCATTAGGTCACAATGAGAAACATTTTAATTCTGTCAATTAGCGAGCAACTATAAAGACTTTTTGTAACAAATCTTTCAACTTATGTTGCCGCAGTGGAAGCGGAGAAGTATAAATGCACAGCAAACACATTTTCCAACAAACTGGTGAAACTTGGCATTCGTACACTGCGTATCGATGTGTAAATAAATGGACTAAAGGGCACGACCAAATTGAGTAAAGAAAAATATGACACAATAAATCCAATCAGCACACATTTATTATGATTTTTTATTCGAATTCATCAATAAATCATCACATATATACAATAATTGCGGGTTCCCGGAATGAAATTTCTGACTCCAAGTTATAGGTTAACCTATATATTTATCGCAGCTGGGTAATAAAAACGCTTTTCAATATTTATGGCACTTGAATAACTTTTCTGACGTTCATTATGTACGTCTGGTTTTCTTAATATAATGACACCACACCACCAATTTTAATAAAATAAATAGATATTATGCACTTCATTAGACGATAAACTTTTTTTTCATTTATCCGGCACTTTGTTATATGTCGAAACTCTGTTTGTTTTTACCATCAAAACTGACAGATGGTTGTTCAATTTATAAATGTAGATATTTTATAAAAACACTTCACGAAAGAAAATGACAAAATTAACTAATTCACCTCGAATATGTCTAGCACACGGTATACACATCCCGAACTTTGCACTGTCAAAACAACTAATTAACACATAGCCGATCACACTTTTCTTGGTTATAGCGTCGAGGTGTGAGTCTGCGACACCGCCGTGAAGTTAGCCCCGAGGACATGAGGCCTTTGATGATGTTATATACAGACACGTCAAAAACTTGAATGTGTTAGTAGTTTTTGCATAATGTTGACCCTGTGCAAAGTTTTTTCTCAGCAAATACGCCACGAATTATGCTGATTTCGGGCTCAATCGAAAGGGAATTTCCTAATTGATCTCCAGTTCAATTTGCAAGCCATCAAATGACTCCTGAGCTTCGTAATTGAACGAAATGACATGCCAAATTTACCCCCACCACCGCGAATCGTTTTATTCAGAGAAAGTATAGTCTCGGCGAGCCTCGGGCCAGCAGACGACAGAGCTGTCAATGTACTTGTCCCGAGACTCTACCGAGTCTCTTGATAGAAAATGAAAAAAAATTTTTTTTAAATGCAATATAAAAAAATTGCGATTATTTTTTTTTTGTAGATAACGAACAAAATCCGTTCTTAGTGAGCGTCTATGATGGGAGAGGAGTATAGAAAATGGAAAAAAAAAAAAATTAAAAAAAAAAAAAATTACAAAAAAAAAATGAAAAACTTGCGATAATTTTTTTTTGGTAGAGAACGAATAAAATCCGTTCTTAGTGAGCGTCTATGATGGGAGAGAAGTATAGAAAATGAAAAAATTTTTTTTTTTTAATAATGCAAAATAAAAAAAATGCGATTATTTTTTTTTGTAGATAACGAATAAAATCCGTTCTTAGTGAGCGTCTATGATGGGAGAGGAGTATAGAAAATGAAAAAAAATAAATAAATAAAAAAATAAAATAAAAAATTTGCGATAATTTTTTTGTTTGGTAGAGAACGAACAAAATCCGTTCTTAGTGAGCGTCTACGATGGGAGAGGAGTAACCGTGACAAATTTCACGATCCTAGCTTCAGTGGTTTAGGCTGTGCGTTGTCTGTCAGTCAGTCAGTCAGTCAGTCAGTCAGTCAGTCACGCAACAGATATTGTAACGATACACTTTTACCGACCTATATAAGCCGCTACGCGTCGGTTCGAGCTTCTAAATAAAATAGGAGCGGGTATGAAAGGAACGTGAGAAAAACGGATGTATGTGTTGAAAAGAAAATGACAAGAGATTTTATTCAATTTAATTAAGATTTACAAGAGTTTTTCTGAATATTTCGCGTTTCGCGTCGTGTCCCGAAATAGGGATTCAACCGATTTTTATTTTTATTTTTATTTGTTCGCGATGTTTAATAGTCTCAAACGAGCAAGGAAACTCGTATAAAACAATAAAAAAGTGCGGTTACTGTATGAAAAATCAAGGATTTTTCGTCTCGACAAATTTGTAATTTTTATTCGCTTGACAATAAATTATTTTGGTTTATTTCTGCTATGTTTCGCGTTAATTATTTCCGCACGCTTTAGTTTAATTTTTAGTCGCGTTTATTATTTCCGCACGCTTTAGTCTAACTTTCTAGTCGCGAATTAAGAATTCGAAAAAATGTTTATAATATAAAAATTGTTTGTTCAATAAAAATGTCCTGGAATGTCTCGCTTTTAATGCTTTTTTCTGTTTTATTTGCTTATTTCACGCAAATCAATAATCCAAAAGTGATTTTGATTCGATATAATAATAATTTGGATAATTTTGTAATTTTTATAAGTAAAAATCTTACCGCAGCCTTTTGGATTATTGAGATAATATTTTGCTTTATTTCCTCTCAGTTTTTATCTAATCAGATTTTTATTATTTTTAATCCAAGAGTGAAATTCTTTTACAAAATTGATGATTATTAATTTATTATTGATTCGATATAAATTTATTCTTACCGCAGCCTCTTGGATTAACAATTTTAATAATAAATAAGACTTTTGACTAACTCGGATAATTTTAATCAAACTTGAATTTAATAAAAATATTTAATTAATTAAAATAGTTCTTCCCTGTTTCTGGCAAGCATAAAGAAAAAAGAAAGAAAGAAAAAAAAATATAAGGAAAGCGTGAGTCAGGCTATGGGCTCTAAACGTCGCCGAATGTCGCCGATACCCCTCCGCCACACAGGTAAGGATGCAGACCACAGGCTATGGGATTGAAACGTCACCGAATCGCTCCGATACCCTGAGCATCTGCTAGGTTAGGTAAATTTATGACCACGGGCTATGGGATTGAAGCGCCGCCGGATCGCTCCGATACCCCGTGCATCAATAATTTCGGAAGAGGAAATTTAGGTGTGACCCTGGGCTATGGGATTGAAGCGTCGCCGGATCGCTCCGATACCCCAGGCATCAAAGGAATTAGGAAGAAAGGTTTTATGCTTTGCCAGAACCAGGGAGAGATAGTCTAAAGCTCTTAGTAGGTCCGAGTCAGTCTGAGAAGTCAGAGGAACTGCCTTGAGAGCGGTCGCGCAGCGACTTTTATACCCCACTTTTCCCTCGCTTTCGATGCGCCGCTTAATTTTAATCTCGAACCCTATACTGCGCATGTTCTATTTTTTCATTCGCTCAGCACGCTCCCCACTACTCATTCACGCTCTCACATTCGCTCGCCGCTACCCCCACTCTCGCATCCTCGGATGCGCGAAAATCCGCTTTTTATGTTTTTCAGCTTTGTTTGTTATTCTTTTTGTACCAATTATCTCCAATTATTATTATTTCATCGATTATTGAAGTATTTTTCACATTAATCAATAATTAAACAATTTTAAAAACAATAAAATTATTACGAGTTTTCCTCTCGAATCGGTCATTGCGCATGCGCCGTAATACGCATTTTTGTTTATTTAAAATTTTGAGAATTTTCGGAAAAATTATAAATCGCGCTTATTTCGTTTCGATTTATTGATTTTTTTCTGAATTTTTAAGCCCGATTACAATATTGAGCGATATTTTAATCGAAAGAAATAAGAAAAATGAAAAGAATAATTTATTCGATTTTTTCGACGCTTGGCGGCGTCGGTAACGCTCGCGTCGGTAGTCTCGGCCTTTCGTTGCCGATGCCCAAGATGGCCGCCGCCGGGACGAACGCGCGCGTCATTGTTGTTGTCGGGCGAAAAATGTCGGCGATCGCGCCGTCGCGTTGTACTCGCTCTCGTTCGGGATCGTAATTCGGGTCAAAGTGAGTGTTTCGTTTCAATATACATATATAGATTGCGTGTTCTCGAAATGAAACTTCTGACTCCAAGTTATAGGTTAACCTGGATTTATCGCAGCTGGGTAATAAAAACTCTTTTAAATATTTATGGCACTTGAATAACTTTTTTGATGTTTATTATGTACGTCTGGTTTTTTTAATATTATGACACCACATCACCAATTTTAATAAAATAAATAGATTTTATGCACTTCATTAGACGATAAACGTTTTTTTCACTTATCCGGCACTTCGTTATATGTCGAAACTATTTGTTTACACCATCAAAAACTGACATATGGTTGTTCAATATATAAATATAGATATTTAATAAAAACACTTCACGAAAGAAAATGACAAAATTAACTAATTCACCACGAATATATCTAGCACACGGTACACACATCCCGAACTTTGCACTGTCAAAACAAATAACATATAGTCGATCACACTTTTCTTGGTTACAGCGGCGAGGTGTGAGTCTGCGACACCGCCGTGAAGTTATCCCCGAGGACATGAGGCCTTTGATGGTGTTATATACAGACACGTCAAAAACTTGAATGTGTTAGTAGTTTTTGCATAATGTTGACCCTGTGCAAAGTTTTTTCTCAGCAAATACGCCACGAATCATGCTGATTTCGGGCTCAATCGAAAGGGAATTTCCTAATTGATCTCCAGTTCAATTTGCAAGGCATCAAATGACTCCTGAGCTTCGTAATTGAACAAAATGACATGCCAAATTTACCCCCACCACCGCGAATCGTTTTATTCAGAGAAAGTATAGTCTCGGCGAGCCTCAGGCCAGCAGACGACAGAGCTGTCAATGTACTTGTCCCGAGACTCTACCGAGTCTCTTGATATAATACACTATGCTCTATAGAATTTCGCAACCATTCAAGGTCGTCCACGGTTTCTATATGGTAACGGTAACTTTTACTTTTTAATTTGCTCAATGTACATACTTGTGATATTTGAGTTTTGACAGAGACCCTAGATTTTCATTTGAATTAGCAATTTGAATAAAAAGTGATGGGCCGGACAAGTACTCCTGAAACGTATTAAAACATAATTCATTCCGATTGAATCGACGTCGAATGTCGTGTATGATACCAGGGTATTCTGAAATTCGGAGAAGAATATTTTCTTACAAGTTTCTGCTGCTTAAAAGTAACGCATGACTTCACCTTTAATTTGATTTCCATTTGAATTGCAATTTTAATATGAAAAGTTAATAATTTTATTAAGAATTTTTAGTATACGTCGATGGGGGATTTTTAGTATACAGGGGGTTTCTTTCCCCTCATATCCTCCGGCCCGCCATATAATCGTATATATACTATTCAAATACTACATGTAACCAAACCCGATGGGTGTTTTTTTGATAAAGCCACCTATTGCTCCGCGCCGGGAAAATCAAACGTGGAGACTATTGATTTTTTTGGAAAAATAATGATCAAACAAACGTTCCAACAATATTATTTGTTTCAAACGAATGATTGGCAATCGATTGGCGTTTGCAAAAATCAAATTGGACTGATATTCAAAAAGTTGCGGCCAACTCAACGCCATCTTTTGTTTCGTTTGTTTGTTAAAAAGTAATGACAAATGTTTAAGTTGATCTAATATTCACAAACTATCGACAGACAATCATTAAGAAAAAAGGCAAAAGCCATGATCGAGAGACCAATATTACATACCTACTTGCACGCATGTCTGTTAACTTGGCTAGATAACTGGAATTTCCTCATGTTCTAGTTAATCATATGTCAAGTGGTTATCAGTACGGCAATCGAATCATTTAGTAATCTCTAGTTAATTTACAATTGACCAAATTAAATTCCGGTGCAAGTTGACCAGAATTTTTTTTCATATTTTTATGCAATACATAAAAGAAAGACTATTCTGGAATGTCGCTCTTTCAATGATTGGAAAATCAAAAAATCCGTTCTACATAATTTTAGAGAAAGCACATAAAATCTATTGTGAAAAAAGCTAGGCATTTTTTATATAATATTTAATATTGAAAAAATCAATACCATGAGAATAAGAATTGATAGTTGTTTTCGTGGAATTCCAGAAAGTTCAAACAGTACGTTACGGGTGGTTCGAAACAATATTTTGAACGAAGCAGAAAAATTAAAACTAAGATCCTGTCCAAGACATTGGAATAGGTTATTAGGAGAATAGAATGAAGATAGTCTTGTCCGTTGCATTAGCTTCACGCAAGTTCCAATGCTTTCGGACCAACAAAGACTACAGAAGGTATCTCATTGAATAAAAATGTTTCAATTTATCATCGTAAATACGGGCCCAATTTCGAAAATACTCAGCACACATCTCGCTTCACAAAATTTAAAAATTTTCTAGGCATCCACTGCATTTCAATAACAGATATTTCGAAACTATCGAACAAATAGAACTTACAGATTTTCTGAATGAAACAAACTTTTTTTGATTCATTTTGCCAAAACTTGAGCAGGAAAGTGAAAAAACAGAACGTACTTTGGTCCAACAAACTTGGAAATTTTTGGATATCAAGAGACCCGGTAGAGTCTCGGGACAAGTACATTGACAGCCCTGTCGTCTGCTGGCCCGAGCTCGCCGAGACTATACTTTCTCGAAACAAAACTTTTCGCGTTGGTGGGGGTAAAATCGGCATGTCATTTTATTGAATTACGAAGCTCATGAATCGTTTGAGGTCGTAAAAATTGAACTGGAGATTAATTAAGAAATTATCTGTCGAATGAGCCCAAAATTAACTGGATTCGTGGCGTAATTGCTGAGAAAAAACTTTGCACGGGCTTAAGATTATGCAAAAGTTACTAACACATTCAGGATTTTGACGTATCTGTATACGCGTACTGACCGCTACAGACAAAGGCTCCGTGTCCTCTATGATCACCAATCCTCGGTGAGAGAATTCTTGTTCCAACCAATGAGCGTTGAGAAAACTCCTCGGCCAATTATGTTGGAGCTACAACTAGCTTGCGTGACGTACTTTCATCGCGCTGATCGAAGGGATCGGCGATGACAGCTAGACAATATGGCTGCGCCCGGGTTGTTGTGCGTGTGTTTTCGCCGCGGTTTCAATTTTACGATCATTGTAAAATTACAGTTATTTGTGTATTCTCTAAGCATCGCGTGTGTTCGTTTGAGACCAGTGAATCAGTGTGTAAAGTGTGATATCAATTTAAAGTGTGTGAAAAGAATTATAAAAGTTTTATTTTTCGAGTCGGTCCGGCAGTGTCTGGGTTCGCGAGACACTCAATTTTCAAAAACAGTGCGGGATGTGCGAGTTTTAATTTATTTTGAAGCTCAGTGCAAGAATAAGTGTTAAGCATTGAATTTATAAGATAAAATTATACGTCTGTGAAAAATATTCATTAAGTGTTTTCATTACCCAGCCGCGAGAAATATAGGTTAAGCTATTACTTCGAATCAGATATTTTATGTCGAAATCACATAATTATTGTATGTTGTATATATACTAATGCATTCGAATAAAAAATCGAAATAAATGTGTGTTAATTAGAATTATTTTGTCATCATTATCTGATAAGCTGTCACAAATCTCTTTATTCAGTTTGGTCGTGCCCCTCTGTCCATTTTTTTCCTTATCAGCATGCAATATATCAATACCAAAAGTGTCATCAGTTTATTGGACAATTTGTGTGCTGTGCATTTGTACTTCTCCGCTGTCACTGCGGCAACATGAGTTGAAAGATTTAAAACAAAAAGTCGTTAGTTTCTCATGAATAGATGGGATTAAAATGTCTGCTATTGTGATGTAATGGATACATTCGGAATTTAATAAATTTGTTCGGCCCAGTATGCTGGGTTATTCTCTATTCGTTACAGTTGTGCATAATGAATTCAAAAAGTTGTTTCAAAAAGTCTCCGAGTGTTCTTTTTCTAATGCTATCAAAATTTGTATCGCTGAGATGCAGCTGCCACCTACAAAGTTTCATAACTTTATCAAGCGACATGTATGTTGAGTTTTTCCACTTATCCCCACCTGTGATTGTGGCATTATTTATTAAAAAATTTATCACAAAAAGTCTTCGGCGCTCATTTTTGGATGCGATCAAAATCTTTGTCCGTCGATTGCCATGGAGACATCAAAAATTCTCAATTTTGTTAGACCCAATATGCGTCATGTTGGTTACTTTTCTTCATTAGATGTGTCATAATGAATTTTAAAAAGATGTTTTAGAAAGTCTAAGGTGCTATTTTTTTTATATTATCATAACTTGTATCATCGACATGAGCGGGTACCTACAAAATTTGAGATTTCTGTGAAGCGGCATGTGTGCAAACTATTTCGAATTCTAAAAGTACCGCATGAATTGATAAATTTGTTACAAGTCTTCAGCTGCTTCTTTCTGAACAGGATTGGAATTGCTGTCTTGGAAAACCAATGCATGGATACGTCAAACATTTTGTGAATTCTATTGGGCTTGAAGTGCGCTGTGATTTTTTGTTTTCTCTCCTTAGTTCTGGCAGAATAAATTTCAAAAGTCGTTTCAGAGAGTCTTTGGGTGCTCTTTTCCGGATAGTATCAGAATATACATAATCGGAATGCAGCGGAATCCTGCAAACTTTAAAAATTTTGTGGATCGACATGTGTGCTAGCTAAATTACTTGCATGTTTGGCTCCAATTTGACATCATAAATTGAAACATTCTCATTCAAAAAGATTCCTTGTATGTTCGCTCTGGTTCTCATGGAATTTGTTCCATTCGGCTGCTCATTGTTCGATGGGATCAAAATTTTTGTCTGCGAACGGCCATGGTAACAACTGAAATTCCTGAATTTTGTTAGACTCAATGTGCGCTATGATCTTTCACTTTTCTTCTTTAGATGTGTCATAATAAATTTTTTTTAAATGTTTCAGGAAATCACCGGGTGCTTTTTCCTGATAGTATTAAAAATGTTATCATTGGGATGCAGCAGATACCTACAAACTTTGAAATTTCTGTGAAGCGGCATGTGTGCCATGCATTTCCACTTTTTAGCTCCGATGGCATATGAATTGAAAAATTTGATCCAAAAGTCTTCGGCTACTCATTTCTGTTGAGCTTGAAGTGCGCTGTGTTTTTTCACTTTTTTTCTTTAGTTCTGACCTATTACACTCGAAAAGAAGTTTTTAAAAGTTTTCTACTGCTTATTTTTTGGCTAGAATCAAAATGTAGATAATTGGAATGCAGCGGATAACTGAAAACTTTGAAAATTTAATAAAGTCACATGTATGTTAAGCATTTCTACTATTCATCATTGATTGTCTGTGTATTATGAATGTGAAATATGATCATAAAAAGTCATCGGAAGCACAATTTTGGATGGAATACAAATTTTTGGCTTCAGAACACAATGGATATCTCCAAAATTTTCCAATTTTGTTAGACTGAGTGAACATTACGTTTTTTCACTCTTCATCTTCTATTTTGGCAAAATAAATTCGAAAAATTTGTTTCAGCAAGTCTTCGAGGGCTCTTTTTCTGATAGTGTGTCTGATGGTAGTTTATCATCATAATGCAACAGATGGCTATGGACTTCAAAAACTTTGTAAAGTGACATGAAGTTTCCATGCAAGTGTTCCTTGATTGGCTTCGATTTGGCATGATGAAATGAAACATTCAAGTTTAACTCTGGTTCTGATTGCGTTAAAAGGGTCTAGCCGGATAAGATGGGTCAATCTGCCCCCACTGAATTTCGGGGCTCCAATTATTTGACAGATTCATCACCAAAAAAAGGAAGCTTCTAAAAATTTATAGTTGTGTATATTCATTTCCAGCATTTCTATCTCAAAAAATAGTGTTTTTTCCAACCACGTTTTCCTCGCCTTTCCGAGCGCTTCGGCGGCACTTTTAACTCTTAGGAGCGAAAAGTGCTGCTCCTAAGAGTTAAAAGTACTGCTCGTGAGCAATACTTTTCGCTCCTAGGACTTAAGGTGCCGCTCGCGGGCAGCACTTTTAAGTCCTAAGAGTTAAAAGTGTATCACTGGTGAACGTGATCAAAAAGCCCTTGTTGCGTCTTTTGAACAAAAAAAAGATACCAGTGGGCCCTGAAACATAAAACATGGACGATTGATAAAAGGAAAAATATAACTTATCCCCCTATTGGTTCGGCGATTTTCCGAATTTTGATTTTCTGAACATTCCGAGAAAATTCTGAAAAAATTCTCATCGATCAAAAACTCAAAAATAAAAAGATTTCCTCTCTTGATACTTTGGCCCAAACCCCATGGTTTTCGAATTAAGCTATTTTAGATGTTGGAGTTCTGACTGAAAATGACGAAAAAAAAAATATCGAAGGAAAATTCTGATAAAATTCCAGTCGATTCAGAACAATCTTCTGCAACTTTTTTCCCATTTACCAATTTCATCTACACTACCCGTCAAAAGTTTCCGGACAAAATTGCGAAAAAGTGTCGGAGCCATTTTTTATGTCATTTTTTAAGCAGTATAGATAAACGAATTTAATAAACGGCATTTTGTAGGGAAGGAATTCTTCTTCAATTTGCTTTTTTTGAAAATGTTGTACGATTTTTTTTACGTCCGCTACATTGTTTTGAACACGACCGTTTTCCAACTTTTTTTATAAGATTTACAGTTGGACCGCGTTTTGAGAAAAAAAAAAATTTTCGAGTTCTTTCCGACCGGAACCTCAACGGGGACAGCGAAAACTTCAATTTCGTTTTTTAAAAAGTTCTGTACGATTTTTTTTCATGTAGTTATCTCATTTTTAGCGAAAAAAAGCAAAATTTGGAATATGCCACATAACACGAAAACTAGTAAGTTTTTCAAAAAACCTCAAAAGGATAAAAAAATGAGTTTGGTTTAGCCAAATTCATCAGAATTTTTTCCGAATTTTTTCTTAAAACTTTTTTTCCGACTGATTTCAGTCAAAATTCTGAAAATTTGATCGCGTTTACTTGTTGAATATGGGGTTTTTGATAAAATTTCAAGATAGAAAAAAGTTTTGTTTTTCAATTCTGAAGACATCAGAACTTTTTCAAATTTTTTTTCGAAATTAATTTTTTCAACTTGCGAAAAAAGTTGGAAAAAAAATGTCGAAAAAAAATTTGAAAAAATTCTGATGTCTTCAGAATTGAAAAACAAAAATTTTATCAAAAACCCCATATTTAACAAGTAAATGCGATCAAATTTTCAGAATTTCGGCTGAAATCAGTCGGAAAAAAAAATTTCAAGAAAAAATTCGGAAAAAATTCTGATGAGTTCGGCTAAACCAAGCTCATTTTTTTATCCTCTTGAGGTTTTTTGAAAAACTCACTAGTTTGCGTGTTATGTGGCATATTCCAAATTTTGCTTTTTTTCGCTAAAAATGAGATAACTACATGAAAAAAAATCGTACAGAACTTTTCAAAAAACGAAATTGAAGTTTTCGCTGTCCCCGTTGAAGTTCCGGTCGGAAAGAACTCGAAAAATTTTTCTTTCTCAAAACGCGGTCCAACTGTAAATCTTAAAAAAAAAGTTGGAAAACGGTCGTGTTCAAAACAATGTATCAGACGTAAAAAAAATCGTACAACATTTTCAAAAAAAGCAAATTAAAGAAGAATTCCTTCCCTTCAAAATGCCGTTTATTAAATTCGTTTAGCTATATTGCTTAAAAAATGACATCAAAAATGGCTCCGACACTTTTTCGCAATTTTGTCCGGAAACTTTTGACGGGTAGTGTAAGTCTCGAAATTTTCGAGTTCAGCCGTATCTTCTGAAAATGGTCTTTTTCAGGAAAAAAATACGATAACTCTGCAATAAAAAATCGTATCAAACTTTTTCAAAAACGGAATTGCAGCTATTGCTCCTCCCTGTGAAGTTGTCTCAAAGAAATTCGACAGAAAAAATTTCCACGAGTCATGCGTCCAGTTTTCAACGAACAGAAAAACTCCGGAAAAGAGTCATTTTCCAAATAGCATACCAAAACCAAAAAGGATTGTAGAAAACTTTGAAAAAAAGGGATTTGAAGGTAAATTTGTCCTCTTCAAAATGCCGCTAATTAAATTCAAATATCTTGATTTTCCACAAAGTTATTGAGTTTTTAGTGCGGCTGTAATTGTTGTCTGGTGATTCCATACTTTTGGTCGGCAGTGTATATGGAATTTTCGAATATGGTTGGATGCTGATACGAAACATAATAAAGTTCGAAACTACATTTGTGTCATCAACAAATTTGTAAACGTAAAAAAATTACAGTGGGAAAAAATTCTGACCGAAGTTATTGGCGAGTTCGTGATCATGATTGATACATTATGCTAATTCAATCGAAAAACACTCGCCAAATACTTCGGTCAGAATTTTTTACGAATGTAATTTTTTTACGTTGAAAATACTTAAAAAAAAGACGTGATATCAAATGGCAAAAATCCCCTCACGGGGAAAAAACCCGGACAAGTACATTGATGGTCCCTCGTTTTCCGATGATATCACAGAAATTGTACAAAAATCCAAAAATTCACTTTCTTTATTTATTTCTTTGCATCTATTTGTACGGAAAAAATTAATTCAAACATTAGAAAGAAACGACATAGAATTGGTGTCTTACAATAATTAATAGTCGAAAAAATAACTAAAAAAAAGTAGTCATTCGAGTTACGTGCAGCTGTAAAAATTATGATATCAATACGAGGACAAGTATTTATTGGTTATTGAGAACATATCAACATCGACGTATCAAGAGACTCGGTAGAGTCTCGGGACAAGTACATTGACAGCTTTGTCGTCTGCTGGCCCGAGGCTCGCCGAGACTATACTTTCTCGAAACAAAACTTTTCGCGGTGGTAGGGGTAAAATTGGCACATCATTTTGTTCGTTTTCAAAGCTCACCAGTCGTTTGGGGCCTTGAAAATTGAACTGGAGATTCATTAAGAAATTATCTTTCGAATGAGCCCAAATTTAGCACGATCGGTGACGTAAATGCTGAGAAAACACTTTGCACGGGCCCAAAATCACGCAAAAGTTTCATAAACAGTGCGGGATGTGCGAGTTTGAAGTTATTTCGTAGTTCAGTGTAGGATTAAGTGTTAAGCTTAAATTTATAGGATAAAATCATACGTTCGTGAAAAATATTTATCAAGTGTTTCAATTACCCAGCCGCGAGAAATCTATAGGTTAACCTATAATTTCGAATCAGAAATTTTATTTTGCAAACACGTAATCATTATATAAACATTGATGAATTCGAATAAAAAATCGAAATAAATGTGTGCTACACGTCTGTGAAAAATATTTATAAAGTGTTTTGATTACCGAGCCGCGAAAATTATAGGTTCGTTAACCTATATAACTTCGAATCAGAAATGTTATTTTGGGAACTTGCTATTATTGTATGTGAATTGATAAATTCGAATAAAAAATCAAAATAAATGTGTGCTAGTTGGATTTATTGTGTCATCGTTATCTAACAAGCTGTCGTCTTTTTCGTTATTCAGTTTGGTCCATTAATGTCCTCATCCGTATGCAGTGTATTAATACCATGATTCATCAGTTTGTTGGACACATGTATGCTGTGCATTCCTTTTTTTTTTCGATTCCAATGTGGCAACATGAGTTGATAGATTTGTAACAAAAAGACTTCAGTCGCTCATTGATAGATGAGATAAAAATTTCTGTCTTTGTGATGTAATAGATAGATCTGGTATTTAAGAAATCTGTTCTGTCCAGTGTATGCTCAGTTATTCACTTTTGCTCTGATTGTGCATAATGAATTCAAAAAGTTATGTTGGAAAGTCTTCGGGTACTCTGTTTCTGATGGTATCAAAATTTGTATTGCTGAGATGTAGCAAGCACCTACAGTGTTTCACATCTTCATACAGGAATATTTATGTTCAGTGTTTACACTTTTCATGAGCAATTGATAAATGCATTACAAAAAGCCATCGGCTTATCATGTTTCGATGCTATCAAAATTTTTGTCTGTGAATGGCTGTCAACATATGCCAAGTTTCTGAATTTTGCAAGACTCAGAGTGCGCTATATTGTTTCATTTTTCTTCTGCGAATGTGTCATAATAAATTTGGAAAACTGGTCTGAGGAAGTCGTCAGGTGCTGTTTTTCGATTGTATCAAAATTTGTATCATCAGTATACAGCGGATACCTATAAACTTTGCAATTTCTGTCAAGCGACATGTGTACCTAGTATTTCCACTCTTCGGCTCCAATCGTGACATATAAATTGGGAAACTTGTGATAAAAATCATCAGCGGCTTGTTCTTGAATAGCTAGGATCTAAGTTGCTGTCTTTGAAACCCCATCGATGCCTGAAAAAGTTTTGAATCCTGTTGGACTTAGAGTACGCTGTGTTTTTTTGCTTTCCTTCTTTAGTACTGGCATGAAGAATTGGACAAGTGGTTTCAAATTGTTTTCTGCTGTTTATATTCTATTAGTATCAAAAACTAAATAATTAGAATGCAGCGGACACCTGCAAACTTTGGAAATTTCTTGCAGCGACATGTGTGCTAATTGTAAGTATTTCCGCTTTTCAGATTTGATTGTGGTAATAAGAGTTTGAAAAATTATCATAAAAAGTCATCGAAGGCACATTTTTGGATAGGATGGAAATATCTGGTTTGAAAACGGAATGGATAGATCAAAAATTTTCCAATTTCGTTGGACTGATGTGCGTTATGTCAAGAATACCTACAACTTTTGAAAACTTTGTGAAGCACCATATGAGTCATGGATGTTCTGTTGCCAAAATGCAATAAATACATCTCAATTTTCTGAATTTTGCTGGGATGAAGTGCACTATGTTTGTTTTTCCATTTTTCCCTTTTACTTGTGGTATAATAAATATAAAAAGTTGTTTCGGGAGAAGTCTTCGGATACCCTTTTTCTGATAATATGAAAAATTCTGTCATCGGAATGCAATGAATAGCTACTACTTTTAAAAATTTCTTGAAGCAACATATGAGCCATAGATTTTCACTTTTTCTCTCTAATTTTGGCATTATGGATTGAAAAATTTATTATAAAAAGTTTTCCGCTGCTCATTTTTGGACAAAATCAGAATTTTTGTCTTAAAAATCTTAAGAAAAATACATAAAACACTTTGAAATTTTGTTGGGTCCAAAGTGCACTATGCTTTACTCTTTTTTACTTTACTTTTCTCATAATATATTGCAAAAAATTATTTCAGAAAATCTTTGGATGCTCTGTTTCTGATGGTATCAAATTTCGATTCATTCTGGAATACAGCGGATACCTACAAACTTGGACATTTCTGTGAAGCGGCTTGTGTGCCAAGTATTTCCACTTTCTGGCTCCGACTATGGCATATGAATTGAAAAATTTGTTACAAAAGTATTCGGCTACTCATTTCCGTTGAGTTCGAAGTGCGCTGTATTTTTTTCGCTCTCCCTCTTTAGTTCTGTCATATTAAATTCAAAAAATAGTTTTGAAAAGTCTTCCGCTGCTTTTTTCTGTGAGTATCAAAATTTAGATAATTGGAATGCAGCGGATACCTGCAAACTTTGTCAATTTCATGAAAAAACAAGTGTGCTATTTGTAAGTATTTCCACTTTTCATCATTGATGGTAGTATTATGATATTCAAATATGGTCACAAATAGTCATCGGAAGAACATTTTTGGATAGAATACAAATTTCCGGCTTCAGAACACGATCAATACATCAAAATGTTTCCAATTTTGTTAGATCGAGTGAACATTATGTTTCTTCACTCTTCAAATTCTATTTTGGGAAAATGAATGAAAAAATCTGTTGCAGCAAGTCTTCGGAGGCTCTTTTCTGAAAGTATCAAAATTTGTATCATCGGAATGCAGCGGATCGATATGAACTTTGAAAATTTTGTAAAGCGACATGTGCAAAATTTCCATACATGTGTTCCATGTTTGGCTTCGATTCGGCATAATAAGTAGAAACATTTTTTGTGTTCAATAAGTTCCTTCCATGGTCGCCATGGTTCTGATTGCATTGAGATTTGTGCAAGACTAAAGCAACTGATACATCTGTCCTCAAATGACAGTTTTGATAACTTATTTTTATTTCTAATTCAGGATTCTGGTTTAAATTTGTCCGCATTGCCTAACATGTTGTTTCGAAGTACCCATAAAATGCTGCTATAACTCTCTGAAATTCAACGAGAATATGAGAGAAACTGACACCTCTTATTCTCATGGTATTCCTTCAAAGGTAATAAAGAATATCAAGACTTTACCTCGTTATTGTTAAAAAGTGAAATTATTATTTTTTCTTTTTATAATTTCGTGAAAAAAAGAGTTTTTATCCTTAAATTGGATGTTAAAAACCGAAATTCATATCTCGCCTAAAAATCGAGAATCTTCCGTGCTTTTCCATCTCAAAGGAGCAAAATTAACTAAAGTTGCGGGAAAAAACTTCCAATCTTTCTGGAGACAAGCCAAAGAAACGTTTTTTCATTTACAATTTCGTGAAAAAACGAGTTTTTATAATGAAATTGGATGTTACAAGCTAAAATTCTTGCGGAATAATTCAGAGATCAAACAGCGCGTGGATAAATCCTATAATACCCGTAATAAAGAAAGACGGAACAGTTAGATTATGTCTAGATGCTAGAAAATTAAATCAGGTAATGGCGGACGACCATGAGTCGGTACCTAATATGGAGGAAATTTTTCAAAAGTGCCATTCGGCTAAAGTAATGACAACGCTGGATCTCACAAATAGTTTTTGGCAAATTCCACTTCATCCCGATTCGATGAAGTATACTGCGTTTCGATACAGGGGAAAGGTTTATGAATTCACGGTAACACCTTTCGGCTTAAAAACTAGTACAGCTGCATTATTAAGAGCGCTTGACATAATTTTACACGGTCTGGGAGATCACGTCATTAATTTTGTCGATGATTTATTGTGCATTTCCTCAAATTTCGAGGAACATATGAGACATTTGGACGAACTCCTAGAACGTTTGCAGCAACACGGTATGACAATTAAATTAAAGAAAGCCAAATTTTTCAGAAAAGAAGTTGAGTTTCTTGGTCATATTTTAACAACAAAAGGAATAAAGCCACAGCCCGCGAAAATTCAGGCGATTCACGATTTTCCGCCTCCTAAAAACTTAAAACAGTTGAGAGGATTTCTCGGTTTAATCAATTATTATACGAAATTCACGAAAAAACACGCGGAGGAAACAATCCCATTATTAAAATTATTGAAAAAAGAGACAAAATGGCGTTGGGATAAAGAAGAGAAAGAAGCTTTTGATCGGATTAAAAATTTGTTTGTCGAAGACGTGCTTCTCACGCATCCAGATCCTACGGAGGGATATATTTTACAAACTGACGCGAGTAACTATGCTTTGGGGGGCACTTTGGCACAAAAAGATAAGAATGGCGATTTAGGGGTAATTATGTTCGCGAGTAGAACGTTAAAGGGATCCGAAATGGCATACACGACGACAGAAAAAGAATTATTAGCGATTGTTTGGGCTTTGAAAAAGTTTAGGACTTATTTGTTGGGAGCAAAGATAGAAGCGATTACAGATCATAAAGCTATAACGTTCTTAAAAAATTGTCAACTATTAAACGAGAGATTAACAAGATGGATTTTAGCTATACAGGACTATGATATCAAATTTGAATTTTGTCCAGGAGAAAGGAACGTGGTGGCCGACGTATTGAGTCGATTAAATCCACCGGATGTAGGAGGTAGAAAAGGAAAAGAGATAGTTATTAGCACGATGCTCGCTATAAAACCTTCTAGAGGATTGGAACAAAGAATTAGACAGGTGGGAATATGGCAAATGAGAGACGAAAGGATTAGAGAAATCAGAGAAAGGATAATAAATGAACCAGACGACAAATATCAGATAAAAAACAATATTTTATTAAAAGCAGTAAATCCAGATTCTTGGAAAGTTATTTTACCGAGGGAGATCCTCCATCCTCTCGTATCTGAGACACACGAAATGTACGGTCATGTAGGCGCTAAAAAAGTTTGGAAGATGATTAAAGAAGATTTTACGTACCCGCGAATGTACCATGCTATCAGACAAATTCTTGCTTCGTGTGACTCCTGTCAAAGAAATAAAGTACCGAACCAGCATTCATATGCTGCTCAGCAAAATATAATTCCTGAGGGACCGGGAGATATAGTCTCGATAGATTTTTTTGGACCATTACCCGTAACTAACGGAGGAATGAAACATATCCTTGTAACAATCGATGCATTTTCGAAATTTGTCGTATTATATCCACTTAGAGTAGCTACCGCGCAGTCAACAATTAATAAAATTTTCAATCATTACATTCCGGAACACGGAAAACCGAAAAAATTACAATTTGACCACGGTACGCAATTTACATCGCGATTATGGCTCAGTAAGCTAGAGAGTGAAGGAATACAAGGAGTTTTCTCGTCTATAAGACACCCGCAAGGAAATATAGTGGAAAGAGTAAATAGAGAGATAAGTCGATTTTTCAGGACTTTTTTAACAGACAAGCATACAGATTGGTTGCAATGGGTTAAAGTTATCGAGGATTGTATGAACGAAACGCATCATGAGACGACGGAAATGACTCCGATCGAGATACAAAAGAATGTAAAACCTCAAAGAATTTGGAGAAATTGGATTCAGATAGAAAAAGAAGAGAATTTAGAAGATGAAGAAGGGATACAAGCCAAATTAATGCTTGCTAGGAACAGGATAGAGCGAAAAGGCCGAGAAAGAGCTATAAAATTTGATAGGAAGCATAAATTAATCGAATTTCACGAAGGGGATCTAGTCTTGGCAAAAGCGTGTAATGTTAGTGATCCAATTAACAAAAAAATGGCCAAATTTTTTTCAATTTACGAGGGACCTTATAGGATTAAAAAACAGATAGCAGCAGCAACATTTATTATAGAAAATCCGGATACCGAAGTCGAAAGAGGCATGTATCACGCTTCAAACCTAAAAAAATACAAAAATTAGACAAAAAAATGTCAATAACAATAAAAATTACCGAGTTATAAGCAAATTCATGCGCTAACTTTCTTTTTTACCTTGATTCCAAACATAATCAATCGAAACATTCAAAGAATTATCATATTTTTAAAATTTTTTCGCTCAAATTTCATTTATTCTATTGGAAATTCACTAGTACCTATACTTACCGATATATCCGTTCCAACGTTACGGGACCTATAAAAATATAGAAAAAACAAAGAAAAACACAAAAAAAATGCATAAAATCGAAAAAGAAACAAAAGACTACGATATTAAAATAAATTTGTTCATTAAATATTCACTCGAACTCGAAAACTACCTTACCGACAATAAAAATGTCATTATTTTAAAAGATACGCTTAAAAATGCAGAAACATATGATTTATCGCATATTATTATTATTTAGGGGCCGAGAATTATGAAAAACGCGTTTCCGATAATAAAATTATCATTATTAAGAAAGTTATAAACAATCGCTATTGAAAAATGTGAATTTGTCGCTAGGCGAATACGCAAGAATGCGATAAAAATATTTGCGACAATAAAAATATTGATATTTTCTGAAATATCGCGAAAACCTGCTAAGGAGCATCATGATTATTGTTAATTAATCGATTTATTATTTAAACACGCGTCACGAAACGAATTAATGCTGAAAAACATAAAAAATAGCTGAAAAACATGCATAGAGCGAGAATACGCCAAAGTCCGAGAATTAGTTCCGAAAAAATCCGCCGATAGTCGGTGGCGCTTCGGTACAGCCGAACTTCAGAAGTACGGTTGCCGGTAAGTGGCGCCTGTAAGCGACGGTAAGCGTGGGTGGAGACGCCATATTGCTGTGACGTCATTGCACAACGAACTTTCGATTCGAAAGAACGAGGCTCCGAACTCAAAACGTAAAAAATATA
Source organism: Campoplex capitator (assembly GCA_037576405.1). NCBI lineage: Eukaryota > Metazoa > Arthropoda > Insecta > Hymenoptera > Ichneumonidae > Campoplex > Campoplex capitator. Next base: position 396,689 of record JARBWI010000022.1, read on the forward strand.
AAAAGACAAACGATTTGGAGTATTTTAGGACGCAAAAATGGGTAAGAATTAATGTTTTAGGCATGCAGAAACGATGATTAGAATATTTAGAAAGAAATGAACAAAGATATTAATTATATGTAGGCGATAAAGTCGATGCATTCACGCAAACGAGTTGCGTTAAAAAAAAGCACTTCTCCCATGGAGCCGATGGAGAACGAGGAAAATGGGAAGATGAGGATGTGGAAGGGAGCAAAGAAATTGAGATAATAAGCGGAGAGCGAAAACCGAGAAAATTCACTCCGATTATCAATTTGGAGCACAGCAAGAAGGCAAGACAAAATCAACAAACTCAGGTTGAAATTAATAGAAAAGAGAAGGGAGTACAAACAATTTGGTGCCTGCAACCTATAGATATAGACGACACAAAAAAACCAAACCGTGCGCGTCTAATGAATTTAATAAAGGAACATCAATTCGGAGCAATTCAGCGGGAATTCTCTTGTCCGCAACTCCTGTCACCGATGAAGAAAACGACCGATTTTAAAGGAAAAGAGAACGAAGTTAAACTGAGGCAAGAAGAAATGAGAAAAAGAAAAATATATGCGGAGCAAATAGAGCAAGATCCAGGAAATAAATGGAAAAAAATGGAAGGCTAATGAATTTATATGGACCGACCACGAAAACAATGGCCCAACAGAGAAGAAAATGACTCAAGAAAAAAAACAAACGAAATTAGATGGTAAGAGCCAGGCAGTTCAAAAAGAAACGGAAAAACTGAAAAATGGCGACGATGAAAAAAAAGACAAAAAACAAAATGAACCAAAAAAATCTAATGACAGAATGGAAAATGTCACATCGGATAAAAACAAAGTGAGATTAATAAAAAAAATAGACAGACTAGATTTGGCCACTCTAGAAGGAAATAGATGGTTAAACGACGAAGTGATCAACTTTTATTTCGAAATAATTTCAAAAATGGGAGAATTGGAGCAGAAAATCTATAAAAGAGTGTACGCTATGAACACATTTTTCTTTCCGCGTCTCCACGTCAATGGATATGGAGCAGTGAGTAGATGGACGAAAAAGGTGAATATTTTCGCCTATGATTTAATCCTCGTACCCGTTCATTTGGGTAATCATTGGTGTTTGGCGGCAATTAAGATGACTGAAAAAACCATTGCCTATTTCGACAGTTTAATGGGAGAAAATTATCGCTATTTGACAACTTTGCTAGACTATCTGGATAAAGAAGCTGAGAAAAATAGGGAAGAACCAATTGTTAAGGAGCAATGGACGCTTTTGGCTGAAAAACAAATCCCCATACAAAGAAATGGAAGCGACTGTGGAGTTTTCGTCTGCCTTTTTGGAAAATATTTAGCTTTAAACAAAAGATTTGATTTCACGCAGGAAGATATGCCCGAAGTGAGAAAAAAAATGATCACTGAGATTGAACAAGGAAAATTATTGAAATAAGAGAGGGGAAAGATTTCAATAATGATGAAAACTTGTGGGTTCCTTCAAAAAGATAGATAGAAACAAGGGGGAGCCGAATAAACAAATTGTATATAATAGCCCGAAAGGAAGTTATTGATGTTTTATTTTGTATCTATGTTCACAAATTGTTGAAGGAGTTGAAAAAACGATAGAAATCAATTAATAAATAAAAATCGTTCTCCTGTTATTTACTCTCACATTTATAAACAAATAATAAATCATGTTTACTTTCATGATAGGCGGTGTCTCCTGTGTCTATTTTATTACCCTAACCTGAAAACAAAAAGAAAAATAAATAAGAAAAATAAATAAAAATGAAAAATTAGAAAAATAATAGAAACGAAAAATACTTGACCATGTCCTGGAAACCTGGCTCACCTGCGAAATAGAAAAATAATTAAATAAAATAAATAAAATAAGAAACGAAAAAAAAAAAAACATATAGACGATCTATCCGATGAAATTCGAAAATAGAAATCTGAAAATTAAGAAAAATAATTAGTAAATAAGAAAAAGAAAAATTTTGGAGTAAAAATACTTACCGTGTCCTGGAACGCTGCATACCTGTAAAACATAAAAAAGGAAAAGGATAGGGAAGGAAAGAAGGAGTGAGAAAATAATAATGAAAAAAGTCGAAGAAAAATGGAGTATGAGTGTGTGAGAGAAGAAAGTAGGATTAAGGAGTTTTAAGGGGGTATAAGAACGAATTGAGAATATGATGAGTTAAGGGGATGAAACGAGGAAATTAAGGTGTTTGGAATAATGAAATAAGTGCAAATGGCTAATTAAGGGGACGAATAATAAAAAAAATAGAAACAAAAATTGAAAATTAAATAAATAAATGAAAAGAAAACGAAAAAAAATAGAGTGGGGATAAAAAAATGACTTTAAGGGGTGAAAATTCAGGAGTGGGGTAAAAGAACAAATGAAAATTGAGAGAAGGGTAAAAGATGGAAAAGAAGGGACGAAAATAAAGAGTGGGGATAAAAATTGAAGTAGGGACGTGAAAAATAAAAAGTGGGGATGAAAAACAATAAGTGGGGAGAAATAGACAAATAAAAAATCGCGAAAGTGGGGGAAACGGAAAAGTGGGGATAAGAACGAGTATAAAGGTCGGAGCAGCGGGCTCCAAAACATCATTTCGGCCTCACTGGAGCTACTGGCAACACCGGGAGCTCTCTCAGCCAAACCGAGCAGCAACAAGAGCTCAACCTTGTTTTTCGGAACAACATCGATAACAACGAGAACTACAATGCGTACTCTCATCGTACCAGGGGTGCCTCAACCTTCTCCGTGGCCAGCATCATGGACGGGGTTGTACGAGTGCGTCGTCGTAGGTTTCGACAATCCTACGAACTTTACCTATACCACAGCTCTCAAATACAAGGAGCTGTGTGCTTTCGAGGAACAATTGTCGGAGGATTTGGCCAAAAGAAGGGGTGGTCCACCTACTCTACACAGTGTCAGCGGTTTATACGCTATCGACAATAGGCACAACGCTTTCCGTGTAAAATTAATAAAAATCGAAGACGGAGAGGCTACCATCGAACTCATCGACAGGGGTGTTACATTAATGCATCCATTATCGGACCTGGAGCGTCTACCTCACGAGTACATTGAGGTTCCGGAATTTTCAACAAAAGCCTTTCTATCTGGTGTCAAACCATTTCTGGGTCAGCGCTGGGAGCAAATATGCTGCCAATATTATCAACGAGCATTGGAAAATAAAAAAGCATATATTCAAATCATCGGGGAGCATCCTACTCTCGAAGGACACGAGGTCCGGCTGTTTTCACACAACAACAGTACGAACATGGCATCAAGACTCATTTCTGAGGGATACGCTAGAAAGGGGGAGTATGAATACTGCCTCATCAACGATATAAAATGGGTAACGCCGGAGGAGATGGAAGAACTCCTCGAAGAAGAAGAAGCAGCCGGCAACATGGATGCCGATCGTCACGAGCAAAACCTACGGGAACATCACGAAAACCTGCAAAATCATCAAAATCATTCAGCTTCGAGAAGACGATAGTGATCATTATCGCATCATAACCACGATCATCCTCAAGCCATCGTATCCTTTATAAATCCCTATTCCAATTTTTGAATTTTCCAATTTTTGAATTTTTGAATATTTGAATTTTTTAAATTTTAAATTTAAATTTAAAGAACAAAAAAAGATCAGTTCCTAGATTTTTTTGTTCTGGGGGGCATTTGTAACGAAACACTCACTACGACCCGAATTACGATCACGAACGCGAGCGAGTACAACGCGACGGCGCGATCGCCGACATTTTTCACCCGACAACAACAATGACGCGCGCGTTCGTCCCGGCGGCGGCCATCTTGGGCATCGGCAACGAACAGCCGAGACTACCGACGCGAGCGTTACCGACGCCGCCAAGCGTCGAAAAAATCAAATAAATTATTCTTTTTATTTTTCTTTTTTCTTTCGATTAAATTATCGTTCATTGACGTAATTAGGCTTAAAATTTCGGAAAAAAATCAAGGAATCGAAACAAAATAAGCGCGACTTATAATTTTATTGAAAATTTAAATAATTTTGAATAAATAAAAATGCGTATTACAGCGCATGCGCACTAGCCGAATTCGAGAGAAAAATCGAATAATTTTCATTGTTTTAAAAATTAATTAATTATTTCTACATGTGAAAAATGATTCGATAAATCAATAAATAAAAATAATAAGCGACAAATAATGAAAAATCCAAAACAAAAAAACCTGAAAAACATAAAAAGCGGATTTTCGCGCATCCGAGGATGCGAGAGTGGGGGTAGCGGCGAGCAAATGTGAGAGCGTGAATGAGTAGTGGGGAGCGTGCTGAGCGAATGGAAAAATAGAACATGCGCAATAAGGGGTTCGAGATTAAAATTAAGCGGCGCATCGAAAGCGAGGGAAAAGTGGGGTATAAAAGTCGCTGCGCGACCGCTCTCGGCATCAGTTCCTCTGATCACTTAGACTGGCTCGGACCTCCTAACAGAGCTCTCTCCAGTAGAACACTCTACCTAGTTCCAACAAATCATGAATCCTTTGTTCCTATTTTTCCTTGATGCCTGGGATATTGGAGGGGTTCGGCGACGTTCTCATCCCGTAGTCCAGGGTCACTCCTATTTTTTTTTTACTTTCCGATTAATTGATGCATGGGACATTGGAGGGGTTCGGCGACGTTCTCATCCCGTGGTTCATGGTCAATTATTTCCTTACCTCGTAGATGCTCAGGACATTGGAGTGATTCGGCGACGTTTAACTCCCGTGGTCTGGGGTCTGCATCCTTTCCTGTGTTGCAAGGGATATTGGCGCTATTCGGCGACGTTTAGAGCCCGTAGCCTGAGTGATACTCACCTTTTTATTATTTCTTTTATTTTTATGCTTGTTGGAAACAGGTTAGAAATTAATTATTTATTTTTGCAAAATTAACGTAGATTCAAATTGAGAAAAATTTATAGCCGAGGCAGTCTGAGCGGAACTGGAGATTTTATTATACATCCAAGAGGTTAATCGTTAACAAAGAGAAATTATCCGTAAATAAAGTGATATTCTTAAATAAAGTGGAAGATATTATAAAATAATTAAAGAAAGTGAATTGAATAAATACTCTTGGATTTATAATTAATTTTTGAAATAAAACGATTATTATTATTATTATTATTATTATTATTATTATTATTATTATTATTATTCAGAACGACAATCCAAAAGGCAGCGGTAAGAACTTTGGTTTATACAAAAAATTATTTAAATTATTATTATATCGAGTCAAGTCACTTTTGGATTGTGGTTAATTTTGAATATTTGAAAAGCGAATAGAAGCGAAATAAAGCAGAATAAACAGGTTGTTCCAGGACAGAAATAAGAGAAACATAAAAACCAATTTACAATAAAATTTCTTTTATTACAAAACACAGGAGACATAATAAAAAGGCGAAATAGACATAAAGCGTGCAGGTTAATAAGCAGTACAGCGTGCGATATTAAAACAAAAACAAAGCGGAAATAAAAAGAAAATTGTTTATTCATTTTGTAAATCTAGAAAATCCTCGTGGATTTTCATACAGTAAATTGCAACGATTCTTTTTTCTTTCGAATCTTCGTGTTCATTAGAAATTTGAATACATCGCAAACAAAATAAAAATAACAAACAAAAATAAGAAAAATAAAAACAATCCGGTAACGCGATCGAAATTTCTTTATAAAATTTATCCGCGAGATTTTATTTTGTAAAACGTATCGTTAATTTGAATAAATTTCATTTGTTATATTTTTTCACGTAAAAATCGCGTTTTTTCACGTTCTTTCATACCTGCTCCTTTTAATTTAAGAAGCACGAACCGACGCGTAGCGACGTGCACTCGGTCAATAAGTGTATAACGTTACAATATATATATATTTTTTTTTAACAATGTTTTTTGCTGATTTGAATTTTTTCAATTGTTTTGAAATGATTCTCGGTAAGGTTCATGATTTTTTTTATGAAATTTTTTTTTACACTCTTATATCAGGAAACAAGGGATCATCAATGTACTTGTCCCGACCTTTTTTTCCCGAGGGGAATTTTTGGGTTTTTGGATCTACCTGCATAATATTTGTTAAAACCTACACCAACTAATTTTTTAAATACCTTTAAAAAGAACAAGAAATAACGCTCAAATTGAAAAAAAAGAAGCGTAATTTGGCCCATCTTTCAGCAAGTTATAGGTGAATGAAAAAAAATTATAATTTTACAAAAAAATTATGACTTATTATGCGATCGACAAAAGATTATAAAAAAATCGAGAGCTTCTTTCAATGGGTGCAATAACTAGAAAAATTTTGACAAAAAATAAAAAATCCAAACGTTCTAAAGTGGCTGATTTGGCGTAGAATGGCTCATATATTGTGGACGAAAATTTTTTATAATGAAATAGACGCACCTAATTTTTCCAATGAAAAATTCACCCATTTCCAGAAGGCATAGGAAAAAAAATTACATCATCAGAAGTGCATTGATCCCATTGTGTTAGGGAAGTTTTATTTTTTTCCATGCCTTGAATCGTCTACCAATGGCGACAACTTGAGATTCAGAAGTGAGGAGAAATCGACCAATCTCGAGTAACCCGATACCTCGGACGTCATGACGTCGAATTCTCAGAATCCGAGGAACTTCTGGAAGGTCAAAGATTTATTCCCCTCGTCCCTCTCATGACGTTATCATCGAAAGAGTGACGACATCATCGAAGCTTCGAAGATTTTCTAGAAGCTTCTGACCCTTATTACCCCTAACTCCCATATCTACTTGGTCACCCATCTATTTGGTGTGATCGTCGAACCTTCGAGGACTTCCTAGAAGGCTCTGACCTCAATTACCCCCCCCCCCTCTCTCCTGCTTCTCCCCACTACTATGACTACTTGGTCACCCATCTTGGGTGACGTCATCATCGAGCTTTCAAGGAGGTGACGTCATCAAGGAGATGACATCATCGAACCTTTGTGAACTTTCTAGAATGTTTTGAGTTTCATTAACTCCGTTTTCATATATATGTGTGCACGCGCGTGCGTGCTTGCGTGCGTGTGTGTGTGCGTGTGTGTGTGTCTGCGTGACACCAACACACGTGGACACGTGAACCCCATGGCTTCTCTAGTAACATGGTTCTTAGCAATCATTCGACATGATCGTATTGTATGTTCGTCAAGTAAGTAGCGTACAAAAAAACTATTGCATTTTATCGATTCAGCCGATAGAATAACAGGCGATGCCGCCAAATTACGTTTAGTGGCATTCTCCATTCGGCTGTTGACTGCTTGTAACTCTTAAAGATGCCTGTTTTTTTTTTTTTTTTTTTTTTTTTTTTTTACCAGAGTAATTCAACAAAGATCGATATTTTTTTCTTTTTCGATTGGGTTGGGTGAATGTGACTCCTTTTTGTGATGGTTACTTTATGGATTTACACATTCAAAACTACTATTTCGACACCCGGATGGAATCGCCAAACTTTTGTAGAAAAGACGCGTCAAACGTTATAAACTTATGAAAACGTGCTTCAAGAAATAAAGACTTACGTAATATCAGCGTTGGAATGGAGACCATATACCTGCGGTGGATCGACTGCTGGCATAGCTTCAATGGCTTCTAAGTAATCAGTTACTTGTTTGAAATTTAGCACGTCATAGCCTTTATAAAAAGCGAAATCTTCGCTGAAGAGAGAGTCTGAAAACCAGACTTTGGCGAAAGTATTCAGCAGCCGCTTGTCATAATCGTCAGTAACTCGACCACCATATTGAGCTTCTCCAATCATATAGCTAAAAAAAGTTATTTGTATTGAATATATGCAGTAAAAATCCTTAATCACACTAGTCAACATGAATTTGAGACTGTAAAGCAACTGGGTGTTTTTCATAAATTTTTGCGAGCTGAAAACGAGTCCAGTTGTTGAAATTGATTAGAACGTCAAGTTTGTTTCAAAAACTGGGGTCAAAGTATGAAAAAACGTGTTGTCGGCCATTTTTGAGAACATATAGCTCACGAAAACGACGTGCTAAAATATTTCAACAAGTTTTGAAATAGAGCTTAGGACATATATTTCGAAATCCAATTGCTATAATTTCCGTCGCAAGAACGGTGGTAAAGAACTGCCAACACTTATTTTTTGTGGTCGAACGCGTGCTTGTACGTGTACGGGCCTCACAGCCTGGGCCGTGATGTTGAAACTCACGAAGTACATTGATTACATCTTTGAAAATGTAATTAACATCTGATTTGGAAATATAAATTATAACACAAAGAATGTCTGTTTTTAATTGTTGAAAAAATTATGTAAATTGAAAAAAGTGATGAACATTGCGACTAACATGGAAGAACATATTTTAATTCGTTTGTAACTTCCATTTGTTAAATGGAAATATGTAGGCACAGCAGGATTAAAACAATGGAAAAAATATCAAAACAATACTGATTAAGTACAGAAACAAAAATAATGATTTTTGTTTACGCCGTTTCTTTATATTTATTTGACGATGACTCCCAGTATCTAGTGGCTAGTTTGTGAAACGTTTCGTCATCGTATGAGTTTGATGAATCCTACATCAAACAAAGTGTACGATGGGAGTTTCATCTCAAGAAATTGAAAAAATAGGAACTGATAAAATGCCATTGGTTTTTCAAAATATCGACGCTTCTTTTAATGTCATCAAGTTGAAGTCTGAGTGTAACGAAAAGAAGCCAATTTTCGGGTATGGATAAACGGCGGGACTTGCCTTGGGTGTTCACACATTTCTCTTTAATATTAGGGATGTCACGTCCCGTTTTTCGCTATTTTATTTTATAATTTTGTTCTTTTTTTTATCTTAATTTTTAGTTCTTGCACCACGGCAAAGTAGCCATGGTAAGCGAATACGAAAAGGGACGTGACGTGCTCGCGCTTCTGTCGCCTGACCCCTCCGTACACATGAGCCCACCTTTCATGCATTTGTGTGTTGAAATGTGCCGAAAATGCTTCAACAGACAAAAAACCCCACCGGAGCGATAGCTTTCGAGCTCTCGTCGTCCCGATGGAGTTTTCCGCTTGTCAGTCCTAACTCTGCCACGGTTCATTCCTGTGGTTAGTAACTCCGTAACCGAGCACCACTCGCGGCGGTATAGTAATTCCTGATCCATACAATGAGGTGGACCCGCACAGAGGGATAAGACATGGTTCCGTTAACGAAGTACGCGAGTGGCGCAAGTACCAACCGGTCACTCAGGACGTTATTTATGATTCTTACACGGACAAGCCTTACCGTCGAGGGCACATTTTTCTTCGAATTCAATCAATTTGCAACTTTTACAACTTTTATTTCAATCTTTCATATTTTTACTGGAGTGGCCCGCGAACCGGGTTTTTAATTTTCGGACATCAGTGTGAAGCGATCGCGGGGGAAATTGTCCACTCGCAAATATCTTGTAAACACCAGAAAAGTAAGTCTTCTACCAATAAATCCATGTTATTCCCATTATCTTGTTTGTATTTTTCTTCGTTATTATCACGCTCTCTTTCAGAGAATACCAGAGCCTGTACGGGACCGACAGGCACCTCAAATACAGTTTCACGTTACTCATTCATCTAATTTAATTATTGAACAATACTTGATGGTACCTTCCGTACGATCTGGTGGCAGCGAAATACCTTTCTCTTATATCTTTTCCTTATTATAATCTATTCATTAATTTCAAATCAGTTATTTCTTTGTTTATTGTTGTAATTTTCGACCAAACGTTGGTCCCTTCTCGACGTAACAAGGGCCAAGACGCTGGTGCGTCTCTCAACACAGGGAACAAAAATTGTTTGGAAATGTCTAAGGTTCATCTGTTATACGCGTGCTACACGCGCCCAATCGCGGCAAGGTCAAATTTCCTACCTAGCCCGCTCGAATAAATCATAAATTAAACCCCCGAAAACCCCCACATTAATATGAGAAGTATGTAAATAAATTTATTCTTCAAGACTATCGTAAGCTTAACTTGTGCTCATTAGTGCGGTGACGATACATGTATCGATACATGTTTTTTTCCTTTCAACTAGCTATAAATTATCTTGGAAATAAAATAAATTAGAATCAGCCAATAATAATTATTATAACTCGTTACAAAGTCCAAAACCTTTCAATATTCACCGTGAGAAACTCGAAATCTCACGTCTCAACTCGCGCGCCAATCAGCATCTAGACACTAAGCTTTACCCCCACCACGCGACCACCAACCAATTGCGTGTGAGCAGATATGTTTAAAAGTAGCCCCCCCCCCGCCCACAGAGCTCGAGTTCATCGTTCTGGATTCGGGATTCTGCTCTCGACGAGTACAGTGAAATCTTAGAGTGGAAATTGTCGCGCGACTTTTGATACAAATCACACTGACAGTTACTAGTGAAATACACGAACCAACCATAAGTGACCAAAGTGTACATACTAATATAACAACTGATGGGTTTAAAACCAAACTAAAAGTAAAAAAACTACGAAATAAATGCAAAATGGCGAAAAAGATAAATCGTGCAGGAGAACTTATCGCGGGTAGCAGTTCCAAAAAACAAAACTCTACCAACAACGATAAGAATACCCAAGCCCAACTCAAGGCTTTCGAAAATAAATATAAAGTTCTGTCATCTGAATCGGAAACCGAGGATGACATGGGAACTGAGGCCGACCCAACAATCAGCGCAGCGCTAGCGCAAGCTGAAAAAATCAAGATACCGTCAATAGTGGCATTGACCAAGGACACATCGGCACAGCTGAGAACAAACATAGTCAAGGACGTCATTTCCTAATTCAAAGGGACCCTTATCAAGAGACTCGGTAGAGTCTCGGGACAAGTACATTGACAGCCCTGTCGTCTGCTGGCCCGAGACTCTCGCCGAGACTATACTTTCTCTGAATAAAACTTTTCGCGGTGGTGGGGGTAAAATCGGAAAGTCATTTTGTTCATTTTCGAAGCTCAAGAGTCGTTTGAGGCCTTGAAAATTGAACTGGAGATTAATAAAGAAATTCTTATTCGAATGAGCCCAAAATCAGCTTGATTCGTGCCGTAATTGCTGAGAAAAAACTTTGCACGGGCTTAAGATTATGCAAAAGTTACTAACACATTCAGGATTTTGACGTATCTGTATACGCGTACTGACCGCTACAGACAAAGGCTCCGTGTCCTCCATGATCACCAATCCTCGGTGAGAGAAATCTTGTTCCAACCAATGAGCGGTGAGAAAATTTTTGGGCCAATTACATTGAAGCTACGGAATAGCTTGCCTGACTTGGGCCCGATGCACACGACGCTTGTTCTCGTGCTGGATTTTGTGCGTGATATGTATTGTAACGTTACGCTTATACCGACCGATATAAGCCGCTATGCGTCGGTTCGAGCTTCTAAATGAAATAGGAGCGGGTATGAAAGAAACGTGAGAAAAACGGATGTATGTTTTGAAAAACAAATGACAAGAGATTTTATTCAATTTAATTAAGATTTACATGAGTTTTCCTGAATATTATCGCGTTTCGCGTCGCGTCCCGAAATATGGATTGAAACGATTATTATTTTTATGTGTTTGTTCGCGATGTTAACAGTCTTAAACGAGCAAGGAGACTCGTATAAAACAATAAACAGTGCGGTTACTGTACGAAAAATCAAGGATTTTTCTTCTCGACAAAATTTGTAATTTTTACAATAAATTATTTGCATTTATTTCTGCCGTGTTCACGTTTTCATTTTATTTCCGCACGCTTCAATTTAATTTTCTAGTCGTGAAATAAATGAAAAGAGAATAAGGATTCGAAAAATGTTTCTAATCTGAAAATTGTTTGTCTGTTTAATAAAGAGAATATAATAGAAATGTCCTGGAGTATCTCGCTTTTAATACTTCTTCTGTGTTATTTGCTTATTTTCACGCGAATCAATGATCCAAAAGTGATCTTGATTCTATATAATGATAATTCGGATGTTTTTGTAATTTTTATAAATAAAAGTCTTACCGCTGCCTTTTGGATTATTGAGACAATATTTCGGCTTTTATTCCCTCTTAGTTTTTGTTTAATAAAATTTTTTATTGTTAATCCAAGAGTGAAATTCTCTTACAAAATTGGTGATTAATAATTTATCATTGATTCGATATGAACTTAACTCTTACCGCAGCCTCTTGGATTAACAGTTTCAATAATAATAAATAAGACTGATGACTAACTCGGATAATTTTAATCAAATGTGAATTTGATAAAAATATTTAATTAATCAATAAAATAATACATCCCTGTTTCTGGCAAGCATACGAAAAGAGGTAAAAAAAAATATAAGGAAAGCGTGAGTCAGGCTATGGGCTCTAAACGTCACCGAATGTCGCCGATACCCCTCCGCCACACAGGTAAGGATGCAGACCCCAGGCTATGGGATTGAAACGTCACCGAATCGCTCCAATACCCTGAGCATCTACGAGGTTAGGTAAATTTATGACCACGGGCTATGGGATTGAAGCGTCACCGGATCGCTCCGATACCCCGTGCATCAAAAATTCGGAAAAGGAAATATAGGTGTGACCCTGGGCTATGGGATTGAAGCGTCGCCGGATCGCTCCGATACCCCAGGCATCAAAGGGATTAGAAAAAAAGGTTTCATGTATTGCCAGAACCAGGGAGAGAGAGTCTAGAGCTCTTAGTAGGTCCGAGTCAGTCTGAGAAGTCACAGGAACTGATACCGAGAGCGGTCGCGCAGCGACTTTTATACCCCACTTTTCCCTCGCTTTCGATGCGCCACTTAATTTTAATCTCAAACCCCTTACTGCGCATGTTCTTTTCTCTCATTCGCTCAGCACTCTCCCCTCCACGCATTTACGCTCTCACATTTGTTCGCTGCTACCCCCACTCTCGCATCCTCAGATGCGCGAAAATCCGCTTTTCATGTATTTCAGCCTTTTTTAAATAATAAAACAATTTTAAAAACAATAGAATCATTGTGAGTTTTCTTCTCAAGTCGGTCATTGCGCATGCGCTGTAATACGCATTTTTATTTATTTAAAATTATTCAAATTTACGATAAAATTTTACGTCGCGAATATTATGTCTCGATTCTTTGATTTTTTTCTGATTTTCTAAGCCTATTTACGTTAATGAACGATATTTTAATCGGAAAAAAAAGAAAATTAAAAGAATAATTTATTGATTTTTTCGACGCTTGGCGGCGTCGGTAACGCTCGCGTCGGTAGTCTCGGCCTTTCGTTGCCAATGCCCAAGATGGCCGCCACCGGGACGAACGCGCGCGTCATTGTTGTTGTCAGGCGAAAAATGTCGGCGATCGCGCCGTCGCGTCGTACTCGCTCGCGTTCGGGATCGTAATTCGGGTCGAAAATGTGTGTGAATGTGTATTTCGTTTCAGTATTGTAACGTTACGCACTTATCGACCGAGTGTACGTCGCTACGCGTCGGTCCGTGCTTCTTAGATTAAAAAGGAGCAGGTTTGAAAGAACGTGAAGAACGCGGTTTTTGTGTAAAAAATATAACAAAATGAAATTTATTCAATTTAGCGATGCGTTTTACAAAATATTATCTCGCGGATAAATTTATCAATCGCGTTACCGGTTTTACGAAAATTGTTTCTATTTCTTTCAATTTTTATTCTTATTTTTGTCTGTTATTTTTATTTTGTTTGCGATGTATTCGAATTTCTAACGAACACGGAGATTCGAGAGAAATAAGAATCGTTGCAATTTACTGTATGAAAATCGACGAGGATTTTCTTGAATTATAAAATAAACAATTTCTTTTATTTTCGCTTCGTTTGTTCTATTTACTATCGCACGCTTTATTGTTTAACGACCTGCACGCTTTTTGACTGTTTCGCTTTCTGTGTGTCTCCTGCGCTTTATAATAAAAGAAATTTAAATCGTAATTTGTCTTTATTTTTCTTATTTCTGTTATGTCCTGGAACAACCCACTTATTCTTGTTTTTCTTTTATTCGCTTTTCAAATGCGCAAACTTAACCACAATCCAAAAGTGATTTGACTCGATATAATAATAATTTGAATAATTTTTTGTATAAACCAAAGTTCTTACCGCTGCCTTTTGGATTGTCGTTCCGAATAATAATAATAATCGTTTTATTTCAAAAATCAATTATAAATCCAAGAGTATTCACTTTCTTTAATTATTTTATATTGTTTTTCACTTTATTTACTAATAATTTCACTGGATTCACGAATAATTTTACGATAACCTCTTGGATGTATAATTTTTAAATCAACAGTTCCGCTCAGACTGCCTCGGCTATAAATTTTTATAAATTTGAATCTAAATTTAATTTGCAAAATAAATAAATAATTTCTAACCTGTTTCCAACAAACATAAAAAATAAACGAAATAATAAAAAGGTGAGTATTACTCAGGCTACGGGCTCTAAACGTCGCCGAATAGCGCCAATATCCCTTGTTACACAGGAAAGGATGCAAACCCCAGACCACGAGAGTAAAACGTCGCCGAATCACCCCAATGTCCTGAGCATCTACGAGGTAAGGAAATAATTGACCATGAACCACGGGATGAGAACGTCGCCGAACCCCTCCAATGTCCCATGCATCAATTAATCGGAAAGTAAAAAAAAATAATAGGAGTGACCCTGGACTACGGCATGAGAACGTCGCCGAACCCCTCCAATATCCCAGGCATCAAGGAAAAAGAGGAACAAAGGATTTATGATTTGTTGGAACTAGGTAGAGTGTTCTACTGGAGAGAGCTCTGTTAGGAGGTCCGAGCCAGTCTAAGTGATCGAAGGAACTGATGACGAGAGCGGTCGCGCAGCGACTTTTATACCCCTCTTTTCGCTCGCTTTCGATGCGCCGCTTAATTTAAGCCTCGAACCCCTTACTGCGCATGTTCTATTTTCCCATTCGCTCTGCACGCTCCCCACTACTCATTCACGCTCTCACATTCGCTCGCCACTACCCCCACTCTCGCATCCTCGGATGCGCGAAAATCCGCTTTTTATGTTTTTAAGATTCATTTGTTTTGAATTTTCCATTATTCATCGCCAATTATTATTTTTTAATGAATTATCGAATCATTTTTCGTATAAAGAAACAATTAATTAATTTTTAAAACAATGACAATGATTCGAGTTTTCTCTCGAATTCGGCTAGTGCGCATGCGCTGTAGTACGCATTTTCGTTTATTTGAAATTATCAAAATTTTCGATAAAATTATAAATCTCGCTTATTTCGTTTCGATACTTTGATTTTTTTTCGAATTTTTTAGTCTAATTAAGTTAACGAACGATATTTTAATGAAAAGAAATAAAGAAAATGAAAAGAATAATTTATTTGATTTTTTCGACGCTTGGCAGCCGTCGGTAAGCTCGCGTCGGTAGTCTCGACTTTTCGTTGCCGGTGCCCGAGATGGCCGCCGCTCGGACGAAAGCGCGCGTCGTTGTTGTTTACGGGCGAAAAATGTTGGTGATCGCGCCGTCGCGTCGTATGTATTTGCGTTCGGGATCGGGATATTCATGTCAGGAGTGCGGGTACGTTTCAGTATAGATATGCAAAACTATTTCACGCACGAAAACAAGCGTCGTGTGCAGCGGGCTTTACTTTAAACGTGCTAAGTGCCAGAAGGATTTGAAATAAATCATCGTTGTGGTGCATTTATTGTCAGAACTACGCGCTACATCGAAGGATTTGACGTGTCTGTATATGGCCTCCGACAACACATGCAAAGGGGTCTGTGCGCCCATCTTAGCCAATCCCTGGCAACGAAATTTCTGATTGGTCGAGGCTGCAATGATTCCAATGGATCCGTCGTGGGCAATTCCTGAATAAGTACAAACAAAAAAAAACAGTGCAGACGAGCGAGCGAAAAATGTCAGCTGATATTTCGAAGGGCCATATTGACGCGAGTGTGAGAGAGATAGCTGAAATAAGTTCATATTTTTCCTTTCCGCCCTTGACATTTTCGAGAAAATAACTGTTACAACTTGTTCTTTGTCGAACAACGAACGTTGGCTGATCATTCATTTGCCCGAGAATGCAAGGTTATGGGAGAAGAATGTGTTGCAGGTTTGTCGTTACCGAGTCTGAACGAATGCTGTGATACAGCTTTGACAGCTTGTCATAACCTCACAAATTCGAATTTTTAGCTGGCATATTACCGACATGCTCCAATGACGGTAGAATATGCTTCATGAATGAATATGCTCCACATGTTTTGACCTATTTATTCCTACACCCACCATTTTATTCATTTACAGCATGACTTACAATGACGCAGGCATCAGATTAATCGCTAAGCGATAATATCTCTCAGGGAAATAAACTCTTGTCGCTGAGCGACATGAAAATCTTGTCGCTGCGAGGGCTCAGTGACATGAAAATCTTGTCGCCGAGCGACATGAAAATCTTGTCGCTGCGAGGGCTCAGTGACATGAAAATCTTGTCGCCGAGCGACATGAAAATCTTGTCGCTGCGAGGGCTCAGTGACATAAAAATCATGTCGCTGAGCCACAAGAAAATGTTGTACATTCACCTTTTTTTGATAGTGATGCATTTTTTTCCTGCTAGAGGTCAAATTCAAAAAAAATTGTCCGAAAAAAAAAAATTCTAAGAGAAATTCGAAAAATATTCCAGGCGATTTAGTATGAAAATACGCAACTTCTTGTATCCGTAAAATTTTCTATAAACCCTATCATTCTTGAGTTATATTGAATTTTTCAAAACTTTCTGTTTTTGGCCAAAAACAAAATAACTTTCGGGAAAAAAATCACAACAAATTTTTCAAAAGAGGAAGTTGTAGCTTTTGCATTGCATTCCAAGTTTTACATAGTAAAAGAAAAAAAAATCCCTAATATTGTGTGCCGAATTCGCGATGGTCGAAAAAAGGCATAAAAACGGTCGGGAACCAAAGTCCGTACAAGGCCAAAAAAAGAAATCAATGGAAAAATATTTAAATAAGGCAAACTGGAGCCTGATCTATCCTTTTTGAAACGCCACTTTGGAAATTCGAATATCTTTCTTTTTGGCAGAGTTGTCTGGTGTATCCAAACGTTTGAGCGGTAGTGTATAAGTGGATCGACGAAACTAAACCAATTCAAACCATGGGGAAAGATTCACGAAGTATGTGATCATGAAAAAATTTAAGTTTCGGTGGAGTCAGAAAAAAAGAAGTGATATCCTAGCCAAAAATCCCCTCCACGGGGAAAAAAGCCTGGACAAGTCCATTTGTTCGTGACCCCCGTTTCCATTTGTTTTCACAGAAAAATCTAACCCCGCTAAAAAAAAAATTGAAACCTCCAATGAAATGAAAAATTGAAAAAACCCTAGAAAAAAATAGCTCCAGAAAAAATGGAGAAAAACCCCAAAAAAAATTCAAGACAATTGAAAAAAATACAATAAACGTGAAAATGGTAAAAAAAAAGTTGACGAGTTTCGCTCAGCACTAAAAATTCTTTATATCCATAAAAGGACAAGTATTCCATTGATGGCTGAAAATAAATTAACGAGAAAAAGGGAAAACTCCCAAAAAGACATGGCACAAAAAAAAGAAACCCTTAAATACAAAATGGCGAATCGACAGAAAAACTTCATACAAAAAATAAAAAACTAAAGTTTGCCATCGCATGTTGAGCAGTTGAGCGGATGCGCACAGAGTACTTGTCCGGCCCGAAAATTTTTGTATTAGCCGCTACTATTTATAGGGAATATGCGGAAGCTAATACAAAAATTTTCGGGACAAGTGCTCTGTGCGCATCCGCTCAACTGCTCAACATGCGATGGCAAACTTTAGTTTTTTATTTTTTGTATGAAGTTTTTCTGTCGACTCGCCATTTTGTATTTAAGGGTTTCTTTTTTTTGTGCCATGTCTTTTTGGGAGTATTCCCGTTTTCTCGTTGATTGATTTTCAGCCATCAATGGAATACTTGTCCTTTTATGGATATCAAGAGTTTTTAGTGCTGAGCGAAAATCGTGAACTTTTTTTTTTACCATTTTCACGTTTATTGTATTTTTTTTCAATTGTCTTGAATTTTTTTTGGGGTTTTTCTCCATTTTTTCTGGAGCTATTTTTTTCTGGGTTTTTTTCAATTTTTCATTTTATTGGAGGTTTCAATTTTTTTTTTAGCGGGGTTAGATTTTTCTGTGAAAACAAATGGAAACGGGGGTCACGAACAAATGGACTTGTCCAGGCTTTTTTCCCCGTGGAGGGGATTTTTGGCTAGTTAATTACTCTCTGGACAAAATCACCATCCTTCCGAACACCCTCGAAGCACATGGAAACATGAAAAAACTGCTAGCAGAGGCCAAGATACAACACCACACGTACGCAGGGGCGGACGAAAAAGAAAGAAAATTTTCCATCCGGGGCTTACCACCTATGGAAACTAGTGAAATCCTAGACGAAATTAAGACACATGGAATTACTGCATCGAAAATCGGCCAAATGAAAACGGGAAAAGGGAAAAGAGACGGAAACCCTCTCTACTACGCATCCTTCAAGCGCACAGAAAACATCGGACAGCTACTCAGCATAAGATATATCTGCTCAATCAGAGTCAAGTGGGAACGATACAAAAACAAGCGCCGAGTCACCCAGTGCTACCGCTGCCAAGGATTTGGCCATGAAGCAAGCTTCTGTCACAATACACCAAGATGCGTGCGGTGTGTCGAAGACCAGCTCACAAATGACTGCCAGAAGCAAGAAGGCGAGCCACCTGTCTGTGCAAACTGTAGTTAAAACCATGCGGCCAACTCAACAGACTGCGAAACCTACTAGAAGCGAATAGAACTCATCGATAGAAGGAAAAAACGAACAACGCCACCTGGGCAACAACAGACAGCACAAGCCAACTTACTTGACGACCAGAACTTCCCGCCGCTCGAGCTGCGCCGTGAGCGCCAGGTCGAAGCGCAAACAACAACAACAAGAACTACACGACAGCAGGGAGAAGCGACGACAACGCCATCGAGTTTTTCCATCGAACCCCAACCCTACGAAAACTCAGCCATGACTGCGTCAAACCTCGGACACGAGCACAACAACAACAATCACATCCATTGCAGAGAGGCCTCGTATGCTGTAACAACAGCGCTCAACAATTATATATCTAGTAAGAAACACCAAAGCGTCTCGAACTAAGACTTCAGTACCTTTTTCGAGGTAATCAATGAATTTAAAAAACTTAACCCTCTCGGACCGTATGTTGCTTCTACGCAACACGCACTTTGGAGCCCCATAAAACTGCATCGGTCGTCAAGGTCAGGATTCTAGCTGCCTAGTTTTATCAAGCAAGGTAAGATGGTACCATAGATACTTCTAAACCCTGAGCTAAACTGTTTTTACCCGTCAAAATATCAATATCGCGACGGCGACCCGTGTCAAATTAGCGTGATGTGAAAACTTGTTTCAGTGATCGCAAAAAAAAAGCACGTAAACATTTGATTCTCATATTCCAAACGTTATATCCTTACAACTGGAAGTTGATATGATGTATTTACAGTGATATTCGTTAGATTTTATCGTAAATTTTCCTGATTTTACCCTCCAAGTGCCTGGTGCAGCGCGCACGCACCATTCAAAAATTCGTATTTTCCAAAAAAAAAAATTGAAATGTCACGATGGATTCATCAACTAGAAGGTATTTCGAGATAAAGCTGTGAAGGAAATAATTCTTATTCAACGGAAAATGGGTCTCGGTCTGAGAGGGTTAAAACGTTATGTAACATCCAATAAATGTTTGCAATGATCATGGAACTAAATAATAAACTTCGTAATTGTACGGACCATATCTCAAAATTTGAAGCTTTCTACTCTACGATATCAAGAGACTCGGTAGATTCTCGGGACAAGTACATTGACAGCCCTGTCATCTGCTGGCCCGAGGCTCGCCGAGACTATACTTTCTCGAAACAAAACTTTTCGCGGTGGTAGGGGTAAAATTGGCATGTCATTTTATTGAATTACGAAGCTCAGAAGCAATTGAGGAACTTGAAAATTGAACTTTTAGCTAATTAAGAAATTCTCTTTCGATTGCGCCCAAAATCAGCATGATCGGTCGCGTAATTTCTGAGAAAAAACTTTGCACGGGCTCAAGATTATGCAAAAGTTACTAACACATAAAAAATTTAACGTGTCTGTATACAACACCATCAAAGGCCTCTTGTCGCCAGCTATAACCTATTTTCATGAAAGCCAGTGTCCTGTGACAGCTGCAGAGAGGGCAATGACTACTACGTTCACACGGAACTCTTATTCCGGATTAACTAGTCGGGTTTATTATGCCCGATATATATGTAAAACCTAAAAATTCCCCTAGGGAAAAAAAGGTCGGGACAAGTACATTGATGTCCCCTTGTTTCCTGATGATATCAAAAAAGTGTAAAAAAAATTCCATTAAAAAATCATGAATCTTACTGGAAATGATTTCAACACAATTGAAAAAAAAATTCACAAATCAGCAAAAAACATTGTTGAAAAAAAAAAAAAAATCTGCAATTAATTTGGAAAGTGAAAAAAAATTCAAATAAAACGTGAGAAAATCTCAAACACACCATTCGAAAACATTGCAAACGTAAATGACCAAAAAATCTCGTTTGAAAACATTTTAAAAACCGATGCCCCATTCTTCTCATCTTATTAAAGAGGAGGAATGACTAAATTAATTTAAATAGTTTTCATCTAAGTTACGTACAGCATTCAAATTTACGATATCATTTCGAGGCTAAGTATTTATTGGTAATTCAGAATATTCATTCCTATGGGATGCATAAAGAACTTGAAACAGTTCTACTAATAAATCAAAATTTACCAAATTCATGATATCAACTCAAGGGCAAGTATTTATTAATAATTCGGAGTATTTATTCCTACGGGACGTATCAGAAACTTGAAAAAGTTCTGAAGAATTTTTTGTAAAATGCCTAATCCAAAAAAATCACGTCAAAGGGGAAGTCATTTGTTACTTTATGGTGGTAGAGACTCATAAGAAAATCGATTCGTCTCCGACTTTAAGGATTCCCTGATATCATTCACAACATTCGACGTCGATTGGATCGGTACAAATTATCAAGAGACGCGGTAGCGTCTCGACGCCAAGTATTAAAAGAAAAATAAAAGAAAAGTTTGAATAAACGGAAAAGAAAAAGCCAGCGCGAGGCCTACCGCACTCTTATATACTCGAATATGCCGGTTTTATGACGTCATGGCGTTTTCAAACCGTTCTGACGGACGAACCATTTGGTCAAAAAATTTGAATTTTCGTGACGATTTTTTTTCGATTTTTCTCTTTCTATTGGTCTTTGTTGCATGTAAATCCGTCCAGCCAATCTTAGGATATGATGATTTAGCGAAATAAAATCGAACATTTCGGGATACTCTGCTTTCTTGGGAGCAGACAGGCGTAAGTCACGCTCGAATGGGCGGGACATACGTTCTTTTAATAATAATCTACATTTCTCTGCTTCGCGTCACCTAGTCTCCGCTAAACGAGGCTACCCCCACTTCTCGCGCGCCACTGAGTGAGAGAGACCGCACGCGGCTGCGCGTTCCTTCTTCCTTGGCATGGCGCGTTCTCTCTCGTTCTCGTTTCTCAACGCGTAGACGATACCGGCATATAATGTGCCGTATACGCGCGCTCTATTCGCGCGCTTTAATCCGTTTTTATTTTCCGTATATGTTTAAATACGTGTTAAAAGTACTTGTCCGGCCCATTACTTTTTATTCAAATTGCTCATTCAAATCCAAATCAAGAAAGTTGATCCATGTGTTAATTTGATGGAATAGTAATAGCAGCCGCTACCGCGTCTGTCAACATGAAAAAAAAATTTCTTCGAATTCCAGGAAACGCTCGTGTCAAACTCAACGTTTGACAATGATTTTAACTGGATCAGATTGTGTCCGTAAATCAACTCGAAAATTTCTTGGAATGCAACGTATCATCAGTTCAATGTTCTCAGCAATAGTATTGGTTGGTTCTTATACCGAATAGAATTGCCCGCTGAAAGAAATGAGGAGTGAAAAATGTCGTCATTGCAATATAATCTGCGAGGTTATCCTAGATGGGTAGAAATTTTTATTGTGTGAAGTACATTTTTTCATGGATGCACAATAAAATCCCTTGTATATTACAGGAAAGTTCCATTACGAATTTTTACAATTAGATATAATTGAGTTAAAATACCTGAAGGTATTTTTCTCAATTCCCTGATTTTTATTCCCCTGATTCAAGAGCCCTGATTTGGATTTGAATGAGCAATTTAAATAAAAAGTAATGAGCCGGACAGATACTTTTAACACGTATTTGAACATAATTTGTACCGATCCAATCGACGTCGAATGTTGTGAATGATATCAGGGAATCCTTAAAGTCGGAGACGAATCGATTTTCTTATGAGTCTCTACCACCATAAAGTAACAAATGACTTCCCCTTTGACGTGATTTCTTTGGATTAGGCATTTTACAAAAAATTCTTCAGAACTTTTTCAAGTTTCTGATACGTCCCGTAGGAATAAATACTCCGAATTATTAATAAATACTTGTCCTTGAGTTGGTATCATGAATTTGGTAAATTTTGATTTATTAGTAGAACTGTTTCGAGTTCTTTATGCATCCCATAGGAATGAATATTCCGAATTACCAATAAATACTTGGCCTCGAAATGATATCGTTAATTTGAATGCTGTACGTAACTTAGATGAAAACTATTTTAATTAATTTAGTCATTCCTCCTCTTTAATAACATGAGAAGAATGGGGCATCGGTTTTTAAAATGTTTTCAAACGAGATTTTTTGGTCATTTACGTTTGCAATGTTTTCGAATGGTGTGTTTAAGATTTTCTCACGTTTTATTTGAATTTTTTTTCACTTTCCAAAATAATTACAGATTTTTTTTTTTTTTTTAACAATGTTTTTTGCTGATTTGTGAATTTTTTTTTCAATTGTGTTGAAATCATTTTTAGTAAGATTCATGATTTTTTTATGGAATTTTTTTTTACACTTTTTTGATATCATCAGGGAACAAGGGGACATCAATGTACTTGTCCCGACCTTTTTTTTCCTAGGGGAATTTTTAGGTTTTTTATATTTCCGTCAATTATTTGTTTTTCTTTTATTTTTGAAAATTGTCCTCCCACCGTATTTTGTATCTTTTCTATTGCTGTTCTCAAAATTCCAATGTTATCAATAACTTCACTTGTAGTTTGGTTATACAGACTTGGGGTGGAGTGCAGGATTTGTAGGTTTTCTTTTAACATGTCTTTCTTTGTTTTTTGTTTAGTAATTCAAAAATCGCAGAAATCCCCTCACGGGGAAAAAAACGTGGACAGGTACAGTGGTGGTCCCTTGTTTCCCTATGATATTAAAAAAAATCCAAAACGCCGCTTAGAAGAATACAAAAAAAGTTACAAAATAAGTTAAGATCTGTTGAAATATACGTGGCCAA
This sequence comes from Campoplex capitator, assembly GCA_037576405.1. Lineage (NCBI taxonomy): Eukaryota > Metazoa > Arthropoda > Insecta > Hymenoptera > Ichneumonidae > Campoplex > Campoplex capitator. Next base: position 420,092 of record JARBWI010000022.1, read on the forward strand.
ATACGGGAAGCTTTACTGCGTTTCAATAAATTTGCAAATACGGTTTGATGTTGATAGAAAAAATAATAAAGTTCGGAAATTCAACTATGTCACCAACCAATTTGCAAACGTAAAAAAATTAGATTGTAAAAAAATTCTGAACGAAAGTACTTGGCGAGTTCGTGATCATGATCTATACACTACGCTAATTTCATGGAAAAATCCTCGCCAAGTATTTCGTTCAGAATTTTTTTACAATCTAATTTTTACAATTCTAATTAATCTTAAATTTATTAAAACGCAGTAAAGCTTCCCGTATTTGGCCACGTATATTTCAACAGATCTTAACTTATTTTGTAACTTTTTTGTATTCTTCTAAGCGGCGTTTTGGATTTTTTAAAATCTATATATATATAAGCGAAATACCACTCACTCACTGACTGACTGACTGACTGACTGACTGACTGACTCATCACCAGATCACCGGAATTATGAGCCCGATTGACTTGAAATTTGGCATACATACTTCTTTCGCTATGTACACGCTCACTAAGAACGGGTTTTATTCAAATCGTATCCAAAGTTTATTTTTCACCCTCATCATTTTCTCACCCAATCACCATATATATATAGAAAAGATGTTATATATATGTTATATATATGTTATATATATGTCATATATATATGTCACATATATATAGTATATATATGTTAGATATATATATATGTTATCTATATGTCATATATATATATGATTTTTTTTCAATCCAAAATCACTGAACGGATTTCAATGAATCTTTCACGGGATTCAAGATCATGATTCAAACTGAATTTGGGGTTCTACGAAATTTTGTCATCTTAATTTTTACGGGAATACGAAAAAAATGACGAAAAAAATACGAGAAAAATGAATTCCTCATTCTTCATCTATCTATATATATATAAGCGAAATACCACTGACTCACTCACTCACTGACTGACTGACTGACTGACTCATCACCAGATCACCGGAACTATGAGCCCGATTGACTTGAAATTTGGCATACATACTTCTTTCGCTATGTACACGCTCACTAAGAACGGGTTTTATCCAAATCGTATCCAAAGTTTATTTTTCACCCTCATCATTTTCTCACCCAATCACCATATATATGTCGGAGAATGATCGATATTCGAATAAGAACTCTTCATTTGGCGTGTGGGACGCGTAACCAATCGTTTTATTTGATAATTATCTTTATAAACAGGACTCATGAAGAAATGTATATTCGATTTGGAACAACACGTCAATTTCCTTCTTCGTTCTCTCGTTGACTCTTCTGTCGTTATTCCTCTATTTTTAAATCGATCTTTTAAACAAAAGAATACAGTATGGACCACTACGATCTTTATATCTCCGACATATATATAGAAAAGATGTTATATATATGTTATATATATGTCATATATATATGTTATATATATGTTATATATATGTCATATATATATGTCACATATATTGTAACGTTATACACTTATCGACCGAGTGCACGTCGCTACGCGTCGGTTCGTGCTTCTTAAATCTAAAGGAGCAGGTATGAAAGAACGTGAAAAACGCGGTTTTTTATGTGAAAAAATATAACAAAATGAAATTTATTCAATTTTAGCGATGCGTTTACAAAATAGAATCTCGCGGATAAATTTATAAAGAGATTTAGATCGCGTTACCGGATTTACGAAAATTGTTTCTATTTTTCTTTCAAATTTTTATTTGCTTTGTTTGTTATTTTTGTTTTGTTTGCGTTATTCGAATTTCTAACGAACACGGAGATTCAAAAGAAATAAGAATCGTTGCAGTTTACTGTACGAAATCCACGAGGATTTTCTAGATTTACAAAATAAACAATTTTTCTTTTATCTCCGCTTTGTTTTTGTTTTATTAATTATCGCACGCTGTACTGCTTATTAACCTGCACGCTTTTTATTATATCTCGCCTTTTGTGTGTCTCCTGCGTTTTTTATAATAAAGAAATTTTATTGTGAATTGGCTTTTATGTTTTTCTTATTTTTGTTTGTCCTGGAACAACCCGCTTTGTTTTATTTATTTTGCTTCTATTCGCTTATCAAATGTTCAAAATTAACCACAATCCAAAAGTGATTTGACTCGATATAATAATAATTTGGTAAATTTGTATAAACTAAAGTTCTTACTGCTGCCTTTTGGATTGTCGTTCCGAATAATAATTATAATCGTTTTATTTCAAAAATCAATTATAAATCCAAGGGTATTGATTTAATTCACTTTCTTTAATTATTTTATAATATTTTTCACTTTGTTCAAGAATGTCACTTTGTTTATGAATAATTTCGCTTTATTAATGAATAACCTCTTGGATGTATAATAAATCTCCAGTTCCGCTCAGACTGCCTCGGCTATAAATTTTTCAATTTGAATTTAAATTTAACTTGCAAAATAAATCAATAATTTCTAACCTGTTTCCAACATCATAAAAAATAAAAGAAATAATAAAAAGGTGAGTATTACTCAGGCTACGGGCTCTAAACGTCGCCGAATAGCGCCAATATCCCTTGCAACACAGGAAAGGATGCAGACCCCAGACCACGGGAGTTAAACGTCGCCGAATCACTCCAATGTCCTGAGCATCTACGAGGTAAGGAAATAATTGACCATGAACCACGGGATGAGAACGTCGCCGAACCCCTCCAATGTCCCATGCATCAATTAATTGGAAAGTAAAAAAAAAATAATAGGAGTGACCCTGGACTACGGGATGAGAACGTCGCCGAACCCCTCCAATATCCCAGGCATCAAGGAAAAATAGGAACAAAGGTTTTATGAATTGTTGGAACTAGGTAGAGTGTTCTACTGGAGAGAGCTCTGTTAGGAGGTCCGAGCCAGTCTAAGTGATCAGAGGAACTCATCCCGAGAGCGGTCGCGCAGCGACTTTTATACCCCACTTTTCCCTCGCTTTCGATGCGCCGCTTGATTTTAATCTCGAACCCTATACTGCGCATGTTCTATTTTCTCATTCGCTCAACATGCTCCCCACTACTCATTCACGCTCTCACATTCGCTCGCCGCTACCCCCACTCTCGCATCCACGGATGCGCGAAAATCCGCTTTTTATGTTTTTCAGGTTTATTTGTTTTGGATTTTTCATTATTTGTCGCTTATTATTATTATTTAATGATTTATTGAATTAGTTTTCGCATGTAGAAACAATTAATTAAATTTAAGAACAATAGAAATATTTCGATTTTTCTCTCGAATTTGGCTACTGCGCATGCGCTGTGATACGCATTTTCGTTTATTTAAAATTATGAGAATTTTCGGAAAAATTATAACTCGCGCTTATTTTGTTTCGATTCTTTAATTTTTCTCCGAAATTTTAAACCTAATTACGATATTGAACGATAATTTAATCGAAAGAAATAAAGAAAACAAAAAAAAAATATTTTATTTAATTTTTTCGACGCTTGGCGGCGTCGGTAACGCTCGCGTCGGTAGTCTCGGTCGTTTGTTGCCGATGCCCAAGATGGCCGCCGCCCGGACGAACGCGCGCGTCGTTGTTGTTTACGGGCGAAAAATGTCGGCGATCGCGCCGTCGCGTTGTTCGTATTCGCGTTCGGGATCGTAATAATCGTCGGGAGTGCGGGTACGTTTCAATATATAGTATATATATGTTAAATATATATATATATATATATATATATTATATATGTCATATATATATATGATTTTTTTTCAATCGAAAATCACTGAACGGATTTCAATGAATCTTTCACGGGATTCAAGATCATGATTCAAACTGAATTTGGGGTTCTACGAAATTTCGTTATCTTAATTTTTACGGGAATACGAAAAAAATGAATTCCTCATTCTTCATCTATATATATATAAGCGAAATACCACTGACTCACTCACTCACTGACTGACTGACTGACTGACTCATCACCAGATCACCGGAACTATGAGCCCGATTGACTTGAAATTTGGCATACATACTTCTTTCGCTATGTACACGCTCACTAAGAACGGGTTTTATCCAAATCGTATCCAAAGTTTATTTTTCACCCTCATCATTTTCTCACCCAATCACCATATATATGTCGGAGAATGATCGATATTCGAATAAGAACTCTTCATTTGGCGTGTGGGACGCGTAACCAATCGTTTTATTTGATAATTATCTTTATAAACAGGACTCATGAAGAAATGTATATTCGATTTGGAACAACACGTCAATTTCCTTCTTCGTTCTCTCGTTGACTCTTCTGTCGTTATTCCTCTATTTTTAAATCGATCTTTTAAACAAAAGAATACAGTATGGACCACTACGATCTTTATATCGCCGACATATATATAGAAAAGATGTTACATATATGTTATATATATGTCATATATATATGTTATATATATGTTATATATATGTCATATATATATGTCACATATATATAGTATATATATGTTATATATATATATATATATTATATATGTCATATATATATATGATTTTTTTTCAATCGAAAATCACTGAACGGATTTCAATGAATCTTTCACGGGATTCAAGATCATGATTCAAACTGAATTTGGGGTTCTACGAAATTTCGTTATCTTAATTTTTACGGGAATACGAAAAAAATGACGAAAAAAATACGAAAAAAATGAATTCCTCATTCTTCATAATTATATAAAACTGATGAAACTCTGAACGGAATAATTCATGTATCCAAATATTTTATAATGTGTGGTTTTCAGTGAGGATGAATCCCACACACCGGTGTAGTGCGGACGCTACCCTTTGGCTCATGTAAAATATTCCACAATCCGTTGAAAAAAAATATTTGAAATTGGAAAAATAATCAGCTAGAAATGGCTAGATGCGCCTGGCCTATGCAGCGGGCGAAGCCCGCGGGCACAGCTAGTAATTATATAAAACTGATGAAACTCTGAACGGAATAATTCATGTATCCAAATATTTTATAATGTGTGGTTTTCAGTGAGGATGAATCCCACACACCGGTGTAGTGCGGACGCTACCCTTTGGCTCATGTAAAATATTCCACAATCCGTTGAAAAAAAATATTTGAAATTGGAAAAATAATCAGCTAGAAATGGCTAGATGCGCCTGGCCTATGCAGCGGGCGAAGCCCGCGGGCACAGCTAGTAATTATATAAAATTGATGAAACTCTGAACGGAATAATTCATGTATCCAAATATTTTATAATGTGTGGTTTTCAGTGAGGATGAATCCCACACACCGGTGTAGTGCGGACGCTACCCTTTGTCTCATGTAAAATATTCCACAATCCGTTGAAAAAAAATATTTGAAATTGGAAAAATAATCAGCTAGAAATGGCTAGATGCGCCTGGCCTATGCAGCGGGCGAAGCCCGCGGGCACAGCTAGTTCTTCATAATTATATAAAACTGATGAAACTCTGAACGGAATAATTCATGTATCCAAATATTTTATAATGTGTGGTTTTCAGTGAAGATGAATCCCACACACCGGTGTAGTGCGGACGCTACCCTTTGTCTCATGTAAAATATTCCACAATCCGTTGAAAAAAAATATTTGAAATTGGAAAAATAATCAGCTAGAAATGGCTAGATGCGCCTGCCCTATGCAGCGGGCGAAGCCCGCGGGCACAGCTAGTATCATATGGAAACAAGGGACCACCAATGTACTTGTCCACGTTTTTTTCCCCGTGAAGGGATTTTTGCGATTATATCACTTCTTTTTTCTAAAATTTTTAAATATTTTGGTTCATATAAACTCCTATGGAGACTGTATATAATTACAATCCGCACTTTTAGCTTGTGAATATAACCCATAACTGTTGATTTTATTTTGTATTTTTATATTTTGTTGATGAATATGTTCACTGCGAGATTTGAATACACAGGATCACGAAAAAAAATGCTTACCAGTCTGTTTAAAAGTTTATTCTGAGATAATTTTTTTTCACAATTCATCCAATTTACTCGCTAATCTAGCACTTTATCATTACAGAACTTCACTCAGAATCTCCGTTGAATATTTTCATTAAATCCATTAATCGAAATTTTTCGGACGTCCTGCACTTGCTTATGTCAAAACTCCGTTAATAACCGTTTCACTGTGTAGAGGTCATACACTACGCTCACACGGCACTCTTATTCCGATTGGGTTATAATGGGGTGTATATACATTAGGGTGGTTCAAAAAAAATCGATGTTTTTTTTTCACGGGCACCTACGGAATATGTTAGTACATTATGAAAAAAGATTTTTGCCAAAATTTGGCTGCTGTAAAAAATTTTTTAGATAGTGCTCAAGCGACTTTTACCTATTTTTTTTCTATTTTCCGTTGAAAATTGCGACATAAAATTCTTTTATTTTACTCTAATACTGGAAAGTGTTAGTGCTTGATGGCAGCGTGATGTGTCCAAAATTTTAAGGCTGTAGAAAAATTAGAAAAGCTGCTTCAAGTAATTTTTATACATTTTTTTCAATTTTTGGATGAAAATGATGAGATAATGAAAACTCCGTCTACGAAAATGAATTTCCAGCTTCCTATTATAACGAAAGTCGTAAATATTTTATGGAATCACTTATTTAGACTTTGTTACGCCAAAACATTTTTCAAGCTAACTTGTGCGGATGGTTTTTATTTTCTTGTACTTCCAGCTGAGAAGTATTTTAACAGCTGCCTCAAATAATTAAAAAAAAATGTTCTTCTCAATTATCGGCTGAAAATCACGAAAAAATCGAATCTTTCACTACATACACTACCGACTAAAATTATGGGGACGCTAGTTGAAACTTCTTGACGCACTAAAAGTTGGATAGCTCAAACAAAAAAAAAGATATCCCAATTTTCCGAATGGCGTTCTAAAGGGGACACATGTAGCTTCAATTTGCGCCTTGATAAAACATTTTTCAATTTCTTTTCAGTCCGGTACATTCTGTTGAAGTTGGCCGTTTTTCAACCTTTTTTGGCCCTTGAAAATCACGCGCACGGTTCGTAGAAAATTTTCCCAATGATATTCACCATAAAAAACGTGAAGGGCGGAGTACTAGCATCAATTTCGTTTTTTAAGAAGTTGCGTACGATTTTTTTTTCGCCGCGTTATCCCATTTTTTGCGAAAAAATAGCGTTATTAAAAAGTACGGCGTAACATCAAAACTATGATGTTTTGGCAAAATCCTCAAGAAAGTAAAAATATGTATTTGATCATTTTGTAGTCGCTAGAATTTTTTTAGAATTTTTCATGGAGATTTTTTGAAAATTAATTTTGCTCCAAATGCTGACTTTTTAAATCGCTTTATCTCGGGAATTATAGGGTGCGTGGAAAAATGTTAGGAGGGAAAATTTTCTTGTTGTTCACTGTAGTAATCATTGGAATTTTTTCAGATATTTCTTTCGAAATTTTTTTCCAAACCCTCCTTGTCAGAATTGTACTTCTCTTTTTCTTCTCTACATATATTTTTTTTTTACTTAAAAAAAAAAGTTGATATCAGAAATTATATCTCTTATTTCATTGATACGAGTTTCTCAACTTTTTTTTAAGTAAGGAAAAATTATAAGTAGAGAAGAAGAAGAGAAGTACAATTCTGACAAGGAGGGTTTGGAAAAAAATTTCGAAAGAAATATCTGAAAAAATTCCAATGATTACTACAGTGAACAACAAGAAAATTTTCCCTCCTAACATTTTTCCACGCACCCTATAATTCCCGAGATAAAGCGATTTAAAAAGTCAGCATTTGGAGCAAAATTGATTTTCAAAAAATCTCCACGAAAAATTCTAAAAAAATTCTAGCGACTACAGAATGATCAAATACATACTTTTACTCTCTTAAGGATTTTGCCAAAACATCATAGTTTTGACGTTACGCCGTACTTTTTAATAACGCTATTTTTTCGCAAAAAATGGGATAACGCGGCGAAAAAAAAATCGTACGCAACTTCTTAAAAAACGAAATTGATGCTAGTACTCCGCCCTTTACGTTTTTTATGGTGAATATCATTGGGAAAATTTTCTACGAACCGTGCGCGTGATTTTCAAGGGCCAAAAACGGTTGAAAAACGGCCAACTTCAACAGAATGTACCGGACTGAAAAGAAATTGAAAAATGTTTTATCAAGGCGCAAATTGAAGCTACATGTGTCCCCTTTAGAACGCCATTTGGAAAATTGGGATATCTTTTTTTTTTGTTTGAGCTATCCAACTTTTAGTACGTCAAGAAATTTCAACTAGCGTCCCCATAATTTTGGTCGGTAGTGTATGTAGTGAAAGATTCGATTTTTTCGTGATTTTCAGCCGAAAATTGAGAAAAACATTTTTTTTCAATTATTTGAGGCAGCTGTTAAAATACTTCTCAGCTGGAAGTACAAGAAAATAAAAACCATCCGCACAAGTTAGCTTGAAAAATGTTTTGGCGTAACAAAGTCTAAATAAGTCGTTCCATAAAATATTTACGACTTTCGTTATAATAGGAAGCTGGAAATTCATTTTCGTAGACGGAGTTTTCATTATCTCATCATTTTCATCCAAAAATCGAAAAAAATGTCTAAAAATTACTTGAGGCAGCTTTTCTAATTTTTCTACAGCCTTAAAATTTTGAACACATCACGCTGCCATCAAGCACTATCACTTTCCAGTATTAGAGTAAAATAAAAGAATTTTATGTCACAATTTTCAACGGAAAATAGAAAAAAAATAGGTAAAAGTCGCTTGAGCACTATCTAAAAAATTTTTTACAGCAGCCAAATTTTGGCAAAAATCTTTTTTCATAATGTACTAACATATTCCGTAGGTGCCCGTGAAAAAAAAAACATCGATTTTTTTTGAACCACACTAATATACATACTAGCTGTGCCCGAGGGCTTCGCCCGCTGCATAGGGCAGGCTCATCTAGCCATTTCTAGCTGATTATTTTTCCAATTTCAAATATTTTTTTTCAACGGGTTGTGGAATATTTTACATGAGACAAAGGGTAGCGTCCGCACTACACCGGCGTGTGGGATTCATCCTCACTGAAAACCACACATTATAAAATATTTGGATACATGAATTATTCCGTTCAGAGTTTCATCAGTTTTATATAATTACTAGCTGTGCCCGCGGGCTTCGCCCGCTGCATAGGCCAGGCGCATCTAGCCATTTCTAGCTGATTATTTTTCCAATTTCAAATATTTTTTTTCAACGGATTGTGGAATATTTTACATGAGACAAAGGGTAGCGTCCGCACTACACCGGTGTGTGGGATTCATCCTCACTGAAAACCACACATTATAAAATATTTGGATACATGAATTATTCCGTTCAGAGTTTCATCAGTTTTATATAATTATGAAGAATGAGGAATTCATTTTTTTCGTATTTTTTTCGTCATTTTTTTCGTATTCCCGTAAAAATTAAGATAACAAAATTTCGTAGAACCCCAAATTCAGTTTGAATCATGATCTTGAATCCCGTGAAAGATTCATTGAAATCCGTTCAGTGATTTTCGATTGAAAAAAAATCATATATATATATGACATATATATAACATATATATATATATATAACATATATATACTATATATATGTGACATATATATATGACATATATATAACATATATATAACATATATGGGCAGATCCATTACTTTTCGACGAAAACGTGCGCGCTCAAGTCAGCGATTTTGATGCTGATTTTTTCCTTGAAAGTACATCAAAAAAGGAGATGATCCTGAAAATTTGAGCCCGATTCGATCAAACCCGGCCGCTGGAGAATTTTTTGAAATTTCAAGGAAGTCAGTTTTTTTATCATTTTCAAAAATTTATATTTCAGCTTCCATATCACTTAGAGATTCCGCTCAAGCGGCATTCTTTTCGGTGAACGCCCTACTCTTAAGAAAAAAATATAAATTAGTGATAAACTCAAATCCGGCTCAGCTGCAAGCTGTTAACTAAACCACTGAATCGGCAAAATTTTACCTGTTTTTAAAATTCTCCCGAACCTACCAGTTGCCGAAGGGAGGGATAAATAACGGATGTTTTTTTTTGTTAGGGTGTATTCTGTTGATATCTGCCCTAATTTCTTCCGATTGCTTCGATTTCGTCACTGTAGAGCCATTCAAAGATGATCGATTTTTCAAAAATCGCTATGTTTAGATAGCTGTCATTTTTTTCTCCGAACTTCGATTCCTTTGAAATTTACAGGGAAGTTGCTTTGATATCTCCCAAAGAAGTCCTGAAAATTTCAACTAGGGAATCGAGCTTGGATCCGAGTTATGAATTTTCAAACATCCCGAAAATTGCACCGTAAATAATACTTTTTGCAAGTAATATCTCATACGTCAAATGAGTTATTGATTTTTTTATAGTCAAAAATCAAATACCTAATTTGACTATTTCATGTTCCTGTTCTTATACTGCTTATTTAAGTGGCGCATGAAGTAAATATTGCGCGCTTAAGAGCACTGCGATCATACTAACGTTGTTCGAATGTATGCTGGAGGTGGCGCTGAAGCTATTTTATCAAGTAATTTATCCGTATGGTGGCGTAACTAAGATACCTGTATGGCACCCCTACCGTCAGTGGAAAACAACGTTACTCGAACGTTCTTAAAAAAATTTTTGGCTGACTTTTTGGCGAACTAAGTGGAGAAGATATCTTCCTTTCACGTTCGAGTAACGTTTTTTTCCGCTGGCGGCAAGGTTGCTACACAAGTACCTCAATCACGTCACGATAGGGATGAATTACTTGATAAAATAGCTTCAGCGCCACCTCCAGCATACATTCAAACAACGTTAGTATAATCGCAGTGCTCTTAAACGCGAAATATTTACTTCATGTGCCACTTAAATAAGAAGTATAAGAACAGGAACATGAAATAGTCAAATTAGGTATTTGATTTCTGACTATAAAAAAATCAATAACTCATTTGACGTATGAGATATTACTTGCAAAAAGTATTATTTACGGTGCAATTTTCGGGATGTTTGAAAATTCATAACTCGGATCCAAGCTCGATTCCCTAGTTGAAATTTTCAGGACTTCTTTGGGAGATATCAAAGCAACTTCCCTGTAAATTTCAAAGGAATCACAGTTCGGAGAAAAAAATGACAGCTATCTAAACATAGCGATTTTTGAAAAATCGATCATCTTTGAATGGCTCCACAGTGACGAAATCGAAGCAATCCGAAGAAATTAGGGCAGATATCAACAGAATACACCCTAACAAAAAAAAACACCCGTTATTTATCCCTCCCTTCGGCAACTGGTAGGTTCGGGAGAATTTTAAAAACAGGTAAAATTTTGCCGATTCAGTGGTTTAGTTAACAGCTTGCAGCTGAGCCGGATTTGAGTTTATCACTAATTTATATTTTTTTCTTAAAAGTAGGGCGTTCACCGAAAAGAATGCCGCTTGAGCGGAATCTCTAAGTGATATAGAAGCTGAAATATAAATTTTTGAAAATGATCAAAAAACTGACTTTTTTGAAATTTCAAAAAATTCTCCAGCGGCCGGGTTTGATCGAATCGGGCTCAAATTTTCAGGATCATCTCCTTTTTTGATGTACTTTCAAGGAAAAAATCAGCATCAAAATCGCTGACCTGAGCGCGCACGTTTTCGTCGAAAAGTAATGGATCTGCCCATATATATGACATATATATAACATATATATAACATCTTTTCTATATATATGTCGGAGATATAAAGATCGTAGTGGTCCATACTGTATTCTTTTGTTTAAAAGATCGATTTATAAAAATAGAGGAATAACGACAGACGAGTCAACGAGAGAACGAAGAAGGAAATTGACGTGTTGTTCCAAATCGAATATACATTTCTTCATAAGTCCTGTTTATAAAGATAATTATCAAATAAAACGATCGGTTACGCGTCCCACACGCCAAATGAAGAGTTCTTATTCGAATATCGATCATTCTCCGACTTATATATGGTGATTGGGTGAGAAAATGATGAGGGTGAAAAATAAACTTTGGATACGATTTGGATAAAACCCGTTCTTAGTGAGCGTGTACATAGCGAAAGAAGTATGTATGCCAACATTCAAGTCAATCGGGCTCATAGTTCCGGTGATCTGGTGATGAGTCAGTCAGTCAGTCAGTCAGTCAGTGAGTGAGTCAGTGGTATTTCGCTTATATATATATATAGATATTAGGGTGATTCGTTTCAGGGCAACTTTTTTTTTTCGACCCATCGTGCCCGAAAATCTTTAGTTGATGCCCAAAAACGAAACCTCGCGAAAGGGGAGCGCTGTCAAAAAATATTTAGAGGTCGCGAATCGAAATTGAAGGTTTCCCATTTGATTAACATTGAAAAAAATGTTGTTCTCATTATTATTGGTACCATTCTGCGAATTTTGATGTGGCAATATTTTCCAAATGGTTTTTCGTAGGAAATTTGATGCTCTACAATAAAGTCCATTGGACCAAGTATGGAAATTCAATATTTCCCGCGGTATCATTACTAGAAGTGAAAATTATATGAAAATATCTATTAAAACAGCTGTAACGCCCAGGTTATTGAGTATATTGAAAAAATTCAAATGAAAACTTTGTAGAGTAACACGTTTGCTACAAAAAAGTCATATAAGCCGAGACTGTATATTCAACTCTTTCCGAGTTATAGGTGATTAAAGAGAATTCAAAAAATATTTTTTTGTTCAATCCAAACGAATTCCATTTTTATGAGATTAAGTATGTAAATAATGCAACAAATGTCATAAGACAACAAATGTCATAAGACATTTGTTGAATGGTTTCTGTGACGATTTTTCACCGGTTTGCAAAAATTTACATTACTTTCAAAAATTTTACGCTGCGTTCAACCCGGTTCTACGAAATTTGTTTTATACAAGGGAATGCGTCCACTTTCCGTTATTCCACTCATGAATGTTCATTTAATTTGCACCACGCACGGAGAGGATAAAAAAATGGAAACTTCCGTTCCAGCAATGGAAACCGGAGACGACCTTGAATGTTCAGAAATTTTCACAGTGTAAAGGATAAATTTTCATAAAAATGAAATAAAATTTCTTGTGATATGCAGGGGATTTTATTTCATTTTCATGAAAATTTACACTTTGCGCTGTAAAAATTTCTAAGCATTCGAGGTCTTTCCCGGTTTCCATTACCGTAACGATAACTTTTACCATTCAATTTGCTCCGCGTAATAGTTTGTTTGAATTTATCCTCAAACGGTAGAAATATTAAAAAATCGGATTTGAGATTGTAAACCACTGACAGAATCCCGAAACGTTGAAATACGAAAAATTGTTCTTCCTCTATTTGACACGAGCAGTGCCACTGTCGCATCGATGGTGGCATGCCTGGTACTACCACTACCATGCGACGGTAGCGGCGTCCGCGTCAATTGGAGGAAGATCCGAAACAAAGAAGAGTGAAAGACTTATTTGTTTCAAAGTTTCATTAACTCAAATTTTGTGTAGTTTTTTTTATCTCTCACACGGATTAAAAATTGGAAGGCGAAGACTTCTTAGTTCAAGAAACGATGAAAAAAAGTGCAAGAAAAAAGATTATTTAATTACTCGGATTCGAATTAGAAAAATTAAATGAACGTAAATTGCCGAAGAAAGGAGAGGTGCTGAGTGAGTTCATGCATAAACATATTTCTTATAACTGGAACGTGTACGAAAGCGCCAAATATGTTATAAATCATGTGACTGCAATTTATACGTAATACGAACCAGATTTTTCGGATCAAATTTTTCGGTCATTTTATGTCAGTAAATTAAAAATTAATGGAACGTCAATCTGTTTTTTTATTGGAACCTGTAAATTAATTTTTTTTCAACAAATAATCTGATTAAACATTCTTATTGACGTTACTGATGAATATATTTTCTAAGGTTGACGGAAAATCTCATAAGAAATGGAATTCGTTTGAATTGAACAAAAAAATATTCATTGAATTCTCTTCAATCACCTGTAACTCGGAAAGGGTTGAATATACAGTCTTGGCTTATATGACTTTTTTTGTGGCAAACTTGTTTCTCTACAAAGTTGTCATTCGAATTTTTTTGATATACTCAACAACCTGGGCGTTACAGCTGTTTTAATAGATATTTTCATATAATTTTCACTTTTAGTAATGATACCGCGGGAAATATTGAATTTCCATACTTGGTCCAATGGACTCTATTGTAGAGCATCAAATTTCCGACGAAAAGCCACTTGGAAAATATTGCCACATCAAAATTCGCAGAATGGTACCAGTAATAATGAGAACAACATTTTTTTCAATGTTAATCAAATGGGAAACCTTCAATTTCGATTCGCGACCTCTAAATATTTTTTGACAGCGCGCCCCTTTCGCGAGGTTTCGTTTTTGGGTATCAACTAAAGATTTTCGGGCACGATGGGTCGAAAAAAAAAAGTTGCCCTGAAACGAATCACCCTAATAGATATATATTTATATATATATATAACATATAAATAACATATATATAACACATATATATAACATCTTTTCTATATATATATGGTGATTGGGTGAGAAAATGATGAGGGTGAAAAATAAACTTTGGATACGATTTGGATAAAACCCGTCCTTAGTGAGCGTGTACATAGCGAAAGAAGTATGTATGCCAAATTTCAAGTCAATCGGGCTCATAGTTCCGGTGATCTGGTGATAAGTCAGTCAGTCAGTCAGTCAGTCAGTCAGTCAGTCAGTGAGTGGTATTTCGCTTATATATATATAGATTAGGGTAGTCCTTATTTGGGATTGAAATTTTTTTCTTTGAATTCCCCCCCCCCCCCCCAGTTCGACTCCAAATCAATAAAAAAGACACCACGAAAAAGCTGGAGTCAGTGGGATGATGGGAAGTGGCACCGGCAAGCCCGATCATCGTTTTTATTTTAAATAAATTTGTTTTTGCTTTATTTTGGTTACTATTTTTTTCCAATCTAAAAAGCACGTCGAGCTTTTCAACTGTAGTCGAAACCCTTGTCAATCATCATTAAGAACAATCATTCAAGTATTTATTTATCAAATAGTCATTAAAAATTGAAATTGAGTCAAAAGTATTGGCAAATTCTGAGAAGTAAGCAAGTCGTGCGCCTACCTCCAATTTTTTCAATTGTCTGTCTTGGTCGGTGGTACATTGTTTTCCCGTACGTGGCGCATCGGTCACAGCTCAATCTGTTCTTGATCGCTCGTTTTATTCTGCATGTCGCATAACCTAAAAAACTACTCCGCGTTTTTCTACGGTTTTTGGGAAATTATTTGATGTTCGCTACGTGTACTATACTCCATAAAATTTGCGCTATCGATTAAGATAGAAGTGATCGATGATCGGTGACAATATAATGTTATCGACACGACCTACGTTACGTCAGAACATTTTTTTAATCCGTGATATCACCACGCAAATTATCGGAAACAAACTGCCGAGTATTCTCCAAGTTTTGAGGGTTTCATTTTACAATATTTGAGGAATCAAGAGACTCGGTAGAGTCTCGGGACAAGTACATTTGGCAGCTCTGTCGTCTGCTAGCCCGCGGCTCGCCCAGAGTATATTATCTCGAAACAAAATGATTCGCCGTGGTGGGGGTAAAATATGAAATTTCTTTCCTTAATTACGGAGCCGGGGAGAAATATTATGATTTGAAAATTGAACTGGAGACTTATTATGAAAAGAGCTTTCGATTAAGCCCTGGATCAGCACGATTGATGCCGTATTTGCTGAGAAAAAACTTTGCACAGGCTCAAGATTATGCTAAGATCGAAGTATTGGTGTGTATGTATACGACACACAATGAAAGGCCTTTTGATGCTATCAAGCTTCTTATTGGTCGCGACAGAGCTGCGTTCGAAAACTCGTTGCCCACACAGCTATATGTAATAACGTGGCCCTGTGTGGCCCTGTGGCTATATATTCTTCTGCACTGTGGCTATATATTCTTCTGAATAAGTACAAACAAAAAAAACAGTGCAGATGAGCGAGCGAAAAATGTCAGCTGATATTTCGAAGGGCCATATATATTGACGCGAGTGTGAGAGAGATAGCTGAAATAAGTTCATATTTTTCCTTTCCGCCCTTGACATTTTCGAGAAAATAACTGTTACAACTTGTTCTTTGTCGAACAACGAATGTTGGCTAACCATTTATTTGCCCGGGAATGCAAGGTTATGGGAGAAGAATGTGTTGCAGGTTTGTCGTTACCGAGTCTGAACGAATGCTGTGATACTGCTTTGACAGCTCGTCATAACCTCACAAATTCGAATTTTCAGCTGGCATATTACCGACATGCTCCAATGACGGGAGAATATGCTTCATGAATGAATATGCTTCACATGTTTTGACCTATTTATTCCTACACCCACCATTTTATTCATTTATATCATGACTTACAATGCCACAGGCATCAGATTAATCGCTAAGCGATAATATCTCTCAGGAAAATAAACTCTTGTCGCTGAGCGACATAAAAATCTTGTCGCTGAGCGACATGAATATCTTGTCGCTGAGGCAAATGAAAATCTTGTCGCTGTGAGGGCTCAGTGACATGAAAATCTTGTCGCTGCGAGGGCTCAGTGACATGAAAATCTTGTCGCTGAACCACATGAAGATTCATCGCAAAGCGATAATATCTCTCAGTGACATAAAAATCTTGTCGCTGAGCGACATGAAAATCTTGTCGCTGCGAGTGCTCAGTGACATGAAAATCTTGTTGCTGAATCAGATGAAGATTAATCGCTAAGCGATAATATTTTTCATTGTCAGTGACATAAAAATCTTGTCACTGAGGCACATGAATATCTTGTCGCTGAGGCAAATGAAAATCTTGTCACTGCGAGGGCTCAGTGACATGAAAATCTTGTCGCTGCGAGGGCTCAGTGACATGAAAATCTTGTCGCTGAACCATATAACGATTAATCGCTAAGCGATAATATTTCTCAGTGACATAAAAATCTTGTCGCTGAGGCAAATGAAAATCTTGTCGCTGCGAGGGCTCAGTGACATGAAAATCTTGTCGCTGAACCACATGAAGATTAATCGCTAAGCGATAATATCTCTCAGTGACATAAAAATCTTGTCGCTGAGCGACATGACATAAAAATCTTGTCGCTGAGCGACATGAAAATTTTGTCGCTGAAGCAAATGAAAATCTTGTCGCTGAGGCAAATGAAAATCTTGTCGCTGCGAGGGCTCAGTGACATAAAAATCATGTCGCTGAGCCACAAGAAAATTTTGTACATTCATCCCTTTTTGATAGTGATGCATTTTTTTCCTGCTAGAGGTAAAATTCAAAAAAAATTGTTCGAAAAAAAAAATTCTAAGAGAAATTCGAAGAAAAATCCAGGCGATTTAGTATGAAAATACGCAACTTCTTGTATCGGTAAAAATTTTCTATAAACCATATCATTCTTGGGTTATTTTGAATTTTTCAAAACTTTCTGTTTTTGGCCAAAAACGAAATAACTTTCGGGAAAAAAAACACAACAAATTTTTCAAAAGAAGAAGTTGGAGCTTTTGCATTGCATTCCAAGTTTTACATAGTAAAAGAAAAAAAAATCTCTTATATTGTGTGCCGAATCCGCGATGGTCGAAAAAAGGCATAAAAATGGTCGGGAATCAAAGTCCGTACAAGGCCAAAAAAAAATCAATGGAAAAATATTTAAATAAGGCAAACTGGAGCCTGATCCATCCTTTTTGAAAAGCCACTTTGGAAATTCGAATATCTTTCTTTTTGGCAGAGTTATCTGGTGTATCTAAACGTTTGAGCGGTAGTGTACGAGTGGATCGACGAAACTAAACCAATTTAAACCATGGGGAAAGATTCACGAAGTATGTGATCATGAAAAAATTTAGGTTTCGGAGGAGTCAGAAAAAAAGAAGTGATATCCTAGCCAAAAATCCCCTCGACGGGGAAAAAAGCCTGGACAAGTCCATTTGTTCGTGACCCCCGTTTCCATTTGTTTTCACAGAAAAATCTAACCCCGCTAAAAAAAAATTCAAACCTCCAATAAAATGAAAAATAGAAAAAAACCCTAGAAAAAAATAGCTTCTAAAAAATTGGAGAAAAACCCTAAAAAAAATTCAAGACAATTAAAAAAAAATACAATAAACGTGAAAATGGTAAAAAAAAAGTTGACGATTTTCGCTCAGCACTAAAAATTCTTGATATCCATAAAAGGACAAGTATTCCATTGATGGCTGAAAATCAATTAACGAGGAAAAGGGAAAACTCCCAAAAAGACATAGCACAAAAAAAGAAACCCTTAAATACAAAATGGCGAATCGACAGAAAAACTTCATACAAAAAATAAAAAACTAAAGTTTGCCATCGCATGTTGAGCAGTTGAGCGGATACGCACAGAGAACTTGTCCAGCCCGAAAATTTTTGTATTAGCTTCCGCATATTCCCTATAAATAGCAGCGGCTGATACAAAAATTTTCGGGCCGGACAAGTACTCTGTGCGTATCCGCTCAACTGCTCAACATGCGATGGCAAACTTTAGTTTTTTATTTTTTGTATGAAGTTTTTCTGTCGATTCGCCATTTTGTATTTAAGGGTTTCTTTTTTTGTGCTATGTCTTTTTGGGAGTTTTCCCTTTTCCTCGTTAATTGATTTTCAGCCATCAATGGAATACTTGTCCTTTTATGGATATCAAGAATTTTTAGTGCTGAGCGAAAATCGTCAACTTTTTTTTTACCATTTTCACGTTTATTGTATTTTTTTTTAATTGTCTTGAATTTTTTTTAGGGTTTTTCTCCAATTTTTTAGAAGCTATTTTTTTCTAGGGTTTTTTTCTATTTTTCATTTTATTGGAGGTTTGAATTTTTTTTTAGCGGGGTTAGATTTTTCTGTGAAAACAAATGGAAACGGGGGTCACGAACAAATGGACTTGTCCAGGCTTTTTTCCCCGTCGAGGGGATTTTTGGCTAGGATTAAACTATCTTTACGAGAAAGTGCGTGATTGGTAATAAAAAAAGTGACTGTTTTTTGGGAAAAAGCTTGTTTACCCATTCTCCATGTAATTTTTCCAACTTTTCAATACTTTTAACTTCCTGTCGAATGGGTAAACGAGCTTTTTCCCAAAAAACAGTCGCTACTTTTATCACCAATCACGCACTTTCTCCTAAAGATAGTTTAATTTCTCAAATATTGTAAAATAAAACCTTCAAAACTTGGAGAATACTCGGCAGTTTTTTTCCGACAATTTGCGTGGTGATATCACCGATTAAAAAAATGTTCTGACGTAATGTAGGTCGTGTCGATAACATTATATTGTCACCGATCATCGATCACTTCTATCTTAATCGATAGCGCAAATTTTATGGAGTATAGTACACGTAGCGAACTGTTTGGAAAACTCTAAGGTTCGCCGGCCTCTCGCGTGGGGTCCTCAGTGCACGGGGGGTCTCTCGCTTGAGTTCGGTGGCCAGCGACTTGACCGGACATCTCTCCCCTCCTTCGTTCTTATCATTTCCGCGATCTTCCTAATTTTCGATCTATTCGTAAGGAATTTGCACACGGCACGCTTCGGGTTACCTTCCTTCTCGCTCTCTTCGCGCCTGACCGCGACACGGTGCACATCGATCTTCGATTAACGTGCTCTTCTAACTCTTAAAACAACACATTCTTCTAACCGGTATACTTCTTTCTTCACGATCGTTCACTGTAACAAGACTCCGATTTACGCCCGGACTTCGTTAGAGTTTTTCGTGAGTGAATTTGTCGGTACTTCGTTTCTTTTGGGACACTTCGTGTAATTAATGAAACGCAATATATTTCCGTTCGGACCTCTTCGTTTTGGCGACCGCGTGCCGGTTATCCGCCATCATTGAAAGTGCTTCGATCTCAATTTACAAGAATAAAGACTGATATATTTATTTTATACACGGAAACTCTTCTCAGTGTTTTATTCTTTATTTCGTTCCTTCGCCAAATTCCTTCATCCCCGAATATGTAATTTATTCTACGCAAACCAGATTTTCGGACTCTTCAAAAAAATACACGAACCAAATAATTTCCCAAAAACCGTAGAAAAACGCGGAGTAGTTTTTTAGGTTATGCGACATGCAGAATCACACGAGCGATCGAGAACAGATTGAGCTGTGACCGATGCGCCACGTACGGGAAAACAATGTACCACCGACCAAGGCAGCCAATTGAAAAAATTGTAGGTAGGCGCACGACTTGCTTACTTCTTATTGTTAGAATTTGCCAATACTTTTGACTCAATGCCAATTTTTAATGACTATTTGTTAAATAAATACTTGAATGATTGTTCTTAATGATGATTGACAAGGGTTTCTACTACAGTTGAAAAGCTCGACGTGCTTTTTAGATTGGGAAAAAATAGTAACCAAAATAAAGCAAAAACAAGTTTATTTAAAATAGGAAATATTTTTCATTTTTAACCCATCATTATAATTCATTTAAAATGGAAGTTTCTGATGCGTCCCGTAGGAATGCATACTCCGAATTACCAATAAATACTTGGCCAATAAAATAAATGATATCATAAATTTTGATGCTGCACGTAACATAGATGGAAACTTTTCAAATTCATTTAGTCGATCCTCCTTGAGAACAAAATGAGAAGAATGGGGCATCGGTTTTTAAAATGTATCCAAGCGACATTTTTCGGTTATTTTCGTTCGCAATGTTTTCGAGTGTTTATTCAACTTTTTCACGTTCTATTTCAATTTTTTTCTACTTTACAAAATAATTACAGAATTTTTTTTTTTTAATATGTTTTTTACTAATTTGTAATTTTTTTCTAATTGTGGTGAAATCCTTTTCAGCAAGGTTCATGATTTTTTTTTATGGAATTTTTTTTGACAATTCTTTTTTTTATGGAAATTTTTTTTACACTTGTTTCGATATCATCAGGAAACAAGCAACCGTCAATGTACTTGTCCCGACCTTTTTCCCCTAGGGGTTCCTATAGGTCCAAACAACCTATAAAAATTTGGCCCCTTAAATACAACTTTTGCCAAAGTGACTGGACTAATGGAGAAATCAGTCTATTCGTTACTACCGATCGAGTAGCAGGTGGAATCCCTGGTCCGATGTCACTAATGGAGTGTTCATAGTTACATTCACATTGATTTATTTAATTCAATTAAGGCTTGTCAGACGCAAGCGATCCAGCAGTGCCCCAGGATTCAAATCGTTGCATGACAAGTGCAGACCTTGGGGAACGTTTAAGACAAACAGGTTTATTGACAGACATACGTACCGTACAGTTGGCCAGCTTATTCCACGTTTTGGATCGTAATCGTTGAGATGGTTATTCATAAATATACAAGAAGCTAGCCAATCTGCTGAATTGAATTCGTATGGGATATTCCATCCAAGTGGACCAAATTTTCGACGCTGTTGAACTACCGTGTGTAGAAACGAGACAGTGTATATAAGGGAACTGTATTGGGCAGCATCGCATTGATCCAGCATTTCTTGATTCATCCCGCTGTACGTAGCTACAAGTCCTGCTCGTACACCTGTGATATGATTCATGTCGTGAATGATTTTGACAAATATATCATAGTAAAAAGCATAAGCACTTGAATTGACTTTCCAGCCAAAGCGAAATGGAGCATACTGTAGTCTCGAAAATTTCGCGAACCATTAACAAGCGGCACCTTGGAGTGAATAGAATAAGGATAAGTACTGTGTTATTTCCATCGAGATTGAGTAAATCTTCAACTCAATATCCTTCCAACTTTATAATTGGTTCATTTAAATCGAGTAAATGAAAAAGATGGGTTGTAATTACCTCTAGATCTACTGCGACATAAAACATAAATCGATAGTGTCTTCGAGATCGTTTGTCAATTCAATCTCAGTTGTTGAGTAAAAGAGTCTGCATTTTATTTTTATGCACGATTTTAATCATGTGAGATTGTCGAAAAATTTTCTCTAATGTTTGAAAGTTTCGATTCAACGTGGGCACTTGGAATCAGAAACAAATAATCGAAATTTTTTCGTCAGTTCGCGTTGATTGTCAGTCCCGAAATAAGAAAGGACAACGAAAAAACTACACGGAGAGAACAAGATAGTACTGTTTACCAAGCCAGATAGTACTCAGTGCTATCCGAAAAAAAAAAGATCTCAGATTCTACCCAATACTATGTGGATAGTACCAGAGATCGGCACCAATGATTTTTTCGCCACTAATTTCGATACATATTATAAATTTCCCAAAAAATGGTCACTTACGTTCAACATAATGTCAATTACTCAATAATTGATAATTGGTCCAAACATGTTTTAAATTATTTCGAAAATTGGCACTTAATGAAATATTTATTTTCAATTGACAAAACATTTCTAATTGATGGATCATAAATTATCAATTACCAAAATAATTAGGAATTAATGAAAATTATATTCTGAATTGGCAAATAAACTATCAATTGGTAGAAAATTTATTATCAATTACCTAAGTATTTGGTATTCGATCAAATATTTATTACCAATTGGCGAAAAAATTTCCAATTGATGAAAAATATATTACCAATTGGCTAAGTAATTGGCATTTGATCAAATATTTATTGCCAATTGGAGCACAAAATTCCAATTGATGAAAAATAAATTACCAATTGGCCAAGTAATTGGAATTTGATCAAATACTTATTGCCAATTGGCAAAAAAATTTCCAATTGATGGAAAATATATTACCAATTGGCCAAGTAATATTAATTGCCAATTGACGAGAAAGTTTTTAATTGGTTATAAAATAATCCTATTAATTACTCAAATAATTAGTCATTGATGAAACTTTTTTTTTTATTGCTGAAAAGCTTTGTAATCTGTAAGTAAGTTATTAACAATTAATTGAATAACTGATTATTTTCGATGAGATATATAGTAGGCAAGTGACAATAATAGCCAACACAAGTGCGCCTACATACTCAAACCCAGAAAGATGGCGCGCGCGCGTATGGCACGTCGTTTTGCTATAAGCTAAGTGTTGCGACCTCAAATAAAAATACAAAATATGATTTAAATTGGTGCAACGAGTTGTCGAAACTATTTTAATTTTGTCAAGAGCAAACATATTGAATTAATTTTATTTTATAACATAAAAGTAATTCGAAATACACAGAAAAGAATACGGAAAACGTGGAATTATTTTTTGTTTTAACTTGATTTTAATTCATTTTTATTATGTTATGACCAAATATTAATGCATTTTTTTTCAGCTGCATAGACATAAATACTGAAGGGTCGATTCAATGAGCTACATGATAATTCAATAAAATAATATTGTAGTACAACATCACACGCATTAGTGATTCAAAAATGTATTGACTCCAAATAAAATTTCACTTAATTAAAATTATACAGTTACACTATGAATCTTTAAAGTGGATTTGAATTGCAACTAGCATTATTATGAGTCGGATTGAAGAAAAATTTCAATAGCGTAGAATTGCTATCAAATCTAGACATAATTTTAATTCACAATTTTCATTTTGTACATAATTTTAATACCTGCATCAAAATTAAGTACTTAATTTCAAAATTGAATTCGATAATTGAAATTATGTACATATTTTCAATTCTTGAATGGAAATTGGATAGAATTAGAAATTAAACGAATTCAAATTTGGTTCATAATTACAATTCAGTGAGATTTTTATTGGCGAAATTAAATTATGAACATAACTTCAATTCGTTGCAAAATTTAAATTCGGGAATAAAATTCGAATAAGATAAGATTTGAACTAATTACAATTTGGTTGAATTTCAATTAGTACAAATTCGAATTTGGTAGATCATTTTTAATCATACAAAATTTAATTCATGGAATAAGATTTAGGGTTCTTAAAATTATGCACTAAATTTTAATTCTCGAATAAAAATTTGGGATTATTATAATGACGTGGAATTTATAAAATACTGGGGTGATTAATATTATGTACCAAATTTTAAATTCCCGGATGAAAATTTGAGATATTCAAAATTATGTATCAAATTTTAATTCCCGAATTAAAAACTTTAATGTGTTAAATTCGGAAATTAAAATTGGAGTCAATTAAACTTTGGGGTAGTTGAAATTATGTACTAAATTTTTATTTAGGAATTAAAATTTGAGGTAATTAAAATTATGGAGCAAATTTTAATGCTTGAATGGAAAATTGGGGTCATTAAAATTTAGTGCATAATTGTTATTGTTAGTTGAAGAATTAAAATTATGTACAAAAATGAAATCGCAACAAATTTCAATTAAAGAATTTAAAATATGTATTGTGAATGAATAAGACGAACACAGAGATTTCATTTCTATCATTTTTGTTTTAATTGCAGCCAGTTTCATTTCAGTTTACAAAGCATTGTTACGCATAAATTCGGTAAGCCGAATGTACCAGGAGGCTCGGCTGCGTCCTCCTCCTCTTCTCCGAATCCCTCTTCCGCCTCGCCCTCCTCCGCCGCTCACTCTTCCATCTCTTCCTCTGCCACCTCTTCCTCTCCTCCCACGATTGGCAACTAATCATTTCCATCAAAATAAAGTAAAGAATATTTAGGAATATTATTAGTATCAAGGATGTTGAATCCCCATGAAACTTATTGATGTTAATTGTTTAATAAAAAGCTTCTTAATCGTAGTGAAATTTTTACACGACCTCCTGAATACTTCATGTAAAAACATACAAAATTTTCAGAATTGTATTAATTCAACCTCCTTAAGGGTTTAAATAAAAAATGATGATCAAATTTTAAAAATTTGGTATGTTTTCATGTGAAATATTCCAGAGATGGTGTAAAAATTTCACGACGATTAAGAAGCTCGTTATTAAAAAATAAACACTCTGTTAAGAACAATTTTTAAAGAAATAAAAAAAATATTCATTAATAAACTTCGTTTTGTTTCCGTTCTTTTCAGTACATGGTTAATATTCAATAATTGAGAGGTGAAAAAAAAATTATCGCGAAGTTATATAAGTTTCCATAAAACTATATTTAATTTGTCAATGTTAAATGTTCAATAACGAGCTTCTTAAACGTCGTGAAATTTTTACATGACTTCTTCAATACTTCATACAAGAATATATCAAACTGAACAAAACACTCATACATGGCCTGTTGCTCCATCTTTCCTGATCTCCAATCACGACTTGAATTGGCGCGTGCTGAGGTTGTTGCTGGCATTGAAGCTGCAGTTGACTCAGCTTTTGTTGCTGCAGTTGTTGTTGATACTGTTCTTGCAGTTTTTTGTGCTGCAACTTGAGCAACTGCAGCTGCCACTGCAATTTTACATTTTTTTTCTTTTCGTTTTCTATTTCTCTCCCTTCATTTTCAGTCTTTTCTTTTTCTCTCAATTCTTTTTTTTCTTCCTCGGAACTTTTTTTTTCCTCCGTCAATTTCTTCGGTTTCATCGTGGCTTTCTGTATCTTTCTTTTGTTAATTTATTGCCCATTTCTGAAAATAAATACACAAACTAATAAATGATTAAATAATCATAGCGATATCAATATTACATTTATTGAATTGATAAATATTCATATTTATAAGATTTATAAAAAATACACCAAACACAACTGATACTAAATTTGAATGATTTTATACTATGTGTATATATAACCGTACACTGTTATGAAAATTCTTTTGAATTAAGTAATTCAAATTATTTGAGTCGGAAGTACTGAAGACAAAGCTATTTTCATCTGCATTGAATAAAAATACATGTTGCCTCTGGTATGTTTCGAATCGAGATCTTTGAAACTAATTACCGTTATTTCAATAGAATACGGGATTTCTACAAACAGCAAACCACGTATTTTCATTGCAGATAAAGATAATTAATATTCCTGGTCTTCGATTGTTGGATAAAAATAATTTCATTTATGAAACTACTTAGTTGAGAGCTCTATCCAATTGAAAATTTATTTAACGGAATTAAATTGCATTAAATAAAATTTATTTGATACAAAATTTTTTTTCAACAGTGTAACTTTGTAATGACGGCTGAATTACAACTCAAATAATTAATGGATTGTCGAGAAACAATATTTCATTACAGTATCGTACACGTGAGAAATTTTAGCAGTGCCGTGTATAGTAGCACGTGAAAGAATTTTTGCACGTGAAAGAAATGTCTATAGGTATGAATCTCCGAAAATATATGAATAAATGTCCACGTTCTCATTCCACTACACGCAGTTCACGTGATAAGGGCTTTTCGTTAGTTGAAGTGAAAAGTAATTTTCAAAAGTGATACGTTATTTGGAAAGTGATAGTAATATTGAGAAAGAAAGTGATAATCGTTCGATATTGATCGGCACCACGAATCTTGGTAAGTACAGTGATTTTTTTAATATGGTTGCAATACGTTTTACTTTTTGTTCAAATGTGTGTGAAAAGGCAGCTTTTTTTCCATCCTCAAACTTCTATGTTCGAATTTATATTTACGGCTTTTGACATAAATTACTTAAATTAAATAATTACTCTAAAGAAACTATTGATACTTGCCAAATAAAACTTAATAAATATGAAGAGTACTCACTTCTAATGTTATTCGACTCGTCGAAAGATCGAAGTAAACTGTCTGAAAAACGGTGGCACAAATTCAGAAGTTGCGTACTTGTCTGGTTTGTTTTGATTTTAAACTCGAGTCCGCTAGCGAGGATACTCGAATATAAGAGGCATTCCATGTCAAATCGGACAGTCCATGACACCGAATATTTTCAATTTCGTTGAAAAATCGTTAAATTCTAATATTTTCTGAAGGAGTTTTCAGGAAATTTTTTAGATTTTTTCCTGAGCTCAATTTGCAGCTTGTTATTATGTTGAATTTTTAAATTAATATCTTAATTATTAATTATTTATTAATAATTAATTAAAAATAATGGAAAATGTTAAAGTTAAGAAGTTATTTAGTTTAGAAGGAAAAATTTTACAATTTTTTTTTCCAAACTCAGGAAAAAATTTCCAAACTCGATCAATGTGGAGGTCAGTTAACTTTTTTCTTCAGTTTCAATTTGCTTTTTTGATGATCTCCGTACGACTATTGGTTGCTGAGATATCGACGGTTGAATGAAAATTGATACTTCTGTTTTCAATTATCGATATCTCAGCAACAAATTATTGCACAGTAAATCCAAGGGCGGTTTTGAAAACTTGGATAAATCCTCTACAAGTAACTATCCTAATTTTTCGAAAAACATTTTTTTTTCAATATTGACATCAATTTGAAAAAAGGGCCAAAAAATGACTGTACGGTTTTTTAGAGTCGACCGCTCATCAAGAGACTCGGTAGAGTCTCGGGACAAGTACATTGACAGCCCTGTCGTCTGCTGGCCCAAGCTCGCCGAGACTATACTTTCTCGAAACAAAACTTTTCGCGGTGGTGGGGGTAAAATTGGCATGTCATTTTATTGAATTACGAAGCTCAGAAGCAATTGAGGAACTTGAAAATTGAACTTTTAGCTAATTTTTACTATTCGTGAAGAAGCTAAAGATCAGAAAATTTTTCAGAGTTTGATGCATCCACAATAAACCTGTAATTTTACAAGTTGATCCATTAAACTGTTTTTCTGTTCTAAATGATGAAAGTTTTGGAAACAATTAAAAAATTGCGTGAACTGCTCCTAAACATCATATAATTATCAAACTGTAAAGAAAATTTTTTCTAAACTTGTTCAATTTTACATCAGGTATCGTTTAGATTTAAGAAAAGAAAAGAAATAAATTCTAAAATTCTTGCTCCTAAACATTACGTAATCGCTATCAAAATTAAGAAAAAGTTCTCAGCTTTCCCAACAACTTTAGAATAAATAATTTTTTCTTCCAATTTATGAATTGTTTTTTCCCTGAAAATGAAAAACAAGAATTTATCTCTACTTGTACAACATTAGATGTCGTTTAAATTCAAGAAAGAAAAGAGCATTTTTTTATGGGTTAAACTTTTTTTTCCTCAAATATGAACGATATTTAACTTAGAATCGTTGAGAAAGTTTTAATATCATTTAAAGGTAGTCGGCGTAAACAAATTTCATAAATGGCATTTCGCGTCGAACAAATACAACCTCATTCCGTTTTTTTTTCGAAATTTTTTTACGAATTTTAGACGACCAGTGCTGTATTTTGAAAACAACCATTGTTCATCTGGTTTTCCTTTTCGGCTAACGTTCTGAGTGGAGAATGTTAGGCTTCAATTTCGTTTTTTAAAAAGCATTGAGCCAGTGTTTTATCCAAGGCTATTCCGTTTTATTTGAAAAAAGAGACAATTTAGAAAATGTTGTGTCACATGAAAACGATAAGGTTTTCTAGAATATCTAATGGTTAAAAGTTCCTCGGTTTTTAGCGAGTTTACGAAAATTTTTTCCTGATTATTTTTCGGTCAATATTCAGATAATTTTATCACCGTGTTTCGAGAAATATAGAGTTCACAATAATTTTTCTAGAAGGCAATATGTAGAGTTCGCAATAATATTTCAAGAGGGAAAAAAAAATTATTCATCCGGTTTCCATGCATTAAAATTTTTCCATATTCTAGTTCCGATTTTTTTTTCCATTTTCAACGCATTGGAATCTCTTGAGATTTTTTTCGAAAATTTTTTTTCCAGCTATTTCCGATTAAAACTCTGGTTGTCGGAATTGTTTATCTTAAAAACGGTGGTGTGGGTGACGAAATATGTGGAGTGAAAAAAATTATATTCTTTCATTCAGATCGCATGAGAATTTTTGTGGATTTTTTCTCGAATTTGTTTTCTTAGCATTTGAGAATGGTCTCAGAACATTTTCAAATATTCCAGACCCGATGCAATTTTTTTCCATCTCGAGGTTTTCCTTCAAACCTCATCACTTTCGTATTACACGGCATTTTCCGTGTACTGCGAAATCCATGAAAAGAACGTATGTAAACACGGTCGACCAGAAAAAAAAGAGAAGACAAAAAAGGTCGTTTTCAAAATGGAGTATTGATCATAAAAAAATTTTGGTCCTCTTCAAAATGGCATCCATTAAATTTGTTTACGTAGGCTACCGGCGAAATGTAACAAAAAAACGTCGTATGTTCTTCTATTTTTTTTTTTATATTCATCTTCCACTGGTATACCCTTTCGGGTTTTTACCGTCCCCCCCTGTTTCCCCGTGCGGCACGGACCGACTTTCGTTTTTCACTGTACCGCATTTGCCAAGGGTGGAGGGAAACCGCGAAAACCTCACAGATACAGCGTGTAGCCACAACTAATGCCCCCTGTTGGCATTGCGAGTACACTCGAGCACGGCCACCAGATAGCGCTTAGGAGGGCCACCTCCTTTTTCCATCTAGTTCCATGAGCCAGCTGATGCACGGCTAGAGGGCCACCATCCGAGCGATAAGAACCGCTCGGGAGGCACCGTCAAACCGTGCTTCGACCGCCCATGCAACATAGCGAGGATTTTTGGACCTTCCAATATTTAAGGTGGTTGCCCAGCCCCCAGGATTGCAGCTCAGAAACACATGAAAAATTTCAGAGGTGTATGCCGGGATTTGAACCCGGGTCGCCTGCTTGCGGACCCGAGCCCTCGTCCCCTAGGCCACTGCTCTCCCGTCGTATGTTCTTCTATATAATGACACTTATTATCCATGTAATACGAAACAAAATTTCTCTCGTCTAAACCATATGACAAAAAGTAAATTGAAGGTAATAAGCGAAGCACCAAAGGTAGAGAAATGAACAAAACAGTTGTTAGGATGAAATTTAAAAAAATTCGACATCCAATTTGTTACGGATATCTGAATCGTCAGCAAAATTTATTATTGTGATACTCCTAAGCTTCAAAGATGTGCAGTTAATGATTTTTTTTTCATTCTCACAAATAATTTTTTTACGAAAATTCCTTCCATTCTGTTAAAATTAATGATCGGTCGAAAGCATATACGGCCTTATGCAAAAGTATTAGGTTGCTTGATCCATACAAAAACTCGAATATTTCAGTAAAAAAAATCATAACTGAATTTAATGAACTTCGCCAAAAAAAGTATTTCATTTTTCCAAAAACCAAATTAGAGCTGGAGATATCTTCTCCAAGGTCTTTCGACCAAAAAGTTAGTTAACTAACCTTCAACAGCTTAGCAGCCGGTTTAATGAGGTAAAAAATCGCGAATAATGTCCTTGTTTAAAGTTACGTACCGGGCGCAAAAAAAATGACATGAATTCTTGAAAAAAAAGCAAATTAAAGCTGAAATCGTCGACTTAAAAACTCATTAAACTCAGTTATGATTTTTTTTAAATGAGATATGCGACTTTTTGTATGGATCAAGCAGCCTCAGGGTGTCTAATAGTTTTACGCAATGCTGTATAAGCTATTGCCTATCAAATGTGGAATAAATTTCATAGATTTTTTTCTGTGTAATACGAAGACATCATAGCTGAATTGTCAACTTGACTCTTCTCAAAATAACAGTTTACCTTCGAGTTTAATGATAGTACATTTCATTATATTAAGGATGTTGAGTCCCAAAGAAACTTGTTAATGTTAATTTTAATGAGCTTCTTAATCGTCGTGAAATTTTCATACGATTTAAATACTTCATGTAAAAATACATCAAATTTTGAGAATTCTATAAGCATTAATTCAACATCATTAAGGGTTGAAATCAGAAATAATGACAGAATTCTAAAAATTTTGAATGTTTTCACATGAAATATTGAAGACGTCGTTGAAAAATGTCACGACGATTGAGAAGTTCGTTATTAAAAAACTTCGTTTTGTTTCCGTTTTTTCCAGTTTATTATTAATATGAAAAATTGAGAGCCCAGAAAAAAAATTACCAAAAACTTATGTCAGTTTCCATGAAAGTACATTTAATTTGTTAATGGTAGTTATTCAATAGCGAGCTTCTTAATCGCGGCGAACTTTTTACACGTCCTTTTAAATATTTCATATAAAAATATACTCAATTTTCAGAGTTCTATTATCATTTTCGATTTCGACGTTAAGATCTTTAACATGATAAATTCGAGGATTAGGTGCATCTTTTCTAATCAGCTTCGCTGGTTTACCCTTTCTTCTTGACAGGCAATGGAGAAAACTTCTAACTCTGATGACGGCAGTCCAAAGAATTTGACAGAGATTTCAGGTAATGAGGACAGTAAAGTTACTGATATGGATCATGAGGACGATTCTGTAGCTGGTTGCAGCGTTCCGGTAAACCAAATAAAAAATATTGAACAATTGAAAGAAGAACTCTTAATTGAGTGTAATCGGCGAGCGTACCTCGATGGTACGTTCTTCTCTCCCGATTTGGATAAATCTGATTTGGGCGGATCAGTTATAGCTGCTTGCCAATTGTGTAAAAAAGAAAAGGATAAGCATCACACTATTAGTGGTAATTTGCTTGCTTCATCGAATTTCGTTCAGCATATAAAGGTGAAATTTCCATTGTCTTGTCGCTAGAAGTACATAACTTCTTGTCTCATTAATTTTTCATTAGTGCAAATTTTTATTGTATACAATAAACTTCAATTATACGTTCAGAATGTGCACAAGGAGAGAGCGCTCGCAGAGTACAAGGAATATGCGGAAAGCAAGAACAAAAAACTTAAAACAAATCATGACCAAGATTATAAAACCTATTGTTTATTTTCTCAAGGACGTTTTGAAGAAAATGTTATCAATTTCGTCCTAGAAACTTTGGTACCTCTCAACACAGTAGAGTCACCAGCATTTAGAAAAATGTTCGATGGTAAATGGTTGACCTATGTGCCTTAGTCCTCATTACATTAACAAGAATCTTTAACTCATTTCATTTAAATACCTAGACCTGGATATCAAGAAGCATGGCAAGAAACTTCAACATTTGTGTGCGCGTTCCATTAGTCGGAGAATTCAATCCACATTCAAAAATGCTAAAGCCAATATTTCCGCTGAACTAGACAAAGCTTCATACGTGTGTACGACTGCTGATACCTGGTCGTCTAGTAGTCGCCGATTCATTGGCATGACGGCTCACTGGGTAATAGGGTTTATTCATGAGTTGAACTTTCCGGACACTTTTTTCGTATACCATAATAGGTTTTTTGTTGAATTTTGTATGTCTTGAAATTATTAAGCAATATTCGAAAATACCCGTATATTGATTTTTAGATCGATGATCAGACTATGCAACGAAAATCGTATGCTATAGCATGTCGGCGGCTTCAAGGTGTTTATTCGTACGATCGAATAGCACAATGTATAAAAGACATTCACGAATCATATGGATTGACGGAATCGAAAGTATTTGCAACCGTTACGGATAACGGTTCGAATTTTGTCAAGGCTTTCCGCGAATTTGGGCTACATTTTGGTGATTCATTTTTTCATGGTAATCATTCATAAATATAAATATCTCTAAAAATGCTTACATATTTCTTTGTACTTTGTCTATTTTGGGGTAACCATGAAAGAATTTTTTTCTGATATGTCCTATCAATCACTCTACTTATTAGCCACGAACAATACTTTCATGTTGATATAATACTTGTACTTTTCTATATTTATTGCTTTGTTAGCTTTTGAACATGTGCAAATCAATATTTTACAATTCCAAATTGAATCTTACAATTTAAACTCATGTACTTAATTGATCTTAAAAAATCAGTATATAAACAATGTAAATATTAACAATAGCAAATATTAATTTTATGTATGCTGATCGTCTTTAGATCATCTTATGATCTATTAAAACGTATGTCAATATTTACAGATGGAATCGTAGAGATTGAAAATAGCGTTGAGAGCGAATCCGAAGTCGACTCGGAACACGCCGTTATCGAGCCATTTGATGAGAGCGAAGAATGCGTTTCAACGCTGCCTCAACATTTACGTTGTGCTAGCCACACTCTAAATCTCGTTGCTACGACCGATATGATGACCGGTATTAAGTCCTGCAAAAACTTGAAAAAGGCGTATGACGACATTATATCTAAATGTACCTGTTTATGGCATTTGCAAAAGTCACCAAAAAAAAGTGAACAACTACGGTCGGTTCTTGGCGAGTCTTTGAAAAGGCCAGTAGTGACATGGTGTAATTCACTCGATGATTCTTTGTCACAAATCCTCAGCTTGAAGGAAAAAATTCTTCAAAGTAATCAAGAATTGGATGTTGATAGTTCATTGAAAGAGACGGATTTCAGGTAAAAGATTATTTATTCGTTTTGCTGAAATCATCAAAAGAATGCAATGATTTTAGAAACACTTGCTTTGCGATTTCATATATCGCTCTGCATGGTTCCTGAGGACTTATGTCTTTGGTTGTTCAATTTTCAGATTTATGGAAGAATACATTCGATGTAACAAGCCTGTTGCGGACGGTCTTGATATATTGCAGGGAGAGAAAAAAGGCTATTATGGCTACTTACTTCCGACTCTTGTATCGATTAAAAACAAATTACAGAATATGGAACATAGTGATCTTCATTGGTGCAAGGCATTGGTTGGAGCACTGCTTAAAGGTTTAAATCGTCGCTTCAAAAAAATGTTCGATGTCGAACAAGAAGGTCGCGTTAGTGCAGTGGCTGCAGCAACTCATCCAATTTTCAAATTAAAATGGCTGAAATGTTTGGACTCGTCAGCTCAAAATAACGTTTACTCGGCGTTAAAAGATGCGTTTGCCAGTATAAATAACGAATCGAATCCAGAAATTCCGAAGAACACGGTTGATGACGATTTTTTCGATTTTTCAGATGCGCCAGAGATAGCAAATGTCATTATCCAACCTTTTGGAACAAACGACGTGGAAATGACGTTTCAAAAATTCGCGTCTGAAAGTCGAACGGATTTGCAGATTTTCAATTCCTATCCATCAATCAAAAAAATATTTATAAAATTCAACACGCCTCTTCCATCGTCTGCTGCTGTTGAAAGATTATTCAGCTACGCAACGATGTTTAATTTACCAAAATTCAATAAATTGACTGATGACAACTTCGAATTAAGGGTAATAATGAAATGTAATTCGAACGCGAATGAATGTGAAATAGAAAAAAAAAAACCGTCAGCGACACGAACTTGTCGAAAAAAAGGTTAAAAGAAGAGGGTGTTTGGCGACACGAACTTGTCGATGGGATTATGGAAACTATAGGATGTTTGGCGACACAATTTTGTTAGCAAATATAAAAAAAAAATACAACTCTTAATTAAGCGACACGGATTTGTCACAGAATATGTGACAAAAATGAACAAGCTAGCTAATATCAACAAGTCCAGTAATGTGATAAGTCTGCAATGGTTGAGTGTAAATATTTTTTCAATAAATCGAGCGTTATCCTATCATTAAAACAAGAAATTTGTATGTGTTATCAGTTTTCTTTCCATTAGGACTCGAAGATTCACCTTTTTACATGTTTCCAAATTTCTTTTCTTCCTTGTGGAATACTTGTATTTCAGACATTGTCTCTTTCGCTCGTTACTTCTGATTCAATATCAATTTGTACCTGAAGAGCACGATTGCTGAAGATTTTTTCTATGGCGTTGTTAAATTACCCATTATTTAGCTAATTAAAAATATCTTCAGACCAATCATCAATTCTGCGAGTAATTGATAATAATATATTACTTACAAACTATGATTTTTCTCGTTAAATGGTATTTTCATCACTTATCAATTATTTAAGTGATTTTTTAGTAATCAATAATTTATCCACTAAATCTACATCATTTCACTACTATGTTCCATCAATTGGAAATATTATCGCCAATTGGCAATAAATTTTCCATCAATTGTCAATTATTTGGCCAATTGATAATATTTATTCTATCAATTGAAAATTTTCCACCAATTGGGACTAAATTTTTCATCAATTACCGATTATTTGACTAATTGATAGTAAAAGTTCCTTCGATTGGAAATTTTGTTCTCAATTGATAATAAATGTTTCATCAATTGGAAATTTTGACGCCAATTGATAATAAATGTTCCATCAATTGGAAATTTTATCGCCAATTGGCAATAAATTTTCCATCAATTGCCAATTATTTGGCCAATTGATAATATTTTTTCTATCAATTGCAAATTTTGCCACTAATTGGCATCAAATTTTCCATCAATCGCCAATTATTCAGCCAATTGATAATATTTGTTCTATCGATTGAAATTTTTTCGCCAATTGGCAATACAATTTTCATGAATTACCAATTCTTTGGGTAATTGATAATGCAATTTGGGAAATTTACTGAATTTCTATAAATTTATAATATCAATTTTCCCAATAATCACTTTCGATAAATTGAAAAATGGAAATTTATAAATGTTTTTTTGCCGATCTCTGGTTAGGAACTAGTGTCGTGGACTTCGTCGTAGTAACCACCGTGTACTCTCGTCTGATATAAGCTTTGTGTGGGGCGGCTGACCGTGTACCCGGTGGTGCCGACCATAGCGGCCCTGTGTTCTGTCTGGGTCGTCGGGCCTCGCGGGGGCTCATTTGGAGCTCGCCACGTACCATACGCGCCGTCGTAGGGCTAAATGCGGGGCTGGGGCTAAGGGACTGGGTCAAGGCTGGGGCTGGGGCTGGATAAGGGAGTCAGGACTAGGGCCGAGGCTGAACAAAGGGGTCAGGGCTAGTGCTGGGGCTAGAGGACTGGATTAGAGCTAGGGTTGGGGCTGGAGAAGGGGATAAGGCGGATCACATGGGGGCTTGCTCTTCCCCCGCCGGGTCCTCCATACCAGCGCCAGTTTTCGACCCGGAAATGGCACCGTTCGATGTCATGTCCGAGACGACCACAGCACCAGCAGAACGCCTGGACGGGGGAGTGACATCACCACCACGCGGAAGGACTGGAGGGGGAGGTACTTGGGGAACGGGGAAGCGGGGCGGAATGCGGAGTTGAGAGGGTGTGGGGATTCGCAGGGACATGAGGGAAGGAATTTGGCGAAGGGGAGCGGGAGTGGGGGGTTGGAGAGGCGAGGGACGGATGAGAGGTCAAGGAGCGTTCGGGACCGGAGTGCAGGGGTCTGGTCAAGATCAGAGGGGTGTGGTAGGGGTCGGCAGGAAGAACAGCGGCTCGGGAGCTGGAAAGGACAGGGGGGAAGGGGTAGAAGTAAGCTGGGGCGAATTACACTCCACACATCTGAAGTCTCCATGGCGTGAGTGAGGGTGTATGGAAAACCCCATCACTCATCCAAGTCCTCGTCCCAAGGCACGGGGACTTGAGGAAAACGTTTTCGGATCTCGTACCGCAATAATCGGTCCCTTATGACCTCTACCGTTCTGCTTTAAGTGACTCCGAAACGATCACAGTGCATTAGCAGCTGTCTCAGATCGGTGATTTGTTCAATTTGAGCCTGAAGTTCTAGTATCCGAGCTTGAGGGTCGATTACTTCTGTGGGCTGGGGTCTGTGTGAATGTGACGCGCCCGTTACGGTCTCTGGCGTCATTATCGGGGCTGTACAGGAGGGTGTGGTTACCGTGACGGTCGAGGTGGGAATGCCGTAAGGAGAAATTCATCGTATTGATCAATAAATTTCCCTCAATACAATTTTATTTGACAGTAAAAATTAAAGGAAACGAGTTGACTTCTATTAACTTGACTGTAATACCGAAAATTCTCCTCGAGGCGCTTAATTAAGATACGAAAAAAACCGGAAAAATTCAAACTTACCCAAAATTCTTCGCGCTGTGATTTGGAATAATTTAAATGACCGAACAAAATGAAAAATCTCAAGTAAGAACAATGTGAGAACTTTTACACAATTCGTGAATACGATACCACCCGTAGATATGCCGGAAATTTTTTTTACCGTGCTAAAAAGACAGAAATAATCCCGAAAATGCGCGAGGGTTTGGCGAAAAATAGTTTTTTCGGGTTAGTCAGGGTGAAATGAGGGGGAGGAAGAGGGGGGGGGGGGGGTAACACAATATTGGGGGGGGGGGGGGTGACACTGCAGGTGAGCGGCAAAATCTCGCTACGCACCACCAATACGAAAAAAACGATTCGAATAACAAACAATTGCAAAATGTGAGTCACTAAAAATAATGGTTGACAATAATAACAACTCTTGTTGTTGAATAACTCTGCGTGACTATTTTTACGTTGGAGTGCTACGGTGTGCTAATGAACAATGTGTTCATGGTTGAGAACTTGTTATAACGGAAACTAGAAACGCTTCCGAAAATTTTAATTCCTGAGAAACGTTAACCTGGGGAAAAAAAAAGTCGGGACAAGTACATTGATGGTCCCTTGTTCCCTGATGATATCATATCACGGGGAAAAAACCTGGACAAGTACATTGATGGTCCCTCGTTTTCCGGTGATATCACAAAAATTGTACAAAAATTCACTTTCTTTATTTATTTCTTTGCATCTATTTGTACGGAAAAAATTAATTCAAACATTAGAAAGAAACGACATAGAATTGGTGTCTTACAATAATTAATAGTCGAAAAAATAACTAAAAAAAGGTAGCCATTTGAGTTACGTGCAGCTGTAAAAATTATGATATCAATACGAGGACAAGTATTTATTGGTTATTGAGAAGATATCAACATTGACGTATACTAAAAATACTTAACAAAATTATCAACTTTTAATATCTGAAAATTGTGTTTAAATAAGTGCTAACGATACGTGTCTGGCCCATTACTTTTTATTATAATTGCTATTCAAATGGAAATCAAATTAAAGGTGGAACAATGTGTTACGTTTCGGCGGCAGAAACTTATAAGAAAATCAATTCTTCTCCGAATTTCAGGATGAAAACCCTGGTATCAAACACGACATTCGACGTCGATTCAATCGGAATTAATTGTGTTTAAATGCGTCTTAAGAGTACTTGTCCGGCCCATCACTTTTTATTCAAATTCCTCATTCAAAGAAAAATCGAATGAAAAATTGAGGCTTGGTATTCTTCAGCAGCAGAGTTTCATGAGGAAATCATTGTTCTCCGAATTGCAGGATACCTTTGTATCATAAACAACATTTTTAATGTCGATTCAAACGGGATGTCATCGTTTTCGTAGTTTTGACAAAATTACACGTATATAAGGCTTAGGCGGTTGTAAATTTCCTTGAGATGCGACTCCGTAAAACATCGCAGCAATAGCTTAGGTCACACCGGAGCACGCGTCCCAGAATTACCTCAGACTGGAGTGAAATATATCCGTAGATAGACGTGTACTCTTAAACGTTTCACACGTTTATGTTTTGTATCTGCATCCAACCATATTCGAAAATTCCATATACACTGCCGACCAAAAGTATGGAATCACCAGACAACAATTACAGCCGCACTAAAAACTCAATAACTTTGTGGAAAATCAAGATATTTGAATTTAACAAGCGGCATTTTGAAGAGGACAAATTTACCTTCAAATGCCTTTTTTTCAAAGTTTTCTACGATCCTTTTGGTTTTGGTACGCTATTTTGAAAATGACTCTTTTCCAGAGTTTTTCTGTTCGTTGAAAAATGGACGCATGACTCGTGGAAATTTTTTCTGTCGAATTTCTTTGAGACAACTTCACAGGGAGGAGCAATAGCTGCAATTCCGTTTTTGAAAAAGTTTGATACGATTTTTTTTCGCAGAGTTATCGTATTTTTTCCTGTGTTTAATTTTGAAGGGGGTGAAGATCTGGTTTGGGAAGAATAAATTAAATATTCGAGGATGAAGGAATTTTGCGAAGGAAGAAAAAAATGAATGAAACACTGAAGAGAATTTCCGTGTATAAAATAAATATATATCAGTCTTTATTCTGATTGTTGCGTTATAAATTGAGATCGAAGCACTTGCAAATATGGCGGATAACCGGCACGCGGTCGCCAAAACGAAGAGTTTCAAAACGAAGCGAATTATTGAAGATTACTTGAATGAAGTGTACCGACAATAAATGAGGAAAGAACGTATTGAAAAACCGCACAGACTGTCTCATTAACCCGGTTGTAAATCGTGAGAATAATAAGGCCCGTAATGATGAAATTAGAAAAGAACTTGTATTAAACGGAGAACACACACGTGTTATCAGAAAAAGTCCCGAAAGAAAAAGAAGTACCGACGAATTCACTCACGAAAAACTCTAACGAAGTCCGGGCGTAAATCGGAGTCTTGTTACAGTAAACGATCGTGAAGAAAGAAATATACCGTTTCGAAGAGTACGTTGAAGAGTTCGAAGAGCACGTTAATCGAAGCTAGACCGTAGATCGATGTTTACCGTGTCGCGGTCAGGCGCGAAGAGAGCGAGAAGGAAGGTAATTCGAAGCGTGCCGTGTGCAAATTCGTTGCGAATAGGCCGAAAATTAGAAGGATCGCGGAAATGATAAGAACGAAGGAGGGGAGAGATGTCCGGTCAAGTCACTGGCCACCGAATTCAAGCGAGAGACCCCCCGTGCACTGAGGACCCCACGCGAGAGGCCGGTGAACCCGAGAGTTTTCCAAACATTCTGAAAAACACTATTTTCAGAAGATACGGCTGAACTCGAAAATTTCGAGACTTAGATGAAATTGGTAAATGGGAAATAAGTTGCAGAAGATTGTTCTGAATCGACTGGAATTTTATCAGAATTTTCCTTCGATATTATTTTTTCGTCATTTTCAGTCAGAACTCCAACATCTAAAATGGCTCAATTCGAAAACCATGGGGTTTGGCCCAAAGTATCAAGAGAGGAAATCTTTTTATTTTTGAGTTTTTGATCGATGAGAATTTTTTCAGAATTTTTTCGGAATGTTCAAAAAATCAAAATTCGGAAAATCGCCGAACCAATAAGGGGTTAAGTTATATTTTTCCTTTTATCAATCGTCCATGTTTTATGTTTCAGGGCCCACTGGTATCTTTTTTTTTGTACAAAAGACGCAACAAGGGCTTTTTGATCACGTTCACCAGTGATATAAGGGTTTTTATAAAACGCAACCACGTTTTCCTCGCCTTTCCGAGCGCTTCGGCGGCACTTTTAACTCTTAGGACTTAAAAGTGCTGCTCGCGAGCGGCACCTTAAGTCCTAGGAGTGAAAAGTGCTGCTCACGAGCAGTACTTTAAACTCTTAGGAGCAGCACTTTTCGCTCCTAAGAGTTGAAAGTGCCGCCGAAGCGCTCGGAAAGGCGAGGAAAACGTGGTTAAAAAAAAACACTATTTTTTGAGATAGAAACGCTGGAAATGAATATAGACAACTATAAATTTTTAGAAGCTTCCTTTTTTTGGTGATGAATCTGTCAAATAATTGGAGCCCCGAAATTCAGTGGGGGCAGATTGACCCATCTTATCCGGCTAGACCCTTTTAACGCAATCAGAACCAGAGCGACCATGGAAAAAAACTTTTCAAACTTGAATGTTTCATTTCATCATGCTAAATCGAAGCCAATCAAGGAACACTTGCATGGAAACTTCATGTCACTTTACAAAATTTTTGAAGTCCATAGCCATCTGTTGCATTATGATGATAAACTACTATCAGACACACTATCAGAAAAAGAGCCCTCAAAGACTTGCTGAAACAAATTTTTCGAATTTATTTTGCCAAAGTAGAAGACGAAGAGTCAAAAAACGTAATGTTCACTCAGTCTAACAAAATTGGAAAATTTTGGAGATATCCATTGTGTTCTGAAGCCAAAAATTTGTATTCCATCCAAAATTGTGCTTCCGATGACTTTTTATGATCATATTTCACATTCATAATACACAGACAATCAATGATGAATAGTAGAAATGCTTAACATACATGTGACTTTATTAAATTTTCAAAGTTTCCAGTTATCCGCTGCATTCCAATTATCTACATTTTGATTATAGCCTAAAAATAAGCAGGAGAAAACTTTTGAAAACTGCTTTTCGAATGTAATAGGTCAGAACTAAAGAAAGAAAGTGAAGAAACACAGCGCACTTCAAGCTCAACAGAAATGAGTAGCCGAAGACTTTTGGATCAAATTTTTCAATTCAAATGACATAGTCGGAGTCAAAAAGTGGAAATACTTGGTATACAAGCCGCTTCACAGAAATGTATAAGTTTGTAGGTATCCGCTGTATTCCAATGAATCGAATTTTGATACCATCAGAAACAGAGAGCATCCAAAAACTTTCTGAAACAACTTTTTCAAACATATTATGAGGAAAGTAAAGTGAAAAAGAGTAAAGCATAGTGCACTTTAGACCCAACAAAATTTCAAAGTTTTTAATGTATTTTTCTCAAGATTTTTGAGAGAAAAATGCTTATTTTATCCAAAAATGAGCAGCGAAAGACTTTTTATAATAAATTTTTCAATCCATAATTCTAAAATTAGAAAGAAAAAAATGAAATCTATGACAATTCTTTGTCGCAAAAAATTTCCGAAGTTTATAGGTGTCCGCTGCATTCCAATTATCTAGTATTTGATGCTAATAGAACTAAGACCGCAGAAAACCATTTGAAACAACTTTTTTCAATTCTTCATGCCAGTACTAAAGAGGAAAAGCAAAAACCACAGCGTACTTCAAGTCCAACGGAATTCAAAACTTTTTCAGGCATCGACGATGGGGTTTCAAAGACAGCAATTTCGATCCTAGCCGTTCAAGAACAAGCCGCTGAAGACCTTTATAACAAGTTTCCCAATTCATATGTCACAGTTGGACCCGGAGAATAAAAATACTTGGTAATAATGTCGCTTGACAGAAATTCCAAAGTTTATAGGTATCCGCTGCATACCAATGATACAAATTTTGATCCTACTGAAAAAAAGTACCCAATGACTTCCTGAAATCTTCTTTTCAAATTCATTATGACACATGTAGAAAATAAAAGTGAATAAATATTGTGCACATTGGGTCGAAAGAAATTCAGTAATTTCTGTTGTTTCCGAGGCTATTCACAGATAAAATTTTGAGCGCATCAAAAAGTAAGCAGCCATAGACTTTTTATTATGAATTTATCAACCAATAATGCTACAATAAGAAATGAAAAGTGGAAAGACTCAACGTACACGTCGCTTTATAAAGTTGTGAAACTTTGTATGTGCTCGCTCGATCTCACCGATACCAATTCTGATACTATCAGAAAAAATGCACCCGAAGACTTTTCGAAACAACTTTTTGAATTTATTTTACACAACCGGAGCGAAAAGTGAATAACTTAGCATACACTGATCCCAAAACATTTCTTAAAGTTCGGGTGTATCCATTAGGTCACGATGAGAAACATTTTACTCCTGTCAATTAACGAGCAACTTATAAAGTCTTTTTGTAACAATACTTTCAACTTATGTTGCCGCAGTAGAAGCGAAGAAGTATAATTGCACAGCAAACACATTTTCCAGCACACTGGTGAAACTTGACATCGTACACTGCGTGTCGATGCGGAAATAAATGGACCAAAGAGCACGACCAAATTGAGTAAAGATAACTCCCGTCTTTTTTTGCCCTGCGGGCAGTCGGGAGTTCAAAAATATGACAGCTCAATACATAATGATGAAACAATAATTATATAATCAGCACACATTTATTATTATGATTTTTCATTCGAATATATCAATAAATCAA
Source organism: Campoplex capitator (assembly GCA_037576405.1). Classification (NCBI taxonomy): domain Eukaryota; kingdom Metazoa; phylum Arthropoda; class Insecta; order Hymenoptera; family Ichneumonidae; genus Campoplex; species Campoplex capitator. Next base: position 462,456 of record JARBWI010000022.1, read on the forward strand.
TACATACTAGCCAAAAATCCCCTTCCCGGGGAAAAAAGCTTGGACAAGTCCATTTGTTAGTGACCTCTTTTTACATTTGTTTTCACAGATAAATCTATTTAAAAAAAATTAAAACCTCCGAAAAAATCAAGAATTTCTATTCTTGATTTTTTCGGAGGTTTTAATTTTTTTTAAAAGAAAATTTTTATTAAAAGTGCTCACATACGTTGAACTTGACATAACGTAATTGTTTGGTCTCCGAAATCTTCTTAGAAAAGACACGCGAAAGGTCGGTGAAAACTCGAGTCAATCATGGTTCTCTCCTAAAACGATTTATATTTCAAGCGAATCGTATATCAAATCGAGAGAGAACTTTGAATTTGTACTAATTCCTTTGAATGTATAAAGTTCTGTGACGTTTGAATAACGTTTATTATTTTCCTCATGAATACAGCAGAGTTGTTCTGTCTACCTATAAATAGCGGAAGTTGATACAAAAATTTTCGGGCCGGACAAGTACTCTGTGCGCATCCGCTCAACATGCGATGACAAACTTTAGTATATTGTATTGTATTCATTTATTTTATTGTATTGTATTGAGCATGGCAGTGAGCGAGCTCGGACAGCCTATTGCGATTATTTTAATTATTGTTGTTCAATGCTCTAAAGTTTTTCTGTCGATTCGCCATTTTGTTTTTAGGGGATTTTTTTTCTTGAGATGTGTCTTTTTGGAAGTTTTCTTTTTTCTGGTCATTAATTAATTTTATTGTATTGTATTGAGTATGACAGCACTCGAGCTTGGACAGCCTATTACGATTATTTTAATTTTTTGTTCTAATTAATTGATTTTCAGACATCAATGGAATACTTCTCCTTTTATAGATATCAGAATTTTTTGTGCTGAGCGAAAATCATCAACTTTTTTTTACCATTTTCACATTTCTTGTATTTTTTCCAATCTCCTTGAATTTTTTTTTGGGGTTTTTCTTCATTCATTATTTTTTAAGGAGCTTCATTTTTTGAGAGGAGTCGTTCAGGAGGATTTTTTTCAGTGATTTATATTTTCTTGAAATTGATTTAGTCTTTTCGAATTTTTTTCAAAGCCATTTTTTTCGAAGGCTTCTTTCTATTCTTGATTTTTTCGGAGGTTTTAATTTTTTTTTAAATAGATTTATCTGTGAAAACAAATGAAAAAAGTGGTCACCAACAAATGGACTTGTCCAAGCTTTTTTCCCCGGGAAGGGGATTTTTGGCTAGGTTTATTATACCAAAAGTAAAATGAAAAAATGGTAAAACAAATAGAGTGCACTTCAGGCCCAGCAAAATTCAGAAAATTGAGATGTATTTATTGCATTTTGGCGACAGAACATCCATGATTCATAAAGTGCTTCACAAAGTTTTCAAAAGTTGTAGGTATTCTTGACATAACGCACTTCAGTCCAACGAAATTGGAAAATTTTCTATCTATCCATTCCGTTTTCAAGCCAGAAATTTCCATCCTATCCAAAAATGTGCCTCCGATGACTTTTTATAATAATTTTTCAAACTCTCATTACCACAATCAAATCTGAACAGCGGAAATACTTAGCACACGTGTCGCTGCAAAAAATTTCCAAAGTTTGCAAGTATCCGCTGCATTCTACTTATCTAGTTTTTGATACTAATAGAATAAAAACAGCGGAAAACAATTTGAAACTACGTTTCCAATTCTTCATGCCAGTACTGAAGAAGGAAAGCAAAAAAACACAGCGTACTTCAAGTCCAACAGAATTCAAAATTTTTTTCAGGCATCGACGATGGGGTTTCAAAGACAGCAATTTTGATCCTAGCTGTTCAAGAACAAGCCGCTGAAGACTTTTATAACAAGTTTCCCAATCCATATGTCCCAATTGGAGCCAAAGAGTGGAAATACTTGGTACACATGTCGCTTCACAGAAATTCCAAACTTTATAGGTATCCGCTGCATACCGATGACAGAAATTTGATCCTACTCAAAAAAAAGTACCCGGCGATGACTCCCTGAAATATTTTTTTCAAATTCCTAATGACACATGTAGTAAAGGAAAGTGAATGAACATAGTGCATATTGAGTCCAACGAAATTCAATAATTTCTGTCGTTTCCGTGGCTATTCACAGACAAAATTTTGAGCGCATCGAAAAGTAAACAGCCAAAGACTTTTTGTTATGAATTCATCAATCAATAATTCTACAATAAGAGATGGAAAGTGGGAAGACTCAAAGTACTGGTCGCTTCATAAAGTTGTGAAACTTTGTAGGTGCTCGCTGCATCTCACCGATACCAATTTTGATACTCTGAGAAAAAAAGCACCCGAAGACTTTTCAAAACAACTTTTAGATATCATGATACACAATCAGAGCGGAAAGTGAATAACTTGGCATACACTGAACCCAAAACATTTCTTAAAGTTCGGGTGTATCCATTAGGTCAAAATAAGAAACAATTTTATCCTGTCAATTAACGAGCAACTAAAGACTTTTTGTAACAAATCTTTCAACTTATGTTGCCGCAGTAGAAGCGAAGAAGTATAAATGCACAGCAAACACATTTTCACAGACACAAGAAATCTAATCAGCACACACATATTATGATTTTTTATTCGAATTCATCAATAAATCAATACATATATACAATAATTGCGTCTTCTCGAAATGAAATTTCTGACTCCAAGTTATAGGTTAACCTGGATTCATCGCAGCTGGGTAATAAAAACGCATTTAAATATTTATGGCACTTGAATAACTTTTTTGATGTTTATTATGTACGTCTGGTTTTCTCAATATTATGACACCACACCACCAATTTTAATAAAATAAACAGATTTTATGCATTTCATTAGACGATAAACGTTTTTTTTTCATTTATCCGGCACTTCGTTATATGTCGAAACTGTTTGTTTACACCATCAAAAACTGACAGATGGTTGTTCAATATATAAATATAGATATTTAATAAAAACACTTCACGAAAGAAAATGACAAAATTAACTAATTCACCACGACGAGATTCAATATATCAGCACACGGTACACACATCCCGAACTTTGCACTGTCAAAACAATTAACATATAGCCGATCACACTTTTCTTGGTTATAGCGGCGAGGTGTGAGTCTGCGACACCGCCGTGAAGTTAGCCCCGAGGACATGAGGCCTTTGATGGTGTTATATACAGACACGTGAAAAACTTGAATGTGTTAGTAGTTTTTGCATAATGTTGACCCTGTGCGAAGTTTTTTCTCAGCAAATACGCCACGAATCATGCTGATTTCGAGCTCAATCGAAAGGGAATTTTCTAATTGTTCTCCAGTTCAATTTGCAAGGCATCAAATGACTCCTGAGCTTCGTAATTGAACGAAATGCCATGCCAAATTTACCCCCACCACCGCGAATCGTTTTATTCAGAGAAAGTATAGTCTCGGCGAGCCTCGGGCCAGCAGACAACAAAGCTGTCAATGTACTTGTCCCGAGACTCTACCGAGTCTCTTGATAAATAGCAGCGGCTAATACAAAAATTTTCGGGCCGGACAAGTTCTCTGTGCGCATCCGCTCAACTGCTCAACATGCGATGGCAAACTTTAGTTTTTTTATTTTTTGTATGAAGTTTTTCTGTCGATTCGCCATTTTGTATTTAAGGATTTCTTTTTTTTGTGCCATGTCTTTTTGGGAGTTTTCCCTTTTTCTCGTTAATTGATTTTCAGCCATCGATGGAATACTTGTCCTTTTATGGATATCAAGAATTTTTAGTGCTGAGCGAAAATCGTCAACTTTTTTTTTACCATTGTCAGGTTTATTGTATTTATTTTCAATTGTCTTGAATTTTTTTTTGAGTTTTCCTCCATTTTTTTAGGAGCTATTTTTTTCTAGGGTTTTTTTCTATTTTTCGTTTTATTGGAGGTTTTAATTTTTTTTTTAGCGGGGTTAGATTTTTCTGTGAAAACAAATGGAAACGGGGGTCACGAACAAATGGACTTGTCCAGGCTTTTTTCCCCGTGGAGGGGATTTTTGGATAGGATATCACTTCTTTTTTTCTGACTCCTCCGAAATCTAAATTTTTTCATGATCACTGTTCAGGATTGAGCGTTCCCGTGGCGGTAGCGCGAGCATTCGGGTCGGGGTTCGCCTGCCGCCACGAGCGTCGCCACCGATCGGGACGAAGTTTCTCGGGCAGCGAGGAACTCAAGCGGCCGGGCGCTAGTTTGCTCGCTCCTGCGGGCGTCGCCACCTCCCGGGGAGGTTTTCGCATTCGGTCAACGCGACGCGCGACGCATGCGCGCGGCGCGTCTTCATCGATCGCCATGATTGATCTCATCAGTCTTGGATCCGGTTGTGAAGCGTGTTCACGTAGCCCTTTAGTCTCCAAATTCTTTTTCGGCAATATTCTTCGCGAGTGCGACCATCTCGTCCACAAACTACTCTATAAAAATCGGAAACAGTTTTCTATCATTTTGACCTGAATTGAAAATACTCTCAGCCGGCTCTTCTCAAGAACACGCTTCGGTCGCCATCTTGGCTCGCTGGCACACGCGGTCGACGAGCACCGGCTCCTCTCTCGTTCTTCTCATCGGGACAATTTACCGGGTCTTCTCTCAAAAACTCTGTACTCCTCAACATTTCATCGGGAAAATAAATCCATCGCTTTTTTTCTCTTTTCAAACCTGTGTGTCACTTATTATTTCCACTTACATCAGACTCCTTACAAAACAATCACATAATTCGTGAATCTTTCCCCATGGTTTGAATTGGTTTAGTTTCGTCGATCCACTCATACACTACCGCTCAAACGTTTAGATACACCAGACAACTCTGCCAAAAAGGAAGATATTCGAATTTCCAAAGTGGCGTTTCAAAAAGGATAGATCAGGCTCCAGTTTGCCTTATTTAAATATTTTTCCATTGATTTCTTTTTTTGGCCTTGTACGGACTTTGATTCTCGACCGTTTTTATGCCTTTTTTCGACCATCGCGGATTCGGCACACAATATAAGAGATTTTTTTTTCTTTTACTATGTAAAACTTGGAATGTAATGCAAAAGCTCCAACTTCCTCTTTTGAAAAATTTGTTGTGATTTTTTTCCCGAAAGTTATTTCGTTTTTGGCCAAAAACGGAAAGTTTTGAAAAATTCAATATAACCCAAACATGATAGGGTTTATAGAAAATTTTACAGATGCAAGAAGTTGCGTATTTTCATACTAAATCGCCTTGATTTTTTTTCGAATTTCACTTGGAACTTTTTTTTTCGGACAATTTTTTTTGAATTTGACCTCTAGCAGGAAAAAAATGCATCACTATCAAAAAGGGATGAATGTACAACATTTTCTTGTGGCTCAGCGACATGATTTTTATGTCACTGAGCCCTCGCAGCGACAAGATTTTCATTTGCCTCAGCGACAAGTATTTCATGTCGCTCAGCGACAAGATTTTTATATCACTGAGAGATATTATTGCTTAGCGATTAATCTTCATGTGGTTCAGCGACAAGATTTTCATGTCACTGAGCCCTCGCAGCGACAAGATTTTCATGTGGCTCAGCGACAAGATTTTTATGTCGCTCAGCGACAAGAGTTTATTTCCCTGAGAAATATTATCGCTTAGCAATTAATCTGATGCCTGCGGCATTGTAAGTCATGCTGTAAATGAATAAAATGGTGGGTGTAGGAATAAATAGGTCAAAACATGTGGAGCATATTCATTCATGAAGCATATTCTCCCGTCATTGGAGCATGTCGGTAATATGCCAGCTGAAAGTTCGAATTTGTGAGGTTATGACGAGCTGTCAAAGCTGTATCATAGCATTCGTTCAGACTCGGTAACGACAAACCTGCAACACATTCTTCTCCCATAACCTTGCATTCTCGGGCAAATACAATGGTTAGCCAACGTTCGTTGTTCGACAAAGAACAAGTTGTAACAGTTATTTTCTCGAAAATGTCAAGGGCGGAAAGGAAAAATATGAACTTATTTCAGCTATCTCTCTCATACTCGCGTCAATATGACCCTTCGAAATATCAGCTGACATTTTTCGCTCGCTCGTCTGCACTGTTTTTTTTCTTTGTACTTATTCAGAAGAATATATAGCCACAGTGCAGAAGAATATATAGCCACAGGGCCACACAGGGCCACGTTATAACATATAGCTGTGTGCACCACGAGTCTTCGAACGCAGCTCTGTCGCGACCAATCAGAAACTTGATAGCATCAAAAGGCCTTTCATTGTGTGTCGTATACATACACACCAATACTTCGATCTTAGCATAATCTTGAGCCTGTGCAAAGTTTTTTCTCAGCAAATACGGCATCAATCGTGCTGATCCAAGGCTTAATCGAAAGCTCTTTTCATAATAAGTCTCCAGTTCAATTTTCAAATCATGACATTTCTCCCCGGCTCCGTAATTAAGGGAAGAAATATCATATTTTACCCCCACCACGGCGAATCATTTTGTTTCGAGATAATATAACTCTGGGCGAGCCGCGGGCTAGCAGACGACAGAGCTGCCAAATGTACTTGTCCCGAGACTCTACCGAGTCTCTTGATATACAATAATTGCGGGTTCCCGAAATGAAATTTCTGACTCCAAGTTTATAGGTTAACCTAGATTTATCGCAGCTGGGTAATAAAAACGCTTTTAAATATTGATGGCACTTGAATAACTTTTTCGATGTTTATTATGTACGTAAGGTTTTTTTAATATTATGACACCACACCACCAATTTTAATAAAATAAATAGATATGACCAACAAAAAATTTGTTGATAACGATTCATTTCTCTCAATATGTAAAAGGTTCATCGGGATACGGATTATAACGCGGTGTAAAAGTTTACTGCAACAACATAACTGTGATTTCTAAAGAACGTTTATTTTTTCTATTATTTTTTATCACTCATTAACTGTACTTTTTATCAAATCGCGGCTAGTTTTATTTTATTATGATACTGACACCCGTCTATCGTTTTTCGAATTTTTTCATGCTGCCGTGTAGGCTGCTACGTTTTACTGATACGTCTGAATTCACTGAGTATGGGTGCGTCAGAACCAACCAATCAGAAACTCGAGAGGCATCAAAATGCCTCTGATGGTGTTATATACAGACACGTCAATCCTTGAATGTGTTAGTCACTTTTGCATAATCTTGAGCCCGTGCGAAGTTTTTTCTCAGCAATTACTCGACCGATCATGCTGATTTTGGGCGCAATCGAAAGAGAATTTCATAATTAGCGAAAATTTCAATTTTTAAGTTCCTCAATAGCTTCTGAGCTTCGTAATTCAATAAAATGACATGCCCATTTTACGCCCACCACCGCGAAAAGTTTTGTTTCGAGAAAGTATAGTCTCGGCGAGCTCGGGCCAGCAGACGACAGGGCTGTCAATGTACTTGTCCCGAGACTCTACCGAGTCTCTTGACAAGTGTGTTGTGCCCCGAGCACTCATAAAATAAGCGTGCATAGCAATAAGCACCCTCAGCATAAATGCATCAACTCGATCAAATCAAAGGTCGTCTCCAAGTGAGTTCGTCGACCTGAAAATCCTTCATCGAACATTCGAGAATAAAATAATAAAAGAGTAGGAGAAAATCGCTGAGTCTATAAATTTACCGACTAACCGAAAATCGCCAGTCTTTGACGAAATTCCGAACGATTGGTCTCGAGGCAAATAAACCTCTAATTTGTATCTACTTAAATAAACTTATCGTTAACTTGTTACAAAAGTATTGAGTTGGAGTTTCAACTCTTTTGGCCTTAATCCCTTAAATACTCGTCCTTGATAACTCGTCCCTTCGAGACGGTCTTCGCGGACACAACATTGGTGGCAGCGGTGGGATTGCCAAAACTCAAGAAACCTGACACGTCTACGAGGTGAAACGGAAGAGAACCAGATTGCTGAGGAACATCGATAATTCTAGACAATTCGTACATCAAACGAGGACCTTACTGTTCAATTCGACTATCGAGCATCGATTCCAAAGCAGACCGATCAACGTCAAGACTCAAAAAAGAAGGAAGGAAGACTGAAGAAAATCGACCCTGAATTCGACCCCGATTGACCTGACAACGATCAACGAGCATCATGATAGCGATCATCTTAATGTAAGTGACGGAACATTATTTTAAATTGTAATCCGCCAAAGCCAGAGCGTATATAAAAATTTTATATGTCTAACAACGAGGAGGAGTACGTCGAACGTCTCCAATTACCCGGTGTTAGCTATATCGCGATCACTCGAGTCATTCTTCAATACTAAAGTCCGATTCGAACGAGAAAAAGTAAGATCTGATGACGAGCCCGTTGTGAAACAAAGAAAGAAAATACATATTGACCCAATAAAATTCGAATCTGATGGTTCTTTGGACGATTCCAAAATAGAATTAATAAATATTGATAATTTACCAGCGCTTAATTTGAATGAAAATACCGAAACAACTGTAAACATGTCACGAAACGAACAAGCCGGTGGTAGCGGAATCGGTATAAATAACGGAAATGATAGAGATGATGGAAACGGTGATGACGGAAACCATGACAATAGGGAAAATAACGCGTACGTAGAGCCCAGAAATAATCCCCTTAATAATTCACATAGACTCAGAGGCACCATGTCTCTCAAAGAAGCGCGGAGTTTAATTCCTCGATTCGACGGTACAAAACCGGAAGAAGCCCGTGAATTAGTAGACGCATTTGCGCACGCTAACAAACTCATTCACGAGGAAGACCAGGAAATTTTATTAGAAACTGTATTAACGATCAAATTAACCGGTAAAGCAAGAGCAGAAGTTCGATATAAAAACATCCCCAATTTCGAGACTTTCAAGACAGTTATATTAGAATTATTTTGCGGCACAAGAACTGTAGGAGCTTTACAATCCGAACTCTATTCGAGCCGACAGAAATTTAATGAATCGGTAAAAGATTATGATAGAAGAATGGACGATATTATGATGAATTTAATCGAATCCAGCATTAGAGATGAACCGACATTGAATGATCAAATGACTGTAGAAAGATACGTTCGAAGATTAGCCCTCTCTAGCTTCCAAGAAGGATTGAAAAAAGAGTATCAAACCATAATAAAAGCGCGATGTTATTCTAACTTAAACGAAGCCATTACCGCGGCGATAGACGAAGAAAAAGTTCAACAAGGAAAAAAGAAGCCACCCAACGGGAACGGAAACGGCTCAATAACTTGCAATATATGTAACAAACGAGGTCATCTCGCACGAGATTGTTGGAGCACGGGATATCGAAATGAAAATTACGGAAATAACGGAAATAATCAATTACCGACTCCCAATCGAAGCATAAATTCTCTTTTTTGTAATTACTGCAAAAAACCGGGACATATCTATGACGATTGTTGGAATAGGAAAAATAAAAATGGCGAACAAAGAGGAAATAATTATCAAGGAAACAATTACCGAGGAAATAATTACCGAGGTAATAACAGTAGAAATCAAAATCATCAGGGAAACCGAGGAAATTATAATAACGGAAATAATTATCGTGGAAATCAAGGAAACAGGGGTAGAAACAGAGGTTATCAAAATAATCAACAAAATAATGGTCAAAATGGACAAAATAATTAAAATCAAAATCAATCGAACAGCGGAAACACAGAAGAAAAGAAAACTATGGGTTCACTGACCATCAGTCTCCTCGAACGGACAGCCGAGCGGCAGAATGCGTACGTCAGCTGTTTGGAGACTAACCAACCTACAGGTTCGCTCAAAAGTAGCGTGGAAAATTCGCAAAGAAAATTCGAAATAAATTCTGTAGATTCATGGGGCTTGGCTAGTGATTTTTATGTCACATCACCGCAATCAATAAATTCAGCTCTCCTCTTGAAAGCTGATACGGGAGCTCAATGCTGCATAATAAAAAGAAATTTGTTAAACCTAAACACAGAAATTATAGAAGAAACAGTCGAACTAACAGGCGTAGGAGGAAAAACCTTTAAAGCCCTTTGCAAAGTAATTATCGAGATTAAGGGGGGAAGCTGGTCTAGAATTTTGAAGAAACCGAAATTTTTTTTTTTTGTCTTAAAAGGTACTTTAGGGTCTTAAAAATAACATACTAAAGGATGGATGTCGGCAAAAATGTCTAAATGCCCAAACTTTCCATTCTGCGACAGCGCCTCTCAGGTATGCCCCGAGCGCCCTTTATGATCCTGGCGCACGCATTACAGCGTGCGCCGGGATCATAAAGATTCCCTTTCCGGGGGGATAAAGATCATTTTCCGAAAGGAAAAAGAAGCCGAAGAGATTGATACAGAAGGGCAATTGTACGGCGCAGGCATCGCAGATTAAAAGTATATACGCATTTAATATGATTTTATAGTACGTAAAACTTTAAACGCGTTTTTCTCGAAATGACTTTTTTTGAACTGGCCGAAGACATAACTCGAGCAAATCTTCACCGATCTATACGAAATTTTGACAGTACATTCGAAATACCTTTCTCCGGAGACGTACGTAGGATTTTTTTTTTATATTGCATAGTTTTTTTTTTAGTCAACAATTTTGTCGTTTTTTTATAGTGAAAATTTTAATGTTTTGTTCAAACGTGCACCATTTCGCGAAAAAACAAAATATCGAAAAAATGCTACGTACGTCTCTTGCTGTTGTTATATAGAAACTAAAAATTTTCGGGATTTTATTCCCGGACCAAAATTAAGGAGGTTACATCTTCGGCCATGGACCCGTCTAAAAATCGAGGCGCCTCCGAAGAAATGCCGGACACCGCCATTTTGAATTTAATTGACACGAAAAAATTTGTATTTGTATATTAAAACCTAAATTATAAAACCTCTTTCACAGATTTTCGATTGATCTTTTTGTTGAGTCATAAAAAATTCATAAATTATGCCCATTTTTTTACGCTCTAGACCAGCTTCCCCCCTTAAAACACCCGCCGTCAACATTCTGCATGGATTTTTCGTCGTAGACAACGACGTTCCAATTAAAACGGACGGAATTTTGGGTTTGGATTTCATGAAAAAACACAAGGTCGACATTTTGGGTGGCCGAATTATCAAAATATACGGTCACGTCGAACCTTTGATTAACGGGGCAGGAAAAATCAAATTACCTCCCCGTTCAGAAAGTATCCATTACGTTAAAGCAAAAAATTCTGCAATAGGATGCGTAGCAGCCCGAGAAATAGAAAAAGGAATAAAAATGGGGCAAGGAATAGTGACAGAAAAAAGAATGTCCATTCCAATCATGTTTTTAAACACGTCGGAAAAAGAAATAGATCTTAAAAGACCTTCTGTCGAAATAGAAGAAATCGAGAATTATCAAGAGAAAATTAATGAAAAAATTGCTGAAATAGAAAATTCTCCCGCCACTGAGATTTATGTAGCCAGCGGCGGAGAAAAAGAAAAAAGAGTAACACAAATATTGAAAGAAATCGGAGAACATTCACACCTCAATAAAGAAGAAGAAAAATTCCTCCAGGAATTTTGTAAAGAATATGGAGATATATTCCACCTGGAAGGAGAAGAATTAGGAAACACGAATCTCGTGGAACATCGTATTTATACGAAAGAAGGCACCGTACCGGTCAATATTCGCCCGTACAGATTACCAGAGAATCACAAACAAGAAGTGATGACTCAAACACAGGAAATAATCAAAAGCGGAATAATTAGACCAAGCAGAAGCCCGTGGAATGCACCACTACTGGTCGTTCCAAAAAAGGCGGACGCCCAAGGTAATATAAAAAAGAGAGTTGTAGTAGACTTTCGTAAATTAAACGAGGTCACCGAGGGAGATTCCTACCCTCTACCCAACATCACTGAAATATTAGACCAATTAGGGCGAGCGAAATATTTTACAACGCTAGATCTCGCATCAGGATTTCATCAAATCCCGATGGCAGAAGATGACAAACAGAAAACTGCATTTTCGACACCGTTAGGACACTACGAATACAATCGAATGCCTTTCGGGTTGAAAAACGCTCCACCAACTTTTCAAAGATTGATGGACGCTGTTTTAGCAGGCCTTCAAGGTCTCAAATGTTGCGTATATCTGGACGATATCGTAATACACGGATCAAGTTTCAAGGAGCACAATGAAAGGTTAAAAGAAGTCTTCAACAGATTAAAAGAAGCTCAGTTGAAAGTACAACCGAAAAAATGTCAATTTTTGAGAAAAGAAACGCAATATCTGGGTCACATCATCACCGAAGTGATAGTAAAACCCGATCCTGAAAAAATTAAAGCTGTAAAAAATTTTCCAGCACCAAAAAACGTAAAAGAAGTCCAATCATTTCTAGGACTCGCAGGATATTACAGAAAATTCATTCAAGACTTCTCAAAATTAGCAAAACCTCTAACAGAATTAATAAAAAAGGACAAAAAATTCGAGTGGAACGAACATATGCAAGCAACTTTTGAAACGCTGAAAGAAACTCTCAGCACCGCACCTATACTACAATATCCCGACTTCACAAAAACTTTTATCGTCACGACAGACGCATCCGATAAAGCGATAGGAGCCATCTTGTCACAGGGAAAAGTAGGAGAAGACCTACCGATTTGTTACGCGAGTAGAACGTTAAACAAAGCGGAAACAAATTATTCAGCTACAGAAAAAGAAATGCTAGCGATCGTTTGGGCAGTAAATCAATTCCGACCGTATATTTACGGAACAAAATTTATTATCGTCACCGATCACCAACCCCTCACCTGGTTATTCAACGTAAAAGATCCAGGTTCAAGGTTAATGCGATGGAGAATAAAATTGGAAGAATATACGTATAAAATCGAATATAAAGAAGGAAAAAAGAACACAAATGCTGACGCGTTGAGTCGAATATACGCGATTACGGTAGATAAAAACAATAACAACGATCAGCCGAAAAAGAGGGGGCGGGGAAGACCGCGAAAAATCAAAAACGATGCGAATCCATCTTCTTTAGATGATCCAGCCTCCTCGGATAATCGGTCCAGCCCTAATCAGAATGACCGACCTGATAAACAGCCGAGAGTGGTTGAAGATAAGGAAAAAGAAGACGAAATAGAAAGAGAAAGCGAGAGTGAAACCGAACACTCCGACGTCGACATGGAACGCCCAAGCGAAAGAGAGAGAAAGATAATATTGAGAGAGTATCACGATACGCCTCTCGGGGGACACCCTGGAATAAGAAGAATGACGCAACGAATACAGGAAAAATATCGCCGGCGAGGTATGAAAAAAGATATAAAAGAATACGTTTCCGAGTGCGATAAATGCCAGAGAAACAAGGTAACGAAGATTAACAAAGCACCGATGGTAATTACCGACACCCCAGAAAAATCATTCGAAAAATGTGCTGTCGATATCGTAGGACCCTTACCAGAAACGGAAAAAGGAAATAAATATATTCTCACTTTTCAAGATCTTTTAACGAAATATAGCGCAGCAATCCCTCTCGAAAATCAAGAAGCAAAAGAAGTCGCAAAAGGGTTAATAACAGAAATAATATGCAAATTCGGAACACCTCAAACGATTTTATCAGATCAAGGAACGAACTTTTTGAGCGATTTATTCAAAGAAATGTGCAAATTATTACACATCAAAAAGATTCCAACAACGGCATATCACCCTCAATCGAACGGAGCCCTTGAAAGGTCTCATCGAACTCTTGCCGAATATCTAAAACATTTCATACAGGAAGATCAACGGGACTGGGATGAATGGTTGCCATACGCAATGTTCACAAATAACACGACACCCCATTCAGCCACAGGATTCACCCCTTACGAATTAATATTCGGAAAGAAACCTGTTTTACCAACAGCACTACAACAGGCACCAAGAACTACGTATACATACGACGACTACGTATCAGAATTACGAGAACGTCTAAGAGCAACTTGGCAAGTCGCCAGAGAAAATCTAATAAACAGAAAAGAAAAAATAGTAGAAAAACAAAAAGAAAACATCAATAAAATCGAATACCATGTTGGTGACAAGGTACTACTTTTGGACACGACTGTACGTCGAGGAAGATCATCTAAATTGACTCCGAAATGGACGGGGCCATACGTAATAAAAAGTCGAGACTCGGAGGTAAACTACAGTATCGGCAGTGGGCGGCGGACGATACGCGTTCACGTAGAGCGAATCAAGCCCTACGTTACCCACTAGCCAGCAACTCTCGAGCTCGCCGATCAAGCAGCGGCGCTGCGCGCCACTGTTCACATGAAAAAATTTTACGGCAGCGGCGAACTTCAGACGGTACACCGCGTAAGTAGCCGAGGACCCGGTGCACTCTAGCATCGACTCCACGTGGTGACGACGCCACGCCACAACGACGCCATCATTGAAATAATTATAATAATAAAAAGAATATAGGAAATATTAGAAAAAGAAACACAAATGGATAATTTAAATAATAAAATCAAATAATAAACGATACAAAATAATAAAAATTCAAACTATATTAGAACAGATTATTGAAAATAGATAATCAAGAGACTCGGTAGAGTCTCGGGACAAGTACATTGACAGCCCTGTCGTCTGCTGGCCCGAGCTCGCCGAGACTATACTTTCTCTGAATAAACCGATTCGCGGTGGTGGGGGTAAAATCGGCATGTCATTTTATTGAATTACGAAGCTCAGAAGCAATTGAGGAACTTAAAAATTGAACTTCTAGCTAATTATGAAATTCTCTTTCGATTGCGCCCAAAATCAGCATGATCGGTCGCGTAATTGCTGAGAAAAAACTTTGCACGGGCTCAAGATTATGCAAAAGTGACTAACACATTCAAGAATTGACGTGTCTGTATATAACACCATCAGAGGCATTTTGATGCCTCTCGAGTTTCTGATTGGTTGGTCTGACGCACGCATACTCAGTGAATTCAGACGTATCAGTGAAACGTAGCAGCCTACACAGCAGCATGAAAAAATTCGAAAAACGATAGACGGGTGTCAGTGTCATAATAAAATGAAACCAGCCGCGATTTGATAAAAAGTACAGTTAATGAGTGATAAAAAATAATAAAAAAAATAAACGTTATTTAGAAATCACGGTTATGTTGTTGCAGTGAACGTTTACACCGTGTTATAATCCGTATCCTGATTAACCTTTTACACTGAGAGAAATGAATCGTTATCAACAAATTTTTTGATGGGTCTATCTATTTATTTTATTAAAATTGGTGGTGTGGTGTCATAATATTAAGAAAACCTGACGTACATAATAAACATCAAAATAGTTATTCAAGTGCCATCAATATTTAAAAGCGTTTTTATTACCCAGCTGCGATAAATCTAGGTTAACCTAAAACTTGGAGTCAGAAATTTCATTTCGGGAACCCGCAATTATTGTACATATGTATTGATTTATTGATGAATTCGAATAAAAAATCACAATAAATGTGTGCTGATTATATTTATTGTTTCATCATTATCTATTGAACTGTCATATTTTTTAACTCCAGACTGCCCGCAGGGCAAAAAGACGGGAGTTATCTTTATTCAATTTGGTCGTGCTCTTTGGTCCATTTATTTCCGCATCGACACGCAGTGTACGATGTCAAGTTTCACCAGTTTGCTGGAAAATGTGTTTGCTGTGCAATTATACTTCTTTGCTTCCACTGCGGCAACATAAGTTGAAAGATTTGTTACTGTTGAGAAAATAGTTCTCGCGCATCGAGCGGCGCATGCGCAAGCCTAGTATTAAGGCGCCATAAGCGCACTGCTTCCAACACCGGCACAGACCGGTAGTTGCTTGTGATACTTCTTACAATAAACACGTACTTTAGTTAAGCTGTATCACTGAATCATTTTTATTACCTTTTTCACACCGTTCCTATCTCCTTAACCAGAAATAATCTTAACAGGTTATGGGCCCAGGCAAGCAGCCTGCGGAAAACTGAGTTCGGTAAAGCGAGAGAACGGTGAGGAGAAAGTGCGTATCTCGATTAGTCTTTTTCGTGTGGTCGACACGTGGTCGCCATTAGTGTCGCGGTAAACCGGTATTCGCGAACGAAAAAGTGTAAAGCTATCGAACGAAAATGGCTGAGTCAACTCTGTTTAAGAACATCAAAAAGTTTGATGGCTCGAATTTTCAAGCGTGGAAATTTCGAATGAACTCGATGCTTATCGCGTACGCGATTCAAGATGTCGTAACGGGCACGCGTGTGATGCCGGCAGACGAACAATCTGCGGACGGCAAAAAGTGGGTGAAAGACAACGCGACGGCCATGTGCATAATTTCGTCCTCGATCGAAGATTCCCAGCTCGAATGTTTACTTAATAGCACGACAGCGAAAGAAATGTGGGACAAATTAGTGAGGATCCATGAGCAGAAGTCAGCGTCGAATAAGATGCTCTTGCTGCAAAAATTTCATGGACACCGCATGGAATCAAACGAGTCGGTTGTTCAACACGTATCCCGCGTACAAAACATGGCGTCTCAACTGAAGGATCTGGGAGAGGCGGTTTCAGACACGGCCATCATGGCGAAGGTTCTAGGCAGCCTACCGTCGAAATACAACGCTCTCCAGACCGCGTGGGACAGTGTACCGGAAGCTAGCCAAACGCTAGAAAACCTGCTCGAAAGGTTGATTAAGGAAGAGAAAAGACTTGGAGGTGACGATGACGTCACTCAAGCGTTAGCAGTCGTGAATAATGGCGGGAACAGACAGAAAAAGTCCGGTGCGAGTGAAACAAAAGACAAAAGTTCTGACAAGAAAAAGTCAGTCGAGTGTTTTTACTGCAAGAAAAAGGGGCATTATGCTCGTAACTGTCGAAAAAAGAAACAGGATAAAGACAATACCGGAAAAAGTTCAGACGAGTGCGCGTTCGTCGCAACGTCAAGTGCACATGGACAGAGTCACGGGAAATCTGAGACAGTGACATCTAGTGAAGTCGAACGACTCTTGGCAGTCGATACAAGTGAAATCTGGATTACCGACAGTGGGGCCTCGAGGCACATCACTTACCGACGGGACTGGTACAGTGAGTTCTATCCAAGCAGTGGCGAAACGATATCGCTCGGGGATAATGGAGTGTGTGAGGTTACCGGTAGTGGCACTGTGCGCGTTGACAGACTCGTGAACGGTAAATGGTGTGAGGCGCGAATAGAAAACGTGCTTTACGTTCCCAAACTACGAAAAAAATCTATTTTCGGTTGGCGAGTGTACGTCAAAAGGGTTTGAAGTTGTGTTCCAAGGAAAACAAGTCACAATAAATCGTGACGGTGAAGTTTTCGGTGTCGGAATAAAACAAGAAAACAAAATTTACCGCATGCTCTTCAGAGCGGAAAAAACGAGTGAAATAAGTGAAGCAAATGTGTCAACAGTGAACCTGCGGGTTTGGCACGAGCGGATGGGACACGTGAACAATAAAGTGCTACGTGAAATGACAAAATCGGGACTAATTCACGGTGTGAAACTGAAAGACGTTGACAATTTCTTCTGTGAGTCGTGTGCGCTCGGAAAAGCACACAGGCTTCCGTTCAAGAAGAACGAGAGAAAAAGGAACACAAAGCCCGGAGAATACATACACTCAGATGTATGCGGACCATTCTCGGAGGAGTCGATAGGTGGTGCCAGATTCTGCATAACCTTCAAGGACGATGCATCAGGATTTCGGTATGTTTAATTTATGAAACACAAATCTGATGTTTTCGATGTGTTCAAAAAATACGAGAGGTTAGTCAACAACAAATTTGGAAAACCAATAAAGACGTTACGTACGGACAACGGACGAGAGTATTGCAATCGAGAGATGATGCAATATCTCGAAGCACGTGGGATCGAGTTGGTAAACACGGCGCCGTACACACCCCAGCAGAACGGGAGAGCCGAGCGAGACAACAGGACGATCGTCGAGAGTGCTCGCACGATGATTACAGCGAAGAAACTTCCTCTGTCGCTATGGGCCGAAGCGGTCGGTACAGCAGTCACCGTACTCAATCGAGTACTGCCTGCCGGTAACGAGAAAACACCGTACGAGATCTGGTTCGGAAAAACACCAGACGTGTCTCACTTTCGTGTATTCGGATCTGATGCATACATGCACATCGACAAACAGTTCCGCAAGAAACTAGACCCGAAAGCTACCAAGTTAATTTTGGTCGGGTATCAGAACGATTCGATGAATTATCGTTTGTATAATCCACAGACAAAAAAGGTATCAGTATCAAGGGACGTCACGTTCAACGAGAGCTCGCAGCTCGAGACAACGAAAGAAGAGGTGTTCGAATGTTTCCTTCCAGTCGACGAAAAGGAAGAAGAGGCAGAGATTACCGACGACGAAGACGAGGAGGAAGAGCAAGCTCGGGTAGAACAGTCCGATGAACAGTCCTGAGGCAGAAAAATGGGCTGAAGCTATAACAGAAAAGTTCAAACAAAAACAAAACACGAACAGAACGGGACATGGACGATTGTACCGAGAGAAAAGGAACGGAAACCCATAGATTCGAAATGGGTATTCAAGTCAATACGAGACACGTCAGGAGACGTGTACCGGTACAAAGCGCGACTTTGCGCTCGAGGATTCAAACAGAAGGAAGGACTCGACTACACGGAGACGTTTTCGCCAGTCGTGAGATACGACTCGTTAAGGGTTCTATTGGCCCTAGTGGCTGAACAGGATCTGGAGCTCGCACAATTTGATGTGAGAACAGCCTTTCTTCATGGCGAACTGAAGGAAGAAATCCATATGGAGATACCGGAGGGGCTCAAAGTGAAGAAAGAAGAAACTCGGAACTACGTATGCAAACTCAACAAGTCATTATACGGCTTGAAACAGGCACCCAGGTGCTGGAACGAGAAGTTTCGAAAGTTCTTGGAAAAATATAGTTTTCGCGAATCGGAAGCCGACAAATGTATCTTTCGCGGTTGTGTTACCGGTATAGATATATTTTTAGCTCTCTTTGTAGATGACGGGCTCATCGCAGCCAAAACAAGTCAAGCCCTCGAGTCGGTATTAAAATCGTTGAAAAAGGCGTTTGATATAACACTTGGGGATGGAAAAATATTTGTAGGGGTACAAATTGAAAGAAATCGCAAAGAGAAAACGGTTTTCTTGCACCAAGAAGCATACGTAAAGAAAATTCTTGATAAATTTAAGATGACCGAGGCAAAAGCGGCAAGTATTCCTGCCGACCCGCACACGAAGTTAATTCCAAATGATCAAAAATAGTCAAGAAAAGTACCGTTTCGGGAAGCGGTAGGATCATTGATGTTCCTTGCAGTCGTGTCAAGACCAGACATCGCATATTCAGTAAATTCCGTCAGTAAATTCTTAAGCGATCACAACGAGAGCCATTGGCAAGCAGTGAAAAGAATTTTTCGATATTTAATCGGTACAATGAATACCGGTATAATGTACAAAAGCGGCGGGAGTAACTCGGAGTTACAGGGTTTTTCAGACTCGGATTTCGCGGGGGACGTGGAGACGCGTAGATCTACCACAGGGTACGCCTTCTGCGTATCAAACGGGATTGTGACGTGGTCGTCACAAAGACAAAAGGGAGTTACACTCAGCACAACAGAGGCAGAGTATGTTGCAGCAGCAGCGGCTGCAAAAGAAGCCGTATGGCTGAGAAAATTGTTGAACGATCTCGGGTGTCTACCAGATACTGCAACAGTACTGCATGTAGATAATCAAAGTGCAATTCGTTTAGTCAAAAACCCGGAATTTCACAAACGAACGAAACATATTGATGTCAAACATCACTACGTTCGGGAAATTGTAGAGAGAGGCGAAATTTCGGTAGAATATGTTCCTACGGATCAGCAGTTGGCTGATATATTTACCAAAGCACTGGCCAAAGATCAGTTTAAGTTCCTATGTACCGGTTTAGGCATAAGGGTTATCGACGCACTCAAACGGCGGGAGTGTTGAGAAAATAGTTCTCGCGCGTCGAGCGGCGCATGCGCAAGCCTAGTATTAAGGCGCCATAAGCGCACTGCTTCCAACACCGGCACAGACCGGTAGTTGCTTGTGATACTTCTTACAATAAACACGTACTTTAGTTAAGCTGTATCACTGAATCATTTTTATTACCTTTTTCACACCGTTCCTATCTCCTTAACCAGAAATAATCTTAACAGTTACAAAAAGACTTTAGTTGCTCGTTAATTGACAGGATAAAATTGTTTCTCATTTTGACCTAATGGATACACCCGAACTTTAAGAAATGTTTTGGGTTCAGTGTATGCCAAGTTATTCACTTTCCGCTCTGATTGTGTATCATGATATCTAAAAGTTGTTGCGAAAAGTCTTCGGGTGCTTTTTTTCTGAGAGTATCAAAATTGGTATCGGTGAGATGCAGCGAGCACCTACAAAGTTTCACAACTTTATGAAGCGACCAGTACTTTGAGTCTTCCCACTTTCCATCTCTTATTGTAGAATTATTGATTGATGAATTCATAACAAAAAGTCTTTGGCTGTTTACTTTTCGATGCGCTCAAAATTTTGTCTGTGAATAGCCACGGAAACGACAGAAATTATTGAATTTCGTTGGACTCAATATGCACTATGTTCATTCACTTTCCTTTACTACATGTGTCATTAGGAATTTGAAAAAAATATTTCAGGGAGTCATCGCCGGGTACTTTTTTTTGAGTAGGATCAAATTTCTGTCATCGGTATGCAGCGGATACCTATAAAGTTTAGAATTTCTGTGAAGCGACATGTGTACCAAGTATTTCCACTCTTTGGCTCCAATTGGGACATATGAATTGGGAAACTTGTTATAAAAGTCTTCAGCGGCTTGTTCTAGAACAGCTAGGATCAAAATTGCTGTCTTTGAAACCCCATCGTCGATGCCTGAAAAAAATTTTGAATTCTGTTGGACTTGAAGTACGCTGTGTTTTTTTGCTTTCCTTCTTCAGTACTGGCATGAAGAATTGGAAACGTAGTTTCAAATTGTTTTCCGCTGTTTTTATTCTATTAGTATCAAAAACTAGATAAGTAGAATGCAGCGGACACTTGCAAACTTTGGAAATTTTTTGCAGTGACATGTGTGCTAAGTATTTCCGCTGATCAGATTTGATTGTGGTAATGAGAGTTTGAAAAATTCTTATAAAAAGTCATCGGAGGCACATTTTTGGATAGGATGGAAATTTCTGGCTTGAAAACGGAATGGATAGATAGAAAATTTTCCAATTTCGTTGGACTGAAGTGCGTTATGTCAAGAATACCTACAACTTTTGAAAACTTTGTGAAGTACTTTATGAATCATGGATGTTCTGTCGCCAAAATGCAATGAATACATCTCAATTTCCTGAATTTTGCTGGGGCTGAAGTGCACTATATTTGTTTTTCCATTTTTTCGTTTTACTTGTGGTATAATTAAAATATGAAAAGTTGTTTCTGGAGAAGTCTTCGGATATACTTTTTCTGATGATATGAAAAATTCTGTCATCAGATCGCAACGAATACATACAACTTTTGAAAATTTCTTGAAGCAACATATGAACCATAGATTTTCACTTTTTCATTCTAGCTTTGGCATAATGGATTGAAAAATTTATTATAAAAAGTCTCCCGCTGCTTATTTTTGGATAAAATCAGAATTTTTGTCTTGAAAATCTTAAGAAAAATACATAAAAAACTTTGAAATTTTGTGGGGTCTAAAGTGCACTATGCTTTACTCTTTTTTACTTTACTTTTCTCATAATATATTTGAAAACGTTGTTTCAGATAGTCTTTGGATGCTCTGTTTCTGATGGTATCAAAATTTGATTCATGGGAATACAGCGGATACCTACCAACTTTGACATTTCTGTGAAGCGGCGTGTGTGCCAAGTATTTTTACTTTTTAGCTTCAACTATGGCATATGAATTAAAAACTTTGTTACAAATGTCATCGGTTACTCATTTTCGTTGAGCTTGGAGTGCGCTGTATTTTTTGCTCCTCCTCTGTACTTCTGGCATATTAAATTCGAAAAGTAGTTTTGAAAAGTTTTCCGCTGATTTTTTCCTGTAAGTATCAAAATGTAGATAATTGGAATGCCGCGGATACATGCAAATTTTAACATTTTTGTAAAGTGACATGTCTGCTATTTGTAAGTATTTCCACTTTTCATCATTGATTGTAGTACTATGGATTTCAAATATGATTACAAAAAATCATCGGATGCTCATTTTTTAATGGAATACAAATTTCTGGCTTCAGAACACGATGAATACATTGATATGTTTCCAATTTTGTTAGATCCAGTGAACATTACGTTCTTCTACCCTTCGACTTATATATTGACAAAATGAATAGAAAAATCTGTTTCAGCAATCATCGCTCTTTTCCCGGAAGTATCAAAATATGTATCATCGCAATGCAGCAGATTTTTGGCTTCGATTCGGCATAATAAATTGAAACATTTTTTATGTTTAATAAGTTCCTTTCATGGTCGCTATGCTTCTGGTTGCATTGAGATTTGTGCGAGACTAATGCAACTGATACAACTGTCCTCATTTGATAGTTTTAATAACTTGATTCAATTTCTAAGGTAGGATTCTGGTTTAAATTTGTCCGCATTACCTAATATGTTGTTTTGGAGTACCCATACAAATACTGCTATAACTCTTTGAAATTCAACGAGAATATGATAAAAACTGACACCTCTTATTCTCATGGTATTCCTTCAAAGGTAATGAAGAATATCAAGACTTTACCTCGTTGTTGACAAGATGTCAAATTATTTTTTTTTTTAACCCTTTGAAGCATAGTGACATACTGGTATGTCACCTACTTTAGCTCTGTTTTCCTTCAATTCAATGGATACCAGTATTTCACTATGCTTCAAAGGATTAATAATTTCGTGAAAGAAAGAGTTTTTATCCTGAAATTGGATGTTAGATGTTAGAAGCCGAAATTAATATCTCGCCTAAAAATCAAGATTCTCCCATGCTTTTCCATCTCGAAGGGGCAACAGAAACTACAGTTGCAGAAAAAAAATTCCAATCTTTCTGGAGACAAGCCAAAGTAACGTAATTTCAGCTACAATTCCGTGAAAAAACGAGTTTTTATCCTGAAATTGGATGTTACAAGCTGAAATTCATATCTCGGCTGAAAATCGAGATTCTCCCATGCTTTTCCGTCTCGAAGGGGCCAAATAATCCAAAGTTGCTGAAAAAATCTCCTCCATGCCCGGGTGAAAAAACAAGGCAATATTTTTTCACTTTCAATTTAGTGGAAAAACGAATTGTTATCCTGAAGTTGAATGTCAATAGCCGCAATTCATATCTATCACCTAAAAATCGAGAATCTTCCATGCTTTTTCATCTCAAAAGGGCAAAAGAAACTAAAGTTGCAGGAAAAAAATCACAATCACCCTAGAGACGAGCCAAGGTAACGTTTTTTCATCTACACTTTCGTGAAAAAACGAGTTTTTATCGTGGAATTTGATGTTACAAGCCGAAATCCATATCTCGCCTGAAAATCAAGATTCTCCCTTGCCTTTCCGTCTTAAAGAGGCAAAAAAACTAAAGTAGCAGAAAAAAATCCCTATCGCCCTGGAGACAAGCCAAGGTTACGTTTTTTACATTTATCATTTTCATTTTTCAATGTAGCATGTTGACTTGTATCTTATCAATAACCTCAGCCGTTCAACTACGGTCCAACTACGGATGAACTAGAAACGAATTTGCAAAAGATGTGAATTGGGCCTCTTGGGAATACCATTAAAAAAAACACGCCTGGAACTCTACCTCTGTGGTGGTGCGGATAAACTTCGCGATATACAAAAATGGCTAAAATCCCCTCATGGGGAAAAAACCCGGACAAGTACATTGATGGTCCCTCGTTTTTCGATGATATCACAAAAATTGTACAAAAATTCACTTTCTTTATTTATTTCTTCGCATCTATTTGTACGGAAAAAATTAATTCAAACATTAGAAAGTAACGACATAGAATTGTTGTCTTACAATAATTAATAGTCGAAAAAATAACTAAAAAAAGGTAGCCATTCGAGTTACGTGCAGCTGTAAAAATTATGATATCAATACGAGGACAAGTATTTATTGGTTATTGAGAAGATATCAACATCGACGTATACTAAAAATACTTAACAAAATTATCAACTTTTAATATCTGAAAATTGTGTTTAAATAAGTGCTAACGATACGTGTCTGGCCCATTACTTTTTATTATAATTGCTATTTAAATGGAAATCAAATTAAAGGTGGAACAACGTGTTACGTTTCGGTGGCAGAAACTTATAAGAAAATCAATTCTTCTCCGAATTTCAGGATGAAAACCCTGGTATCAAACACGACATTCGACGTCGATTCAATCGGAATTAATTGTGTTTAAATGCGTCTTAAGAGTACTTGTCCGGCCCATCACTTTTTATTCAAATTCCTCATTCAAAGAAAAATCGAATAAAAAATTGAGACTTGGTATTCTTCAGCGGCAGAGTTTCATGAGGAAATCATTGTTCTCCGAATTGCAGGATACCTCTGTATCATAAACAATATTTAATGTCGATTTGAACGGCATGTCATCGTTTACGTAGTTTTGGCAAAATAACACGTATATAAGGCTTAGGTGGTTGTAAATTTCCTTGAGATGCGACTCCGTAAAACATCGCAGCAATAGCTTAGGTCACACCGGAGCACGCGTCCCAGAATTACCTGAGACTGGAGTGAAATAGATCCGTGGATAGACGTGTACTCTTATACGTTTCACACGTTTACACGTGGTTGAATTTCACTTTAGTCTGAAATTTATAAGCATCGAATTCTCCAGTGTCAACTAAAGCAATAAAAAGTTTTATATTATCGAGAAGTTGTACTGTGAGCATTAAAACTTATCACACTAGTAAAAGCTACTATTTATTGGTCAGGGATCCATATTAACACTGGTAAATGGTTGGAAGATCAATGCAAGCCATGGAAAAATCGTTCAATATCGATCAAAAGTTTTCGTATCACGGAAACTTCATACAAAATAATATTGATTCGATCATTTTATTATTGAGTCCTCGAGAGCTAGGCATGAAGATATTGATTAGAAAAGTGCAATTCAAGCTTTTACCAACAATTAATAAGTCCGAGGAAAGAATTTAAGGGTAGAAATTATTGTTAACGTGATAGAAACTGGAGATGATTTTGAATGGTTGGTAATTTTCACCTTGCAAACTTTGTATATTTATGGAATTAAAACACAATCCCATGTCTGTTATAGGGGAGTTAATTTCATTTCTCGGCAATTGTACACTATGCTCTGTAGAAATTTCCAATCATTCAAGGTCGTCCCTGGTTTCTATACGGTAACGGTAGTTTTCACTTTTCAATTTGCTCCGTATACTTGTAATTCATTTCCGAGAGACCCCTGATTTTTCTTTGAATGAGGAATTTGAATAAAAAGTGATGGGCTGGACAAGTACTCTTAAGACGCATTTAAACACAATTAATTCCGATTGAATCGATGTCGAATGTCGTGTTTGATACCAGGGTTTTCATCCTGAAATTCGGAGAAGAATTGATTTTCTTATAAGTTTCTGCCGCCGAAACGTAACACGTTGTTCCACCTTTAATTTGATTTCCATTTGAATAGCAATTATAATAAAAAGTAATGGGCCAGACACGTATCGTTAGCACTTATTTAAACACAATTTTCAGATATTAAAAGTTGATAATTTTGTTAAGTGTTTTTAGTATACGTCGATGTTGATATCTTCTCAATAACCAATAAATACTTGTCCTCGTATTGATATCATAATTTTTACAGCTGCACGTAACTCAAATGGCTACCTTTTTTTAGTTATTTTTTCGACTATCAATTATTGTAAGACACCAATTCTATGTCGTTTCTAATGTTTGAATTAATTTTTTCCGTACAAATAGATGCAAAGAAATAAATAAAGAAAGTGAATTTTTGGATTTTTGTACAATTTTTGTGATATCATCGGAAAACGAGGGACCATCAATGTACTTGTCCGGGTTTTTTCCCCATGAGGGGATTTTTGCCATTTGATATCACGTCTTTTTTTTAAGTGTTTTCAACGTAAAAAAATTACATTCGTAAAAAATTCTGACCGAAGTATTTGGCGAGTGTTTTTCGATTGAATTAGCATAATGTATCAATCATGATCACGAACTCGCCAAATACTTCGGTCAGAATTTTTTTCCACTGTAATTTTTTTACGTTTACAATTTGGTTGATGACACATATGTAGTTCCGAACTTTATTATGTTTTGTATCAGCATCCAACCGTATTCGAAAATTCCATAAATAAGTAAAGACTCCCGTACTTGGCCACGTATATTTCAACGGAGCTTAA
The DNA here is from genome assembly GCA_037576405.1 of Campoplex capitator. Lineage (NCBI taxonomy): Eukaryota > Metazoa > Arthropoda > Insecta > Hymenoptera > Ichneumonidae > Campoplex > Campoplex capitator. The sequence goes on from JARBWI010000022.1 coordinate 488,686, forward strand.
CTAATTTTGTGACTTTCTTTGAGGTTTTCTAAGCGGCATTTTGGATTTTTTTTAATATCATAGGGAAACGAGGGACCACCAATGTACTGGTTCAGGTTCTTTTTCCCAGTGGGGGGATTTTTGCGATTTGGTATTCTTTCCTTTTTCTGAAGTATTTTCAAATATTTTGGTCATTACAAACGTTTATGGAGGCTGTATACAATTATTTTTTCCTCTGAGGAATAAATGAATTAATATTCAAATATCATATGGAAACGAGAGATCACTGTACCGACGTACTTATCCAGGTTTTCTCCGCTATTTGTTATCAAATCTCTATCATAATTATGACATGTAACGAAAATATAAATCGCAAAGAATTAAAATAACAGTTAAATCTTCATCTTTGCCATAATTTCATCAATAACGGGATAGTACTCATATTCATGTAGTATGTGATATTCATGAATGAGTTATATGATAATCAATTGGCCTGCAAAAACAAACAGATATTTGATTACAAGGCTGTCAATATCACGATAGTAATGTAGACTGAAAATGAAACTTAAGTATCAAAAAATATGAGTACTCTTATTAGCACGCGCGCCACAAGATGGCACAGGTGGTAACGTGCTAACCTTAAGAGCAATCGGTGAGAAATGTTTTTTTTTTTTATCTGCCAATTCTGTTTGTAGTAACAATTCCTGAATGTCAAATTTCGTGACGCTCTATCGTGACACGCTGGAACGGACTTCTCCTTGCCATAGAAGTTTTACTTCGAAAGCGTCAAACTTGCAAACATTTTTCTATCTTCGTCTAAATCGATGCTTTCCTAATGCCAATCGATTCGGGATCGAAAATATAAAACCGGCAGCTCGATTTCGACTTTTATCTTTTTTTTCAATTTATGATCATAATTTGTCGTTAGTTTGAGAATGGCCGTTCAATTGAAACGTTTATTCAATAATGGTTTTTATCAGAAAAACGCTACAAAAACGGCGATAAGTTGGTCAATTTTTTCAAATTACATCCAGTTTTTTTTTTTTTTAGGTATCAATCGATTTAGACTCGTTGTGAAACAGATAGTGTTTTCCGGATATTCGTTGGACTATTGTCGTCAAGTACCGAATGTTAAGCACCGCTGTTTTTTTTTTATCAATTAAATTTTCGAAAAAATTTACATTGTGTGATTATCACTCTTTTATTTTCATACCCTAACCCCTTTTACTTTTTTAATTTTTAGTATTTTGCTTTGTTCTCAAGATAATCATTTTTTAACCCGCTTTACCTTTAAGAATTGTGGTCGAAGTGAATCGGAAACTGGGAGCTGAATAAAAAATTGTTGAATGTAAATTGGTTTATGAAAATATGGTTGAATTTACAAACTATTTGAATTCCAGTTCAAAGTACGCAGAATGTTTTACAAAGTTTATAGCTATTTTTGTTTTCATGGAACAAATATTTTTGAATAGTCATAACTTTTTGTTTGATTTGTATAGTCGTAATAAAAAATATCACGCTTCCAGTTTCCAGTTACAGCTTGCAGTGCATTCAGATAGAAAAAAACTCTTTTCTGAAATTTTTCACGTTTCATAATTAAAAAATTGAAAAATCAGTTTTGTGCCTTTTTAGAGAAAACACATCGGATTTATTGTCAAAAAAGTTTAGGCATTGTTTAACTTTAATTTTTATCAACAGGAAGGTAAAGTCTTAATATTCTTTATTACCATTGAAGGAGTCAATACCATGAGAATAGGAGGTGACAGTTGTTCTCATATTTTTATTGAATTTCAGAGACTTATAGCAGTTTTTTATTTGTATTTCGGAACAACTTATGGAACAAAGCGGACAAATTCAAACCAACATCCTGCCTTAGAAATTGAAATGAGTTATGAAAAAAATCGAATGAGAACAGTTGCATCAGTTGCCATAGTTTCGCACAAAGGGTCTAGCCGGTTAAGATGGGTCAATCTGCACCCACTGAATTTTGGGGCTCCAATTGTTTGCAGATTCATCACCAAAAAAAATAAGCTTCTGCAAATTCATAGTTGTCTATATTGATTTCCAGCGTTTCTATGTCAAAAAGCTGTGTTTTTTCCAATATCATGTTTTTACACATCTGAAAGTCTTTTAAAAATCTGAAAAAATTCTGAAAAATCGGGAATACTTGAAAGTTTATGAAAAAACTGGTTTCAATCTTTATTCTCAATAAATGCCATTTTTTATGATTTAATCGTCATTTTTTTAAATCATTACAACATGCATCGACTCTCCTACTATGTTAGAAAAATTTGACATGATTCTACACTTCAATCTTCGTAGATTGAGATTGAGAAAACATTCAATATTCGACCTGCAACACATTAAAAAAAAAAAAATCACAAAATCTCACATTTTTTCGATAAAAACCCATAAATAAATCATCCCTCTTATTTAATCATTGAGAATTAGTATCATTTATTACTGAGTCCATAAATAATGCGCTCTATATAAATATTGCCTTGAAAAGAAACAGTCTCTGATTTCACTGGAATATTGAATCATGCGAATCATGTCGGAAATAAACAATAAATTCCGATCATTTACGTTTTTGTGCGATGCCCTACAACCCCTACAGTTATTACTGCTCATCAATTGAGCTTGAAGAATGATTTATTTAAGGATTTTTATCGAAAAAATGTGAAATTTTGTGATTTTTTTTTCTTTTTAATGTGTTGCAGGTCGAATATTGAATGTTTTTTTTAATCTCAATCTACGAAGATTGAAGTGTAGAATCATGTCAAATTTCTCCAACATAGTAGGAGAGTCGATGCATGTTGTAATGATTTTAAAAAATGACGATTAAATCATAAAAAATGGAATTTATTGAGAATAAAGATTGAAACCAGTTTTTCCATAAACTTTCAAGTATTCCCGATTTTTCAGAATTTTTTCAGATTTTTAAAAGACTTTCAGATGTGTAAAAAACATAATATTGGAAAAAAACACAGCTTTTTGACATAGAAACGCTGGAAATCAATATAGACAACTATGAATTTGCAGAAGCTTATTTTTTTTGGTGATGAATCTGTCAAATATTGGAGCCCCGAAATTCAGTGGGGGCAGATTGACCCATCTTATCTGGCTAGACCCTTTTAACGCAATCAGAACCAGAGCGACCATGGAAAAAAATTTTTTAAACCCGAATGTTTAATTTCATCATGCCAAATCGAAGCCAATCAATGAACACTTGTATGGAAACTTTATGTCACTTTACAAAATTTTTGAAGTCCATAGCCATCTGTTGCATTCTACTATCAGACACACTATCAGAAAAAGAGCCCTCGAAGACTTGCTGAAACAAATTTTTTGAATTTATTTTGCCAAAGTAGAAGACGAAGAGTGAAAAAACGTAATGTTCACTCAGTCTAACAAAATTGGAAAATTTTGGAGAAATCCATTGTGTTCTGAAGCCAAAAATTTGTATTCTATCCAAAATTGTGCTTCTGATGACTTTTTATGATCATATTCCACATTCATAATGCACAGACAATCAATGATGAATAGTAGAAATGCTCAGCATACATGTGACTATTAAATTTTCAAAGTTTTCAGTTATCCGCTGCATTCCACTTATCTACATTTTGATTCTAGCCCAAAAATAAACAGTAGAAAACTTTTGAAAACTACTTTTCGAATTTCATAGGTCAGAACTAAAGAAAGAAAGTGAAAAAACACAGCGCACTTCAAGCTCAACAGAAATGAGTAGCCGAAGACTTTTGGATCAAATTTTTCAATTCATATGCCATCGGAGCTAAAAAGTGGAAATGCATGGCACACATGCCGCTTCACAGAAATTTCAAAGTTTGTAGGTATCTGCTGCATCCCAATGATAACATTTTTAATACTATCATGAAAAAAGCACCCGGCGATTTCCTGAAACATTTTTTTTAAATTTATTATGACACATCTAAAGAAGAAAAGTGAAAGATCATAGCGCACATTGAGTCTAACAAAATTCAGGAATTTCAGTTGTTACCATGGCCGTTCGCAGACAAAAATTTTGATCCCATCGAACAATGAGCAGCCGAATGGAACAAATTCCATGAGAACCAGAGCGAACATACAAGGAATCTTTTTGAATGAGAATGTTTCAATTTATGATGTCAAATTGGAGCCAAACATGCAAATAATTTAGCTAACACATATGTCGATCCAGAAAATTTTCAAAGTTTGCAGGATTCCGCTGCATTCCAATTATGTATATTCTGATACTATCCGGAAAAGAGCACCCAAAGACTTTCTGAAACGACTTTTGAAATTTATTCTGCCAGAACTAAGGAGAGAAAACAAAAAATCACAGCGCACTTCAAGCCCAATAGAATTCAAAAAATGTTTGACGTATCGATGCGTTGGTTTTCCAAGACAGCAATTCCAATCCTGTTCAGAAAGAAGCAGCTGAAGACTTGTAACAAATTTATCAATTCATGAGGTAATTTTAGAATCCAAAATAGTTTGCACTCATGCCGCTTCACTGAAATCTCAAATTTTGTAGGTACCCGCTGCATGTCGATGATACAAGTTGTGATAATATAAAAAAAATAGCACCTTAGACTTTCTAAAACATCTTTTTAAAATTCATTATGACACATCTAATGAAGAAAAGTAACCAACATGACGCATATTGGGTCTAACAAAATTGAGAATTTTGGATGTCTCCATGGCAATCCGTGGACAAAGATTTTGATCCCATCCAAAAATGAGCGCCGAAGACTTTTTGTAATAAAATTTTAAATAAATAATGCCACAATCACAGGCGGGGATAAGTGGAAAAACTCAATATACATGTCGCTTGATAAAGTTATCAAACTTTGTAGGGGGCCGCTGCATCTCAGCGATACAAATTTTGATACCATTAGAAAAAGAGCACTCGGAGACTTTTTGAAACAACTTTTTGAATTTATTATGCACAACTGTAGCGGATAGTGAATAACTTGGCATACTGGGCCAAACAAATTTATTAAATTCCGAATGTATCCATTACATCACAATAGCAGACATTTTTATCCCATCTATTGATGAGAAACTAAAGACTTTTTGTTTCAAATCTTTCAACTCATGTTGTCGCAGTGACAGCGGAGAAGTACAAATGCACAGCACACATATTGTCCAATAAACTGATGACACTTTTGGTATTGATACATTGGATGCTGATGAGGAAAAAAATGGACAGAGGGGCACGACCAAACTGAATAAAGAGATATGTGACATGTGACAGCTTATCAGATAATGATGACAAAATAATTCTAATTAACGCACACATTTATTTCGATTTTTTATTCGAATTCATTAGTATATATACAACATACAATAATTATGTGATTTCGAAATAAAATATCTGATTCGAAGTTATAGCTTAACCTATATTTCTCGCGGTTGGGTAATGAAAACACTTAATGAATATTTTTCACAGACGTATAATTTTATCTTATAAATTCGATGCTTAACACTTATTCTTGCACTGAGCTTCAAAATAAATTAAAACTCGCACATCCCGCACTGTTTTTGAAAATCGAGTGTCTCGCGAACCGAGACACTGCCGGACCGACTCGAAAAATAAAACTTTTATAATTCTTTTCACACACTTTAAATTGATATCACATTTTACACACTGATTCGCTGGTCTCGAACGAACACACGCGATGCTTCGAGAACACACAAATAACTGTAATTTTACAATTATCGTGAAATTGAAACCGCGGCCGAAAAAACACGCACAACAACCCGGGCGCAGCCATATTGTCTAGCTGTCATCGCCGATCCTTCCGATCAGCGCGATGAAAGTACGTCACGCAAGCTAGTTCGTAGCTTCAACATAATTGGCCGAGGAGTTTTCTCAACGCTCATTGGTTGAAACAAGAATTCTCTCACCGGGGATTGGTGAACATGGGCACCAAAAATCAGGTTTCTGTAGCGGTCAGTACGCGTATACAGATACGTATAAATCCTGAATGTGTTAGTAACTTTTGCATAAAGTTAAGCCCGTGCAAAGTTTTTTCTCAGCAATTACGGCACGAATCAAATTAATTTTGGGCTCATTCGAAAGATAATTTCTTAATTAATCTCCAGTTCAATTTTTACGGCCTCAAACGACTCATGAGTTTCGGAAATGAACAAAATGACATTTCGATTTTACCCCCACCACCGCGAAAAGTTTTGTTTCGAGAAAGTATAGTCTCGGCGAGCCTCGGGCCAGCAGACGACAGGGCTGTCAATGTACTTGTCCCGAGACTCTACCGAGTCTCTTGATCTGACAGCGAAATTAAATTTTTTCGTCGATGCTATGAACATTGGAATACACGATCGATGGAAGACCACATTGATGGACCTGTGCCGCTACGTCGAAATTGTAGAAAATGTCGAGAGAGTGAAGAACAAGTTTGAGCCTGTTATGGATGCACGTGTGCACAAACGACGTGGGGGGTGACATTTCTGAGAAGAATGGATCTTCGGAAAATGCGTGGGAAAGAGTATTGTGGAATGTGCAGGTGGTGAAGATGTAGGTGGCGGTCATGTTCAAACCTGTATGAGGCTACATGATTGGACCAATTTTTCCCTGCAAATGGAAGGGGAATGGACTTATGGAAGGGATAGATGATACAAATAGTCGAGCATGGAGAAGAGCAGCATCAATTCGTCGTTCCACAAGCTTCGTTCAAGTCGTGATTTTTTTTCTTCACATTCGACAACGATGGCGTTCTCTGCGATCAACGAAATCACGAAGCAGTCTGCATATCTACCCTCGAAGCCGCTGAAAGAACTTGAAGTCAATGGCGACTATGGAGTCTCCGATATTCGTTCAGCAAATACAAAGTGGGGACAAAGGTACGTCGTGGAAGTCGAGAATAAATTCACAGTCTTCCTGCCACCCCGAGTTGTCAAGGCATTTCAACAAGATCCTGTGACGTACGGAAAATTATTGGAGGCTGCTCATACTGGACAACTCAGTATGAAATACATCGGCGGAGATTGGAACGGCGTCGAGTTTAATGAAATATAAATTTCATATCATATAAAATTGTAAATAGAAAAAAAATCGATGTAATGTGAATGAGGATGGAGATATAAATAAAAAAAAAAAGAGGATGGTTTCATATAAATAAATTATGTAAAAACGATTTCATACATGTTTTCTTTATTCAAAAATTCCTCGTCTACATAATGCATGGTATACATATAACCAGCTTTTCAAAGCTTTCACATTCATCGTCGCACAGTTAAATTCCGATTCGTTGGTATGGTGAGGACAACTCGATGAAGTTTTCAACAACTTCTTCAGCGATGGGCAGTCCAGAGTCTCAAGATCCACAATCTCCGTTGATAAATCCAAAAAGCTCGCTAACCACAAAGACTTTTCACAGCCTTTTACAAATATGGTGCGAGCGTGTTGTAAAGTTGATTGAATGATTGGTTTTGCCGCGTCGTATGGCAGGAGACCATAATCCCATGGTATTCCATGAAAATTTCTTTGCAACCATTTATTCATGGATTGATATTTTGATGGCAGTGTGCCCCATGAATATGGTTGTTCGAAGAAGAGCGTCAGAGGTTCAGAATTTTTCTCATCGGCACGGATAATTGATATTTCTTTGAGGATAAACTCGTTGATTGGTCCCTTGAAACCTTGTAGATCGACGATAAAGTCCATCTCGACTGATGTCCAGTGTGCATACTTCAGCGATTTTATACCAATTTTTTCACCCCACCACTTATGGGATTATATTCAACAATACGATCATGTAGAATGAGACAGTATGCGCATGTTTCTGCAGGTACGTTCGCTTTCATTTCAAATTCGAGACGTACATCAACAGGTCCAGACTTGAGAGAATCATTCTGTTTTGAGCAGTCAATTACAATGAGAGGAGCATGATTCAAAAAATTCGTTTTCGTAAGCCATGGTTCAGTCTCCTTGTTGTAGTACATCGATTGAAAGTTTGTATACATGTCATAGAGTAATGCATACTGATTTTGCTGTATATTCAAATTCATGTTGCCATAGGGATAGCACTGTGAATTTAAGTATAGTTTCACATCGCTCACGTTGCAATGATCAAAGCCACTTGCATTCTTCCTCTTGCTATTCTTCCGTCCAGTTTGGAAGGCGAGGATTACATATCGCGGTTTTTCAAGCTGTGTAGATGTCTTCACGGACCACAAATGTTTCGAAGTTGCAGGTAGCATTGGATATTCGTACAATTCCCAGGTGCGGAAACTCATGGGGATTGGTGAGTCTTTGGCGATAAACTTCAATAGTTGAATTTTCCGTTGATCTGCCACGGTGACGTATGGAACAAGCCATTCAATTTTTCGTAGTGTAATTTTATAATCTTCAGCAGCTGCCTGAAGTATTGCATTGTCATCGGTACGTGATCTCGTTAGAATCAATTCATGTTTCGCATTCACCACCATTTTTCGATAATCTTCGGCAAAGCCCAGCAGCGCACTCAGCGGTATACATATATCAAAGTTGCCTGATGCATCCTCAATATGTTTCGTCTCCTCAACATCAATCCAACCAGTATTTTCAAGCATTGAGCTCTTAGACGGTGAGTGAGAAGTGAATCCTTTCATAAGAGATGTGATACCAACATTCTTATTGCGATCAATTTCTACAGCATTGAGTTCATAGCGCACTTCTTCAAATAAATGACATATGGCATTGTTGACGAGACTCGTTGAAGCTTACGCTGTACCATCCGGCTTCGTTAGTTTTCCACAAATGTGAATTGAACTTTTGCTCGGTAGAATTGATAAATCTTGATGTTGAATTGAAATACGTATTCCATCACTGTTGTTGTAGGTTGACGATGCGTATGGTTGATGTGCATGAATCTCATAATGTATGATGGATTCATCGAAGATGATGGGCGTCTGAATGTTTACAATTTCCTCTTCCATTTTACACAACAAATGCACAATGCACAAAACAGATAATTTTTCACACGTGAACTCCACGAACTCTGAGACCCAAGTTCTTCAAGAGTAGCAGATTTTGAGGTGTTAGCACTTTGAGCGTCGATCGATGACTGATTCTGCGATCCCATGTCGATGGCTTATTAATATTGCGATTGTAGACTATGCCCATTGAGATTTTATGTGAAGTCGTACGGTGATGATTTCTCCACGAAAATTTACCAAATCTCCGTCTTGATCGACAATACGAAGCTGTATGTTGTCAATTACACGAGTTGTGATTGGTAGATAAATGACACTTGATGGTACTTCGATGATTTTATAGCCCGGTGGTACGGATGGGGAAAATTCATGAATTGTATGCACTTTTCGCCCGTTGATGTATGCTCCAGTGGTTATGTTGCACTCGACTCGTATGGCGTTCACTTTGAGAATGGATACTGGCAGATCGAACACATGTCTTTTATTGGCTTCTAATAGGCCCGGTGTGAAGCCCAGCAGAGGTCCAATCGAGTTGTTCGGTGGAAAATTAACATGTTGATCACACTCCAGCTCACTGCGCAATGTATTATTATTCGGTTTCAGCTGAATTTTTATGTTTTTACGTGCCAATTCAGCCTTCAAATATTTCTCAATATCCTCGATTTCATAACTCCCCGTTGGTATTGTCAACACGTGTGGTCCAACATGAAATTCATTGCAACCAATGTCGATATTCGGAATCGAGTTGAATGTAAGCAGTTAAACGAGGCCGAGAGTATAATTTTTGTCAGATGATAATACGATGGGCGGAAAAAATTGTGCTTCGAGAACGGAGGATGATCCAGATACGGTGATTGTCAAACTATCGTCCATGTTGCTCGTGAATTCAGAACTAACATGTATGGCCAAATAAAAGGTGGCACGGAAAAATACCACTCTCGACTATGTTTATCGGGATGATCGGAATGAACTAGTGGATCGTCTTCGCTTACTGCTCGCGTCACAAGCTGCCGGAAACTCATCACATTCGAATGAAATCATATCGATTATCGAAGAATTGCGTGAAACTGAAATCATTTATTAACATCGGAGAACTCATCTTTCTCACATTTCCAACATGCCCGTCGATGTGTTTGGACGACAATTGAATAGACGTGCTGCAGGTCCTCCAGGCAAACCGGGTATTGGTTTCAAAACTTCATCCGATGATCATTATGATTTGGAACAAAAACGATTGTGTAATGTTGGTAAGCCGAAAAATGTGGATGATGTTGTAACACTCGGCGTATTCAACAGTGGGCTTAATCATGTCACAGGTTCAGTGACAAATTTAATTGAGCAAGCGTGGGAATCGCATATGACAATGCTTGAACTAGGTTTAAAAGCCGAACTCGACATTCTTCGTGGAGAGATAAAGGGTTTGAAAAGTGCAATCGCTGAGATTAAGAGTGATTTCAGACTTTTACGAGATGTTCAAACCGATGTAAAACGAAAAAAACCGACAAAACGCAATCTTGAAGACGTGATGAAAAGTGTTGTTGGTGGGGGAAAATGAGTGAAAAGAAGCATGCTGTGGTGAAGGAGTTGCATAAGCCAGCTCGACGTAATTATCCACGTCGACATGTGGATATACGCGGTCTGGACGAGACGTGGCAAGCTGATCTTGTAGATATGTCTGCATATGCACAACACAACTCCAACCACAAATTTCTCCTCACCGTCATCGATATATTTTCGAAATTCGCCTGGGCCAAACCGTTGAAGAGTGAGAGTGGAAAAGATGTCACCGCTGCGATGGAGTCAATTCTCAGCAAAGGACGTGTGCCGAAAAACCTTCACGTCGATCGAGGAAAAAAGTTTTATAATACGGACTTTAAGGCTTTGATGGAAAAGCATAATATACACTTGTATTCTACCTACAGCAATTTAAAGGCATCAATTTGTGAACGCTTCAATCGTACACTTAAGAATAAAATGTGGATTCAATTCAGTTTTCGCGGAAGCTGGAAATGGATCGATATTCTCGATACGTTAATTACGAAATATAATGATACTGTACATCGTACTATTAAGATCAAGCCGAAAAATGTTAATGCTACGAATGAAAAGCAAATATTGCCCGATGTTTTTCATAGAACGGTGGTGGGAAAACGAGCGAAATTTAAAATTGGCGATAAAGTGCGTATAAGTAAATTTAAGAATGTATTTGAGAAAGGTTATACTCCAAACTGGACAACGGAAATATTCACGATCTATCGAGTGAGAAAAACTAATCCTGTTACATATAATATAAAAGATCATCAAGATGAGCCCATTGCAGGTGGCTTCTACGAACAAGAGCTACTTTCAGTTAAATATCCAGATATATATCTCATTGAAAAAGTATTGAAGAAGCGTGGTAGTCAGCTGCTTGTAAAATGGTTAGGTTTCGACAACACTCACAATAGCTGGATAAGTAAGGATGACTTGTGAACAATAAAGAAGAAAAAAAAATGTCGAAGTCTGTTTTATTTTTACGACCCTCCTGTCCTGACACGTCCAAACAGGTCAACTTCCCGCCTAACCCTAGAACGCAGGTAGAAGGAAGGGAAAAAAAGGCTGGACACATGGAGTTTCACAAAAAATCTTTTTATTTTACATCAAAATGTACAAATATTGAGGAAAAATCCTCGCTTTCTCTCTCACACATACACACACACACACTCTTATTTACAACTCTACGTTTCCATAGCTTCCAAACATTTGGGAATACTATGATGACCCCATGGCAACGTATCCACCGTTCCAGGTATGATATACCGCTTGTCATCGTGTGGACTTAGAGCGATTTTTGTCTCTGTGATGGTATAGACATTATGCAACGTTGATCGAATGGATGATTGGCAACGCTTCATTTCAATCTGCTCATCGAGGCATTTCACATAATCATCGAATGTTATGGTTCTCGCCACAACATTACTCTTCACACCTTTCGCTTTTTTCACATCTTTTTTCCCCTCAACTCGCGTTGCATACATTTTCGATCTAAGTCCAACGAATTCAGTCATTATGGCCCCGTTGTTCTCATCCTTCATGAGACCTGGGACCTTTTTGTTGCCAAGCGGTATACCATATACGTTGTCATGGGGGTAGTCACTGGTGTCATATTTGTCGAGATTACATTTCATGTCCTGATATACATCGTCACATTCAATATGATAAATTAAACTATCAGTATCTGTATACATGACTTTACATTTATTTCCATACGTCGGAGTCATGAACTCGTGATGGAAGGCATAGAGACAAGTTTTTGAGATATCCAGAATGGCCATCCCCACATAAATCGGTTTGTTAAACTTGACTTGAAGATTTCGCAACTCTACAGCGATTAAATTTTCCGCAAAGATACTTCGACTGTGAAAGTTGGGTTTTGCAATCATCGCCTCTGCTCCATATCGGCCTGCCCATTCCGTGAACAATTTGACTTGTACGTGGCTACGAACATCTTCCATGGTTTTTCCGAAAACTGCATTATTCATTAATTTGAATGGATTTTTTTCAAAATCATTTTTCGCACGTGTAGGAAACTGAGTATTCAAATCAAAGTATGTTTGCAGCCAGGAAGATTGCTTGAATTTTAAAACTCTATGTACTTTGGTGATTTTTAATCCATGCTGTAAACACTGCTGCAATGCACGATAGTGTATGACATACCGTTTTTTCCCATGCACCGTTGCAAGCAGCTTGTCTTGCTGCGAGCCCGGAGGTTTGTCATGTGTTAGACAAAACGGTAAATCACTATGTACATCGTGCAAGTGTTCTGGATATTCCAAATCCACCTCAAGTATGTAACCGTTCTCAGAATCTAATGAAATTGATTCAACATTGAAGCTTACAATATCATCAATCCATTCAAAATCTGCGTACGGCAACGGTTGACTCATTGCCCATCCATACAAATTGTTAACGTCGAAATACATCAAGTATGAGGATGTTATAGATGGATCATACGAATCCATATACTTGTTGTTAGCACGGGCATGCCTTTTGGAGCATTGACTAAGACCACCTCGGATACCTCTCTCCACGAACAACACCATGTCGATGTCTGTGAGCAATTCAAACTTTACTTTGGTATATTTCATCATGGCATCCCAGGTATATCCGGGGAGAGTATAATAAAACGCAGGGTCAAGACCATAACTTTTCAGACAAGTATCACGGAAATTTTCAAAGATGTCAGCTAATAGTAAAACGTCAGTCTTTAAGTATAAATCGCTGTATTCACCTAGCGTTCGCGTTGAAAATCGTTCCCAAACATTTTTAACTCCCGACTGCCCGTAGGGCAAAAAGACGGGAGTTATGCGTTTCACTGCGATCAGTGGGTGGGGGGATATTCCTTTGTCGCCAGTTTTCTCGGAAACTATGATAATTGTCTTGACCAATTTTTGGCATAACTTTCTATATGTGGTGGACAGTGTTCTTATTTATAGTATGTCCAATTTCATCGCGAACTTTTTTGTTTATTTAACTTTCATGTTATACATCATTTGAACATATCGCAACATGACCATAATTCGATCATCGACTACTTCACACTGTTGTGTGTTGCTAGTTTCACTCCAACGTGCCAAACGATGTTTGTGTCGAGTCGAAATCGCTAAACGTGTCAAAGTGGTCACATCAAGCGATAACGTGAAAAAGTCACATGGAAATTGTTCTCGAACATAACCTCCGAATAAAAACAACAGTGATAAAAAAATTAATTCTGATGAAAGTTCATAAAAAAAATGCACAAAGGTGGCTGAAAGTTTCAGAAAGTGAAATGGAATTTTTTTGTTATTGTTATTTGGATTTAGGTTCAAAAATTTTGGAAAAAATGAAAGAGAAAAAAATAGTGAACAACGTACAAACATTTTTTTATTTTTTATTAATTAATTTTGGTCCTAGGTTCAAGAATTTTGTTATTATTAATTTTGGCCCTAGGTTCAACAATTTTGGAAATGAGGGAAAAAAAAACAATGAACAACGTACAAATATTTTTTTTTAATTATTTTTTTTATTAATCATTCGATTATAGCGATGAAGGTTCAAATACAATTTAATAATATTCAACGAGAAACCTTTGAATTTGAAATGGAAAGAAAAATTATATCAATCTAAAAAAAAAGAAAATATCAAATTTGAAACGAAAAAAATATCAATACAAAAACGAAAGCTTTGGCTTCAAAAGTGATCAGAGATAAAGAATAGAAAAGAAAAACCTTGAGCTCGTTAGAGATTTAAAAAAAAAAAAATTCAATTCTGAGGTTTTGTTGATCCCATAGCGCGGAAAAAAGTTGCAAACGCACCGCAAATTTTTTGCGTTTCATTCAGTTTGTGCGATTTGCGTCCACGCCGGTTTTTATTGTTCGGTTTGCGCCCGCGCCCGTTTCCGTTTGGCTCGTTTTTTTTTTTTGGATTTACTTTTCATGTGTGACAGACAGTGTTCTTAGACATAGTTTGTTCAATTCTATTGCGAATTCGCTGAAATAATTAGGAATCATTAATATTCACATTCAAACGCATTTTGCCATATCGAAAGGGGACCTTATAAGGTCATGCTCGACTATCGCCAACTTCACACCGTTGTGCGCTGCTAATTTCAATCCGAACCGACGCGCGTCTGTCGCGTCTGTCTTTAAAAAGTGTGAAATAAAAAAATGTTTTGAAAAAACATAAAAACTCCCGACTGAAAAACTCCTTCACTTAAAGAAAACAGTATTAAACTTTAAAAAGTCTGAAATAAAAAAAACTAGAGTGTGCTTTAGACCACACAACTGAAGTAAAACTTTTTTTTGCACCATACAGATATATACATAAATATAAAAGAAATTTTTTTTTTTTAATGTTCATGGGTTTTCATTGAAAAATCAATATTTAAGATTTGATTTTTGTCATTTATTATTTTAATTCATCGTTTCATTATTTTTCGGTTGATGGTCCTGGAACATGCATTCATACTCCGAGTCTGTATCACTCCCTGCCATAATTTTATACAATTCAAGCGAAAATTCACAAATTGTGAACTTTAAAATGAATTAAAAATTTTATTCACTCCAAACGTCGAATACATAATGTATTGAACTAAATATTAATTAATAAAATTGTTCAAGAACGGAATAAAATCACGGAAAAACAAAAATCACCGTTCGAGTAATGCTAGTGAACTCACACATGGATTACTGAGATATATAGGGACCGTGCATACCTATACACTCTCACCAGAGTGAGAATGTGTAGTCGTGTACACACATACGTTTTATCATCTACAAAGTGCCTTTCCTCACTATTGGCGTCGCCACCAGTATGCATATACACGACTAAACATTCTCACTATGGTGAGAGTGTATAGGTATGCACTGGCAATGAGAAAAAGAGAGAAAGGAAATATGCGCGCGCAATTCTTTCTCTCACTTGCTCCTATAGGGCTTCCATCAACGTAATGGGCAATGAGAGAAAGAGAGAAAGGAAATGTGCGAGCACACCACTCTCTCTTGCTGAAAAGAAAATGTGCGTGCGCACCCGAATGTAAGAGTGGGGTATACGAAACATAAATCTCTCTCTCTTTGTCTTTACCAACATATATCTCCTTCTCAACTTCCGTTCGCTTCGCCCGATCACACTTTTCGTAACGCTCTCACCAGTTTACTCCCCAAGCCCAGCGCGCGTATAGAAGTTTTACTTCAAAAATAGATGTCGGGATTTTCGTCGGGAGATGTCTTTACTTCTTATTCAATGATTCGGTTAGAAACATCTCCAGACGAAAATGCCGACATCTATTTTTTTTATTTCAGACTTTTTAAAGTTTAATACTGTTTTCTTTAAGTGAAGGAGTTTTTCAGTCGGGAGTTTTTATGTTTTTTCAAAACATTTTTTCGCATGTGCATACTCCTTCTCGGAGACTGTTGAACCAGTTAAAGAGCTGTAAAATGCTTCTTGCGGTGGAAGCTCCGTTTCATCCAACTTTTCAAAACTATCAATATACTCGTATGGAAAGACACCTTTCCGTGTCAATAAATGAAAATGGTCTACATCTTGAAATTGTGATTTTAACGTTGCGAGTTTATCTACAGTTAAAAATGAAGCTAGTTTATCGAGACTCGTATTGAGAAATCTGAATGAGTCGATGAAACGTAATTTTATATTTTTCCGCGTGTCGTTAGATGTTTGAACAGTTTTCGAGAAGGATATGTACTTCTCTTTTGTTATTGGGAGCAAATCGATTTTCCCCGCGAACGCAGTTGCTACTTCTTTTATAATGAAATGTGCGTCATAACCGGATAAATTATGAAACACTATCGGCATGAAAAACGAATTCTGATAGTTTAAATTACAATCCGAATGAGCTGGACCTCTGAATTGCCCTGTCAGGTGGCAATGATCGCGAACACGCTCATCACCCTCGACAAAGGGTTTCTCGCAAATATGACATTCTTTGTCATCACGAAATTTTCTCCATTCTTGCGGAGTCAATGCTTTCATCGGAACGTTCGTTAGAAGAATATTTTCAACGCGCAAAGCTAGCTGTTTAAGTTCTTCTACGAACCATTCCACACAGTCCTCACCTCGGCGTTCGTGATATCCCGACAGCGAATCATCGTAGGAGCACTTCACATAATATCCAACGCTGAAGACACGATGATGTTGGCTTTTGTTTTTTTCCCTCTCTTCAGCGCTGGTCTTCTCCAGGATGCATTCGAGGTCGGCGTATACCACAAACGGTAGACGCTCCTTCCGATTGGCGTTGGTAAACTCCAACCATTTGTCGTTCTCAGCTGGTAGTCGAACGGCACAATCGTTGATAACGCCGCAATCTACCTCATGGGACTGTAGCTTTTCGATGGTTGAAAAGTAATGGAGGCATCTGTAACAATAAAAAATTTCAAATCCTTTTTATTATTTTATCATAATCGTAAAGAATGAAATTTCTACAGTTGTATAAATTGATTTACTTACCGATCACAGATGTATTTCTTGTGTCCATTTATGTTGAGTTGAGAGTTGACGAGTCGGGATAAATTCTTGATCCACGCGAAGTGTCCAATTCCACATCCCGACACGTCTTCGATGTACAGCAAGTTGATGTGGCACTCTTTCTTCTCCTTACTCACGCGTACTGGTAAAATTACTTCCTTCTTCTCACAATACACGTTGATTGAGAGATTATTCATCTTCTCAAATCTCCCGATTTGGTCCAACGTCATAGGTAAGTTGATGCCTTGGAAGTTGAATATCGTTGAATAATGTGGGTAAGAAGATGTGCGATCACTGTGTTGGGCTACTGGATGAAGAGCAGCAGTCATCGCCCATCCGAAACACGCATTATCCCTCGATTTTACATTTACCACCGCTCTTTTCAATTGTATCCATTTTGGCAATGAAACGTGACATCCTGCACGCAAGGCATTATACTTGTTGATGTTCACCGTTAGATTGGTTATGGATGTCAGGGTCCAGCCGCTGTCGCTTTCCTGGAACTCCTCGAGCGATTTCAGAGTCGGCTCTACGACTCGCTTCTGATACCACTCACTCAGGTCCGATGTTGTGAAAAGTTCAACATTTCCCGTGTTAACACTTTTATTCGCTCGCTTATCGCCCACGGTGAACTCTCCATTAAATGAAGTGTTCACTTTGATGCTATTGTGTTTGCGAATTTGAGCCTGCACTTGTTCTTCAACAAGCTCATACGCATCCAATAAAAACTTTCGTGGGTCGATATGATTACGATTAATCACAGCGCCAGTTGACAAGCGATTCTCAAATGCGCTGTCAATTTCACGCCATGTTAATCCATGATCATTTAATCCTCCGCCCCAATGTATGAAGCGTTGACGTGTTGCCTGCTTCAAACATTCGAGACGCAAGATTTGCGAAGTGACCGAGTGGTGATATCCCAGTCGTGGTCGTTTTGATCGAACTTGCTCCTCCAACGATTCGATGAGGGTATCACACTGGTGTTCCCACAACAGGAATTGCTCCAACGTACGTAGAAGAGTTGCTTGCATACGCAGCAATTGCTCTGTAGTAACGTCAGCAGTTAGAGACATAATGCGTTGAACTTGAAAATGATCTTACTCGAAATGTAACTTTTACGTCGTCTCGATGAATTCTGGATCTTCTTCCAAAATTGTTTGCCCTTATATAGACGTTGAGGCAGGGGGTGACTTCGTAGTAGGGATGGAAATTCTTGGATTTTGACTTTTCCGAAGGCAGATGAAAAAAGGTCCACCATAACGTAGCTAGTAACTATTGTGGTAAATAGAATTCTCAAGTGGTTCTCAAGATTAAAACTTGAGATAAAAAGTCAGAGGTACAGCAAGTGACTTTTCAAAGAAAATGCCGCGAATGACCATCCTTGCGCAATCTGGTCTCAATGTGACCAGGATACATAAATCAATTATTGCAGGAGTGTGACGCTTAGAAATCTTTTGAAGTGTGTAAGATGAAAGTGGCCCATTAACCGTGAAGTTAGTATCTTTGGCGGAAAATTGAAATCTCATGTATTTTTCCGAAATTGAAACTTGAGATAAAAAGTCGGAGAAGGGCACTTTTCAAAGAAAATTCTTACGCAATCTGGTAAAAATATCTGTCTCTGCAGATTATATGTGTAACGGAACACATAAATCATTGGGGGTGTGACACATTTTTGTAAAGAATTCTGGTAATAAATATCTTTTTTATTCTTTTTTTCTTAGAAAAAGTGACACTTGTCGCATAAGATCAAACATGCAGAGACCGCTGACCCTCCCCCATTATCCTTAAAAATCTTCTGTCTTCAATGTGCCGCTGCACCCCCGCTGTGCGAGAACCTTCCCCCTCCACACACCATCCAGCCCCCGCAACGGTCCCCGCGCTCCCCCGTCCCCGCTCCCCCCTGAGATGCCTGGCTTAGAACTGGCATAGCCTTACTACTGATTAGCGCCCGCTCATTATTGTCGCTGTTGCACTCGGTGATAAGGGAGGATGGGGGAAGGAGAGAAGGACTCGTCGCGGTGGCGATAATTCGAGCTCGATCACGAAACTTGAAGATGTTCGCCCGTGTTGTGTATTGTGTGTTTTTCCGAAGTGCGAATGACAGATGATGTGCCGTGGTTTTCGTGTTGTATTTTTTGAAGGGGACGAAGTCCTGGTTTACTAAAGGGATTTGAATATTCGAGGAGGAGGGAATTTAAGAACCGGAAAATGATTGAAGTCGACACTGAAAATTGCATGTATGATAAAATATAATATTCGGTCTATATTACTCTGTTGAATTTCATATAATTTCGAAGCACGATAGAATTAAGATGGCTGATAACCGACATGCGGTCGCCAAGGTTGAAGTAGCCCGAGAGATAATTACGAAGAGTTCCGATAATTTTGAGAAAATTACCGAAATTTAATAGAATTTATTGAGAACGCACGCACTTATTAATTACGAATAAACCCGGTTGTAAGTCGGTGGAAATACGTAATTAATGAGACGGCTTGAAATGAAAAGATTCGCAATAGAAGGAATGTTAGACGAAGCACACACGTGTTATTCGAAGCAAATCCGGGAAGCAAGAGAAGTACCGACGAAGTGACTCACGAACACTATAACGGAGTCCGGGCGTAAATCGAAGATCAATCATAATGAACGCTCATGAATTAAGAATGGTACCGATTAAAAGAGCACGTTTTGAAGAGTTCGAAGAGCACGTTGTTAGAACAATGGAGTAGAGATCGATGTGTACCATGTCGCAATCAGGTGCGAAGAGAGCGAGAAAGAAGGTAGCCCGAAGCGTGCCGTGTGGAGAATCGAAGCGAACAGACAGTAAATTAGGAAGATCGCGGAAATGATAATGACGAAGGAGGAGAGATACACTACCGGCCAAAAGTATGGGGACGCTAGTTGAAATTTCTTGACGCACTAAAAGTTGGATAGCTCAAACAAAAAAAAAAGATATCCCAATTTTCCAAACGGCATTTTAAAGGGGACACATGTAGCTTCAATTTGCGCCTTGATAAAACCTTTTTCAATATTTTTTAAGTCCGTTACATTTTTTTGAAGTTGGCCGTTTTTCAACCTTTTTTTGGCCCTTGAAAATCGCGCGCGCGGTTCGTAGAAAATTTTTCCAATGATATTCACCATGGAAAACGTAAAAAGGAGAGTACTAGAATCAATTTCGTTTTTTAAAAAGTTGCGTACGATTTTTTTTCGCCGCGTTATCCTATTTTTTGCGAAAAAATAGCGTTTTCAGAAAGTACGGCGTAACGTCAAAACTATGAGATTTTGGCGAAATTGTCAAGAAAGTAAAAATATGTATTTGATCATTCTGTAGTCGCTAGAATTTTTTTAGAATTTTTCGTGGAGATTTTTTAAAAATCAATTTTGGTCCATGTGCTGATTTTTTAAATTGCTTCAACTCGGGAATTATAGGGTGCATGGAAAAATGTTAACAGGGAAAATGTTCTTGTTTTTCACTGTAATAATCATTAGAATTTTTTCAGAAATTTCTTTCGAAATTTTTTTCCAAACTCTCGTTGTCAGAATTGTACTTTTCTTCTTCTTCTCTACTTATAATTTATTCCTTACTTGAAAAAAAAAGTTGAGAAACTCGTATAAATGGGATAAGGGATATAATTTCTGCTATCAACTTTTTTTTTAAGAAAGGAAAAAATATAAGTAGAGAAGAAGAAGAGAAGTACAATTCTGAACACGAGGGTTTGGAAAAAAATTCCGAAAGAAATTTGTGAAAAAATTCTAATGACTACTACAGTGAAAAACAAGAAAATTTTCCCTCTTAACATTTTTCCACGCACCCTATAATTCCCGAGTTGAAGCAATTTAAAAAATCACCATTCGGACGAAAATTGATTTTTAAAAAATCTCCACGAAAAATTCTAAAAAAATTCTAGCGACTACAGAATAATCAAATACATATTTTTACTTTCTTGAAAATTTTGCCAAAACCTCATAGTTTTGGCGTTACGCCGTACTTTCTGAAAACGCTATTTTTTCGCAAAAGTGAGATAACGCGGCGAAAAAAAATCGTACGCAAATTTATAAAAAACAAAATTAATTCTAGTACTCCCCTTTTTACGTTTCCTATGGTGAATATCATTGGAAAAATTTTCTACGAACCGCGCGCGCGATTTTCAAGGGCCAAAAAAAATTGAAAAACGGCCAACTTCAAAAAAATGTACCGGACTGAAAAAATATTGAAAAAGGTTTTATCAAGGCGCAAATTGAAGCTACATGTGTCCCCTTTAAAATGCCGTTTGAAAAATTGGGATATCTTTTTTTTTGTTTGAGCTATCCAACTTTTAGTGCGTCAAGAAATTTCAACTAGCGTCCCCATACTTTTGGCCGGTAGTGTATGTCCGGTATATCGCTGACCACCGAACTCAAGCGAGAGACCCCCCGTGCACTGAGGACCCCATGCGAGAGGCCGTTGAACCTCAGAGTTTCCAAAACACGTGTGTTTTATTCGGTGACGACGGAACTCCGACGATTTGGCTCGGCCAAATTAACGGAGGACAGGAGCCTCGACGCCGGGGCCCTCTGACTCGTCTCCTGCCATCCCGGTGTTCTTCTTCGATTTCCGTCGCCTCGAATCTTCAGCGGGTAAGGGAAGTTACCCTTACCGTCGGTGAGTTGCCAATTCGTCGTCAGAGGAATTATTTGGGGAGAGAAATGTGAAAGGGCAACGTGGAGTGAAGGGCTAGTTCGGGGTTGGATTAAACGCAGGGACTTGATGCTGGTCTCTGTTGCTCCATTTGAATGTTGTCTTAACGGTGGCTCGTGGTTGGGGTATTTCGGTGCTTCTCGATGTGTTCTCAATGCGATTGGTGACTTACAGATTGATGCGGTGATCATCGGGTGGACGACGACATGTGTAGGGCTCGCTGGTGTTTCGAAGTGGTCTGACGGGGCCTCTCATAAACTAAATTGAAGCTACGCAGCCACTTTTGCTGGAAAACTAGAGAGCGACGAGGTGCTGTGGTGGATTCCACCACGACGCGGGCGTACATCGGAACCACAACGATACAAGCCTTACTACTAAGGTATTAGCGAAAAACGAAAAAAACCACCGATATTGGGGAATCAATTTCACCCCTTTAATATGCGAGTGGGCAGCTAATTTTTTGTGAGGTTTTATACTTTGATGTGAACTACAAAACGTAATTTTTTTCGACCCACGGTCTGGAGGTACAGTAAGATGACCTTCCTTTTGAGACGCGATTGGTCAATTTCATCGATGCGCATGCGCCGTGTTTCACGACTGTCTATTGATATCAAACAAATTAACCACTGCAAGATTTCTATCTTCTCTTTCCTATTAATAATCACTTCATAGTCTGCTTCATTTCACGACGAGCTAGTTTATGATAATATTATCCGATTTAACAATAAAAAAAAATTCATGCGATTGAATAATTAGTTCGAATACGTAACGATAGACGGCGACGCATGCGCTACACGAGAGCTATTTCGCGTCATGTAGCGAACTTTAGTATGGCTAGCAATGTCAACAGACACGTGAGCCGTCATCAGAGTTTTTTTTGAGAGTGAAAAATAATATGTAAAAAATCTCGTTGCTGATAGTTGAAACACGTAGGCCTCGCTATATCAAAGCAGTCATCCTAAAAAACATATTCTCAGTATCTGTCCACATTACCCTAACGGTGCTGTCATTTGAAACTGAGTTCTGCCCTAACCAGTGGCTCAATATTGAGCGCCAATACTTAGCTGTTATTAAAAATCAACGTTGCCCCAAAATGGACAGAACTGTGAGCGCTAAAGGTCAATTGTTCAATGTTGTGCCACATAAAAGCTGTACAGTATGCATTGACAATGTTTTCACAGGAGCAATAGTTGCAAACCACGTGAGATTCATACTCTACAACAAATTATCATCAGTACCTTGTGGTGGCTCATAGGTGAACTTTATTGACATCTGCAGCAAAGAGATGGGGAAGTCAGGATGCGGTTCCGTAGTAATCCAGATTCGAAAATCTGGGTGAACTGATTCCATCGTAAGCATGTAATGTACCATTTCTTCCATATATTCCAATCCCAAGTGACAATTTTGACACAAAACCCAGAAGCCCTGTAAAAAGCAGTTATTATAATAACACTATTTAA
Source organism: Campoplex capitator (assembly GCA_037576405.1). NCBI lineage: Eukaryota > Metazoa > Arthropoda > Insecta > Hymenoptera > Ichneumonidae > Campoplex > Campoplex capitator. The sequence continues at coordinate 511,736 of JARBWI010000022.1, forward strand.
TATTGGGGTTCCTACGGACAACATTCGAGAATCCTTGTTCATGAATTTGAGTATCAAGACTCGGCCGAGTCTCAGGACAAATACATTGACAGCTCTATCGTCTGCTGACCCGACGCTCGTCAAGACTGTACTATCTCTGAATACAACGATTCGTGGGGGTAAAATTGGCGTATCATTTTATTAAGTTATGTTTCGTTTTATGTTTCGAAAGTTGAACTGGGGACTAAATAAGAAATTCTTCTTCGATTGAGACTAGAATCGTCATGATCGGTGGTGTAATTACTGATAAAAAATGTGTGCAGACTCAGGTTCATGTAAATTACTAACAAATCGAGGGATTCAACATGTCTGAATAAGTATGATACGATTAAGGTGTCTACCCTAATTAGACGCGCAAAACAGGCTATTTTTACGAATTTTTTTGATGGGTTTGAATTATAAATAGTGATATATGAAGTGTTAGAACTAAAAAATACACTTTTTAAATACATAAAAACTTTTTTTTTCAAATTTGTTTAATTAAGTTTAGTAAGTGAGGAAAATGACGGCGAAAAAAGGTCCAAAAAGGCGCTGTTGATAAAATCTCTGGAATAGATAATCTGAAAAAAATGGTTTTAGATTCGGGAGGTTAATAGCTATAGCGCTCATCATAAGATTTCTGGAATTTTGAGTTTAACTATCAAGAGACTCGGCAGAGTCTCGGGACAAGTACATTGACAGCCCTGTCGTCTGCTGGCGCGAGCTCGCTGGGACTATACTTTCTCTGAATAAACCGATTCGCGGTGGTGGGGGTAAAATCGGCAGATGATTTTATTAAATTACGAAGCTCAGAAGCAATTGAGGAACTTAAAAATAGAACCATTAGCTAATTAAGAAATTCTCTTTCGATTGCGCCCAAAATCAGCATGATCGGTCGCGTAATTGCTGAGAAAAAAGATAATCTTGATTATGCAAAAGTTACCAACACATTCAAGAATTTGACGTGTCTGTATATAACACCATGATAGGCCTTAACGCCCGCCTCAAGACCCATTTTCATCAAAGCCAGTCTCCAGTGACAGCTGCAGAGAAAGCAATGACTACTACGTTCACACGGAACTCTTATTCCGGATTAATTAATCGGGTTTATTATACCCGATGTACACTGCCGGTCAAAAGTATGGAAACGCTTTTCGTAATTTCGAGCCGCACTAAAAGTTCGATTGCTCTGCTAAAAAAGTAGATATTCCAATTTAGTGAACGGGCTTTTGAAGAGTACATATTCAGCTTCGTTCGCGTTTTTTTAAATATTTTTTACGTTTTTTTTTGGATCCAGTACACAGTTTTGAACATGGTCGTTTTTCGTCTTTTTTCAGCTGTTCAAAATTGGGCGCAGCATCCATGGAAATTTTTTTCCATGATTTTTCCCATAGAAAACTTAAAAGAGGGAGCACAAGCTTTAATTTTGTTTTTTAAAGTTTCGTGCGATTTTTTTTCGCAAAAATATGCCTTTTTTGTATAAAAAAGACCATTTTCAAAAAATTCAGCGTAACAAAGAAACTACAGGGTTTTAATGGAATTGTCAAGAGGATAAGGAGTTGCGTGTGGTCATACTAGTTACTCTAGAATTTTTTCAGAATTTTTGTTCAAGATTTTTTTTTTTCATAATCTCTCATCGAAACTCCGATTGAAAGGGTGGCTTAACTCGAGAACCATGAAGTTGAAAGCAAATATTAAAATAGAAAATGTTTTCATTCTTCAATTTTCTTTTCGCTCGAATTTTTTCAGAATTTTTTTCAAAATTTTTTTTGATGTTTTGTAAATTTCCATGGATGCTGCGCCCAATTTTGAACAGCTAAAAAAAAGACGAAAAACGACCATGTTCAAAACTGTGTACTGGGTCTAAAAAAAATCGTATAAAGTATTTAAAAAAACGCAAACGAAGCTGAATATGTACTCTCCAAAAGCCCGTTCGCTAAATTATAATATCTACTTTTTTGGCAAAGCAATCGAACTTTCAGTGCAACTCGAGATTACGAAAAGCGTTTCCATACTTTTGACCGGCAGTGTATTATGACGATAATGGCCACCGATCCCTGAAAATGACTAAAAATCAGGGATAAAATAAATAAAATAATGACGAAAAATTAGGAGAAGATCAATCACAAAGATGGCGTTTTAATGTAATGGAAAGTCCCGTAATTTTCTAAATTGGGCGCCAGTTACTTTTTTAAACAAAAAAAAATAACAAAAATAATTAATCTCTTTTTGATTTCTTCTTTTCTTAACAATGATAATACTGGGGGGGGGGGGATGTACAGAAATCGGGGCTAGCTCGTAGAAAAGACAAAATTATGAAAAATATTAATTACTGGGATCAACAATAGGCACTGAGACTCGCACGATAATCTCGAGGATCGACGGGTTCCTGTCGCTCAGGCGTACTTACAAATACCCGCGATTCGAATAAAACGACAAAAGAAGACCAATTTACGATATAAAAAAAAAAAAGAAACAAAAGGAATCGCTGAAAACATGTGTGAAAAATAACTACTCGTGGGAATCGAGCGAAAAAGGACGACTCTCGATCACGTCAATTACCAGAAGAATTAGAATAAAAATTCAATTCGCCTAAACACGGCGAAGTACGCGAAAAATAAGACAGGGATAGTTTACAGGGGCTTACGGCGTCTTACGATGTGCCGGTTCCAACACGCGTCCGAACGAAGGACTCTACTCGTGATCGTGAGGGGGGAGGGAGGGGGGGGGGAATTCGCACTTTATGACTTATTTCTTAATTTAATCGTAGCACCACAGCACTCTCGTAACGCACAATAATCGCGAAAAGTTTCACTGTATTAATCGGCAACGATGTCACGAGTCAGAGGGACTCGGACGATTTATTTATCGGGGAAAAACACTTGCGAGTTCGAAAGACTCGTCTTGGCGAAAATGGCGACAGGCCACGCGTCCCTCGCCAAGACACCGCGGTGAGAAAAAACGACTTACTTGTTTTATCTCGAAATGAAATGACACCAAAAGTTCACTCAATTGTCCAAAATCGTTCTTCAAAGGGTCCAGCCGGGTTGTCGTTGCGAAAATATCGATGTTAATAACTATTATCACAGGAAATATTCAAAAATCTCAAATGCGCCCACGGTACACACGCTGAGTCGTTATAGAAGTAACGTCATCTTCTTCTTCGTTCGTCTTCTTCGATCGATGATGCGCGTGGCGATCAATAATGAAATCGAAACGCGCGCGTATCTATCACTCGTATGTATCACTCGGTGGTAAGGGAGGATAGGGGGAGGAGAAAGGGACTCGTCGTGGGGGGTCTTTGATTGGAGATCGATGTCCGCTCGGGACGCTTGGGTCGTCCTCGCTATCCCAGAACACCACGGTGGTGGAAATCCGAACCCGGTACCGAACTTACAACATGTCGGTCCGTGTTGTACGTTCGTTGTGTGGTGCGTTCGATGTGCTGTGCGAGTGACAGGTGTGGATTTTCGCTGTTTTTATCGTCGACGACGGAATTTCGACGACGTGTTGTAGCCGGAGTGACGAAGGGTAGGAGCCTTGACGCCGGGGGACTAGTCCGATCGACCTATCCTTGACGGGCGAACGTTCCTCGTCCAAGGATGTTCGGATTTGGAGGTTACGTCCTCCCGACTCGTCTCCTGCCGTCCTGAGATTCTTCGATGTGTCACGACGCCTCGGATCTTCGACAGGTAAGGGACCCTTACCATAGGTGAGTTACCCGATTTACGGTATAGGGAATATTTATGAGGAAAAACGTCGGTGAAGGGAGTTGTTCAACGGGGATTGAATGCAGGGACTTGGTGCGCGGTCTCGGTGCTCTTGATAAGTGTTTTCCTCGTCGTGGACTCGTGGTTGGGTTGTTTGTAGTGCTCTTGACGACGTACTTAGTTCTCATGGTGTCTTACAGGTGAACTTCAGGCTGCGACGATGTGGATAGGGCTCGCTAGTGCTTCGGAGAGGTCCGTCGGGGCCTCGGAGAGGCTATTTTAAGTCTACGCTGCCCCTAGGGGCCTAATAACTAGAGTCCGAAGAAGTGCTGTGGTAGGTTCCACCACGACGCAGCATGTGACAAGGGCCACAACGTTACAGTATATATATATATATATATTAGGGTGATTAAAAAAAAACTTTTTTTTTTCCATCGGAACCAAGCTCAAAAGTTTTGTTTAGGTGCCAATGAAGACCACTTGAAATTTGAGCGCTAAATATTAAAAACCCAAAAATTCCCCTAGGGAAAAAAAGGGTCGGGACAAGTACATTGATGGTCCCTCGTTTGCTGATGATATCCAAAAAGTGTAAAAAAAATTCTATAAAAAAATCATGAACCTTACTGAAAGTGATTTCAACACAATTGAAAAAAAATCACAATTCAGCAACAAACATTATTTAAAAAAAATAAAACTATAAATCTGTAATTATTTTGTGAAGTGAAAAAAATTCTAATAAACCGTGAGAAAATCTTAAATACACGACTCGAAAACATTGCTGATGTGAATAACCAAAAAATTTCGCTTGAAAACATTTCAAAAACCGATACCCCACTCTTCTCATCTTATTAAAAAGGAGGAATGACTAAATGAATTGAAAAAGTTTCCATCTGAGTTACGTACAGCATTGAAATTGATGATACCATTTCGAGGCCAAGTATTTATTGCTAATTCGGAATATTCATTCCTATGGGATGCATGAAGAACTTGAAAGAGTTCTACTAATAAATCTAAAAAGTTACCAAGTTACGTGCAGTACCAAAATTTATGATATCAACTCGAGGCCAAGTATTTTTTAGCAATTCGGAGTATTCATTCCTACGGGACGCATCAGAAACTTGAAAAAGTTCTGAAGAATCAAAAAAGTAACCATCTGAGTTGAGTCCAGCACTAAAAATTATCATATCAATTCGAAGATAAGTATTTTATTAATAATTCGCAATTTTAACATTATGAAATTATGTTCTTATAAGGGTTGAGAATACTCGTCTGGCTCAGAACGTTTTATCGAAATGACTAGAAAATCAACAACCATAAAAATCCCCAAAATCTTGCTTTCCGACAATTAGAACGATACCAACCCATTTTTTTTCAACATATTCTGGCCCAAAGAGCAGTGAAGTCATGAGTAACTTTTCGACAGCAGAAACTTATAAGGAATCTTCCTGCCCATGACTTTTTGATAAAATGGCTAATCCAAAAAAATCATATCGAAAAGGGAAGTCATTTGTTACTTTATGGTGGTAGAGACTTATAAGAAAATCGATTCGTCTCCGACTTTAAGGATCCCCTGATATTATTCACAACATTCGACGTCGATTGGATCGGTACAAATTATGTTTAAATACGTGTTAAAAGTACTTGTCCGGCCCATAACTTTTCATTCAAATTGCTCATTCAAATCAAAATCAGGGCTCTTGAATCAGGAGAATGAAAATCAGGGAATTGAGAAAAATACCTTCAGGTATTTTAACTCAATTCTATTAATTGTAAAAGAATGTAATGGAACTTTCCTGTAATATACAAGGGATCTTCTTGTGAATCCATGAAAAAATGCACGCGACACAATAAAAATTTCTAACCATCTATGATTACCCCGCAGATTATATTGCAATGACGACATTTATTACTCCTCATTCCTTTCAGCAGACATATTCTATTCGGTATAAGAACCAACCAATACTATTGCTGAGAACATTGAACTGATGATAAGTCGCATTTTAAGAAATTATCGAGTTTATTCGCGTACAAAATTTGATTCGGTAGCCTCTAGATTATATTGCAATTACGGCATTTTTTACTCTTCGTTTATTTTGGCGGAAAAATTCTATTCTGCATAAGAACAACCTATACTATTGCTGAGAACATTATACTGATAATACGTTGCATTCCAAGAAATTTGAGATTCTTGGAATGCAACGTATTATCAAGAGACTCGGTAGAGTCTCGGGACAAGTACATTGACAGCCCTGTCGTCTGCTGGCCCGAGCTCGCCGAGACTATACTTTCTCGAAACAAAACTTTTCGTGGTGGTGGGGGTAAAATCGGCATGTCATTTTATTGAATTACGAAGCTCAGAAGCAATTGAGGAACTTAAAAATTGAACTTTTAGCTAATTATGAAATTCTCTTTCGATTGCGCCCAAAATCGGCATGATCGGTCGCGTAATTGCTGAGAAAAAACTTTGCACGGGCTCAAGATTATGCAAAAGTGACTAACACATTCAAGAATTGACGTGTCTGTATATAACACCATCAGAGGCATTTTGATGCCTCTCGAGTTTCTGATTGGTTGGTTCTGACGCACCCATACTCAGCGAATTCAGACGTATCAGTGAAACGTAGCAGCCTACACGGCAGCATGAAAAAATTCGAAAAACGATAGACGGGTGTCAGTGTCATAATAAAATAAAACCAGCCGCGATTTGATAAAAAGTACAGTTAATGAGTGATAAAAAATAATATAAAATTATACGTTCGTGAAAAAATTTATCAAGTGATTTAATTACCCAGCCGCGAGAAATCTATAGGTTAACCTATAATTTCGAATCAGAAATTTTATTTTGCAAACACGTAATCATTATATAAACATTGATGAATTCGAATAAAAAATCGAAATAAATGTGTGCTACACGTCTGTGAAAAATATTTATAAAGTGTTTTGATTACCGAGCCGCGAAAAAAATAGGTTCGTTAACCTATAACTTCGAATCAGAAATGTTATTTTGGGAACTTGCTATTATTGTATGTATATTGATAAATTCGAATAAAAAATCAAAATAAATGTGTGCTAGTTGGATTTATTGTGTCATCGTTATCTAACAAGCTGTAGTCTTTTTCGTTATTCAGTTTGGTCCATTTATGTCCTCTCATCCGTATGCGGTGTATTAAAACCATGATTCATCAGTTTGTTGGACACATGTATGCTGTGCATTTCTTTTTTTTTTCGATTCCAATGTGGCAACATGAGTTCATAGATTTGTAACAAAAAGACTTCAGTCGCTCATTGATAGATGAGATAAAAATCTGTTCTGTCCAGTGTATGCTCAGTTATTCACTTTTGCTCTGATTGTGCATAATGAATTCAAAATGTTATATTGAAAAGTCTTCGGGTGCTCTGTTTCTGATGGTATCAAAATTTGTATTGCTGAGATGTAGCGAGCACCTACAGTGTTTCACATCTTCATACAGGAATATTTATGTTCAGTGATTACACTATTCATGAGCAATTGATAAATGCATTACAAAAAGCCTTCGGCTTATCATGTTTCGATGCTATCAAAATTTTTGTCTGTGAATGGCTGCGTAGACATGCCAAGTTTCTGAATTTTGTAAGACTCAAAGTGCGCTATATTCTTTTATTTTTCTTCTGCAAATGTGTCATAATAAATTTGGAAAACTGGTCTGAGGAAGTCGTCAGGTGCTATTTTTCGATTGTATCAAAATTAATTTGTATCATCGACAGCGGATACCTATAAACTTTGCAATTTCTGTCAAGCGACATGTGTACCAAGTATTTCCACTCTTCGGCTGCAACTGTGACATATAAATTGGGAAACTTGTGATAAGAATCATCAGCGGCTTGTTCTTGAACAGCTAGGATCTAAATTGCTGTCTTTGAAACCCCATCGATACCTGAAAAAGTTTTGAATCCTGTCGGACTTGAAGAACGCTGTGTTTTTTTGCTTTCCTTCTTTAGTACTGGCATGAAGAATTGAACAAGTGGTTTCAAATTGTTTTCCGCTGTTTTTATTCTATTAGTATCAAAAACTAAATAATTAGAATTCAGCGGACACCTGCAAACTTTGGAAATTTTTTGCAGCGACATTTGTGCTAATTGTAAGTAATTCCGCTTTTTAGATTTGATTGTGGTAATAAGAGTTTGAAAAATTATCATAAAAAGTCATCGAAGGCACATTTTTGGATAGGATGGAAATATCTGGCTTGAAAACGGAATGGACAGATAAAAAATTTTCCAATTTCGTTGGACTGAAGTGCGTTATGTCAAGAATACCTACAACTTTTGAAAACTTTGTGAAGCACCATATGAGTCATGGATGTTCTGTTGCCAAAATGCAATAAATATATCTCAATTTTCTGAATTTTGCTGGGATGAAGTGCACTATGTTTGTTTTTCCATTTTCCCCTTTTACTTGTGGTATGATAAATATAAAAAGTTGTTTCGGGAGAAGTCTTTGGATACACTTTTTCTGATGATATGAAAAATTCTGTCATCAGAATGCAACGAATACATACAACTTTTGAAAATTTCTTAAAGCAACATATGAACCATAGATTTCCACTTTTTCTTTCTAGCTTTGGCATAATGGATTGAAAAATTTATTATAAAAAGTTTTCCGCTGCTCATTTTTGGATAAAATCAGAATTTTTGTCTTGAAAATCTTAAGAAAAATACATAAAAAACTTTGAAATTTTGTTGGGTCTAAAGTGCACTATGCTTTACTCTTTTTTACTTTACTTTTCTCATAATATATTGCAAAAAATTATTTCAGAAAGTCCTTGGATGCTCTGTTTCTGATGGTATCAAATTTCCATTCATTTTGGAATACAGCGGATCCTTAAAAACTTGGACATTTCTGTGAAGCGGCTTGTGTGCCAAGTATTTCCACTTTCTGGCTCCGACTATGGCATATGAATTGAAAAATTTGTTACAAAAGTATTCGGCTACTCATTTCCGTTGAGTTTGAAGTGAGCTGTATTTTTTTCGCTCTCCCTCTTTAGTTCTGGCATATTAAATTCAAAAAGTAGTTTTGAAAAGTCTTCCGCTGCTTTTTTCTGTGAGTATCAAAATGTAGATAATTGGAATGCAGCGGATACCTGCAAACTTTGTCAATTTCATGAAGAAACATGTATGCTATTTGTAAGTATTTCCACTTTTCATCATTGATGGTAGTATTATGATATTCAAATATGGTCACAAATAGTCATCGGAAGAACATTTTTGGATAGAATACAAATTTCCGGCTTCAGAACACGATGAATACATCAAAATGTTTCCAATTTTGTTAGATCGAGTGAACATTATGTTTCTTCACCCTTCAAACTCTATTTTGGCAAAATGAATGAAAAAATCTGTTGCAGCAAGTCATCGGAGGCTCTTTTTCTGAAAGTATCAAAATATGTACCATCGGAATGCAGCAGATGGATATGAACTTTGAAAATTTTGTAAAGCGACATGTGAAAAATTTCCATACATGTGTTCCATATTTGGCTTCGATTCGGCATAATAAGTTGAAACATTTTTTGTGTTCAACAAAAAAAAAGTTCCTTCCATGGTCGCCATGGTTCTGATAGCATTGAGATTTGTGCAAGACTAATGCAACTGATACAACTGTTCTTAATTGACAGTTTTGATAACTTATTTTAATTTCTAATGCAGGATTCTGGTTTGAATTTGTCCGCATTGCCTAACATGTTGTTTCGAAGTACCCATAAAATGCTGCTATAACTCTCTGAAATTCAACGAGAATATGAGAAAAACTGACACCTCTTATTCTCATGGTATTCCTTCAAAGGTAATAAAGAATATCAAGACTTTACCTCGTTATTGTTAAAAAGTTGAATTATTTTTTTTTATAATTTCGTGAAAAAGTAAGTTTTTATCCTTAACCCTTTAACAGCCACACCTATTTCAGAACGGCTTCAAATTATTCCTTCTGGTAGTATAGCTGAAAAAGGGTAGACCATGAATGTTCAACCATAATTTTATCGATAAGGGCCTGGGAAATAGTGTTTTCGCACTGCAGAAAATTTCCTGCATGGACGGTTTTACACTCTTAGTTCGAACTATTATTCCAATTCAATCACCAATCTTCAAAGCTTAGTGTGTCCAGTCAAGCTTCGTTTATCCAATTCCATGAGAAAATATTTCGAGAATGTCTGTTGTTTTACTTTTTTGATCGAAAACAGACAGCAGATGCCAAGCATCGTATATTTTCACGGCTACGTTATAGCTATATTGAAATAATTCATATGTTTACGTTTGAATTTCAAGCTATCCTGGCACCTGGAGCTCTATCTAGCATGGATTGATAGCACTGCAAACTAATTCGTCCGCTATAACGTCTTCATGTTTTTACAGGCGGGATGAAAGTAGACATAGCAAATTTGCTACAATGGCAGCTAAAGGGTTCAATTGGATGTTATAAGCCGAAATTCATATCTCGCCTAAAAATCGAGAATCTTCCGTGCTTTTCCATCTCAAAGGGGCAAAATTAACTAAAGTTGCGGGAAAAAACTCCCAATCTTTCTGGAGACAAGCCAAAGTAACGTTTTTTCATTTACAATTTCGTGAAAAAACGAGTTTTTATAATGAAATTGGATGTTACAAGCTGAAATTCGTATCTCGGCTGAAAATTAAGATTCTCCCATGCTTTTTCGTCTTAAAGGGGCAAAAAAAACTGAAGTTGCAGGGAAAAAATCCCAATCGCCCTGAAAACAAGCTAAGGTAACGTTTTTTTAATAAAAATACCGTGAAAAAACGAGTTTTCATAATGAAATTGGATGTTAGAAACTGAAATTCATATCTCGGCTGAAAATCGAAATTTTACCAAGCTTTTCCGTCTCAAAGAGACAAAAGAAACTACTGTTGCAGGAAAAAATCCCAATCACCCTGGAGATAAGCCAAGATAACGTTTTTCCATTGATCATTTTTATTTTTCAACGTAGCATGTTGACTTGAATTTCATCGATAACCCCAGTCGTTACGCATATTAACTTTCAAAGACGGTCCAACAACGGATGAACTAGCAACGAATTTGCAAGAGGTGAGATGTAGATTAGGCCTCTTGGGGATACCATGTTAACAAAAAAACGCACCTGGAACTCTACCCCTGTGTGGTGCGAAAAAAAGTTCGCAATATACAATTTTTACATTAGGCATGTTTGTACCATGAGCCTAGAATCTATAAAAATGTACTAACGAAATAACCCATAAAAATTTAAAACAAAATCTTATAATTATCAAAAAAAGATTGCGGAATTTTTGAGAAAAAAGCCGTGATATCAAACCTAAAAATTCCCCTAGGGAAAAAAAGGTCGGGACAAGTACATTGATGTCCCCTTGTTTCCTGATGATATCAAAAAAGTGTGAAAAAAAATTCCATCAAAAAATCATGAATCTTACTGAAAATGATTTCATCACAATTGAAAAAAAAAATTCACAAATCAGCAAAAAACATTATTAAAAAAAAAAAAATAATAATAAATCTGTAATTATTTTTGAAAGTGAAAAAAAAGTTACGTACAGAATTAAAATTTACGATATCATTTCGAGGCCAAGTATTTATTGGTAATTCGGAATATTCATTCCTATGGGATGCATAAAGAACTTGAAACAGTTCTACTAATAAATCAAAAAAGTTACCAAACTACGTGCAGTACCAAAATTCATGATATCAACTCGAGGCCAAGTATTTATTAATAATTCGGAGTATTTATTCCTACGGGACGCATCAGAAAGTTGAAAAAGTTCTGAAGAATTTTTTGTAAAATGCCTAATCCAAAAAAATCACGTCAAAGGGGAAGTCATTTGTTACTTTATGGTGGTAGAGACTCATAAGAAAATCGATTCGTCTCCGACTTTAAGGATCCCCTGATATCATTCACAACATTCGACGTCGATTGGATCGGTACAAATTATGTTTAAATACGTGTTAAAAGTACTTGTCCGGCCCATCACTTTTTATTCAAATCCAAATCAAGAAAGTTGATCCATGTGTTAATTTGATGGAATAGTAATACCAGCCGCGACCGCGTCTGTCAACATGAAAAAAAAATTTCTTCGAATTCCAGGAAACGCTCGTGTCTAACTCAACGTTTGACAATTGACTGAATCAAATTGTGTCCGTAAATCAACTCGAAAATTTCTTGGAATGCAACGTATCATCAGTTTAATGTTCTCAGCAATAGTATTGGTTGGTTCTTATACCGAATAGAATTGCCCGCTGAAAGAAATGAGGAGTAAAAAATGTCGTAATTGCAATATAGTCTGCGGGGTTATCCTAGATGGTTAGAAATTTTTATTGTGTGAAGTACATTTCTTCATGGATGCACAATAAAATCCCTTGTATATTACAGGTAAGTTCCATTACGAATCTTTACAATTAGATGCAATTAAGTCGAAATACCTGAAGGTATTTTTCTCAATTCCCTGATTTTTATTCCCCTGATTCAAGAGCCCTGATTTTGATTTGAATGAGCAATTTGAATAAAAAGTGATGGGCCGGACAAGTACTTTTAACACGTATTTAAACATAATTTGTACCGATCCAATCGACGTCGAATGTTGTGAATGATATCAGGGGATCCTTAAAGTCGGAGACGAATCGATTTTCTTATGAGTCTCTACCACCATAAAGTAACAAATGACTTCCCCTTTGACGTGATTTTTTTGGATTAGGCATTTTACAAAAAATTCTTCAGAACTTTTTCAACTTTCTGATGCGTCCCGTAGGAATAAATACTCCGAATTATTAATAAATACTTGGCCTCGAGTTGATATCATGAATTTTGGTACTGCACGTAGTTTGGTAACTTTTTTGATTTATTAGTAGAACTGTTTCAAGTTCTTTATGCATCCCATAGGAATGAATATTCCGAATTACCAATAAATACTTGGCCTCGAAATGATATCGTAAATTTTAATTCTGTACGTAACTTTTTTTTCACTTTCAAAAATAATTACAGATTTATTATTATTTTTTTTTTTTTAATAATGTTTTTTGCTGATTTGTGAATTTTTTTTTTCAATTGTGATGAAATCATTTTCAGTAAGATTCATGATTTTTTGATGGAATTTTTTTTCACACTTTTTTGATATCATCAGGAAACAAGGGGACATCAATGTACTTGTCCCGACCTTTTTTTCCCTAGGGGAATTTTTAGGTTCAGTATAATGTTCTCAGCAATAGTATAGGTTGTTCTCATGCCGAATAGAATTTTTCCGCCAAAATAGACGAAAAGTAAAAAATGCTGTAACTGCAATATAATCTAGAAGCTACCGAATCAAATTGTGTACGCGAATAAACTCGATAATTTCTTAAAATGCGATTCAGTTCAATGTTCTCAGCAATAGTATTGGTTGGTTTTTATACCGAATAGAATTTGTCCGCTGAAAGAAATGAGGAGTAAAAAATGTCGTCATTACAATATAATCTGCGGGGTTATCATAGACGGTTAGAAATTTTTATTGTGTCGCGTGCATTTTTTCATGGATATAATATAAAATCCCTTGTATATTACAGGAAAGACCAGAAAACCTGACGGTATTTTTCTCAATTCCCTGATTTTCATTCCCTTGATTCAAGAGCCCTGATTTTGGTTTGAATGAGCAATTTGAATAAAAAGTGATGGGCCGGACAAGTACTTTTAACACGTATTTAAACATAATTTGTACCGATCCAATCGACGTCGAATGTTGTAAATAATATCAGGGGATCCTTAAAGTCGGAGACGAATCGATTTTCTTCTAAGTCTCTACCACCATAAAGTAACAAATGACTTTCCCTTCGTAGAACTCTTTCAAGTTCTTCATGCATCCCATAGGAATGGATATTCCGAATTACCAATAAATACTTGGCCTCGAAATGGTATCATAAATTTTAATGCTGTACGTAACTTAGATGGAAACTTTTTCAATTCATTCAGTCATTCCTCCTTTTTAATAAGATGAGAAGAGTGGGGTATCGGTTTTCAAAATGTTTTCAAGCGAAATTTTTTGGTTATTTACATCAGCAATGTTTTTGAGTCGTGTATTTAAGATTTTCTCACGGTTTATTAGAATTTTTTTCACTTCACAAAATAATTACAGATTTATAGTTTTTTTTTTTTTTTCAATAATGTTCCTTGCTGAATCGTGATTTTTTTTGAATTGTGTTGAAATCACTTTCAGAAAGGTTCATGATTTTTTTATAGAATTTTTTTTTACACTTTTTTGATATCATCAGTAAACGAGGGACCATCAATGTACTTGTCCCGACCTTTTTTTCCCCAGGGGAATTTTTGGGTTTGATATCACAGCTTTTTTCTCAAAAATTCCTCAACCTTTTTTGATGACAATAAGATTTTGGTTTAAATTTGTGTGGGTTATTATGTTAGTACATTTCTAAAGATTCTATGCTCATGGTACAGACATGCCTAACGTAAAAATTGTATATCGCGAAGTTTATCCGCACCACCACAGAGGTAGAGTTCCAGGCGTGTTTTTTTTTCAACATGGTATTCCCAAGAAGCCCAATTCACATCTCATCGTTTGCAAATTCTTTTCTAGTTCATCCGTAGTTGGACCGTCTCTGCAAGTTGATCCGAGTAACGACTGAGGTTATCGATAAGATTTAAGTCAACATGCTACATTGGAAAATAAAAATGATGAATGAAAAAAACGTAACGAAAGTGTAGATGAAAAAAACGTTACCTTGGCTTGTCTCCAGAACGATAGGGATTTTTCTCTGCAACTTTAGTTTTTTTTGCCTCTTTAAGACGGAAAGGCAAGGGAGAATCTTGATTTTTAGGCGAGATATGGATTTCGGCTTGTAACATCAAATTTTATGATAAAAACTCGTTTTTTCACGAAAGTGTAGATGAAAAAACGTTACCTTGGCTCGTCTCTAGGGTGATTGTGATTTTTTTCCTGCAACTTTAGTTTCTTTTGCCCTTTTGAGATGAAAAAGCATGGAAGATTCTCGATTTTTAGGTGATAGATATGAATTTCGGCTAGTAACATTCAACTTCAGGATAAAAACTCGTTTTTCCACTAAATTGGAAGTGAAAAAATATTGCCTTGTTTTTTCACCCGGGCATGGAGGAGATTTTTTCAGCAATTTCAGGTTATTTGGCCCCTTCGAGACGGAAAAGCATGGGAGAATCCCGATTTTCAGCCGAGATATGAATTTCAGCTTGTAAATCCATCCAATTTCAGGATGAAAACTCGTTTTTTCATGATATTGTTATTGAAAAAACGTTACCTTAGCTTGTCTCCAAGGCGATTGGGATTTTTTCCCTGCAACATTAGTTTCTTTTGCCTCTTTGAGACGGAAAAGCCCGGGAGAATCTTGATTTTTAGGCGAGATATGAATTTCGGCTTGTAACATCCAATTTCAGTTTATAAACTCGTTTTTTCACGATATTGTTATTGAAAAAACGTTACCTTAGCTTGTCTGCAAGGCGATTGTGATTTTTCCACGCAACTTTAGTTTCTTTTGCCCCTTTGATACAGAAAAGCATAGGAGATTCTTGATTTTTACGCGAGATATGAATTTCGGCTTCTAACATCTAACATCCAATTTCAGGATAAAAACTCTTTCTTTCACGAAATTATAAAAAATGGCAAAAATCCCCTCATGGGGAAAAAACCCGGACAAGTACATTGATGGTCCCTCGTTTTCCGATGATATCACAAAAATTGTACAAAAATCCAAATATTCACTTTCTTTATTTATTTCTTTGCATCTATTTGTACGGAAAAAATTAATTCAAACATTAGAAACGACATAGAATTGGTGTCTTACAATAATTAATAGTCGAAAAAATAACTAAAAAAAGGTAGCCATTTGAGTTACGTGCAGCTGTAAAAATTATGATATCAATACGAGGACAAGTATTTATTGGTTATTGAGAAGATATCAACATCGACGTATACTAAAAACACTTAACAAAATTATCAACTTTTAATATCTGAAAATTGTGTTTAAATAAGTGCTAACGATACGTGTCTGGCCCATTACTTTTTATTATAATTGCTATTCAAATGGAAATCAAATTAAAGGTGGAACAACGTGTTACGTTTCGGCGGCAGAAACTTATAAGAAAATAAATTCTTCTCCGAATTTCAGGATGAAAACCCTGGTATCAAACACGACATTCGACGTCGATTCAATCGGAATTAATTGTGTTTAAATGCGTCTTAAGAGTACTTGTCCGGCCCATCATCTTTTTATTCAAATTCCTCATTCAAAGAAAAATCAGGGGTCTCTCAGAAATGGATCACAAGTATGTACACGGAGCAAATTGAAAAGTGAAAACTACCGTTACCGTACAGAAGAAACCAGCGACGACCTTGAATGATTGGAAATTTCTACAGAGCATAGTGTACAATTGCCGAGAAATTAAATTAACTTCCCTATAACAGACATGGGATTGTGTTTTAATTCCATAAATATACAAAGTTTGCAAGGTGAAAATTACCAACCATTCAAAATCATCTCCAGTTTCTATCACGTTAACAATAATTTCTACCCTTAAATTCTTTCCTCAGACTTATTAATTGTTGGTAAAAGCTTGAATTGCACTTTTCTAATCAATATCTTCATGCCTAGCTCTCGAGGACTCAATAATAAAATGATCGAATCAATATTATTTTGTATGAAGTTTCCGTGATACGAAAACTTTTGATTGATATTGAACGATTTTTCCATGGCTTGCATTGATCTTCCAACCATTTACCAGTGTTAATTTGGATCCCTGACCAATAAATAGTAGCTTTTACTAGTGTGATAAGTTTTAATGCTCACAGTACAACTTCTCGATAATATAAAACTTTTTATTGCTTTAGTTTACACTGGAGAATTCGATGCTTTTAAATTTCAGACTAAAGTGAAATTCAACCACGTGTAAACGTGTGAAACGTATAAGAGTACACGTCTATCCACGGATCTATTTCACTCCAGTCTCAGGTAATTCTGGGACGCGTGCTCCGGTGTGACCTAAGCTATTGCTGCGATGTTTTACGGAGTCGCATCTCAAGGAAATTTACAACCACCTCAGCCTTATACACGTGTTATTTTGTCAAAACTACGTAAACGATGACATCCCGTTCAAATCGACATTAAATATTGTTCATGATACAAAGGTATCCTGCAATTCGGAGAACAATGATTTCCTCATGAAACTCTGCCGCTGAAGAATACCAAGCCTCAATTTTTTATTCGATTTTTCTTTGAATGAGGAATTTGAATAAAAAGTGATGGGCCGGACAAGTACTCTTAAGGCGCATTTAAAGACAATTAATTCCGATTGAATCGACGTCGAATGTCGTGTTTGATACCAGGGTTTTCATCCTGAAATTCGGAGAAGAATTGATTTTCTTATAAGTTTCTGCCACCGAAACGTAACACGTTGTTCCACCTTTAATTTGATTTCCATTTGAATAGCAATTATAATAAAAAGTAATGGGCCAGACACGTATCGTTAGCACTTATTTAAACACAATTTTCAGATATTAAAAGTTGATAATTTTGTTAAGTGTTTTTAGTATACGTCGATGTTGATATCTTCTCAATAACCAATAAATACTTGTCCTCGTATTGATATCATAATTTTTACAGCTGCACGTAACTCAAATGGCTACCTTTTTTTAGTTATTTTTTCGACTATTAATTATTGTAAGACACCAATTCTATGTCGTTTCTAATGTTTGAATTAATTTTTTCCGTACAAATAGATGCAAAGAAATAAATAAAGAAAGTGAATTTTTGGATTTTTGTACAATTTTTGTGATATCATCGGAAGACGAGGGACCATCAATGTACTTGTCCGGGTTTTTTCCCCATGAGGGGATTTTTGCCATTTGATATCACGTCTTTTTTTTAAGTGTTTTCAACGTAAAAAAATTACATCCGTAATAAATTCTGACCGAAGTATTTGGCGAGTGTTTTTCGATTGAATTAGCATAATGTATCAATCATGATCACGAACTCGCCAAATACTTCGGTCAGAATTTTTTTCCACTGTAATTTTTTTACGTTTACAATTTGGTTGATGACACATATGTAGTTCCGAACTTTATTATGTTTTGTATCAGCATCCAACCGTATTCGAAAATTCCATAAATAAGTAAAGACTCCCGTACTTGGCCACGTATATTTCAACGGAGCTTAACTAATTTTGTGACTTTCTTTGAGGTTTTCTAAGCGGCATTTTGGATTTTTTTTAATATCATAGGGAAACGAGGGACCACCAATGTACTGGTTCAGGTTCTTTTTCCCAGTGACAATTTCCCAGTGAAATTTATTATGACACATCTAAAGAAGAAAAGTGAAAGATCATAGCGCACATTGAGTCTAACAAAATTCAGGAATTTCAGTTGTTACCATGGCCGTTCGCAGACAAAAATTTTGATCCCATCGAACAATGAGCAGCCGAATGGAACAAATTCCATGAGAACCAGAGCGAACATACAAGGAATCTTTTTGAATGAGAATGTTCCAATTTATGATGTCAAATTGGAGCCAAACATGCAAATAATTTAGCTAACACATATGTCGATCCAGAAAATTTTCAAAGTTTGCAGGATTCCGCTGCATTCCAATTATGTATATTCTGATACTATCCGGAAAAGAGCACCCAAAGACTTTCTGAAACGACTTTTGAAATTTATTCTGCCAGAACTAAGGAGAGAAAACAAAAAATCACAGCGCACTTCAAGCCCAATAGAATTCAAAAAATGTTTGACGCATCGATGCGTTGGTTTTCCAAGACAGCAATTCCAATCCTGTTCAGAAAGAAGCAGCTGAAGACTTGTAACAAATTTATCAATTCATGAGGTAATTTTAGAATCCAAAATAGTTTGCACTCATGCCGCTTCACTGAAATCTCAAATTTTGTAGGTACCCGCTGCATGTCGATGATACAAGTTGTGATAATATAAAAAAAATAGCACCTTAGACTTTCTAAAACATCTTTTTAAAATTCATTATGACACATCTAATGAAGAAAAGTAACCAACATGACGCATATTGGGTCTAACAAAATTGAGAATTTTGGATGTCTCCATGGCAATCCGTGGACAAAGATTTTGATCCCATCCAAAAATGAGCGCCGAAGACTTTTTGTAATAAAATTTTTAATAAATAATGCCACAATCACAGGCGGGGATAAGTGGAAAAACTCAATATACATGTCGCTTGATAAAGTTATCAAACTTTGTAGGGGGCCGCTGCATCTCAGCGATACAAATTTTGATACCATTAGAAAAAGAGCACTTGGAGACTTTTTGAAAGAACTTTTTGAATTTATTATGCACAACTGTAGCGGATAGTGAATAAGTTGGCATACTGGGCCAAACAAATTTATTAAATTCCGAATGTATCCATTACATCACAATAGCAGACATTTTTATCCCATCTATTGATGAGCAACTAAAGACTTTTTGTTTCAAATCTTTCAACTCATGTTGCCGCAGTGACAGCGGAGAAGTACAAATGCACAGCACACATATTGTCCAATAAACTGATGACACTTTTGGTATTGATACATTGGATGCTGATGAGGAAAAAAATGGACAGAGGGGCACGACCAAACTGAATAAAGAGATATGTGACATGTGACAGCTTATCAGATAATGATGACAAAATAATTCTAATTAAGACACACATTTATTTCGATTTTTTATTCGAATTCATTAGTATATATACAACATACAATAATTATGTGATTTCGAAATAAAATATCTGATTCGAAGTTATAGCTTAACCTATATTTCTCGCGGTTGGGTAATGAAAACACTCAATGAATATTTTTCACAGACGTATAATTTTATCTTATAAATTCGATGCTTAACACTTATTCTTGCACTGAGCTTCAAAATAAATTAAAACTCGCACATCCCGCACTGTTTTTGAAAATCGAGTGTCTCGCGAACCGAGACACTGCCGGACCGACTCGAAAAATAAAACTTTTATAATTCTTTTCACACACTTTAAATTGATATCACATTTTACACACTGATTCGCTGGTCTCGAACGAACACACGCGATGCTTCGAGAACACACAAATAACTGTAATTTCACAATTATCGTGAAATTGAAACCGCGGCCGAAAAAACACGCACAACAACCCGGGCGCAGCCATATTGTCTAGCTGTCATCGCCGATCCTTCCGATCAGCGCGATGAAAGTACGTCACGCAAGCTAGTTCGTAGCTTCAACATAATTGGCCGAGGAGTTTTCTCAACGCTCATTGGTTGAAACAAGAATTCTCTCACCGGGGATTGGTGAACATGGGCACCAAAAATCAGGTTTCTGTAGCGGTCAGTACGCGTATACAGATACGTATAAATCCTGAATGTGTTAGTAACTTTTGCATAAAGTTAAGCCCGTGCAAAGTTTTTTCTCAGCAATTACGCCACGAATCAAATTAATTTTGGGCTCATTCGAAAGATAATTTCTTAATTAATCTCCAGTTCAATTTTTACGGCCTCAAACGACTCATGAGTTTCGGAAATGAACAAAATGACATTTCGATTTTACCCCCACCACCGCGAAAAGTTTTGTTTCGAGAAAGTATAGTCTCGGCGAGCCTCGGGCCAGCAGACGACAGGGCTGTCAATGTACTTGTCCCGAGACTCTACCGAGTCTCTTGATCCTTTGAATCATAGTGACATACTGGTATCCATTGAATGAAGGAAAACAGAGCTAAAGTAGGTGAATTCATTATTTGCGAGGGGTTTTTTCTCTGAGATTTACATCTCAGAGATTTTCCTCTCTGAGCCATAATAAAAGTATAATTCTATGGCTCAACCAATGTGTTATTGATTTATTTATTTCCTAACTCATTTTAAAAATTTGTTTATAAAAATTGAAGAAAATTACGTTTTCTCTTTTTCGTTAAAGAGGAAACGCCCCACGAAACATGGTGCCTCCTGTGAGGTGAAATCTACACGATAATTTTTTGTATATATACATATATATATCTATATGTACTGTTTGGAAAACTCTCGGGTTCGCCGGCCTCTCGCGTGGGGTCTTCAGTGCACGGGGGGTCTCTCGCTTGAGTTCGGTGGCCAGTGACTTGACCGGACATCTCTCCCCTCCTTCGTTCTTATCATTTCCGCGATCCTTCTAATTTTCGGTCTATTCGCAACGAATTTGCACACGGCACGCTTCGAATTACCTTTCCTCTCTCGCTCTCTTCGCGCCTGACCGCGACACGGTACACATCGATCTACGATCAATCTTCGAATTAACGTATATCTTCGACCTCTTCAACGGGCTCTTCTAAACGGTCTATTTCTTTATTCGCGAGCAAGCACTTTAATTAAACTCCGATTTACGCCCGGACTTCGTTATAGTGTTTCGTAAGTGAATTTGTCGGTACTTCCATTTCTTTCGGACTTTCTTCTAGTAAAACAATTCTTCGTAAATTCTTTTCGGGCTACTTCAAGTCTTGGCGACCGCGTGCCGGTTATCCGCCATATTCAACGGTTGTGCTTCGAAATTATCTGACTTCGTATTATTAATTGAATAAAGACTGATTATTATCTTTTTATATATTCAAAATACTGTGTCTACTCCATCAATTTTATTTCGTTATTCCTTCACCTCGAATATTCAAGATTCCCTTCCCAAACCAGATCTTCACCCCCTTCAAAATTAAACATGGTCCTTCGAGCCGGATGGTTAAAGAAAAATTAAATATTCGAATCGGGTCTTTTCTAAGGAATAACTTCAGTGCTAAATTAGAATCAGTGAAAAATTTTCAGTGCATCGGAATTCTTCAGCCATTTCATCATTCGTAAGTGAGCCACGTGCAAAGACGCGCGCGAACGAGTTATCGGTCTCCTCTTTGTGCGGATCTTCGTCGCGCTATCCTTCTCGCACTTACGGACGCTTCAGATACTTCTCGCTCTCTCGCTCTCGACGAGTCGAGACGACCGAACCACGGGACACGAGCGCAAGGGTCTCACGCTCCCTTTTGTCACTTCTCAGCAAGACTCGAGGAGAGTCGTTTCCTTCAAAATCTTCATCGGACGCTTCGAGCCGAGCAGCGCCTCGCTCTCTTTTCTCACTCTTCGGAAATCATCGTACCAGTGAGTATCGATCCTTCGATCTACACCTTCGATTTGGACTCTTCGATTTGGACTCTTCGATCGTCGCGTGTGCATTACTCAAAGACAATACAATTATTTTCTATTACGAATCACTTCTTTTCGTACTATCTTCATTACTCTTCATTCCTTTTTTTGGAGTACGGCAGTGTTTCTCACGTTTTTCGCGAGTGCTACATCGCGTCCAGTTCGAGTAAATCTTCGAATAAAAAATTATTATTTTTTTCGACGGCTTCGGGATAATTTCGTGCGAAGTTTCTCGCGAGTGATACACTACGTACCTTCGAATAAATCTTCGAACAATAATTTTTCTCGATTCGGAACATTTTTCTACAACGGTTCTCGCGAGTGCTATACCGCGCGCCTTCGAACAATTCTTCGAGATTTTATTTTTGCGTCTTTGTCGGCTTTCGGGACATTCTTCAGCCGATATTTTCGCGTGTGAATTTTCTTTCAATTCGTCGAATAATTCTTCGACTTTATTGTCGTTTTATTGTCGGCTTCGGGACATTTTTCAGCCGATAATTCTCGCGTGAGTTTTTGTTCGATTTATCGAATAATTCTTCGATTATTATTTTTTCTGGCTTTCGGAATTTCTTTCGCCGCTTTCGCGAGTGCCTCCGATTACCTCCGAATAATTCTTCGAGGCATTTTTCGTTTACTGTCGGCTTCGGGACATTCTTCAGCCGATATTTTCGCGTGTGAATTTTCTTTCAATTCGTCGAATAATTCTTCGACTTTATTGTCGTTTTATTGTCGGCTTCGGGACATTTTTCAGCCGATAATTCTCGCGTGAGTTTTTGTTCGATTTATCGAATAATTCTTCGATTATTATTTTTTCTGGCTTTCGGAATTTCTTTCGCCGCTTTCGCGAGTGCCTCCGATTACCTCCGAATAATTCTTCGAGGCATTTTTCGTTTACTGTCGGCTTCGGGACATTTTCAGCCGATAATTTTCGCGTGTGTTTCGTTTTTCGAATTCTCGAATAATTCTTCGAGATCATTATTTTCTATCGGAATGTATTTCACATTCTCGCGAGTGTTTCCGGTTAACTTCGAATAGATCTTCGAGTTAATTATTGTCGGTTTATTGTCGGCTTCGGGACATTTTCAGCCGATAATTTTCGCGTGTGTTTCGTTTTTCGAATTCTCGAATAATTCTTCGAGATCATTATTTTCTATCGGAATGTATTTCACATTCTCGCGAGTGTTTCCGGTTAACTTCGAATAATTCTTCGAGTTAATTATTGTCGTTTTATTGTCGGCTTCGGGACATTTTCAGCCGATAATTTTCGCGTGTGTTTCGTTTTTCGAATTCTCGAATAATTCTTCGAGATCATTATTTTCTATCGGAATGTATTTCACATTCTCGCGAGTGTTTCCGGTTAACTTCGAATAGATCTTCGAGTTAATTATTGTCGGTTTATTGTCGGCTTCGGGACATTTTCAGCCGATAATTTTCGCGTGTGTTTCGTTTTTCGAATTCTCGAATAATTCTTCGAGATCATTATTTTCTATCGGAATGTATTTCACATTCTCGCGAGTGTTTCCGGTTAACTTCGAATAATTCTTCGAGTTAATTATTGTCGTTTTATTGTCGGCTTCGGGACATTTTCAGCCGATAATTTTCGCGTGTGTTTCGTTTTTCGAATTCTCGAATAATTCTTCGAGATCATTATTTTTTATCGGAATTTATTTCGCATTTTCGCGAGTGCTTCCGGTTATCTTCGAATAGATCTTCGAGTTAATTATTTTCGTTTATTGTCGGCTTCGAGACATTTTTCGCTGATAATTTTCGCGGGTGTTTTTTCTTTTCGTTTCTTCGATTTATCGAATAAACTTTCGATATTATTATTTTTTCTAACATCGGAATTTATTTCGCCGGTTTAGCGAGTGCTTCAGATTACCTCCGAATAATTCTTCGAGGTTATTTTTCGTTTTCATTGTCGGCTTCGAGACCTTTTCGCCGATATTCTCGCGTGCGATAACCGCGTGCGCTCTTCGAATAATTTTCAAATTTATTAATTTTTGTCGGATTATCGGGACATTTTCGTCCGACATATTCTCGCGTGTGATAACCGCGTGTTCTCTTCGAATAATTTTCAAATTTATTAATTTTTTTTGTCGGATTTCTGGACATTTTTCGCCGATATTTGCGCGTGTGCTACACCGCGTGCCTTCGAATTATTCTTCGAGTTTTCATTTTTTTGGTTTTGTCGGCTTCGGGGAGAATCTTCAGCCGATATTTTCGCGTGTAAATTTTCGTTCAATTCGTCGAACAATCCTTCGACTTTATTGGTTTTTGTCGGCTTCCGGGACTTTTCTCAGCCGATGTTCTCGCGT
Organism: Campoplex capitator; assembly: GCA_037576405.1. Taxonomy (NCBI): domain Eukaryota; kingdom Metazoa; phylum Arthropoda; class Insecta; order Hymenoptera; family Ichneumonidae; genus Campoplex; species Campoplex capitator. Next base: position 535,926 of record JARBWI010000022.1, read on the forward strand.
GTGATAACCGCGTGTTCTCTTCGAACAATTTTTCGAGTTCATTAATTTTTTTTGTTTGTCGACTTTCGGGACATTTCTCAGCCGATATTTTCACGCTGAACATTCCTTTAAACTTTTCTTCGAATTAATTTCTTTTAGTTGTCGATCGTTCGGTCCGCTTCGGTCGACATTTCGCGTGTGAAATTTCGTGCTGAACACTTCCTTAAATTTATCTTCGAATTTATTTCGTGCGGTTGTCGATCTCTCGGTTTGCTTCGGTCGATACTTCGCTTGTGAACCCCGTGCTTCTTCTTCGATATATTTATTTATCGCTAGATACTTCACGGGTGAACTTCCGCTCTGGACATTTCTATTTTTTCTCCGATCAATCGAATTCATCTTCGGTCGATCCTTCGGTCGCTTTGGTCAACAAGTTGCGCGTGGAAATTCCACGCTCAACAACTTTCATTCGATCTTCGGGTCATTTAAAAAAAAAAAAAAAACTAGCTTGACATTCTTTCACCTATCACCGAGAAGAAATCGATTTACGCCCGGTTTCTTCGAGCTTCTAGATCAGCTATCTTCGAAAGAATATCGTCAAACTTCTTCAACTTCTTCGGTTCCTTCAAGGAATAAGGCTTTTTCAACCCAGACCGACCTGCCTTTTGGTGACGATTTGGATAGCCTGCCCTCTCAGACCGGGCCCGTTGCGGCAGACGACGCAGTGCGCCCTCTCGTTTCTGGTGATTCGACACCTCAGCCTAGGCCATCTTTGGCCACTTCACACTCGGACCCTTCGACTTCTGCTAAACCTTCAGCCACTTCATCGCCAAACGAGCCACCAGCTTCAGTTCACGCTTCCACTTCATCTTCGGCATGAATTTCACCCATTTGAGATTCTGCGCACGCGGGGAGCTGCTTACTCCGGTCCACCCGGACACAGGTCAACAGTTCCCGACTTCTACTTCCAACTTCACTCATCACCTATCAAGAACAAAACGATTTACGCCCGGGTTGTTTGAGATAGGCGATCGGCCAACTTCAGCCTACCAACGACGGAATGCTTCGACGCCATCATCTTCAGCATGACGGTTTCATCACGATTGCTTTCCTCCACCTTCAAGAAACGGCTACCTTCCGAACTTCGCGACTTCAACTGAAATCTTCGTCAACATCGGTTGCCGAAGGCGGGGAGTATGTTTGGAAAACTCTCGGGTTCGCCGGCCTCTCGCGTGGGGTCCTCAGTGCACGGGGGGTCTCTCGCTTGAGTTCGGTGGCCAGTGACTTGACCGGACATCTCTCCCCTCCTTCGTTCTTATCATTTCCGCGATCCTTCTAATTTTCGGTCTATTCGCAACGAATTTGCACACGGCACGCTTCGAATTACCTTTCCTCTCTCGCTCTCTTCGCGCCTGACCGCGACACGGTACACATCGATCTACGATCAATCTTCGAATTAACGTATATCTTCGACCTCTTCAACGGGCTCTTCTAAACGGTCTATTTCTTTATTCGCGAGCAAGCACTTTAATTAAACTCCGATTTACGCCCGGACTTCGTTATAGTGTTTCGTAAGTGAATTTGTCGGTACTTCCATTTCTTTCGGACTTTCTTCTAGTAAAACAATTCTTCGTAAATTCTTTTCGGGCTACTTCAAGTCTTGGCGACCGCGTGCCGGTTATCCGCCATATTCAACGGTTGTGCTTCGAAATTATCTGACTTCGTATTATTAATTGAATAAAGACTGATTATTATCTTTTTATATATTCAAAATACTGTGTCTACTCCATCAATTTTATTTCGTTATTCCTTCACCTCGAATATTCAAGATTCCCTTCCCAAACCAGATCTTCACCCCCTTCAAAATTAAACATGTACAGATATAATATATGTATATAAGTTTTTTCTCTTTTTCTTACATGATTTGAAGTGAAATCTACATTGGATATTTTTCTTTATGATTCATATAACTTTCATTCGTTTGTCTTACGAAGCATGCAAATAGACTGTCGATCGCATCCGTCGTAGTAATTAAGTGCTCAATTCAAGCTGTTTTATCATTGTTCTTTTGTCAAAAGAAAAAATTTGTCATATGTAAGAACAGTTTTTTTTTTTTTCTTTTCGAGAGTTCGTGTGAATATTCCCGGAGTTAATCTCAGAAAGTCTGTTCGGTCGAATAAATAATTTAACGTCTTCGTAATATGGCGGAGCGTATCGCGCATATCTCGCAGAAGCGAACGACGTTGAAAGTGCAAATGACGACATTGCGCAATGCTGTGACTCAAAGAAAAATTGATAATATGAACATGAAATTACGTCTGACGCGAGTAACCTGTTTGTTTCATGCGTACGAGGATTTACATGACGAGCTTGCCGTTTTGGATGCTAAGAACGAAGGGTTAGAACAATTAACCGATATACAAAACGATTATTACGAGATCGCAACAGCAGTAGAAAATATTTTGGCCGCGAGTCGGCCGGCGGAGTCGACAGGTGATACCACCATGATAGAAAGACAGCGCTTGCTCAAGCTTCCAGTCGCAGAATTACCAAAATTTGACGGAGACCACAGCAAGTGGCTGACGTTTAAAAATACTTTCATGAGCATGGTCGACGGAAGAACGGACATCGATGATTTGACAAAGTTTCTCTACCTGAGAAATTCACTAGAAGGAGAGGCGTCGAACAAACTTTCTCTATTCGACGCTAGCGCAGAAGGTTACAGGACCGCTTGGACCTTACTTACCGATGCGTACGAGAGAAAGCGCGTCCTGGTATCTCGGCACTTAGACGCGATTCTCGACATCGAATCGTTGAAGAAGGGAACGTCAAAGGGTCTAGCTAAATTAATTGACGAGGTTCGCCAACATATCAGCATGCTAAAATCCTTAAATGTGACACTCGACGACCGGGTTATCGTAAGAATCCTCGAAAGGGCTCTTTCGAAAGACATAAGAGAGAGATGGGAAGAATCTCTTAATCTGGATTCATTGCCGAATTTCGAACAATTCTGCAATTTCATTAATGAAACTTCCCACCGACTCTCAGCCCTGGAACAAGACAATGCACGTACGAAGGGGGAAAAGCGGCCGAACGAAAGGGAAACGCAAATGGTAAAAACGCGAAAGAGTGACAACGGCGCGCGAACGTTCGTGACGACTCCATCCGCGAACTGTGTGCAATGCAACGGTAAGCATATAATCTATAAGTGTCCAACGTTCGAGAAAATGACGACACAACAACGTTGGGAGTTCGTTAAGGCCAAGCGTCTATGTCGTAATTGTTTACGCCCTCACTTCGGTGAATGTCCCACTGACAGACGATGCAAACAATGCCGAAATTATCACTATACTCTCCTGCACTCAGATATATCCAAGTCGTCGATATCACGGGTCACGTCGAAAGATTCGGACAACAGTAAATCGACAAAAACCAAGGTTTCATCGGCATGACTAGGCGTAGACGTGTTCAGCTCGGTTTCGCGCGCGCCTAGCTCACAATTGTTAATGAGCGCCATAGTAAACGTTCGTGACGTCGACAACAAATTATTAGAGGCCCGAGTTTTATTGGACACGTGTTCGACCGCACATTTTATTACAGAGGATTTTGCGCGAAAATTGCGACTGCCCGCGTATTCATACACTGAAACAGGAATTCAGACTCCTCGACTCGTTCGCGCTTCCTTATTCCCCCACCACGTACTGCGTGGTATCCCTACCGTATTGATAATTGTTAGTAGAGATAACCGCATACACGTAAGTAGGATCTCGGCCACTAAATTCTGGGCGGTAACCCCCTCCTCTGGAGAATTTGGGAGGACGATGGGGAGAGGTGTGGAAGACTCGAGATCGCTGGGTACGAGTCTTCGGTCGGCCCTTCAAGCCTTACGTGAATTGTCAATATAAAGTAAAAGAATTGTAAAGAAATCAAATAGAAAATAAATGTGAAAATTGTGTGTATAAAAATTAATCGTCAGAGTCTTCTGTCAAAGTAAGTCTTTACTTGTAATTTCTCATTCTCTTGTGAATCGACCTCTATTCACCTTGCAACCTCAAAATCGAGGTGGTCCTCCGACCGAGCCCACTCTCATGTTCTCTAAAAATTTGTTAGTCGTAGGATTAACTGGCGTCCAATCTATTTTGAAAATTGTTAGAGCCCTACCAGCCGACGGACCACGGTTGCGGTAGGAGAAAAAAAATATTGTCTCAACACAACGCCAGTCAACGCTATCAACGGAACACAGACGCAAACGAAAAGTTGTGTCAAAATACAATTTCAATCAAAGAGTAACAGATTTACAAAATCTGTGAATTGTCTAACAATAGATGAAATTGCTAGTTCAGTGCCGGACACAATATCTCCACGCGAGTTGATTAAGATCCCGACAAATTTGCGATTGGCGGACCCGCAATTCCATTTACCTCGACCAGTGGATATACTAATCGGCTCCGGTGTCACTTTGTCCATGTTATCCGTTGGACAAATAAATTTGTCAAAAAATGGAGCTGACTTAATTTTACAAAAAACACGCCTTGGTTGGGTCATAGCTGGAGGAATGAAAAGAGAAGGCGAGGATTATGGAATCTCATGCAACTTGATCAACCTGTCGAAATTGATTAACAAGTTTTGGGAGATTGAAGAGGTCAATGTCAAGGCATCATTCTCGTCCGAGGACTCGTTGTGCGAAGAACATTACGTCAAAAATACGACGCGTGATAATACAGGGCGATATATCGTGCGTTTACCGTTTCGACACGCAAACATGGATTTCGGTGATTCACGATCTCAAGCGTTGCGACGGTTTTATTCTCTCCAGAAGAGACTGAACTCGGATTCGATTCTCAAGAAAGAGTACTCCAAAGTCATGAATGAATACGTGGATCTCGGACACATGTCTGTGTGTAACGACGAATCTACCAACGGATATTATATGCCACATCACGCGGTGATAAAGAGTTCCAGCAACACGACCAAAGTCCGCGTGGTGTTCGACGCTTCCGCGAAGGCCAGTAAGGGTTTTTCGTTGAATAACGCATTGATGATCGGTCCTGTTATACAAAATAAATTAGTCGGGCATTTACTACGTTTTCGAATCCATACGTACGTCGTCACGGCCGATATTGAGAAAATGTACCGGCAGGTGTTAATGCATTCCAGCGACAGGAGATTTCAGCGAATTTTTTGGTATCGTGGCAGTGAGATTACGACGTACGAACTGAATACAGTGACTTTCGGAGTGTCAGCTGCGCCTTACCTCGCGATACGCACGATTCACCAGCTCGCGAACGATGAGAAGGGCAACTTCCCACGCGCGTCGGAGGTGTTAAAGCGCGACATGTATGTCGATGATCTTCTAACGGGCGCAGATTCATTGGAAGAAATTTTGCAAATACGTGATGAGGTAATCGAACTGTTGAAACGTGGAGGATTCAATATTCGGCAATGGGCTTCAAATCATCGACACGCACTCGACAACTTGGAGGAAAGATTTCACGACCTCGACCGGGTGATCGAACCAAATCCTGTCATAAAAACACTCGGCGTCATATGGGATTCACAACGCGACGAATACGGCTTTACAGTCAAACCGATTGAATGCTCGGGAACAATAACAAAGCGTAACGTATTATCCGAAATCGCGAAAATTTTCGACCCGTTAGGTTTACTCGGTCCAACTGTAATGTTCGCAAAGATTATTCTTCAAAAATGTTGGAGAGCAGAGGTCGATTGGGATGAATCCTTACCACAAAATTTGCACGCTGACTGGATTGCGTTTTTAAATCAACTTGGGTTCTTGCGCGACGTAACGGTGAAGCGGCATTTGTTATTGAAAAATCAAAAAATCATCGAAATACACGGATTCTGCGACGCTAGCAAGGATGGATATGGGGCGTGCATCTATGTGCGATCGGTCGATCCGAACGGCCGAGTTTCTACTGCTTTAGCATGTGCCAAATCTCGCGTCGCTCCATTGAAATCAAGGCGTATATCGCGAAAGGGAACTCCGATGGAGGAGAAAGAAAAAGAGACACATACCATTCCTCGTCTCGAATTGTGCGGTGCGTTGATTTTAGCTCGCTTATACAAAGAGGTGCGATCAGTCTTCAATATCAAAATAGATCGCGTTATTTTGTGGTCAGACTCGAGCATCGTGCTTAACTGGCTAAAAAAACCCCCGGAAGTTCTAAAGGTTTTCGAATCAAACCGCATTGCCGAAATTCAGACTCTCAACGACGACGTAATTTGGCGTCACGTGAAAGGAGAGGAAAATCCCGCTGACGCAATATCGCGTGGCCAGCTTCCCAAAGATTTTTTGCGAAACAACACGTGGTTCGCAGGGCCGATTTGGTTAAACCAATCTGAAAAAGAATGGCCAACGAATACCGAGATCAAGGTAACCAAACCCATCGGGTTTAAAAAGAATTTATGTTTCGTTTCACAACCAGAGATCTGCGACTTATTCACTCGATTTTCTTCTTATTCGAAATTAACGAGGGTAGTGGCATATTGTTTGCGTATACGAACACCCAAGAAATATACAGGACGAGAAATCGAGACAACAGAAAAAATTGCCGCGGAAAATAAAATTTTGCAACTGATCCAGAAAAATCAATTTTCTAAGGACATAGACAGGATCATGAACAAGGAAACCGTCAAGGACTATAAACTTGCATCGTTAAATCCATTCGTCGACGAGTATGGGCTTCTTCGCGTTGGAGGACGTCTGAAAAGAGCGAAGATTCCATACGAGCAGAAACATCCGATTTTCTTACCGACACATCATCACGTTACTGACTTGATTATAAGGGAAACGCACGAACGTGCATATCATGCTGGCGTTCAGAGTACACTGTGCACCATAAGACAGAGAGGATTGTGGCTGCTTGATGGAAAAAATCAGGTAAGAAAAATCATCCGCAATTGCGTCCGATGTCTCAGACACCGTCCGGTGCCATTGCAAAGCCAAATGGCAGATTTACCACAGGCACGTGTGAACGGGACGGCAGCATTTTTGCACGTGGGCGTGGATTACTTTGGTCCTGTGCTGGTAAAAGAAAAGAAATTCCGGAACAAAAAATTTATCAAATCATACGGTTGCGTTTTTGTTTGCATGGCCACAAAAGCCGTACATCTTGAGATTGTAAGCGATCTTAGCACTGAAGCTTTTCTCGCTGCGTTTCGTCGTTTTATTGGTCGTCGTGGAGTTCCTAGCCACGTGTATTCAGACAACGGGACAAATTTCGTCGGGGCAAATAAACAGTTGCGAGAGCTCTATGCACTGCTTGAGAACGAAGATATGCAAAAAACCGTCGCTGCATACGCAATTCAGCGTAACATCACGTGGCAATTCAATCCTCCGTTGTCTCCTCACTTTGGAGGTTTGTGGGAGGCCGCAGTGAAGTCATTCAAACACCATTTCTTACGGGTCATACGAGAACAGGCGTTTACTATCGAAGAATTCAACACGCTGGCGATAGAGATCGAAGCAATTTTAAATTCGCGGCCTATTTGCTCACTATCATCCGATCCGAATGATCCAGTAGCCCTTACGCCGGCTCATATCCTCATAGGGCGCCCTCTCACAATGTTGCCGGAAGACGATCTATCTACCGTTCCAAACAATCGGTTAACGGTCTGGAACTTTATTTCCAAGGCTCGTCAAGATTTTTGGCGACGCTGGTATCTCGAATATTTGAGCGAGTTTCAAAAGCGGCAAAAGTGGCAGAAAACAACAGGCCAACTTCATCCAGGATCCGTGGTAATTATGATCGAGAAAAATCAACCATGTATGCGGTGGCCGTTGGGAATAATTCGCGAAGTTCATCCCGGAGACGACGGAATCGTTAGAGTTGTTACCGTCAAGACAATGCAGGGAGAATACAAACGAAACTGTACTCAATTGTGTCCGTTACCAGAGAAAATTTAAAACAAACATCAATTGTATCAGTATATTACACGTTTAATTATTGCAGAATAAAAAAATAAAAAAATAAAATAAAATAAAAAAATAAAAAAATCCACAGACTTGCTCGCTTTCCTCGCAACGGGGGGAGTCTGTTCGGTCGAATAGATAATTTAGCGGTGCCCAGGTACCGATGGTTGGTATCAATTATCAAGAGTCGCTGGTGCGTGTATACGAACACACGCATCGCGCGGCCGATCGTCTTTTTAAAAAAAAAAAAAATAGATATGTGTGTCAAGGAGTAAGTAGTTGAACAGCTGTCAAATACTATGCAGTTTCCGAGAGAATTTTTTCTACTTATCTGCATGATGGTGATCTATATATTAGCTGTAAGTTCATTTGACAACGCGGTACGTCCCGCCAAGTTAAAAAAAAAAAGCCCGGTTATACCGGCAATCAAGCGCAATGCTGAATAAAGGTACACCAATCGGATGTGATGCCTAACCACAAGCGCAATGCTTATGCTATGGTCAGCGAATTAGATAAAGTAATTATAATTCAACCAGAATTCAGGTAAATTAATTAAACATATAATCACTTTGTAGATTTCATCTTTATACTAATTATAGATAAATTGGACAATTGTATTCTTGTAAATTCATTATTTGCGAGGGGTTTTTTCTCTGAGATTTACATCTCAGAGATTTTCCTCTCTGAGCCATAATAAAAGTATAATTCTATGGCTCAACCAATGTGTTATTGATTTATTTATTTCCTAACTCATTTTAAAAATTTGTTTATAAAAATTGAAGAAAATTACGTTTTCTCTTTTTCGTTAAAGAGGAAACGCCCCACGAAACATATTCATTGAGCATTGCCTCATTCAGAGCCTCATAGTTTTCGTATGATGAAGATTGAGACATCTCATCGTTGTTTTCGTACACGATTATCTGGTTTCCATCGAACCGCACGCCATTTCCAGAATCTGCATATGAGTTTTTTTCTAATATAAAATTAATATTGCTACAATTTATCACAGACGATTTGGTCCTCGTTAACTCAAGAAGCATTACACCCAATCTTTTTTCGCCCATATTAAAATGAATACATATGTCGTTTTTTTGAATATATATTCGATACGAATTTTACTTCCAATAACTTCCGAAATAAACATCAACAAAAGGACAATTATAATATTTCTAGTTTCAATTGCACCGGACTTCAAGAAAATCTCTAAAAAAATGGGCCAAGATTTTTACTCGAATCTTTCAAATTTTAACAATTCTACATGATAGAAAAAAATGCTATTCTTTCTTGAAAGTGTAAAAACGTTATCAGCATAATTATTCACAATTCTTTTATAAATTTTTTGACAGTACAGAACTCTAAATGAAAAAAATAATTATGCTATTTATATCGGTCGCATATCAGAAAAAGTTTGACAAAAATTGGATTAAAAAACTGAATTGAATTATGCACGGAAAAATTCGAAAAAGATTTCAACTACAAAAAATGATTGGGCTGAAATTTTTTAGATTTGGTACGGAAAACACGTGTGCATTTGCGAAAGTAATGATCTACATACTGTCCGGAAGATTATTTGGTGTCACACTTCGTTTCCGTTTTTCCTGCCTTGGAATCGTTGAAAGTGGATTTGGAATGGCGTTATTTTGACAGCCGATCACATCTTTTCTAATAATAGTCTCCGGTGGAGGGTTCACGAGCCTTCGCTGTTCTCCTGCCGCTGTAACATTAAAAATAATTAGATATTTCTTACTCATTCTGGGCTGTTTTTATTTATTCATTTTTTATACTCTGCACATTCATTTTATTTACATAGAAACAGAAGAAAAATGTAATGAAAATAGCAATCTTTTTCAAAATGAAATGTGTTACCAGAATTACCTGCCGCTGAAATAGTTGCCGGTGTAATGGGCCGCACCAATATTTGATTTTGTCCCGGAACAGGAGAACCATCCCAACCAACTGTAAATATATAATAATAAATAATCAAATATAAAATAAGGCATTGATATATTCAAATTAGCTATTTAAGAAAGGAAAAATCTAGTCAAAATGCCTAATTTTTTTCAAAAAGAAAAAATTGGACACCAATATTTTAAATATATATATTTATATGTGTTACCAGAGCTGCGTGCTGCTGAAATAGTTGCCGGTGCAATGTGCCGCATCAATATTTGATTTTGTCTCGGAACAGGGCCAGGGGAACCATCCCAAACAGCTGTAAATATATAATATTAAATAATCAAATATAAAATAACACATTGATTTATTCAAATTAGCTATTTAAAAAAAGAACAAAAAACCTTATGTAATTATTTAACAAATTACTACACGAGGTAATAACTGAGAATGCAAAAGGCGAAACATTAAAATAAAATGTCTTTTTCATTGTAGATTCTACTTTTCAAACCAGAATACATTTTTTTAAATAAACAAAAATCTACGTTTTGGCACTGTCTAGCATAAAATGAAATCAAATGGAATGTATGATAAAAGATTAAGTGGCAAGAATTGACTTACTAATGTTTTTAGTATTTCCACCTCGTTTTTGGGATGTCATTGCGACAAAACAGGAATCTGAAAAAATAAAAATAGAGTTTTATTAAAAACCGAATACGATAATTAGATTAATTGTGTTTGGTACTTTTTGAAATGGATTTTAGCACGTGGTTTTCCCGTTTCGAGGTTATGTGACGCAGTTCACTGAATAGCGTGGGAAAGGTTATTACAATAAAAATGTTATTCATTAAAGACAAACACTTTTCTTGAAGAAACGATTTGTTCAGTTTCACAATTCCAATATACTTTGCGTGCAAAGAATTATTTATAAATATATACATACGGTATTTAACGACAAAAGATTGAAAATCCTCGCAGCACGTTCTTCGCCTTTTGTGATCGTGTTCGAAATAGTTATTAAACGTTAATCAGTATATATATATGTATATATTGAAAGAGAAAACGAAAACGCGGCAATTTAATATTTTTTCTCGCGCATACAAAATTATGCAAATGAAAACTTTCAGGGTTATATATTGAGAATTTTATTACGAATAATCAACATTTTTTTAAATTTGACGTATTTTTAAAGGAAAATTTCATGTAAAAAATTATTTTAAATCATTTATATACATCAAGTTTCAACATGGAAGTAGGGTTAAAATGTTAAAAATTGTCATTACTTACTACTAAACGTTATTGATGATCCTGGTATGAAGAAGTGGTACCGCATAACTGCATGAGTCACTTAGGGGCATGAAAAACATCTTTCGATGAATTGATGACACTGGCCATATTTGAAGATCTCTTGACATATCGGAGACCATGAAAATATCCAGCTGCGTTGAATCACATGGATAATCTGGTATCTGAGTTAATCTATTGAATTTCGTACCAATCACTACTTCTTCATCTTCCCTGTATCCAATGTGTGTTACAAGTAAGATGGTCCCATCCGAAAGCAAACAACAGTTGTCATTATTTGTATTGCGGATTGTAAAATTTTTGAATCTGAGTGACAAGTGTCCACTGTGGCAGTTCATCGGTAGTTTCTCTCTGGTGGGTTGAAGCAAAACAGGACGATTTTTATCAACTTGCTGTATTTTCGAAGGTGTAGTCTTGAATTGCTCGCTGATTCGATTATATAATTGAGCAAGAGGATGTTCACTTTTTCTCAACATCTTTTTCAAGGGTATGAATGAACTTTCATATGGAAAGGCACTGAAGTCATCCAGTGGACCAAATTTTTGTACATCGGCTGCAAGATGAATCAAATTGTGAACATTGTACACAACTGACAACTCACCGTACAATTTTGACATATTTTCCACAAAATAATGTAAAAGACTATTCGCATAACTATTGTTACGAATGCATTGTGTCGGATCACAAAGTATCATTATTGCACAACTGAGTGATGCAAATAAAATATAGTCAGCTCGTGGTAGAATATCTTTTAAAAGCGCAAGACCGACGTACAGAAAAAGGCGAAATTCTGCTGCCTTCCAACGATAAAGTTCATCCAGAGATCTACACTTGCGTGCGAATTCTTTTGGAATGTAAGCTCTTATGGCAAGGAGATTATCCGACAGAATCTTCCAATCGCGGGCACTGATTATTTTTTTGTCTTTCCACATCTTCAGTAATTTTTTAACGATACCCAAACACACTAAATGCATGTAGTCTAATGGAAATTGAGTGACCATTCCCAAGCCCAATTCTTCGAAAGGGGACGTATCAAGGTGATGTTGTATTTGGCTTCGCTGTAGAAAGTTTTCATCCGTTCTAAGAGAGCAATCGAGTTGCAAAAACAGCGTCCTGGATTCTGCACGGATACCGCGTATCAAACACTTCCCACAACCATAATATGCATTGTAGGGTTGTGTGCAGGTAGCAAAAGATCTTGCTGGAGAATCTGCAATTACTGCTCTGATCTTTACAGTGTGGTGGGTGTTGTCAAGAACAAAACCGTTAATCACAAGCCTTGAATATTCTTCACAGAGATTCCGCAAGTATTCGCAGACAGATTTGGGTTTTCCGTAGGAAGCATATGCCCCAATGAAGAATGGTGTATCAAAGTAAGAACTGTAAATTTTGCCCATAATGGGCCATATTTGAAGCTTAGAGCTTTTTGATATGCTCACTCCATCCAAATGGAGATCAACCGCAATCTCTTGAGGCCTCTTGGACTTTGACAGCCTTTCCAATTGGTTAATTATTGCTCTCTCCAATCCATAATGAACATATTCGCCCCATACCATCTGTTGTACACCTGCCGTCTTTGGAGTCTCCAATAAAGTTCTGGCATCTTTTGGCAAATCGGGATGACCGGCAGAGCTTATTATTCTGAGTAAATTATTAATCGCATTGTGAGGAATGTTATATTCTAAAGACCAGTTTCTCAACTCATTTCTGAGATTTTGAGGAGCCGCATCATCATCAGTATTACTGATAGAGTCCGACCAATGATTCAAATCAGAAGCACTCGATTGAATTTCAACGTCTCTCAATGGTGTTTCACTATTCATTGCATTATCAACAGATGACTCCAGTGAAAAATCATCTGAATCGGAAGCTCTAATAGCATTTGGGTCAATAACCACTGGAACAGCCACTGATGTAGATGCTTCATTTTCAGCAATATTTTCACACATCAATAAATCATTTTTCACTCGCATAGCAATACGCCGATTTTTTTGACGCGTAGAGAGCTCCAAAAAGTTTTTTACACGCTTCATCTTTTGTTTTGACGATTTGCTTATGTATCACTTCCGATTTTTGGCCAACTTTTTTAGCGTTTACTACGTTAATCACATTTGAGAGCTCTCAATTAACGAGTATTTAAATTAATAAATTAACGAATTCAGACTAATATAAATGGAGTAAACGTCATGACACGTGAACGCACGATATTACTTTAACCTGCCATTTTGGTTTTAGGCGTAAAACAGTGAAGCCTCTAGTCTTACGTAGGAAGTCTCACATAAGACATTCGAAACTCGTCCAATAAGGGACGACTCTCCGTGGACGTCTTCAGTAAGACGAATAGGAAAGCAAAAGGTTTCATACGTTGGATCACTGGAAAAAGACATCCGAAATACGTCTTGGAAGCGTCTCTAATTAGACGTCTTCGTTAAGACTTTTACAAGACAATCAAGTCATCATAGTCTCACATAGGATGTCTTAAAAAGACTCCCAAAATTCGTCTTGTAGACGAATCTATGCAGACGTCCTTAATAAGACCGATCAGAACAGTAGAGCCATCTAGTCTTACACAGGATGTCTAAAAAAAGACGTCCAGAATTCGTCTCAAAGACGACTCTATGCAGACGTCCTTAATAAGACCGATCAGAACAATAGAGCCATCTAGTCTTACACAGGATGTCTAAAAAAAGACGTCCAGAATTCGTCTCAAAGACGACTCTATGCAGACGTCCTTAACAAGACCGATCAAAACAGTAGAGCCATCTAGTCTTACACAGGATGTCTAAAAAAAGACGTCCAGAATTCGTCTCAAAGACGACTCTATGCAGACGTCCTTGATAAGACCAATCAGAACAGTAGAGCCATCTAGTCTTACCCAAGATGTCTGAAAAAAGACGTCCAAAATACGTCTGGAAGACGACTCTATGTAGATGTCTCCAATAAGACTGAACAAGACTGCAGAGTCATCTAGTCTTCCGTGAGATGTCTACAAAAAGTCGTCCTCTCTACGTCTATACGACTTCAATGCTGTATGGGTAGAGTGCACCGGGTCCCCAGCTACTTACGCGGTGTACCGTGTGAAGTTCGCCGCTGCCGTATTATATTTTTCATGCGAGCAGTGGCGCGCAGCGCCGCTGCTTGATCGACGAGCTCGAGAGTTGCTGGCTAGTGGGTAACGTAGGGCTTGATTCGCTCTACGTGAACGCGTATCGTCCGCCGCCCACTGCCGATACTGTAGTTTACCTCCGAGTCTCGACTTTTTATTACGTATGGCCCCGTCCATTTCGGAGTCAATTTGGATGATCTTCCTCGACGTACAGTCGTGTCCAAAAGTAGTACCTTGTCGCCAACATGGTATTCGATTTTATCGATGTTTTCTTTTTGTTTTTCAACTATTTTTTCTTTCCTGTTTATTAGGCTTTCTCTGGCGACTTGCCAAGTTGCTCTTAAACGTTCTCGTAATTCTGATACGTAGTCGTCGTACGTATACGTAGTTCTTGGTGCCTGTTGTAGTGCTGTAGGTAAAACAGGTTTCTTTCCAAATATTAATTCGTAGGGGGTGAATCCTGTGGCCGAATGGGGTGTCGTATTGTATGTAAACATTGCGTATGGCAACCATTCATCCCAATCTCGTTGATCCTCCTGTATAAAATGTTTCAGATATTCGGCAAGAGTTCGATGAGACCTTTCAAGGGCTCCGTTCGATTGAGGGTGATATGCCGTTGTTTGAATCTTTTTTATGTGTAATAATTTGCACATTTCTTTGAATAAATCGCTCAAAAAATTCGTTCCTTGATCTGATAAAATCGTTTGAGGTGTTCCGAATTTGCATATTATTTCTGTTATTAGTCCTTTTGCAACTTCTTTTGCTTCTTGATTTTCGAGAGGGATGGCTGCGCTATATTTTGTTAAAAGATCTTGAAAAGTGAGGATATATTTATTACCTTTTTCCGTTTCTGGTAAGGGTCCTACGATATCGACAGCACATTTTTCGAATGATTTTTTTGGTGTGTCGGTAATTACCATCGGTGCTTTGTTAATCTTCGTTACCTTGTTTCTCTGGCATTTATCGCACTCGGAAACGTATTCTTTTATATCTTTTTTCATTCCTCGCCAGCGATATTTTTCCTGTATTCGTTGCGTCATTCTTTTTATTCCAGGGTGTCCCCCGAGAGGCGTATCGTGATACTCTCTCAATATTATCTTTCTCTCTCTTTCGCTTGGGCGTTCCATGTCGACATCGGAGTGTTCGGTTTCACTCTCGCTTTCTCTTTCTATTTCGTCTTCTTTTTCCTTATCTTCGACCACTCTCGGCTGTTTATCAGGTCGGCCATTCTGATTAGGGCTGGACCGATTATCCGAAGAGGCTGGATCGTCTGGAGAAGATGGATTCGCGTCGTTTATGATTTTTCGCGGTCTTCCCCGCCCCCTTTTTTTTGGCTGATCGTTGTTTTTGCTTTTATCTACCGTAATCGCGTATATCCGACTCAACGCGTCAGCATTCGTGTTCCTTTTTCCTTCTTTATATTCAATTTTATACGTATATTCCTCCAATTTTATTCTCCATCGCATTAACCTTGAACCTGGATCTTTTACGTTGAATAACCAGGTGAGGGGTTGGTGATCGGTGACGATAATAAATTTTGTTCCGTAAATATACGGTCGGAATTGATTTACTGCCCAAACGATCGCTAGCATTTCTTTTTCTGTAGCTGAATAATTTGTTTCCGCTTTGTTTAACGTTCTACTCGCGTAACAAATCGGTAGATCTTCTCCTACCTTTCCCTGTGACAAGATGGCTCCTATTGCTTTATCTGAAGCGTCTGTCGTGACGATAAAAGTTTTTGTGAAGTCAGGATATTGTAGTATAGGTGCGGTGCTGAGAGTTTCTTTCAGCGTTTCAAAAGTTGCTTGCGTATGTTCGTTCCACTCGAATTTTTTTTCCTTTTTTATTAATTCCGTTAGAGGTTTTGCTAATTTCGAGAAATCTTGAATGAATTTTCTGTAGTATCCTGCGAGTCCTAGAAATGATTGGACTTCTTTCACGTTTTTTGGTGTTGGAAAATTTTTTACAGCTTTAATTTTTTCAGGATCGGGTTTTACTCCCACTTCGGTGATGATGTGACCCAGATATTGCGTTTCTTTTCTCAAAAATTGACACTTTTTCGGTTGTACTTTCAACTGAGCTTCTCTTAATCTGTTGAAGACTTCTTTTAACCTTTCATTGTGCTCCTTGAAGCTTGATCCGTGTATTACGATATCATCCAGATATACATAACATTTGAGACCTTGAAGGCCTGCTAGGACAGCGTCCATCAATCTTTGAAAAGTTGGTGGAGCGTTTTTCAACCCGAAAGGCATTCGATTGTATTCGTAGTGTCCTAACGGTGTCGAAAATGCAGTTTTTTGTTTGTCATCTTCTGCCATCGGGATTTGATGAAATCCTGATGCGAGATCTAGCGTTGTAAAATATTTCGCTCGCCCTAATTGGTCTAATATTTCAGTGATGTTGGGTAGAGGGTAGGAATCTCCCTCGGTGACCTCGTTTAATTTACGAAAGTCTACTACAACTCTCCTTTTTATATTACCTTGGGCGTCCGCCTTTTTTGGAACGACCAGTAGTGGTGCATTCCACGGGCTTCTGCTTGGTCTAATTATTCCGCTTTTGAGCATTTCCTGTGTTTGAGTCATCACTTCTTGTTTGTGATTCTCTGGTAATCTGTACGGGCGAATATTAACCGGTACGGTGCCTTCTTTCGTATAAATACGATGTTCCACGAGATTCGTGTTTCCTAATTCTTCTCCTTCCAGGTGGAATATATCTCCATATTCTTTGCAAAATTCCTGGAGGAATTTTTCTTCTTCTTTATTGAGGTGTGAATGTTCTCCGATTTCTTTCAATATTTGTTTTACTCTTTTTTCTTTTTCTCCGGCGCTGGCTACGTAAATCTCAGTGGCGGGAGAATTTTCTATTTCAGCATTTTTTTCGTTAATTTTCTCTTGATAATTCTCGATTTCTTCTATTTCGACAGAAGGTCTTTCAAGATTTATTTCTTTTTCCGACGTGTTTAAAAACATGATTGGAATGGACATTCTTTTTTCTGAAACTATTCCTTGCCCCATTTTTATTCCTTTTTCTATTTCTCGAGCTGCTACGCATCCTATTGCCAAATTTTTTGCTTTAACGTAATGGATACTTTCTGAGCGGGGAGGTAATTTGATTTTTCTTGACCCGTTAATCAAAGGCTCGACGTGACCGTACATTTTGATAATTCGGCCACCCAAAATGTCGACCTTGTGTTTTTTCATGAAATCCAAACCCAATATTCCGTCCGTTTTGATTGGAACGTCGTTGTCTACGACGAAAAATCCATGCAGGATGTTGACGGCGGGTGTTTTAATCTCGATAATTACTTTGCAAAGGGCGTTAAAAGTTTTTCCTCCTACACCTGTTAGTTCGACTGTTTCGTCTATAATTTCTGTGTTTTGGTTTAACACACTTCTTTTTATTATGCAGCATTGAGCTCCCGTATCAGCTTTCAGAAGGAGAGCTGAATTTATTGATTGCGGTGATGTGACATAAAAATCACTGGCCATGCCCCATGAATCTACAGAATTTATTTCGAGTTTCATTCGCGAATTTTCTACGCTACTTTTGAGCGAACCTGTAGGTTGGTTAGCCTCCAAACAGCTGACGTATGCATTCCGCCGCTCGGCTGTTCGTTCAAGGAGACTGAGGTTCAGAGAACCTATAGTTTTCTTTTCTTCAGTGTTTCCGCTGTTCGATTGATTCTGATTTTGACTTTGATTATTTTGTCCATTTTGACCATTATTTTGTTGATTATTTTGATAACCTCTGTTTCTACCCCTGTTTCCTTGATTTCCACGATAATTATTTCCGTTATTATGATTTCCTCGGTTTCCCTGATGATTTTGATTTCTACTGTTATTACCTCGGTAATTATTTCCTCGGTAATTGTTTCCTTGATAATTGTTTCCTCTCTGTTCGCCATTTTTATTTTTCCTATTCCAACAATCGTCATAGATATGTCCCGGTTTTTTGCAGTAATTACAAAAAAGAGAATTTATGCTTCGATTGGGAGTCGGTAATTGATTATTTCCGTTATTTCCGTTATTTCCATTTCGATATCCCGTGCTCCTACAATCTCGTGCGAGATGACCTCGTTTGTTACATTTATTGCAAGTTATTGAGCCGTTTCCATTCCCGTTTGGTGACTCCTTTTTTCCTTGTTGAACTTTTTCTTCGTCTATCGCCGCGGTAATGGCTTCGCTTAAGTTAGAATAACGTCGCGCTTTTATTATAGTTTGATACTCCTTTTTCAATCCTTCTTGGAAGCTAGAAAGGGCTAATCTTCGCACGTATCTTTCTACAGTCATTTGACCATTCAATGTCGGTTCATCTCTAATGCTGGATTCGATTAAATTCATCATAATATCTTCCATTCTTCTACCATAATCTTTTACCGATTCATTAAATCTCTGTCGGCTCGAATAGAGTTCAGCTTGTAAAGCTCCTACGGTTCTTGTGCCGCAAAATAATTCTAATATAACTGTCTTAAAAGTCTCGAAATTGGGGATGTTTTTGTATCGAACTTCTGCTCTTGCTTTACCGGTTAATTTGATCGTTAATACAGTTTCTAATAAGATTTCCTGGTCTTCCTCGTGAATGAGTTTGTTAGCGTGCGCAAATGCGTCTACTAATTCACGGGCTTCTTCCGGTTTTGTACCGTCGAATCGAGGAATTAAACTCCGCACTTCTTTGAGAGACATGGTGCCTCTGAGTCTATGTGAATTATTAAGGGGATTATTTCTGGGCTCTACGTTCGCCTTATTTTTCCTATTGTCACGGTTTCCGTCATCACCGTTTCCATCATCTCTATTATTTCCATTATTTATACCGATTCCGCTACCGCCGGCTTGTTCGTTTTGTGACATGTTTACGGTAGTTTCGGGATTTTCGTTCAGATTCAGCGCTGTTAAATTATCAATATTTATTAATTATATTATGGAATCGTCCAAAGAACCATCAGATTCGAATTTTACAGGGTCAATATGTATTTTCTTTCTTTGTTTCACAACGGGCTCGTCATCAGATCTTACTTTTTCTCGTTCGAATCGGACTTTAGTATTAAAGAATGACTCGAGTGATCGCGATATAGTGCTAACACCGGGTAATTGGAGACGTTCGACGTACTCTTCCTCGTTGTTAGACATATAAAATTTTTATATACGCTCTGGCTTTGGCGGATTACAATTTAAAATAATGTTCCGTCACTTACATTAGGATGATCGCTATCATGATGCTCGTTGATCGTTGTCAGGTCAATCGGGGTCGAATTCAGGGTCGATTTTCTTCTTTTCAGTCTTCCTTCCTTCCTTCCTTCCTTCCTTCTTTTTTGAGTCTTGACGTTGATCGGTCTGCTTTGGAATCGATGCTCGATAGTCGAATTGAACAGTAAGGTCCTCGTTCGATGTACGAATTGTCTAGAATTATCGATGTTCCTCAGCAATCTGGTTCTCTTCCGTTTCACCTCGTAGACGTGTCAGGTTTCTTGAGTTGTGGCAATCCCACCGCTGCCACCAATGTTGTGTCCGCGAAGACCGTCTCGAAGGGACGAGTTATCAAGGACTTGTATTTAAGGGATTAAGGCCAAAAGAGTTGAAACTCCAACTCAATACTTTTGTAACAAGTTAACGATAAGTTTATTCAAGTAGATACAAATCAGAGGTTTATTTGCCTCGAGACCAATCGTTCGGAATTTCGTCAAAGACTGGCGATTTTCGTTTAGTCGGTAAATTTATAGACTCGGCGGTTTCCTCCTACTCTTTTATTATTTTATTCTCGAATGTTCGATGGAGGATTTTTAGGTCGACGGACTCACTTGGAGACAACCTTCGAGTCGCTCGAGTTAGTGCATTTATGCTGAGGGTGCTTATTGCTATGCCAGCTTATTTTATGAGTGCTCGGGGCACAACACTAGAATGACAAAGTGAAAATCTATGGTTCATATGTTGCTTCAAGAAATTTTTAAAAGTTGTATGTATTCGTTGCGATCTGATGACAGAATTTTTCATATCATCAGAAAAAGTGTATGTGAAGACTTCTCCAGAAACAACTTTTCGAATTTATTATACCACAAGTGAAATGAAAAAAATGGAAAAACAAATATAGTGCATTTCAGCCCCAGCAAAATTCAGAAAATTGAGATGTATTTATTGCATTCTGGCGACAGAACATCCATGATTCATAAAGTGCTTCACAAAGTTTTCAAAAGTTGTAGGTATTCTTGACATAACGCACTTCAGTCCAACGGAATTGGAAAATTTTCTATCTATCCATTCCGTTTTCAAGCCAGAAATTTTCATCCTATCCAAAAATGTGCCTCCGATGACTTTTTATAATAATTTTTCAAACTTTCATTACCACAATCAAATCTGAACAGCGGAAATACTTAGCACACATGTCGCTGCAAAAAATTTCCAAAGTTTGCTATTCTACTTATCTAGTTTTTGATACGAATAGAATAAAAACAGCGGAAAACAATTTGAAACCACTTTTCCAATTCTTCATGTCAGTACTGAAGAAGGAAAGCAAAAAAACACAGCGTACTTCAAGTCCAACAGAATTCAAAACTTTTTCAGGCATCGACGATGGGGTTTCAAAGACAGCAATTTCGATCCTAGCTGTTCAAGAACAAGCCGCTGAAGACTTTTATAACAAGTTTCCCAATTCATATGTCACAGTTGGAGCCAAAGAGTGGAAATACTTGGTACACATGTCGCTTCGCGGAAATTCTTGACTTTATAGGTATCCGCTGCATACCGATGACAGAAATTTGATCCTACTGAAAAAAAAGTACCTGGCGATGACTCCCTGAAATATTTTTTTCAAATTCCTAATGACACATGTAGTAAAGGAAAGTGAATGAACATAGTGCATACTGAGTTCAACGAAATTCAATAATTTCTGTCGTTTCCGTGGCTATTCGCAGACAAAATTTTGAGCGCATCGAAAAGTAAACAGCCAAAGACTTTTTGTTATGAATTCATCAATCAATAATTCTACAATAAGAGATGGAAAGTGGGAAGACTCAAAGTACTGGTCGCTTCATAAAGTTGTGAAATTTTGTAGGTGCTCGCTGCATCTCACCGATACCAATTTTGATACTCTTAGAAAAAAGCACCCGAAGACTTTTCAAAACAACTTTTAGATATCATTATACACAATCAGAGCGGAAAGTGAATAACTTGGCATACACTCAACCCAAAACATTTCTTAAAGTTCGGGTGTATCCATTAGGTCGAAATGAGAAACAATTTTATCCTGTCAATTAAGGAGCAACTAAAGACTTTTTGTAACAAATCTTTCAACTTATGTTGCCGCAGTGGAAGCGAAGAAGTATAAATGCACAGCAAACACATTTTCACAGACACAATAAATCTAATCAGCACACATATATTATGATTTTTTATTCGAATTCATCAATAAATCAATACATGTTTTGTAACGAGATTTTTCCCTGAAAGGGTACGATCTGTCCCTTCTCGACTCACCTGACCCGCTAACCGTGCAGGTACGTATTGGCGGAGTTGGGCTGGGTGCCAGGTACAAAAGTACCGCCGGTAAACCGACTTTGAATTTTCCCAACTGCGCCAAACGCTTTTGACCGACCTGCACGAAACAGGTGACCGAGGACGGTCCGGCTACTCAGCTATAACTAAGATAAATAATGGTAGAGGGGCTGGCCCAAGGGAGAGTAACAACACAACTAAACTCCAAATAACGGTAGCCGAAACAAGGAAATTAACGAGTTACGAATGAATTTATTGCTTTGATCAGTTGTACATGATAGGAAAGGCGAGAGAATTAACCCGAAACGTTACGCGCCAAAAATAATAAAATTACGAAACTCGACAATGATACTCGTGACGGAAATAAAGAATAATACGCGAACCCGCCTTGCTAGAAAATTCCACATGGAACAGGTAGGCAAGGTAGCGTCATTGGCAACAGACAACATGACGTATTAAATGTATCGAAATTATTAATTTTCGAGACCGGAACGCGCAAAGAAATTTAGACCGAGATTAACAAAATAAGATAACCGTTAACATTGCCAGGCAGTCCGCAGCGGATAAGGTACGCAATGGTTCGTGAGCGTTATCGAAATAACCGAAACGTAACTATTGCCAGGCAGTCCGCAGCGGAGAAGGTACGCAATGGAACGTCATCAGGTAGCGATAGGTTCGAGTCGTACGCGGCGATATTATAACGACGAAAATATTACGCGAGAAAACATTGCTAGGTATTCCCAAGGGGATAAGATAGGCAATGTGACGTCGCGAGGTAGTGATAGACTCGAGTGACGGTAATCATACGCAAAGATAGTACAATGATGAAATTATCACGCGAGAAAAACACTGCTAGGTAATCCCACAGGGATAAGGTAGGCAGTGTGACGACGCGAGGTAGTGATAGACTCGAGTGACGATGGCGTACGAACAATTATGACGAATTGAATAGAAATAATACAAGAGATACGCATTGCGAGATAATCCAACACGGATGAGATAAGCAATGCGTCGTCATTAACGTGAAACAATTTGACAAATTTCAGTGAATAATACCGAGGCTCCAAATTTTCAGGGCTCCACCGAGGTACGAGCGCCCGCGATAGGTAAGAGCCTGCCGCTCGACAAAAGAAAATAGAATACGAAAGGCAAACACGAAATAATATTACAAAAGATACGCGAAATTAAACTGAGATCGAAACAACGCGGAAGAAAATAAATCAGGAACATTCCTGCGTAACGCACTATAGATAGAGTAACTCAGTACGCATGGCGAAGAAAGAAATATACGTAAACACGCGCGGGACGACGCTGGCCTTGGGCGCGCGGGGAGAGGGAGACTGAGTCGAGCGAAAATGCTCGGAATTCGGCGATATACGAAACTCGAAAATTACGACATAATATTTGTCGTAATGTTCTTCATCAAAACTCAATTAAATGCAACAATTATGCTAACCAATTCTAATAATGAATAATACCCGTAATAATTCGGATCGTGAGCATATCCGATCGTCTCCTCGTAATCCTTCGTACTCTATTAATTTTATCCCGGCAGGTGAACGCGAGACTATCGCAAAAGAACACCTCCGTTCAAACATTGAAACAATATTCTTAATAATCGCCATAATAACACAAATAATAACGCCGAATAAATTAAATTAGAGTACGAAGAGACGAACGGAATCAAAATGGAGAAAGAAGAGGAACGAGCTCACCGGGATGAATCTCTGAACCGTTATAATCCATATCGATATTCCAAAGGGCCACTTACACTTATGACTCACCGCAACTGATATCGATCGAAGACTAATGACCCCTTACCTCGTTCGTAGGCAAGAGCTCCAAAATTCGCGCTATCCCCACTACTCATTACCCCCCACGACGGTCCGCGCTCCCGTGTCCCAGCACTGGACTATCTCTGTCTCTCTTACTCTCGCGGTTTACGCGGTATTTCGGAGTTTTCGCGTTTAGGTCGAAATTCTTATCCCCACCACGGCTCAACGAACGAAGAATCGACGTTGAACAGTGGTGATCGATATCGATTTTCGTTTCACGCGCTCGAAGCTCACTTTTTATGAAACGAAGATTGTGCCCTTGGTCGCCTTCCTCTCGGGCAATCCGGCGATCGTCTCCGTAAAAAGGGGAGGCCTCCCTCATGAAACCAAGCGTCCCTGACTCCACGGTGGGCCCACACTCAAACCACCAGGCAAATCAGCACCTCTAATACGGAAACGAACCCAAACCCCATTAGACGAGGCGCCGATTTTAACGGACCACGGCTTCCAAGGGCACAATGACGGGTGTTGCAACTCTCGGTTGCTACGGCGAGAGGGCTGGCGGGCAGCTTCGTATTTTGAGCCATTTTCCAGAGCGAGCCCTCGACACCCACGCAGTAGATCGGCTAGTAAGATCTAAACGTTACTACGCGAACTTCGAGCGCGCGATTGACCTTTTCATATATTATTTAAAATGGCTGGAACACGAGCGCGCTTTGCCTCGTGACGATAACAAATAGGGTACTTTCTCAATTAATATTTGCGGAATGCGTGATCGGAATGGGTAGCTCGCTCGTTCTTATGAAATAATTACGGCAATAATACTCGAAAATAATTAATAATTCTCGCTCAGTAACTCTCTCATTTACGCTTTATCGGCCAGTTCCCGATAATTACATTAATGTTTCAAAAAAAGGTATGCAGCTTCACTGCCATTTTACGAGACTAACGCAATATTAAATTATAAAAGAATACGGGATTATTTTACTTGACGCCGTATAGGCCGGAAGTTGAGTCCTCTTTTGAACCAGTCGCGGCGAGTCGACGTGCGTTGGTCAAAACAGGACCGTAAATCCGGTCCACTGGTCGACACGGATACGTATGAGTGGCGTGGCGTAAAATGTCACGTCACAGTAAACAATAATTGCGTGTTCTCGAAATGATATTTCTGACTCCAAGTTATAGGTTAACCTGGATTTATCGCAGCTGGGTAATAAAAACGCATTTGAATATTTATCGCACTTGAATAACTTTTTTGATGTTTATTATGTACGTCTGGTTTTCTTAATATTATGACACCACACCACCAATTTTAACAGAATAAATAGATTTTATGCATTTCATTAGACGATAAACGTTTTTTTTTCATTTATCCGGCACTTCGTTATATGTCGAAACTGTTTGTTTACATCATCAAAAACTGACAGATGGTTGTTCAATATATAAATATAGATATTCAATAAAAACACTTCACGAAAGAAAATGACAAAATTAACTAATTCACCACGACGAGATTCAATATATCTAGCACACGGTACACACATCCCGAACTTTGCACTGTCAAAACAATTATTAACATATAGCCGACCACACTTTTCTTGGTTATAGCGGCGAGATGTGAGTCTGCGACACCGCCGTGAAGTTAGCCCCGAGGACATGAGGCCTTTGATGGTGTTATATACAGACACGTCAAAAACTTGAATATGTTAGTATTTTTTGCATAATGTTGACCCTGTGCAAAGTTTTTTCTCAGCAAATACGCCACGAATCATGCTGATTTCGGGCTCAATCGAAAGGAAATTTCCTAATTGTTCTCCAGTTCAATTAGCAAGGCATCAAATGACTCCTGAGCTTCGTAATTGAACGAAATGACATGCCAAATTTACCCCCACCACCGCGAATCGTTTTATTCAGAGAAAGTATAGTCTCGGCGAGCCTCGGGCCAGCAGTCGACAGAGCTGTCAATGTACTTGTCCCGAGACTCTACCGAGTCTCTTGATATTAAGTTAGTGCGCATCGCTCTTGTCGATTTTCCATAAGGATAACACAGGGACAATCACTTTTTTTCCTTCTGATTTTTGTAACTCACGAACGATAGGTCGTACTGTAAATTTTTTGGCTTATTTTTGTAGAGAATTGAACGCTCTACAAAAAAGGTCATTAGACACATTTCGTTAAGTCAACGTGGTCAAAAGTTATTCAAGGTCAAAGACAAAATTCACGGTCAATACAAGTTTTTTTCCAAATAACTCTCAGATTTTCAAGTTCAAAGATCTTAAAACGAACCAAAAGTATATTTTGGAGCTCCAGAAATGCGAAAACAAAACATCGATAGTATGACCTCGAAGAGCTTCAACATGATATGAAGAAATATTAAGGAAGTTCAAGCGAATCTTATGGTAAAATTATTTTCCAACTTTGCACAATAAAATTTTGTAAATAGGAAGCTTAAGACATTATCAAACTTCTGGCGGAATATGCCAATGATTCACCGTCTCAAAAGTGAGATATTCATTGTCGAAGTTTGCAATTTTTCGAAAGCTCCCGTAAGAGCCCATGTTAATCTTGTCATTTTCAACAATGAATATCTTGATTACCAGACGGTGAAACCTCTCTAAATTTTTCACACATAATTAAGCCCTTTTCAAGAAGATTCACGCAACTTTTCAATTCATTAATCTGTAATAATCGAATCTATTGTATTTTTCATATGGTATCCTATACATATTGCTTGAACTTCCTTAATGCACTGATTTTGGCATTGTCATTTGGGAATTCACCACTAGATGGCTTTGAGAGTAAGAGGTTAGTTAATTTTGTTGATATTTCCATACAGTATAACGTTTTGACGAATTGTAGGTATTACTTGGTTATTAGTAAATGTTTTATCAAGAGACTCGATAGAGTCTCGGGACAAGTACATTGACAGCCCTGTCGTCTGCTGGCCCGAGGCTCGCCGAGACTATACTTTCTCGAAACAAAACATTTCGCGGTGGTGGGGGTAAAATTGGCATGTCATTTTATTGAATTACGAAGCTCAGAATGAAATTGAGGAACTTTAAAATTGAACTTTTGGCTAATTAAGAAATTCTCTTTCGATTGCGCCCAAAATCAGCATGATCGGTCGCGTAATTGCTGAGAAAAAACTTTGCACGGGCTCAAGATTATGCAAAAGTTACTAACACATAAAAAATTTAACGTGTCTGTATACAACACCATCGAAGGCCTCTTGTCGCCAGCTATAACCCATTTTCATGAAAGCCAGTGTCCCGTGACAGCTGCAGAGAGAGAAATGACTACTACGTTCACACGGAACTCTTATTCCGGACTAATTAATCGGGTTTATTATGCCCGATATATATGTATTGTGACGGAAATTTTTATCAAACCAAACTGCACAATGTCACAAAAGTCGTTCTCTCTCTTTTTCGTCGATTTTATATTTTTTTATTTGGGCGCCAGTCGCAAAGCGACTCGACGATGAAGAGAGAGACAGACGGTTGACCAGCTAATTTCAGCGGATGGGCGGGGTGAAGCTCGAAAATAATCGAAAAACACAAAATTGTTGTAACAACGATTTAATGAAATTATTATTAGAAAAAGTTAACAAAATAAGTAGAAGAGAAATAACACGGGAATTTTAAGTTAAACAAATGTAATATAATTGATAATTGATAATCGTTAATCGCTCGGGATACAATCGAAGGAACGAAATTATTTTAATCGCGTGTCTCTAAGAACCGCGGAGAGGAAAAATCGCGAAACCATACACTCGAATCACCCTCACACTCACACCGATCGGGACCCTACACTTTCATACAATTTACCGCGAGCTCGTCTTTACGCGGGCTGTGGATCTACTCAACAGCGAGGCGATAATGATTTATTAATCGATGTTAAAAATACTAAATTGATGAAACACTAATTTTATTACCGAGCCCCCGATATTCGGTTACTCGGCCGAGCTTTTCTTTGTCACGAGAATTTTATTGTCCCGATCCAATCACTCGAACTCTCACATAAACTTTTCACACACACTTTCTCCCGTTTTCGCGACCTTTCCTTCCGAGTCACAACTTACATTAACCGGAGACAATTATACGCAACACGAAAAGTTGAGATTTTCACGCACGGCCACGACACGAATTCTTTATCGAAAATAATCACGATCTACTCCACGAGAGCCAAGGATACGCAAGAAATTCGAGAAGATGTTATTTTCTCCGGAGATAGAACCGTTGCCGCGACTAAGTTTCTCGATGTTTTACGAGAACGACGTTTTAATGATTATAATATTTCCCGCAACACCGTTTTTATTTTACATGAATTTAATTAAAGAAAAGAGCTCAACAACCGAATCGGAAAGCGAGAAGGAAGTGACTTTCGAGCTTTATTTAATAACGGATGATAACGGGACGTCTGTCCTGCTCGATACTCAGCAAAAATCTCACGAATTCGGGAATCGCCGGTAGAATCGTGGGCTCTCGCTCCCTCCCCTCTCGTAATACGAATATCTTCGAAGTCCGAAGTGACAGGTCCGTCGCGCGAGAAATATATGCGAGCGTGAGACGGGGCCCCGAAAGATTTCGATGATCAGGAATATTTCTAATTTGTAATTACTTTTACATTTTTACCCCTAGCTCGACTATTATAATATTTTCCCGGGACTAATGGACCTTCAAATGTCAATTTCAACCAATTCAATACGAGATAAAGTCAATCGCCGATGATTTAGATAATTATAATTTTTCGGGATCTTGATTTTCGGTACGAAAACGAAATATCGACAGTCGCCTTAATTTCTACCGCCCTGATTTTCCAAATCGGAGGTGTTCAACGATGTTAACCGACAATCAATTCTCGAACTTTCTCGAGTATTCCATGGTTCGAATCCTTCCCGAAATCTCCCGATCTTTATCGATGGACTTTTCTCCCAACGAAAATGACTTCATGATTTTGAGAGGAGTTGGAGATGGCCAACGTATGAGCTCCGCTCGAAATACGTGTTAATACGACGATGATTGGCCGCTACCTCGATCCTCGTTTTATTCGAAATGTCCTTGGATGACCGATTCGACAATATTCCTTCTTATTCTCATCATCCTTCTCTTTTTCCTTTCCTCGATATTGCTCGATATGAAAATTATGTAAAATTCGGGACGAAATTAATAAAGATACTTAAAAATTATCGCTCTAGGCAAGCCCTGTGAGATCGTTGCGTGGCCGGAGTATCGAGCTGGAGAGATATGAGCAAATTATTGGCTCGCATTATTTTAAAGGGACGGTTTAAAATAAAAAACCGTCACAGTATAAACCGCAAAAATCCCCTCACGGGGAAAAAAACGTGGACAAGTACATTGGTGGTCCCTCGTTTCCCTATGATATTGAAAAAAAATCAAAAACGTCGCATAGAAGAATACAAAAAAAGTTACAAAATAAGTTAAGATCTGTTGAAGTATACGTGGCCAAATACGGGAAGCTTTACTGCGTTTGAATAAATTTTCAAATACGGTTTGATGTTGATAGAAAAAATAATAAAGTTCGGAAATTCAACTATGTCACCAACCAAATTGCAAACGTAAAAAAATTAGATTATAAAAAAATTCTGAACGAATTACTTGGCAAGGATTTTTCCATGAAATTAGCGTAATGTATAGATCATGATCAGGAACTCGCCAAGTACTTCATTCAGAATTTTTTTACAATCTAATTTTCTTACGTTTGCAATTTGGTTGGTGACAAAGTTGAATTTCCGAACTTTATTATTTTTTCTATCAACATCAAACCGTATTTGAAAATTTATTGAAACGCAGTAAAGCTTCCCGTATTTGGCCACGTATATTTCAACAGATCTCAACTTATTTTGTAACTTTTTTTGTATTCTTCTATGCGACGTTTTTGATTTTTTTTCAATATCATAGGGAAACGAGGGACCACCAATGTACTTGTCCACGTTTTTTTCCCCGTGAGGGGATTTTTGCGATTCATTTTTTAATTCTGATAAGGTGTATTTTATGTAAATTTCATTTTCAGGTCAACCATGGATAAGCTAAGCAATATTATTGGTGATCCAATTGAGGATTTATTTGGCTGTAAAATTCCTTCAATCAAAAAGGTTATGTCGGTGTTTTTTTATCAAAAAAAAGTTCTTAAATTCGATTATAAACAAAGCCTTCGAATAACAATTGACAAAAATACCGACATAACCTCTTTGATTGAAGGAAGTTTACAGCCAAGAAAATCCTCAATTGGATCACCAATAATATTACTTAGCTTATCCATGATTAACCTAAGACTGAAATTTACATAAAATACACCTTGTCGGAATTAAAAAATATTAAACATTTACTAATAACCAAGTAATACCTACAATTTGTCAAAACAATGTTCTTACTGTATGGAAATATCAACAAAATTAACTAACCTCTTACTCACAAAGCCATCTAGTGGTGAGTTCCCAAATGACAACGCCAAAATTAGTGTATTAATATTTCTTCCATATCATGTTGAAGCTCTTCGAGGTCATACTATCGATGTTCTGTTTTCGCATTGTTGGAGCTCCAAAATATAATTTTGGTTCGATTTAAGACCTTTGAACTCGAAAATCTGATAGTTATTTGGAAAAAAACTAGTATTGACCGTGAATTTTGTTTTTGACCTTGAATAACTTTTGACCACGTTGACTTAGCGAAAAGTGTCCAATGACCTTTTTTGTAGAGCGTTCAATTCTCTACAAAAATATGCCAAAAACTTTAGAGTACGACCTATCGTTCGTGAGTTACAAAAATCAGAAGGAAAAAAAGTTTGTCCCTATGTTATCCTTATGGAAAATCGACAAGAGCGATGCGCACTAACTTAATATTAATATTAAGCGCTCAAATTTTAACTGAACTTTTTTGGCACCTAGACGAAACTTTTGAGCTTGGTTCTGATGGGGAAAAAAAAAAGTTTTTTATATACACTACCCGTCAAAAGTTTCCGGACAAAATTGCGAAAAAGTGTCTGAGCCATTTTTGATGTCATTTTTTTAGCAGTATAGATAAAAAAATTTAATAAACGGCATTTCGAAGGGAAGGAATTCTTCTTCAATTTGCTTTTTTTTAAAATGTTGTACGATTTTTCTTACGTCCGCTACATTGTTTTGAACACGACTGTTTTCCTACTTTTTTTTTTAAGATTTACAGTTGGACCGCGTTTTGAGAAGAAAAAAATTTTCGAGTTCTTTCCGACCGGAACCTTAACGGGGGCAGCGAAAACTTCAATTTCGTTTTTTAAAAAGTTCTGTACGATTTTTTTTCATGTAGTTATCCCATTTTTAGCGAAAAAAAGCAAAATTTGGAATATACCACATAACACGAAAACTAGTGAGTTTTTCGAAAAACCTCAAGAGGGTAAAAAAATGAGTTCGGTTTGGCCAAATTCATCAGAATTTTTTCCGAATTTTTTCTTAAATTTTTTTTTTCCGACTGATTTCAGTCAAAATTCTGAAAATTTGATCGCGTTTACTTGTTAAATATGGGGTTTTTGATAATATTTCAAGATAGAAAAAAGTTTTGTTTTTCAATTCTGAAGACATCAGAATTTTTTCAAATTTTTTTTTGACATTTTCTTTCCAACTTTTTTTCGCAAGTTGAAAAAAAAAATTTCGAAAAAAAATTTGAAAAAATTCTGATGTCTTCATAATTGAAAAACAAAACTTTTTTTTTATCTTGAAATTTTATCAAAAACCCCATATTTAACAAGTAAACGCGATCAAATTTTCAGAATTTCGGCTGAAATCACTCAGAAAATTTTTTTTTTTTTAAATTCGGAAAGAATTCTTATGAATTTGGCTAAACGAAACTCATTTTTTTACCCTCTTGAGGTTTTTTGAAAAACTCACTAGTTTTCGTGTTATGTGGTATATTCCAAATTTTCCTTTTTTTCGCTAAAAATGAGATAACTACATAAAGAAAAATCGTACAGAACTTTTTAAAAAACGAAATTGAAGTTTTCGCTGTCCCCGTTAAGGTTCCGGTCGGGAAGAACTCGAAAAAATTTTTTTTCTCAAAACGCGGTCCAACTGTAAATCTTAAAAAAAAAGTTGGTTTTCCAACTACATTGTTTTGAACACGACCGTTTTCGGTCGTGTTCAAAACAATGTAGCGGACGTAAAAAAAATCGTACAACATTTAAAAAAAAGCAAATTGAAGACGAATTCTTTCCCTTCAAAATGCCGTTTATTAAATTTGTTTATCTATACTGCTCGAAAAATGACATCGAAAATGGCTCCGACACTTTTTCGCAATTTTGTCCGGAAACTTTTGACGGGTAGTGTATGTCGGAGAATGATCGATATTCAAACAAGAACTCTTCATTTGGCGTGTGGGACGCGTAACCAATCGTTTTATTTGATAATTATCTTTATAAACAAGACTTATTAAGAAATGTATATTCGATTTGGAACAACACGTCAATTCCCTTCTTCGTTTTCTCGTTGACTCTTCTGTCGTTATTCCTCTATTTTTATAAACCGATCTTTTAAACAAAAGAATATAGTATGGACCACTACGATCTTTATATCTGAGACACGGCCATACTGACATAACACACGTCCTCGTGTGTTGTATGTACTTCCAAACAATCCACTGAGAGAGGAACCCCTTCATTTTTTTCTTCTCTTTTTACCTCTGGACTCTTCTCAAAGAAATTGTCCTGGCATTTGCCCTGAGTCCCAAGGGGAACCAGGGCTCAAAAACCTTGGGCAGGACTATATTCCATTTTACAATAATTTCGTCATACTTTATGTAATATCGAGGGACAAAAGTCCTTTTCTTTCTTTTTTACTTTAAGACCGGGGCGAGTGCTACATGTACGAAGATGACGGGTAAAGCACTTGAGGTCGTAAATTTAAGGATTAGGATATAAAAGAGTCGGTCGAAGGAGGACTTGACTGTCGCGAAGGCTCAGGTTGCACAGCGACAGTTAAGTAGTAAATTAGAGAAGGATGAAGTATGCAAGTATGAATGTATGGATGGATGGAAAACAGATGTGGAGTGAATTGTGTATGCGACGTTGAACTAAAAAATAAGTTAGAGTTAGTCAGAGTGCCGAACCGAGCGGACGTATTCTCGAGTTGTAACCTTTTCATTTAAAGTTCCCTTAATAAATAGTATAACTCTCCTCACGAATCTTATTTTCCCAATTACCTTTTATATTAGTAGGATTCAACAACACACATTCTACATTTTGTGGGGGCTCAGCCGGGATTGGGATAAAGTGAGCATCGTGTGATCAGTGATAGGCGATAAGTGTCAAGTGAGCAGTGAAGTTTCGAGACGTGTGACTTTACAAATATCATGGGTGACAACGACCGACCAGCAGCGCTTACCGATGAGCAGGTAACCCAGATGACGATTCCGGAAATAAAAACGGAACTCAGAAGACGACGGCTGAGGTTGACAGGCAGAAAGCGAGAACTGTTGGCGCGCTTAATGGCCGCACTGGCACTAGAAAGGGAACATGGAGCACAAGAAGAAGAAGAAGAAGAAAACGAAAACGAAGAAGACGAAAACGAAGAAGACGAAAACGACGAAGAAGTTATCGACGGTGGCTCAAATGAAGATGGCGATCGAAATGACGAGAACGGTCACCGAAATGAAGAAATTGCTACCAACGATGACAACGACGACGAAAGCGAAGACGACGACGAAGACGAAGGAGAAGAAACCCGTGTAACACCGGTGATTCGAAGACGAAGATTTGCGCCTCAACGAGTAACGCTAACTTTCAAAGACGTGGAAGGTTCGTTAGAAAAATTCAGCGGCGATGGTCATTTGAATGTACAGCGGTGGCTGGACGATTTCGAAGAAATGGCATCAATGTGCGATTGGGACGAAATTCAAAAAGTAGCTTATGCGAAAAGACTACTCGATGGTTCAGCAAAATTGTTCGTGAGATACGAACGATGTGCGAAAACATGGGCTAAGCTGAAAAGAGCTCTGCAAGATGAATTCGAAGAAGTAGTGGACAGTCTTCAAGTTCATAGAGAGCTGAGTAAAAGAAGAAAAAAGACCGACGAATCCTTTCAAGAATACATTTATAAGATGCTTGAAATTGCCGCCCAAGCAAGCATCGAACCACGTGCCGTAATACAATATATCATCGAAGGGATACCTGACGATGCGTCACACAAGGCAATCTTGTACGGCGCTAAAACCGTCAAACAATTGAAAGAGCGGTTCGTTCAATACGAAAACATGAAACGAGAGATGGCGAAGACGAAGACGAAAACGTCCGAACGGAAGGATGACAAAACGAAGCAAGCCGACGGCAAGGAAAAGAAGAAGACGACGACTGGAGCCGGAACAGCAACGAAAGTGAAGCATTGTTTCAACTGTGGTGCAAAGGACCATCTAAGTGCAGACTGCCCAGAGAAAGGCAAGGGTACGAAGTGTTTCAAGTGCAACGAGTACGGGCATATCGCAGCGAAGTGCTCGTCACAGCCTAAAGAAGTGTATGTGGTATCGCGGCCAGAGAAGAAGAAATATCAGAAGGAAGTGAAATTAGAGGACTGTAAAGTCGTAGCTTTAATTGATACAGGTAGTGATCTTACGTTAATGCGTCATACGGAATACGAAAAGATGGGATCACCGCCCTTAAAAAGCCATAAGGTATGTTTCGAAGGTCTTGGCTCAGACGTCAATGTAACGCTAGGGGAGTTTACCACAAGTATGAAAGTAGGAAATGACGAATTTACCGTTACCTTTCACGTCGTAAAAGATTCACTTACAAGACACGGTATAATTTTGGGTACTGATTTCCTTGACCGCGTAGAACTTCGCGTGAAGCGTGGAATCGTAGAGTTTCTTAAACTTGACGACGAAACCAATGACATAGACGATCCAGACAGACCACAAATTTTCAGAATCAATGTAGTAGACCATACAGATGACGTTGACTTATCTCACATTAAAGAAGTTCATTATCGCGAAGAGATTGCAAAGCTAATTATGGGTTATGTGCCGGAAAAGACGTGCGACGTAGGCATTAGGACGAAAATAGTATTGACAAGCGACGTTCCCGTAGTAAGTAGACCACGAAGATTGTCACAATCGGAAAAAAACGAAGTTGATGACCTGATGAAGCTGTGGATTGAAGAAGGTATCATTCGTCCGTCGAATTCTGAGTACGCGAGTCCTATAGTCTTAGTAAAGAAAAAGAATGGCTCGACGAGAGTATGCGTTGATTATCGCAGTTTGAATAAACTGATCGTAAGACCACATTTTCCACTACCGTTAATCGAAGACCAGCTTGACGCGTTGCAGGGCTCAGAGGTGTTTACGACGATAGATTTAAAGAATGGATTTTTCCATGTACCAGTAGACGAGAGCAGCCAGAAATATACAGCTTTTGTAACGCCGCATGGACAATATGAGTTTATGAGAACGCCTTTCGGGTTGAGTATTTCGCCGATTGTTTTTCAAAAGTTTATCATGACAGTTTTCAAAGATATGGTCAGTAAAAAATGCGTAGTAATCTACATGGACGATCTGATTGTTCTTGCGAAAAGTATGGAAGATGCGATGGAACGTTTAAAAGAGGTGTTGGAGGTTGCGAGACTCCACGGGCTGATTATTAACTGGGAAAAATGCCGATTTTCACAAACCGAAATAGAATATCTGGGGCACGTTGTCTCAAAAGAATCCGTTAGACCGTCTGAAGGTAAAACCAAAGCTGTAGCCAATTTTCCTAAGCCGACAACGGTTAAAAAGGTGCAAAGTTTTTTGGGGTTAACAGGTTATTTTCGAAAATTTATTCAGGGGTACGCAAAGATCGCTAGGCCGTTGACAGACCTACTAAAGAAGGACGCGAGATTTCATTTTGGGGATCTAGAAGAAGAATCCTTTGAAGCGTTAAAAGCGGCCCTTGCGAGTGGACCTGTACTCAGACTGTACCGTGTGGGGGCGAAGACTGAATTGCATACAGATGCGTCAGGGTTAGGATACGGCGCTATTCTAATGCAGTTAGATAGCAATGACGAAAAGTGGCATCCCGTGTATTATGCCAGCGGAAAATGTACACCAGCCGAGGAAAAGTATAGTAGCTACGAGTTAGAGGTACTTGCCATCGTAAAAGCCTTAAGAAAGTTTCGGGTCTACCTCTTGGGTATCCCCTTCACGATCGTAACCGATTGCCAGGCTTTTACGATGACCATGAAGAAAAAAGATCTGTGTGTGCGTGTGGCCAGATGGGCTTTACTGTTGGAAGAGTTCAAGTATGAGGTGTGCCATAGATCTGGAAAAAGTATGCCGCATGTTGACGCGTTAAGTCGAAACCCGTTGCCGAACATAATGTTAGTAACCGAGAGTAACGATGGTTTGATTGTACGATTGATGAGAGCACAGCATGAAGATGAAGAGTTGCAAAAAACGTTAAGTGCCGCAGAGCGCAGCCAGGCCGATGGCTATGTCCTAAGAAATAATTTGTTGTATAGAGAAGTCGATAATGATGTTGTAATCGTAGTACCTAAGGGTATGCAAACACAAGTGGTTCGTCAGGCGCACGAGCGTGGACATTTTGGCGTGAATAAAACCGAATCGATTGTGCGGAAAGATTTTTGGTTTAAAAATATGCGACAAAAGGTGGAAAAAGTGGTGAATAGTTGTGTGAATTGTATCTTGGCCGAAAGAAAACAAGGAAAGCGAGAAGGGTTTCTGAACGTCATTCCTAAGGGTGACGTCCCTCTCGATACATATCACATAGACCATGTAGGCCCGATGACAGCGACGAAGAAAAAATACCAACACGTGTTTGTAGTAGTGGACGCCTTCACGAAGTTCGTATGGCTCTACCCTACGAAATCCACAGACGCAGCTGAGGTTATTGACCGCCTTAGTAAGCAGTCTATGATTTTTGGGAACCCACGAAGAATCGTCTCAGATCGTGGAGCTGCTTTTGCCTCAAAAGCATTCGAAGAGTATTGTGAGAGCGAGAAGATCAACCATACCTTGATCACCACCGGAGTGCCACGAGGGAATGGGCAGGTGGAAAGAGTAAATAGAACTTTGATTCCTCTACTCTCTAAGCTGACCGCGCCGGTACCTGAAAATTGGTACAAGTACGTCGATGTGACACAGAGATATCTGAACGCTACACCAAGCTGTAGTACCGGGAGGACTCCGTTTCATTTGCTTATTGGTGTCCATATGCGATTGAAAGAAGACCCTCGAATGAAGGAAATTATCGAAGAAGAATGGATCACCCAGTTCGAAGAAGATCGCGATGAATTGCGTGAGCTAGCAAAACAAACGTTGGAGAAGGCCCAAGAGACTAATCGTCGAGGTTACGATAAAAACCGGAAAGCAGCAAGGCAATATAAAGTTGATGATCTGGTTGCAATTAAAAGAACTCAGTTTGGACCAGGTTTGAAGCTAAGAGGAAAATTTTTGGGGCCATACAAGATAACGCGTAGTATGCGTAATGATCGCTACGTAGTCGAAAAGGTTGGCGAGCAAGAAGGTCCGCGACAAACATCGACTGCAGCAGACCAGATGAAGCCATGGGGTACAAGTGTTTACCAGAACGACACAGAAAGCGAGGATAGCGAAAACGAAGACATCCGAGGTCAGATGTCCATGCAGGATGGCCGAATGTAATATCGAGGGACAAAAGTCCTTTTCTTTCTTTTTTACTTTAAGACCGGGGCGAGTGCTACATGCACGAAGATGACGGGTAAAGCACTTGAGGTCGTAAATTTAAGGATTAGGATATAAAAGAGTCGGTCGAAGGAGGACTTGACTGTCGCGAAGGCTCAGGTTGCACAGCGACAGTTAAGTAGTAAATTAGAGAAGGATGAAGTATGCAAGTATGAATGTATGGATGGATGGAAAACAGATGTGGAGTGAATTGTGTATGCGACGTTGAACTAAAAAATAAGTTAGAGTTAGTCAGAGTGCCGAACCGAGCGGACGTATTCTCGAGTTGTAACCTTTTCATTTAAAGTTCCCTTAATAAATAGTATAACTCTCCTCACGAATCTTATTTTCCCAATTACCTTTTATATTAGTAGGATTCAACAACACACATTCTACATTTATGCAATGATACATTATGATTTTTTTTTTTAAGTATTCTTCAATTCATCTTTCCTATAACTTCTTTATTTCTTCTTGCTTCTTTACTTGGGTATACCGTTCTATACTTCATCGGTTTAGGCCAGTATCGATGGTTACTTTACTCAGTCAGAAAAAGGCATGTCGACACTTCTTACGGTTTTATTACCTATGGCAAAAAAATAAGAATGACCAGCATGGCAATCCAAATTGTATTGTATTTCTTTACTTGCAGGCTAGTTCTACTGTTTTAAATTATCTCATAAATATCGATCACAGTTTTTCAATGATCAAGAGACTCGGTAGAGTTTCGGGACAAGTACATTGACAGCTCTGTCGTCTGCTGGCCCGAGGCTCGCCGAGACTATACTTTCTCTGAATAAAACGATTCGCGGTGGTGGGCGTAAATTTGGCATGGCATTTCGTTCAACTACGAAGCTTAGGAGTCATTTGATGCCTTGCATATTGAACTGGAGAACAATTAGGAAATTCCCTTTCGATTGAGCCCGAAATCAGCATGATTCGTGGCGTATTTGCTGAGAAAAAACTTTGCACAGGGTCAACATTATGCAAAAACTACTAACACATTCAAGTTTTTCACGTGTCTGTATATAACACCATCAAAGGCCTCATGTCCTCGGGGCTAACTTCACGGCGGTGTCGCAGACTCACACCTCGCCGCTATAACCAAGAAAAGTGTGATCGGCTATATGTTAATTGTTTTGACAGTGCAAAGTTCGGGATGTGTGTACCGTGTGCTAGATATATTCGTGGTGAATTAGTTAATTTTGTCATTTTCTTTCGTGAAGTGGTTTTATTAAATATCTATATTAATATATTGAACACCCATCTGTCAGTTTTTTATGGTGTAAACAAACAGTTTCGACATATAACGAAGTGCCGGATAAATGAAAAAAAAAACGTTTATCGTCTTATAAAGTGCATAAAATCTATTTATTTTATTAAAATTGGTGGTGTGGTGTCATAATATTAAGAAAACCAGACGTACATAATAAACATCAAAAAAGTTATTCAAGTGCGAT
This sequence comes from Campoplex capitator, assembly GCA_037576405.1. Lineage (NCBI taxonomy): Eukaryota > Metazoa > Arthropoda > Insecta > Hymenoptera > Ichneumonidae > Campoplex > Campoplex capitator. The sequence continues at coordinate 574,540 of JARBWI010000022.1, forward strand.
AAATATATAAAAGCGTTTTTATTACCCAGCTGCGATAAATTCAGGTTAACCTATAACTTGGAGTCAGAAATTTCATTTCGAGAACACGCAATTATTGTATATATGTATTGATTAATTGATGAATTCGAATAAAAAATCATGATATATTTGTGCTGATTAGATTTATTGTGTTTGTGGAAATGTGTTTGCTGTGCATTTATACTTCTTCGCTTCCACTGCGGCAACATAAGTTGAAAGATTTGTTACAAAAAGTCTTTAGTTGCTCGTTAATTGACAGGATAAAATTGTTTCTTATTTTGACCTAATGGATACACCCGAACTTTAAGAAATGTTTTGGGTTCAGTGTATGCCAAGTTATTCACTTTTTGCTCCGATTGTGTATAATGATATCTAAAAGTTGTTTTGAAAAGTCTTCGGGTGCTTTTTTTCTAAGAGTATCAAAATTGGTATCGGTGAGATGCAGCGAGCACCTACAAAGTTTCACAACTTTATGAAGCGACCAGTACATTGAGTCTTCCCACTTTTTATCTCTTATTGTAGAATTATTGATTGATAAATTCATAACAAAAAGTCTTTGGTTGCTTACTTTTCGATGCGCTCAAAATTTTGTCTGCGATTGGCCACGGAAACGACAGAAATTACTCAATTTCGTTGGACTCAATGTGCACTATGTTCATTCACTTTCCTTTACTACATGTGTCATTAGGAATTTGAAAAAAATATTTCAGGGAGTCATCGCCGGGTACTTTTTCTTCAGTAAGATCAAATTTCTGTCATCGGTATGCAGCGGATACCTATAAAGTTTAGAATTTCTGCGAAGCGACATGTGTACCAAGTATTTCCACTCTTTGGCTCCAACTGTGACATATGAATTGGGAAACTTGTTATAAAAGTCTTCAGCAGCTTGTTCTTGAACAGCTAGGATCGAAATTGCTGTCTTTGAAACCCCATTGTCGATGCCTGAAAAAGTTTTGAATTCTGTTGGACTTGAAGTACGCTGTGTTTTTTTGCTTTCCTTCTTTAGTACTGGCATGAAGAATTGGAAAAGTGGTTTCAAATTGTTTTGGGCTGCTTTTATTCTATTAGTATCAAAAACTAGATAAGTGGAATGCAGCGGACATGTGTGCTAAGTATTTCCGCTGTTCAGATTTGATTGTGGTAATGAGAGTTTGAAAAATTATTATAAAAAGTCATCGGAGGCACATTTTTGGTTAGGATGGAAATATCTGGCTTGAAAACGGAATGGATAGATAGAAAATTTTCCAATTTCGTTAGACTGAAGTGCGTTATGTCAAGAATACCTACAACTTTTGGAAACTTTGTGAAGCACTTTATGAATCATGGATGTTTTGTCGCCAAAATGCAATAAATACATCTCAATTTTCTGAATTTTGCTGGGGCTGAAGTGCACTATATTTGTTTTTCCATTTTTTTCATTTTACTTGTGGTATAATAAATTCGAAAAGTTGTTCCTGGAGAAGTCTTCGGATACACTTTTTTTGATGACATGAAAAATTCTGTCATCAGAATGCAACGAATACCTACAACTTTTGAAAATTTCTTTAAGCAACATATGAGCCATAGATTTTCACTTTTTCTTTCTAATTTTGGCATTATGGATTGAAAAATTTATTTTTTACTTTACTTTTCTCATAATATATTTGAAAACGTCGTTTCAGATAGTCTTTGGATGCTCTGTTTCTGATGGTATCGCAATTTGATCCATTGGAATACAGCGGATACCTACAAACTTTTACATTTCTGTGAAGCGGCTTGTGTGCCAAGTATTTTTACTTTTTAGCTTCAACTGTGGCATATGAATTAAAAAATTTGTTACAAATATCATCGGTTGCTCATTTTCGTTGAGCTTGGAGTGCGCTGTATTTTTTCGCTCCCCCTCTGTAGTTCTGGCATATTAAATTCGAAAAGTAGTTTTGAAAAGTTTTCTGCTGATTTTTTTCTGTAAGTATCAAAATGTAGATAATTGGAATGTCACGGATACATGCAAACTTTAACATTTTTGTAAAGTGACATGTCCACTATTTGTAAGTATTTCCACTTTTCATCATTGATTGAAGTGGGCCGGACAAGTACTTTTAACACGTATTTAAACATAATTTGTACCGATCCAATCGACGTCGAATGTTGTGAATAATATCAGGGGATCCTTAAAGTCGGAGACGAATCGATTTTCTTATCAAGAGACTCGGTAGAGTCTCGGGACAAGTACATTTGGCAGCTTTGTCGTCTGCTAGCCCGCGGCTCGCCCAGAGTTATATTATCTCGAAACAAAATGATTCGCCGTGGTGGGGGTGAAATATGAAATTTCTTTCCTTAATTACGGAGCCGGGGAGAAATATTATGATTTGAAAATTGAACTGGAGACTTATTATGAAAAGAGCTTTCGATTAAGCCTTGGATCAGCACGATTGATGCCGTATTTGCTGAGAAAAAACTTTGCACAGGCTCAAGATTATGCTAAGATCGAAGTATTGGTATGTATTGTGACGTGGTAATTTTGTCCACGTCACGAAAAATACAGAAATTGGCACGGCACGGAGGAAAACGTCGGGTTTCGACGAATTCCTCTCGATAAAATGTAAAAGGAGTCAAATGCGAGCGTATTTCCTTGTATTAATTTTATTTTATTTTATTATTTTATTTTATGCGAGCGAACGACGGTTTCAAATCATCAAGGACAAAACATCCAAACATCGAGAAATATTCTGGCCGTCGATATTTTCGTCATATCATCGAAAGGGAAGGCATAGGTCGTCAAGGTCAGTCAGAGTTGTCATCGATGGAGCGCGAGTATCGAGAGAGAGGGGTCGCTAGCTCAAAGCCCTCACCCTGAGCTGTCTGATCTCAAGCGGTGCGTCAAGCAGCATCGGGAATCTTCGGGAAGTCTCGGTTGGCACAAATCAACTGTCGCCAACGCCCTGAAAATTTGAATTTGCGAGAAAATGGGGGTGAATTGCGAGAACTTTCTCGAAAAGTCTAGATTCCGCGAGTAGGCGAAGGGTGGAGGGGTTAGGACCCAAATTCTATAAAACCGCGTTTCCGTAATCGTTCGGGGACTTTTTCGCATCGAACCTCAACGGAACCTGACGTTTTCTGACGAGCCGTCGCCAACCCTGTACAAGAAAACGACGTAGCCGGAATTATCGAGTGGAATCATCCGTGGTCTTTTTCCGGATTTCCATCTTCTGAAACTGTAGCGGTGAGCCGTCGTCTCGCTTTCATTTTGTTTTATTGTGATTTTGTTTTATTGTAAAAAGAGCTCTTAAAACTTTTCGAACTATCGTATTAAAGAGCGATATTGTTTCGGGGCACGTTCGCGTTTGAAAGAATTAATTAATTAATTATTATAACGTCATTTCACGGTGTAATAACCACCGTATTTTCCGTTGGGTTATTTAGAGTTGCCGAGAGGAATTCGATTTTCAATTTATTTCGTTCGACGAGAGTCCTTATCGTAAGAAATTAGAAAAGTATTAAATTCCAATCTTTTCGGAATAAAGGAAATTACTCGAGCAAGTCTCTTGTAATTTTCACTTGTATAATTTACGATTGGAATTGGATCATAAGATTTATTATTGAATTGAAACGAATTTTTGACGGAGGCAATTAAACCTAAGTCTATATCATAATTTCGATAAAAGTGATCTTTAATTTAAATTATAAATTTTGCGACAATATAAAATTGTAATTTATCATTCTCGATAAAAACGAGACCAATAGTATATTTTTCCGGAAACCAATAATTTATTGTTAAAAATTTCATTCATTCAATTTAATTGTTTAAATAAATTCGAACTTGTAATTCCGGATATCGTTTGCCTTTCATGTGAATTTATTTCGTATTTTTATCATAATCCCGCCCCTCTACCAACTTGGTTCCAACATACAGCTACGACCGGGAAAAACCTATTCTTCCGTTCTCGTTAATTTTCAAATAAAATTTGTCGAAGTTAACTTCGGCTGGCGTCCAGAAAATTCTCGAGATAGGAATATTTTGTGCGACTCACGGGAAAAGTCGTTACAGTATGTATACGACACACAATGAAAGGCCTTTTGATGCTATCAAGTTTCTGATTGGTCGCGACAGAGCTGCGTTCGAAAACTCGTGGTGCACTATAGCAGCTATATGTAATAACGTGGCCCTGTGTGGCCCTGTGGCTATATATTCTTCTGCACTGTGGCTATATATTCTTCTGAATAAGTACAAACAAAAAAAAACAGTTCAGACGAGCGAGCGAAAAATGTCAGCTGATATTTCGAAGGGTCATATTGACGCGAGTGTGAGAGAGATAGCTGAAACAAGTTCATATTTTTCCTTTCCGCCCTTGACATTTTCGAGAAAATAACTGTTACAACTTGTTCTTTGTCGTACAACGAACGTTGGCTAACCATTTATTTGCCCGAGAATGCAAGGTTATGGGAGAAGAATGTGTTGCAGGTTTGTCGTTACCGAGTCTGAACGAATGCTGTGATACAGCCTTGACAGCTCGTCATAACCTCACAAATTCGAATTTTCAGCTGGCATATTACCGACATGCTCCAATGACGGGAGAATATGCTTATTGAATGAATATGCTCCACATGTTTTGACCTATCTATTCCTACACCCACCATTTTATTCATTTATAGCATGACTTACAATGCCACAGGCATCAGATTAATCGCTAAGCGATAATATCTCTCAGGGAAATAAACTCTTGTCGCTGAGCGGCATAAAAATCTTGTCGCTGAGCCACATGAATATCTTGTCCCTGAGGCAAATGAAAATCTTGTCGCTGCGAGGGCTCAGTGACATGGAAATCTTGTCGCTGAGGCAAATGAAAATCTTGTCGCTGCGAGGGCTCAGTGACATGAAAATCTTGTTGCTGAGTGACATGAAAATCTTGTCGCTGCGAGGGCTCAGTGACATGAAAATCTTGTCGCTGAACCACATGAAGATTAATCGCTAAGCGATAATATCTCTCAGGGAAATAAACTCTTGTCGCTGAGCGACATAAAAATCTTGTCGCTGAGACACATGAATATCTTGTCGCTGAGGCAAATGAAAATCTTGTCGCTGCAAGGGCTCAGTGACATGAAAATCTTGTCGCTGAGCGACATGAAAATCTTGTCGCTGCAAGGGTTCAGTGATATGAAAATCTTGTCGCTGAACCACATAAAGATTAATCGCTAAGCAATAATATGTCTCAGTGACATAAAAATCTTGTCTCTGAGCGACATGAAAATCTTGTCGCTGAGGCAAATGAAAATCTTGTCGCTGCGAGGGCTCAGTGACATAAAAATCATGTCGCTGAGCCACAAGAAAATGTTGTACATTCATCCCTTTTTGATAGTGATGCATTTTTTTCCTGCTAGAGGTCAAATTCAAAAAACATTGTCCGAAAAAAAAAATTCTAAGAGAAATTCGAAAATACGCAACTTCTTGTATCTGTAAAATTTTCTATAAACCCTATCATTCTTGGGTTCTATTGAATTTTTCAAAACTTTCTGTTTTTGGCCAAAAACGAAATAACTTTCGGGAAAAAAATCACAACAAATTTTTCAAAAGAGGAAGTTGGAACTTTTGCATTGCATTCCAAGTTTTACATAGTGAAAGAAAAAAAAATCTCTTATATTGTGTGCTGAATCCGCGATGGTCGAAAAAAGGCATAAAAACGGTCGAGAATCAAAGTCCGTACAAGGCCAAGAAAAGAAATCAATGGAAAAATATTTAAATAAGACAAACTGGAGCTTGATCTATCCTTTTTGAAACGCCACTTTGGAAATTCGAATATCTTCCTTTTTGGCAGAGTTGTCTGGTGTATCTAAACGTTTGAGCGGTAGTGTGTGAGTGGATCGACGAAACTAAACCAATTCAAACCATGGGGAAAGATTCACGAAGTATGTGATCATGAAAAAATTTAGATTTCGGAGGAGTCAGAAAAAAAGAAGTGATATCCTAGCCAAAAATCCCCTCCACGGGGAAAAAAGCCTGGACAAGTCCATTTGTTCGTGACCCCCATTTCCATTTGTTTTCACAGAAAAATCTAACCCCGCTAAAAAAAAAATTGAAACCTCCAATGAAATGGAAAATAGAAAAAAACCCTAGAAAAAAATAGCTCCTAAAAAAATGGAGAAAAACCCCAAAAACAATTCAAGACAATAAAAAAAAAATACAATAAACGTGAAAATGGTAAAAAAAAAGTTGACGATTTTCGCTCAGCACTAAAAATTCTTCATATCCATAAAAGGACAAGTATTCCATTGATGGCTGAAAATCAATTAACGAGAAAAAGGGAAAACTCCCAAAAAGACATGGCACAAAAGAAAGAAACCCTTAAATACAAAATGGCGAATCGACAGAAAACTTCATACAAAAAATAAAAAACTAAAGTTTGCCATCGCATGTTGAGCAGTTGAGCGGATGCGCACAGAGGACTTGTCCAGCCCGAAAATTTTTGTATTAGCTTCCGCATATTCCCTATAAATAGCAGCGTCTAATACAAAAATTTTCGGGCCGGACAAGTACTCTGTCCGCATCCGCTCAACGGCTCAACATGCGATGGCAAACTTTAGTTTTTTATTTTTTGTATGAAGTTTTCCGTCGATTCGCCATTTTGTATTTAAGGGTTTCTTTCTTTTGTGCCATGTCTTTTTGGGAGTTTTCTCTTTTTCTCGTTAATTGATTTTCAGCCATCAATGGAATACTTGTCCTTTTATGGATATGAAGAATTTTTAGTGCTGAGCGAAAATCGTCAACTTTTTTTTACCATTTTCACGTTTATTGTATTTTTTTTTAATTGTCTTGAATTGTTTTTGGGGTTTTTCTTCATTTTTTAGGAGCTATTTTTTTCTAGGGTTTTTTTCTATATTTCATTTTATTGGAGGTTTCAATTTTTTTTTTAGCGGGGTTAGATTTTTCTGTGAAAACAAATGGAAACGGGGGTCACGAACAAATGGACTTGTCCAGGCTTTTTTCCCCGTGGAGGGGATTTTTGGCTAGGATAAGTCTCTACCACCATAAAGTAACAAATGACTTCCCCTTCGATGTGATTTTTTTGGATTAGCCATTTTATCAAAAAGTCATGGGCAGGAAGATTCCTTATAAGTTTCTGCTGTCGAAAAGTTGCTCATGACTTCACTGCTCTTTGGGCCAGAATATGTTAAGAAAAAATGGGTTTGTATCGTACTAATTGTCGGAAAGCAAGATTTTGGGGATTTTTATGGTTGTTGATTTTCTAGTCATTTCGATAAAACGTTTTGAGCCAGACGAGTATTCTCAACCCTTATAAGAACATAATTTCATAATGTTAAAATTGCGAATTATGCATAAAATACTTCTCCTCGAATTGATATGATAATTTTTAGTGCTGGACTCAACTCAGATAGTAACTTTTTTGATTCTTCAGAACTTTTTCAAGTTTCTGATGCGTCCCATAGGAATGAATACTCCGAATTGCTAAAAAATACTTGGCCTCGAGTTGATATCATAAATTTTAGTACTGCACGTAACTTGGTAACTTTTTTGATTTATTAGTAGAACTCTCTTAAGTTTTTCATGCATCCCATATGAATGAATATTCCGAAATACCAATAAATACTTGGCCTCGAAATGATATCATAAATTTTAATGCTGTACGTAACTTAGATGGAAACTTTTTCAATTCATTTAGTCGTTTCTCCTTTTTAATAAGGTGAGAAGAGTGGGGTATCGGTTTTTAAAATGTTTTCAGTCGAAATTTTTTGGTTATTTACGTCTGCAATGTTTTCGAGTGGTGTATTTAAGATTTTCTCACGGTTTATTAGAATTTTTTTCACTTTACAAAATAATTACAGATTTATAGTTTTATTTTTTTTTAATAATGTTTTTTGCTGTATTGTGATTTTTTTTTCAATTGTGTTGAAATCACTTCCAGTAAGGTTCATGATTCTTTTATAGAATTTTTCTCACACTTTTTTGATATCATCAGGAAACGAGGGACCATCAATGTACTTGTCCCGACCTTTTTTTCCCTAGGGGAATTTTTAGGTTTTAAGGAACATCCGTATCAAGCTATTCTTTGAAAAGAATTTTCAAATTGTTTATTCCATTATGTTTCACTTGTACTCTCTATGAATCTAGAAATGTTTTCTCAATGTACGTTCGAGTCTGCAGTCAAGCCTCATCTTAACCTGTGGATATTTTTATCTATTAAACAGATGGTTTGATAAACTAAATTTTATTCATTTTTTTTTCTATTCATTTTATTTTCGTTTTGCACTCATAAGGTCTATTTTACTATATAGATCGTTTCTCATCGTTCTCACATAAATGACCTTGTCACACAGGCAATCTTGCCACACAGGTGATCTTGCCACACAGGCGATCTTGCCACACAGGCGACCTTGCCACACAGGCAACCTTGCCACACAGGCGACCTTTGCCACACAGGCTTTTTTTTTAATTTTTTTTTTTACTCGGCCAACCTGATCATATTATTATTCTGATAATCATAAAAGATTTCCCTCAAGAAATTCATGAATTTTAATAGGTTAAATAATATTTTTTTTTTTTAAATAAACGGGGATACACCTGGTGATAAACTGTCGACGACACCCTATCGTTATAAATCTCATTATTTTTCCTTGCATCCATGAATTACAATCTTCTCAAAAGACTCGTATTCTTCACACGAGACTTACATTCTTATCCCAAGATATGTAATCTCCAATATAACATTGTTAATTGTTAATTTGGCTTCATATATTTGAAAAATGGCAAAAATCCCCTCACGGGGAAAAAACCCGGACAAGTACATTGATGGTCCCTCGTTTTCCGATGATATCACAAAAATTGTACAAAAATCCAAATATTCACTTTCTTTATTTATTTCTTTGCATCTATTTGTAGGGAAAAAATTAATTCAAACATTAGAAAGAAACGACATAGAATTGGTGTCTTACAATAATTAATAGTCGAAAAAATAACTAAAAAAAGGTAGCCATTTGAGTTACGTGCAGCTGTAAAAATTATGATATCAATACGAGGACAAGTATTTATTGGTTATTGAGAAGATATCAACATCGACGTATACTAAAAATACTTAACGAAATTATCAACTTTTAATATTTGAAAATTGTGTTTAAATAAGTGCTAACGATACGTGTCTGGCCCATTACTTTTTATTATAATTGCTATTCAAATGGAAATCAAATTAAAGGTGGAACAATGTGTTACGTTTCGGTGGCAGAAACTTATAAGAAAATCAATTCTTTTCCGAAATTCAGGATGAAAACCCTGGTATCAAACACGACATTCGACGTCGATTCAATCGGAATTAATTGTGTTTAAATGCGTCTTAAGAGTACTTGTCCGGCCCATCACTTTTTATTCAAATTCCTCATTCAAAGAAAAATCAGGGGTTTCTCAGAAAGGGATCACAAGTATGTACACGAAGCAAATTAAAAAGTGAAAACTACCGTTACCGTATGGAAACCAAGGACGACCTTGAATGATTGGAAATTTTTACAGAGCATAGTGTACAATTGCCGAGAAATGGAATTAACTTTCCTATAACAGACATGGGATTGTGTTTTAATTCCATAAATATACAAAGTTTGCAAGGTGAAAGTTACCAACCATTCAAAATCATCTCCAGTTTCTATTACGGTAACAATAATTTCTACCCTTAAATTCTTTCCTCGGACTTCTTAATTGTTGGTAAAAGCTTGAATTGCACTTTTCTAATCAATATCTTCATGCCTAGCTATCAAGGACTCAATAATAAAATGAACGAATCAATATTGTTTTGTATGAAGTTTCCGTGATACAAAAACTTTCGATTGATATTGAACGATTTTTCCATGGCTTGCATTGATCTTCCAAAAATTTACCAGTGTTAATTTGGATCTCTGACCAATAAATAGTAGCTTTTACTAGTGTGATAAGTTTTAATGCTTACAGTACAACTTCTCGATAATATAAAACTTTTTATTGCTTTAGTTTACACTGGAGAACTCGATGCTTATAAATTTCAGACTAAAGTGAAATTCAACCACGTGTAAACGTGTGAAACGTATAAGAGTACACGTCTATCTATGGATCTATTTCACTCCAGTCTGAGGTAATTCTGGGACGCGTACTCCGGTGTGACCTAAGCTATTGCTGCGATGTTTCACGGAGTCGCATCTCAAGGAAATTTACAACCGCCTAAGCCTTATATACGTGTAATTTTGTCGAAACTACGAAAACGATGACATCCCGTTTAAATCGACATTAAAAATGTTGTTTATGATACAAAGGTATCCTGCAATTCGGAGAACAATGATTTTCTCATGAAACTCTGCCGCTGAAGAATACCAAGTCTCAATTTTTTATTCGATTTTTCTTTGAATGAGGAATTTGAATAAAAAGTGATGGGCCGGACAAGTACTCTTAAGACGCATTTAAATACAATTAATTCCGATTGAATCGACGTCGAATGTCGTGTTTGATACCAGGGTTTTCATCCTGAATTTCGGAGAAGAATTGATTTTCTTATAAGTTTCTGCCGCCGAAACGTAACACATTGTTCCACCTTTAATTTGATTTCCATTTGAATAGCAATTATAATAAAAAGTAATGGGCCAGACACGTATCGTTAGCACTTATTTAAACACAATTTTCAAATATTAAAAGTTGATAATTTCGTTAAGTATTTTTAGTATACGTCGATGTTGATATCTTCTCAATAACCAATAAATACTTGTCCTCGTATTGATATCATAATTTTTACAGCTGCACGTAACTCAAATGGCTACCTTTTTTAAGTTATTTTTTCGACTATTAATTATTGTAAGACACCAATTCTATGTCGTTTCTTTCTAATGTTTGAATTAATTTTTTCCCTACAAATAGATGCAAAGAAATAAATAAAGAAAGTGAATATTTGGATTTTTGTACAATTTTTGTGATATCATCGGAAAACGAGGGACCATCAATGTACTTGTCCGGGTTTTTTCTCCGTGAGGGGATTTTCGCCATTTGATATCACGTCTTTTTTTGAAGTATTTTCAACGTAAAAAAATTACATTCGTAAAAAATTCTGACCGAAGTATTTGGCGAGTGTTTTTCGATTGAATTGGCATAATGTATCAATCATGATCACGAACTCGCCAAATACTTCGGTCAGAATTTTTTTCCACTTTAATTTTTTTACGTATACAATATGGTTGATGACACAAATGTAGTTCCGAACCTTATTATGTTTTGTATCAGCATCCAACCATATTCGAAAATTCCATAAATACGTAAAGACTCCCGTACTTGGCCACGTATATTTCAACGGAGCTTAACTAATGTTGTGACTTTTTTTGAGGTTTTCTAAGCGGCGTTTTGGATTTTTTTTAATATCATAGGGAAACGAGGGACCACCAATGTACTTGTCCAGGTTCTTTTTCCCAGTGAGGGGATTTTTGGGATTTTTTTGGGATTTCTTCCTTTTCCTGAAGTATTTTCAAATATTTCGGTCATTACAAACGTTTATGGAGGCTGTATACAATTATTTTTTCCTCTGAGGAATAAATAAATTAATATTCAAATATCATATGGAAACGAGGGATCACTGTACCAACGTACTTGTCCAGGTTTTCTCCGCTATTTGTTATCAAATCTCTATCATTATTATGATATGTAACGAAATTACAAATCGCAAAGAATTAAAATAACAGTTAAATCTTCATCTTTGCCATAATTGCATCAATAACGGGATAGTACTCACATTCACGTAGTATGTGATATTCATGAATGAGTTAAAAAAGAACGCCAAGTATTAAAAGACGCGACCTTCATTATAAAATAACTATTGCGCGCGAATAGAGCGCGCGTAGACGGCAATACATGCCGGTATCGTCTACGCGTTGAGAAACGCGAACGAGAGAGAACGCGCCATGCCGAGGAAGAGGGAACGCGCAGCCGCGTGCTGTCTCTCTCACTCAGCGGCGCGCGAGAAGTGGGGGTAGCCTCGTTCAGCGGGAACTGGGCGAAGAAGACGGGACAAATGTCACGTTTCACGCAAAGGACGTAAGTCCAACGTAAACAAACGCTCATTACGCCTTTCTGACTCCAAGGGACAGAAGTTCCCAAAACATTCGATTTTAATTCACAAAATTATGATATCTCGAGATTGGCTGAACGGATTTACTTGCAACAAGGACCAATAGAAAGAGAAAAATCGGAAAAAAATCGTTACCGATATTCAGAATTTTTACGTAAACGGTTCGACCGTGAGAGCGATTCGAAAACTTTATGACGTCATAAAACCGGCATATTCGAGTATATCAGAGTGCGGCAGGGCTCGCGCTGGCATTTTTTCTTTTAATACTTGGCGTCGAGCCGCTACCGCGTCTCTGGATATGCTCATCAATTGGCCTACAAAAACAGACAGATATTTGATTACAAGGCGGTCAATATCACGATAGTGATGTAGACTGAGAATGAAGCTTAAGTATCAAAAAATATGAGTACTCTTATTATCACGCGCGCCTCAAGAATGCGCAGGTGGTAACGTGCTAACCTTGAGAGCAGTCGGTGCGAAATGTTTCTTTTTTATCTGCCAATTCTGTTTGTAGTAACAATTCCTGAATGTCAAATTTCGTGACGCTCTATCGTGACACGCTGGAACGGACTTCTCTTTGCCATAGAAGTTTTACTTCGAAAGAGATCGAAAATATAAAATCGGCAGCTCGATTTCGACTTTTATCTTATTTTTCAATTTATGATCATAATTTGTCGTTAGTTTGAGAATGGCCGTTCAATTGAAACGTTTATTTAATAATGGTTTTTATCAGAAAAACGCTACAAAAACGGTGATAAGTTGGTCAGTTTTTTCGAATAATATCCAATTTTTTTTTTTTCAGGTATCAATCGATTTAGAATCGTTGTGAAACAGATAGTGTTTTCCGAATGTTCGTTGGACTATTGTCGTCAAGTACCGAATGTTAAGCACCGCTGTTTTTTTTTTTTATCAATTAAATTTTGGAGAAAATTTACATTGTGTGATTATCACTCTTTTATCTTCATACCTTAACCCCTTTTACTTTTTTAATTTTTAGTATTTTGTTTTGTTCTCCAAATAATCATTTTTTAACCCGCTTTACCTTTAAGAATTGTGGTCGAAGTGAATCGGAAACTGGGAGCTGAATAAAAAATTGTTGAATGTAAATTGGTTTATGAAAATATGGTTGAATTTACAAACTATTTGAATTCCAGTTCAGAGTACGCAGAATGTTTTACAAAGTTTATAGCTATTTTTGTTTTCATGGAACAAACATTTTTGAATAGTAATAACTTTTTGTTTGATTTGTATAGTCGTAATAAAAAATATTACGCTTCCAGTTTCCAGTTACAGTTTGCAGTGCATTCAGATGGAAAAAAACTCTTTTCTGAAATTTTTCACGTTTTATAATTAAAAAATTGAAAAATCAGTTTTGTGCCTTTTTAGAGAAAACACATCGGATTCATTGTCAAAAAAGTTTAGGCATTGTTTAACTTTAATTTTTATCAACAGCGAGGTAAAGTCTTAATATTCTTTATCACCATTGAAGGAATCAATACCATGAGAATAAGAGGTAACAGTTATCAAGAGACTCGGTAGAGTCTCGGGACAAGTACATTTGACAGCGTCGTCTGCTTGCCCGAGACTCACCCGAGTATATTATCTCTGAATAAAGCGATTTCGACGGTGGGGGTAAACTCTTTCTTAAATTACGGAGCTCAAGGGTGATCTCATGATCTGAAATTTGGACTAAAGACTAATTAAGTTATCCTCCTTCGATTGAGCCATAAATCAACCCGATTAATGCCGTAATTGCTGAAAAAAAGCTTTGCACAGAAAAAAATATGCAATGATCGGAGTGTGCGTGCGCGTATGTATACGACACAGAGAAAGGCCTCGTGGCGCTGGCGTGTTTCTGATTGGTCGCGACTGACGACACAAAACAAACAGTGCAGACGAGCAGGTGACGTCAGCTGATCGCGATGAAAAAATCATCATCGATATTTCGACGGCCCATATGGACGCGAGTGTGAGAGAGATAGCTGAAATAGGTTCACATTTTTCTTTCAGGCCGTTAACATTTTCGAGAAAATAATAGTTACAAACTTGTTCCTTGTTAAACAACAAACGTTGGCTAACCATTTATTTTCTCGAGAGTGCAGGGTTAAGGAAGAAAAACGTGAATACTGTGCTTACAGCTTTGACAGCTCGTCATAACCTCACAAATGCTAATTTGCAGCTGGCATTACCACCGACATGCTCCAGTGACGGGGGAATATGCTTCATGAATGAATATGCTTCACAACCTTTGCCCCATTTCTACACCCACAATTTTATTCATTTTTAGCATAACTATATAACATCGCCGCTGGCATTATATTAATTGCAAAGCGATGATAACTCTCAGGGACATAGAAATTTTGTCGCTGAGCAACATGAAAATCTTGTCGCTGCGACACATGAAAATCTTGTTGCTGCCAGTTATCCGGAAGCTCCAGATAATTCTCAATGACATAAAAATCTTGTCACTGAGCCACATGAAAATCTTGTCGCTGAGAGTTATCCGGAAGCTCTGGATAACTCTTATCGACAAGTTGTTGCTTCGGAAGGAACCAAATATTGTGGAGCGACAAGTTTTCTGGAATTGTTTACAGCGACAACATTTATACAGGGAAAATATTCATCACTTTCTGATAGCGATGCATGTTTTCCCTGTTTGTTAAATTAATCACAAAGCGACAATAACTCTCAGCGACATAAAAATCTTGTCGCTGAGCAGCATGAAAATCGTGTCGCTGAGAATTATGCTCCGGAAGGAACCAAATATTATAGAGCGACAAGTTCTCTGAAATCGTTTGCAGCAACAACATTTGTCTAAATGATTCTTACAGGGAAAACATTCATCGCTTTCTGATAGCGATGCATTTATTCCCTGCTAGTTGGATTAATCGCTAATAACAATAACTCTCAGCGACATGAAAATCTTGTCACTGAGCTACATAAAAATCGTGTTGGTGAGAGTTTTGCTCCGGAAGGAGCAAAATATTGTACAGCGACAAGTTTTCTGGAATTGTTTGCAGCGACAACATTTGTGTAAATGATTCTCACAGGTTGGCATGAATTTGGGCTCAAATTTAGCTCTACAGAATACATTTGCAGAAAAAGAATTAGCATAGTACTCCCATCGAGCCAACACGATAAAATCTTCGTTGCAAAATTGATGTGAAAACTTTGATTTTTCCAAGCTGATGGTCAAAAGTTGAAAATTGCCCTCTTGCGATAAATTGAGACGGTGGCACGTATTTGCTCTTCCTTTCAGCTTATCAAAACATGTTGACTGAAAAAAAATCATTATTTTACTATTTTTACTCGGAGACGAGCGATTTTCGTTTGAAAATTTACGAAAAATCGTCATTTTCCAGCGATAATCGTGGTAAATGGGCCAAAAATCATATCTCGGCGAGAGATTGAGATATCGGCATGAATTTGGGCTTAAATTCAGCTCCACAGAGTACATTCGTTGCAAATTGATGTAATAACTTTGATTTTTCCAAGCCGATGGTTAAAAGTTGAAAATTGCCCTCTCGCGATAAATTGAGACGTTGGCACGTGCTTACCGTTCGTGTGAGCAAAACAAATTGTGTGGCTGGAAAAAAAAATCATAATTTTACCATATTTACTCGGAGACGAGCGATTTTCGTCTGAAAAATCACGAAAAACCGTAATTTTCCAGGGATAATCCTGGTAATGGGCACAAAATCATATCTCGGTGAGAAATTGAGATAGAAGCATTGATGAATTTTGAATGAGGATTTTGTTCCTTGTAAGTTTTTTCCTGTTTACTTATACTCTATATTACAAAGAATGAATTAACGCCGTTATCTGATATTGCCATTTTTCATTTCATTTTTTCTTTAAAAATATCAGCTAACTCGCCTAAAAAACCTTGATAAAAAACATCTCGCCTCAAATACCTTGGCCAATAACAACTCAAAACACTTAAAATGAATACTAAATTCGGAGTCAGAAAAAATGAAGTGATATCCTAGCCAAAAATCCCCTCCTCGGGAAAAAAAGCCTGCATAAGTCCATTTGTTGGTGACCACCTTTTTCATTTGTTTTCACAGATAAATCTACTCGCTTAAAAAACCTTGGTATAAAAGACATCTCGCCTAAAAAAACCTTGGTATAAAAAACATCTCGCCTAAAAAACCTTGGTATTGAAACGTTTCATGATTTTTGAACATTGGTTAGTTGTTCAAAAATCGAAACTAAGGATTTTTGAGATCCTCTTCTCTCTCGTGGAGAGGTGTGCAGGTTCTCGCACTTACCGGCGAGGTCTTTCCCTGGCGGATCAGCAAGTCTCTGGAAAAAGTCCTGAAAAAAGTCCCAATTGGGACTCGGGATTTGGGACTTTAGTGGACTCGCTTGTGAGTTCCTATTGGGTTATGTCGGGAAGCAGGTTGTGAAATAAAGTTTGAGACTCAGTTTAAGCAGAGCAATTATATTATTTTATTATCAAAAGTCTTTACTGGATGAGAGCTGTCGAAGGACTGATCAACGAAAAGACCAAAAGTATAACTCGAGCTCATAGAACGAAAACGTCTCTATGCTTCGGTTTCTTATTACTTTTATCATTTGTATATTTAATATTTTATAAACACATCTATGGTACTTTTATTTTTAAGACCTCACGCGTTCTCTTTCTCAATTCGTATAGTGTTTCTTATCAAACTTATTTCTACGTTGATTGATTATTTTTGCTCATATCAGACGTGGAATGATCAGCCATTGTATTCCCTGGCTGTTCGCGATACCATAGTATTTGGGTATCCGGTATCGGTATCATGTGGTACTTTTTTATCCGAAATTTTTCGGTATCAATCCCGATTCGGGACCCACGTTGCTTTGGTACCGATACCAAACATATTCGGTATATATCCCGATTTGGAACCCACGTTGCTTTGGTATCGATACCAAACATATTCGGTATACATCCCGATTTGGAACCCACGTTGCTTTGTTACCGATACCAAACATATTCGGTATATATCCCGATTTGGAACCCACGCAGCTTTGGTATCGATACGATAAATGATCGGTATCAATCCCGATTCGGACTACGCAGCTTTGGTATCGATACGAAAAAGAATCGGTATCAATGACGATTCGGAACTCAACGCAGTTTCAATCAAACCCACGCAGGTAACGACACGATACAGAATGGATATAAATCTCGATTCGTAACCCACTCAAAGACCAGCGCCGCTGCATGTAGAAGCTGAAAAAACCACATCATCCGAGGGAGACTCGAACCCGGGACCCTCGGAGTTCGAGTCTCGTGCGCTATCCACTACGCTACCATCAAGAGACTCGGTAGAGTCTCGGGACAAGTACATTTGGCAGCTCTGTCGTCTGCTAGCCCGCGGCTCGCCCAGAGTATATTATCTCGAAACAAAATGATTCGCCGTGGTGGGGGTAAAATATGAAATTTCTTTCCTTAATTACGGAGCCGGGGAGAAATATTATGATTTGAAAATTGAACTGGAAACTTATTATGAAAAGAGCTTTCGATTAAGCCCTGGATCAGCACGATTGATGCCGTATTTGCTGAGAAAAAACTTTGCACAGGCTCAAGATTATGCTAAGATCGAAGTATTGGTGTGTATGTTACGACACACAATGAAAGGCCTTTTGATGCTATCAAGCTTCTTATTGGTCGCGACAGAGCTGCGTTCGAAAACTCGTTGCCCACATGTAATAACGTGGCCCTGTGTGGCCCTGTGGCTATATATTCTTCTGCACTGTGGCTATATATTCTTCTGAATAAGTACAAACAAAAAAAACAGTGCAGATGAGCGAGCGAAAAATGTCAGCTGATATTTCGAAGGGCCATATATATTGACGCGAGTGTGAGAGAGATAGCTGAAATAAGTTCATATTTTTCCTTTCCGCCCTTGACATTTTCGAGAAAATAACTGTTACAACTTGTTCTTTGTCGAACAACGAATGTTGGCTAACCATTTATTTGCCCGGGAATGCAAGGTTATGGGAGAAGAATGTGTTGCAGGTTTGTCGTTACCGAGTCTGAACCAATGCTGTGATACTGCTTTGACAGCTCGTCATAACCTCACAAATTCGAATTTTCAGCTGGCATATTACCGACATGCTCCAATGACGGGAGAATATGCTTCATGAATGAATATGCTTCACATGTTTTGACCTATTTATTCCTACACCCACCATTTTATTCATTTATAGCATGACTTACAATGCCACAGGCATCAGATTAATCGCTAAGCGATAATATCTCTCAGGAAAATAAACTCTTGTCGCTGAGCGACATAAAAATCTTGTCGCTGAGCGACATGAATATCTTGTCGCTGAGGCAAATGAAAATCTTGTCGCTGTGAGGGCTCAGTGACATGAAAATCTTGTCGCTGCGAGGGCTCAGTGACATGAAAATCTTGTCGCTGAACCACATGAAGATTCATCGCTAAGCGATAATATCTCTCAGTGACATAAAAATCTTGTCGCTGAGCGACATGAAAATCTTGTCGCTGAGCGACATGAAAATCTTGTCGCTGCGAGTACTCAGTGACATGAAAATCTTGTTGCTGAATCACATGAAGATTAATCGCTAAGCGATAATATTTTTCATTGTCAGTGACATAAAAATCTTGTCACTGAGGCACATGAATATCTTGTCGCTGAGGCAAATGAAAATCTTGTCACTGCGAGGGCTCAGTGACATGAAAATCTTGTCGCTGCGAGGGCTCAGTGACATGAAAATCTTGTCGCTGAACCATATAACGATTAATCGCTAAGCGATAATATTTCTCAGTGACATAAAAATCTTGTCGCTGAGGCAAATGAAAATCTTGTCGCTGCGAGGGCTCAGTGACATGAAAATCTTGTCGCTGAACCACATGAAGATTAATCGCTAAGCGATAATATCTCTCAGTGACATAAAAATCTTGTCGCTGAGCGACATGAAAATTTTGTCGCTGAAGCAAATGAAAATCTTGTCGCTGAGGCAAATGAAAATCTTGTCGCTGCGAGGGCTCAGTGACATAAAAATCATGTCGCTGAGCCACAAGAAAATTTTGTACATTCATCCCTTTTTGATAGTGATGCATTTTTTTCCTGCTAGAGGTCAAATTCAAAAAAAATTGTCCGAAAAAAAAAATTCTAAGAGAAATTCGAAGAAAAATCCAGGCGATTTAGTATGAAAATACGCAACTTCTTGTATCGGTAAAAATTTTCTATAAACCATATCATTCTTGGGTTATTTTGAATTTTTCAAAACTTTCTGTTTTTGGCCAAAAACGAAATAACTTTCGGGAAAAAAAACACAACAAATTTTTCAAAAGAAGAAGTTGGAGCTTTTGCATTGCATTCCAAGTTTTACATAGTAAAAGAAAAAAAAAACTAGAGTGTGCTTGAGACCACACAACTGAAGTAAAACTTTTTTTTGCACCATACAGATATATGCATATATATAAAAGAAATTTTTTTTTTAATGTTCATGGGTTTTCATTGAAAAATCAATATTTAAGATTTGATTTTTGTAATTCATTATTTTAATTCATCGTTTCATTATTTTTCGGTTGATGGTCCTGGAACATCGCATTCAAACTCCGAGTCTGTATCACTCCCTGCCATAATTTTATACAATTCAAGCGAAAATTCACAAATTGTGAACTTTAAAATGAATTAAAAATTTTATTCACTCCAAACGTCGAATACATAATGTATTGAACTAAATATTAATTAATAAAATTGTTCAAGAACGGAATAAAATCACGGAAAAACAAAAATCACCGTTCGTGTAATGCTAGTGAATTCACACACGGATTACTGAGATATATAGGGACCGTGTATACCTATACACTTTCACCAGAGTGAGAATGGGTAGTCGTGTACACACATACGTTTTATCATCTACAAAGTGCCTTTCCTCACTATTGGCGTCGCCACCATTATGCATATACACGACTACACTCTGGTGAGAGTGTATAGGTATGCACGGTCCCTATATATTTCATGAACTGGCAATGAGAGAAAGAGAGAAAGGAAATATGCGCGCGCAATTCTTTCTCTCACTTGCTCCTATAGGGCTTCCATCAACGTAATGGGCAATGAGAGAAAGAGAGAAAGGAAATGTGCGAGCACACCACTCTCTCTTGCTGAAAAGAAAATGTGCGTGCGCACCTGAATGTAAGAGTGGGGTATACGAAACATAGCTCTCTCTCTTTTTGTCTTTACCAACATGTATCTCCCTCTCAACTTCCGTTCGCTTCGCCCGATCACACCTTCCGTAACGCTCTCACCGGTTTACTCCCCAAGCCCAGCGCGCGTATAGAAGTTTTACTTCAAAAAAATCTCTTATATTGTGTGCCGAATCCGCGATGGTCGAAAAAAGGCATAAAAACGGTCGGGAATCAAAGTCCGTACATGTGTGACGGTCTGGCAGTATGAGAGTCTAATAAGGTGGCCGTAGCGCAGTGGTTAGCGCTCCCGGCTCGGACTCCGAGGATCCATGGATCGAGTCCCCGACTCGGTTCACCATTTTATTCGCTATTATTGCCGGACCGTGCCTCGTCACAAAGTGGTGTCAGAAGTTTCCGAACCTACACGCTCACTCAATCTCTACGGCCCACAGAGGCACAAACTAAAGCCCACAGATGACACTACAATGAATAGCCCACAGCGGCTAAAATCTACGAAGAGTGACGTTAGTCGACGAGGACGTCGAACACTGTAAGAGGGGGAGTGTGACGGTCTGGCAGTATGAGAGTCTAATAAGGTGGCCGTAGCGCAGTGGTTAGCGCGCTCCCGGCTCGGACTCCGAGGATCCATGGATCGAGTCCCCGACTCGGTTCACCTTTTTATTCGCTATTATTGCCGGACCGTGCCTCGTCACACAAGGCCAAAAAAAGAAATCAATGGAAAAATATTTAAATAAGGCAAACTGGAGCCTGATCTATCCTTTTTGAAACGCCACTTTGGAAATTCGAATATCTTTCTTTTTGGCAGAGTTGTCTGGTGTATCTAAACGGTTGAGCGGTAGTGTATGAGTGGATCGACGAAACTAAACCAATTCAAACCATGGGGAAAGATTCACGAAGTATGTGATCATGAAAAAATGTAGATTTCGGAGGAGTTAGAAAAAAAGAAGCGATATCCTAGCCAAAAATCCCCTCCACGGGGAAAAAAGCCTGGACAAGTCCATTTGTTCGTGACCCCCGTTTCCATTTGTTTTCACAGAAAAATCTAACCCCGCTAAAAAAAAAATTGAAACCTCCAATAAAATGAAATATAGAAAAAAACCCTAGAAAAAAATAGCTCCTAAAAAATGAAGAAAAACTCCAAAAAAAATTCAAGACAATTGAAAAAAAATACAATAAACGTGAAAATGGTAAAAAAAAAGTTGCCGATTTTCGCTCAGCACTAAAAATTCTTGATATCCATAAAAGGACAAGTATTCCATTGATGGCTGAAAATCAATTAACGAGAAAAAGGGAAAACTCCCGAAAAGACATGGCACAAAAAAAAGAAACCCTTAAATACAAAATGGTGAATCGACAGAAAAATTTCATACAAACAATAAAAAACTAAAGTTTGCCATCGCATGTTGAGCAGTTGAGCGGACGCGCACAGAGAACTTGTCCGGCCCGAAAATTTTTGTATTAGCCGCTGCTATTTATCAAGAGACTCGGTAGAGTCTCGGGACAAGTACATTGACAGCCCTGTCGTCTGCTGGCCCGAGCTCGCCGAGACTATACTTTCTCGAAACAAAACTTTTCGCGGTGGTAGGAGTAAAATCGGCATGTCATTTTATTGAATGACGAAGCTCAGAAGCAATTGAGGAACTTAAAAATTGAACTTTTAGCTAATTATGAAATTCTCTTTCGATTGCGCCCAAAATCAGCATGATCGGTCGCGTAATTGCTGAGAAAAAACTTTGCACGGGCTCAAGATTATGCAAAAGTGACTAACACATTCAAGAATTGACGTGTCTGTATATAACACCATCAGAGGCATTTTGATGCCTCTCGAGTTTCTGATTGGTTGGTCTGACGCACGCATACTCAGTGAATTCAGACGTATCAGTGAAACGTAGCAGCCTACACAGCAGCATGAAAAAATTCGAAAAACGATAGACGGGTGTCAGTGTCATAATAAAATGAAACCAGCCGCGATTTGATAAAAAGTACAGTTAATGAGTGATAAAAAATAATAGAAAAAATAAACGTTCTTTAGAAATCACGGTTATGTTGTTGCAGTGAACTTTTACACCGTGTTATAATCCGTATCCCGATTAACCTTTTACACTGAGAGAAATGAATCGTTATCAACAAATTTTTTGTTGGGTCTATCTATTTATTTTATTAAAATTGGTGATGTGGTGTCATAATATTAAGAAAACCTGACGTACATAATAAACATCAAAAAAGTTATTCAAGTGCCATCAATATTTAAAAGCGTTTTTATTACCCAGCTGCGATAAATCTAGGTTAACCTAAAACTTGGAGTCAGAAATTTCTTTTCGGGAACCCGCAATTATTGTATATATGTATTGATTTATTGATGAATTCGAATAAAAAATCACAATAAATGTGTGCTGATTATATTTATTGTTTCATCATTATCTATTGAACTGTCATATTTTTTAACTCCAGACTGCCCGCAGGGCAAAAAGACGGGAGTTATCTTTATTCAATTTGGTCGTGCTCTTTGGTCCATTTATTTCCGCATCGACACGTAGTGTACGATGTCAAGTTTCACCAGTTTGCTGGAAAATGTGTTTGCTGTGCAATTATACTTCTTTGTTTCCACTGCGGCAACATAAGTTGAAAGATTTGTTACAAAAAGACTTTAGTTGCTCGTTAATTGACAGGATAAAATTGTTTCTCATTGTGATCTAATGAATACACCCGAACTTTAAGAAATGTTTTGGGTTCAGTGTATGCCAAATTATTCACTTTCCGCTCCGATTGTGTATAATGATATTTAAAAGTTGTTTTGAAAAGTCTTCGGGTGCTTTTTTTCTGAGAGTATCAAAATTGGTATCGGTGAGATGCAGCGAGCACCTACAAAGTTTCACAACTTTATGAAGCGACCAGTATATTGAGTTTTCCCACTTTCCATCTCTTATTGTAGAATTATTGATTTATGAATTTATAACAAAAAGTCTTTGACTGCTTACTTTTCGATGCGCTCAAAATTTTGTCTGCGAATAGCCACGGAAACGACAGAAATTACTGAATTTCGTTGGACTCAATGTGCACAATGTTCATTCACTTTCCTTTACTGCATGTGTCATTAGGAATTTGAAAAAAATATTTCAGGAAGTCATCGCCGGGTACTTTTTCTTCAGTAGGATCAAAATTCTGTCATCGGTATGCAGCGGATACCTATAAAGTTTAGAATTTCTGCGAAGCGACATGTGTACCAAGTATTTCCACTTTTTGGCTCCGACTGTGACATATGAATTGGGAAACTTGTTATGAAAGTCTTCAGCGGCTTGTTCTTGAACAGCTAGGATCGAAATTGCTGTCTTTGAAACCCCATCACCGATGCCTGAAAAAGTTTTGAATTCTGTTGGACTTGAAGTACGCTGTGTTTTTTGCATTCCTTCTTTAGTACTGGCATGAAGAATTGGAAAAGTGGTTTCAAATGGTTTTCTGTTGTTTTCATTCTATTAGTATCAAAAACTAGATAAGTAGAATGCAGCGGACACCTGCAAACTTTGGAAATTTTTTGCAGCGACAAGTGTGCTAAGTATTTCCGCTGTTCAGATTTGATTGTGGTAATGAGAGTTTGAAAAACTATTATAAAAAGTCATCGGAGGCACATTTTTGGATGGGATTGAAATTTCTGGCTTGAAAACGGAAGTTGTTTCGGGGGAAGTCTTCGGATAAACTTTTTCTGATGATATGAAAAATTCTGTAATCAGAATGCAACGAATACAACTTTTGAAAGTTTCTTGAAGCAACATATGAAGCATTGGAATACAGCGGATACCTACAAACTTGGACATTTCTGTGAAGCGGCTTGTGTGCCAAGTGTCTTCACTTTTTAGCTTCAACTATGGCATTTGAATTAAAAAATTTGTTACAAATGTCATCGGCTACTCATTTTCGTTGAGCTTGGAGTGCGCTGTATTTTTTAGCTCACCCTCTTGAGTTCTGGCATATTTAATTCAAAAAGTCTTTCGCCGGTTTTTTTTCTGTAAGTATCAAAAAGTAGATAATTGGAATGCAGCAGATAACTGCAAACTTTGATAATTTCGTGAAGTAACATGTGTACTATTTGTAAGTATTTCCACTTTTCATCGTTGATGGTAGTATTATGATATTCAAATATGATCACAAAATGTCATCGGAAGAACATTTTTGGATAGAATACGAATTTCCGTCTTCAGAAAATGATGATACTATCAAAATGTTTCCAATTTTGTTAGATTGAGTGACCATTATGATTTGTCACCCTTTGACTTCTATTTTGGCAAAATGAATTAAAAAATCTGTTTCAGCAATCAATCATCGCTCTTTTTCCGGAAGTATCAAAATATGTATCATCGGAATGCAGCAGATTTTCGGCTTCGATTCGGCATAATAAATTGAAACATTTTTCATGTTCAATAAGTTCCTTCCATGGTCGCTATGGTTCTGGTTGCATTGAGATTTGTGCGAGACTAATGCAACTGATACAACTGTCCTTATCTGATAGTTTTAATGACTTCATTTAATTGCTAAGGTAGGATTCTGGTTTAAATTTGTCCGCATTGCCTAATATGTTGTTTTGGAGTACCCATAAAATTCTGCTATAACTCTTTGAAACTCAACGAGAATATGATAAAAACTGACACCTCTTATTCTCATGGTATTCCTTCAAAGGTAATAAAGAATATCAAGACTTTACCTCGTTGTTGACAAAAAGTAAAATTATTATTATTTTTTTTAAATTATTTCGTGAAAAAACAAGTTTATATCCTGAAATTGGATGTTATATGTTAGAAGCTGAAATTAATATCTCGCCTAAAAATCAAGATTCTCCCATGCTTTTCCATCTCAAAAGGGCAACAGAAACAAAAGTTGCAGAAAAAAATTCCAATCTTTCTGGAGACAAGCCAAAGTAACGTAATTTCATCTACAATTCCGTGAGAAAACGAGTTTTTATCCTGAAATGATATGTTACAAGCCGAAATTCATATCTCGCCTAAAAATCAACATTCTCCCATGCTTTTCCGCCTCGAAGGGGCAAAAGAAACTAAAGTTGTGGGGAAAAAATCCCAATCGCCTTGGAAACAAGCTAAGGAAGAAACTAGCTATAACAATATCGTGAAAACCGAGTTTTTATCCTGAAATTGGATGTTACAAGCTGAAATTCATATCTCGGCTGAAAATCGAGATTCTCCCATGCTTTTCCATCTCCGAGGGGCCAAATAACCTAAAGTTGCTGAAAAAATTTCCTCCTTGCCCGGGTGAAAAAACAAGGCAATGTTTTTTCACTTCCAATTTAGTGGAAAAACGAGTTGTTATCCTGAAGTTGAATGTTACTAGCCGAAATTCATATCTCACCTGAAAATCGAGAATCTTCCATGCTTTTTCATCTCAAAAGTGCAAAAGAAACTAAAAATGCAGTAAAAAATCCTTATCGCCCTGGAGACAAGCTAAGGTTACGTTTTTTTCATTTATGATTTTCATTTTTCAATGTAGCATGTTAACTTGAATCTTATCGATAACCTCAGTCGTTACTCGTATCAACTTGCAGAGAGGGCTCAACTACAGATGAACTAGTAACGAATTTGCAAGGGTTGAGATGTGGATTAGACCTCTTTGGGATACCATGTTTAAAAAAACGCGCCTGGAACTCTACCTCTTTGGTGGAGCGGAAAAACTTCGCGATATACAATTTTTACGTTAGGCATGTCTGTACCATGAGCATAGAATCTTTAAAAATGTACTAACATAATAACCCATAGAAATTTAAACCAAAATCTTATTATCATCAAAAAAGGTTCAGGAATTTTTGAAAAAAAAGCTGTGAAATCAAACCCAAAAATTCCCCTAGGGAAAAAAAAGGTAGGGACAAGTACATTGATGGTCCCTCGTTTTCTGATGATATCAAAAAAGTATTAAAAAAATTCTATAAAAAACATCATGAACCTTACTGAAAGTGATTTCAACACAATTGAAAAAAAAATCATTATTCAGCAAAAAACATTATTAAAAAAATATAAAACTATAAATCTGTAATTATTTTGTAAAGTGAAAAAAATTCTAATGAACCGTGAGAAAACCTTAAATACACCACTCGAAAACATTGCAGACATAAGTAACCAAAAAATTTCACTTGAAAACATTTTAAAAACCGATGCCCCACTCTTCTCATCTTATTAAAAAGGAGGAATGATTAAATGAATTGAAAAAGTTTCTATCTAAGTTACGTACAGCATTAAAATTCATGATATCATTTCAAGGCCAAGTATTTATTGGTAATTCGGAATATTCATTCCTATGGGATGCATGAAGAACTTGAAAGAGTTCTACTAATAAATGAAAAAAGTTACCAAGTTACGTGCAGTACCAAAATTTATGATATCAACTCGAGGCCAAGTATTTTTTTTAGTAATTCGGAGTATTCATTCCTACGGGACGCATCAGAAACTTGAAAAAGTTCTGAAGAATCGAAAAAGTTACCATCGAAGTTGAGTCCAGCACTAAAAATTATCATATTAATTCGAGGAGAAGTATTTTATTGATATATCGCAATTTTAACATTTTGAACTTATGTTTTTATAAGGGTTGAGAATACTCGTCTGGCTCAGAACGTTTTATCGAAATGACTAGAAAATCAACAACCATAAAAATCCTCAAAATCATGCTTTCCGACAATTAGAACGATACCAACCCATTTTTTTCAATAATTCTGGCCCAAAGAGCAGTGAAGTCATGAGTAACTTTTCGACAGCAGAAACTTATAAGGAATCTTCCTGCCTATGACTTTTTGATAAAATGGCTAATCCAAAAAAATCACATCGAAGGGGAAGTCATTTGTTACTTTATGGTGGTAGAGACTTATAAGAAAATCGGTTCGTCTCCGACTTTCAGGATCCCCTGATATTATTCACAACATTCGACGTCGATTGGATCGGTACAAATTATGTTTAAATACGTGTTAAAAGTACTTGTCCGGCCCATCAGTTTTTATTCAAATTGCTCATTCAAATCAAAATCTAAGAAGTTGATTCATGTGTTAATTTTATGGAATAGTATTACCAGCCCCTATCGCGTCTGTTAACATGAGAAAAAATTTTCTCCGAATTCCAGGAATGGCTCGTGTCAAATTCAACGTTTGACAATGTTTTTAACTGGATCAAATTGTGTCCGTAAATCAACTCGAAAATTTCTTGGAACGCAACGTATTATCAGTATAATGTTCTCAGCAATAGTATTGGCTGGTTCTTATACCGAATAGAATATGTCTGCTGAAAGAAATGATGAGTAAAAAATGTCGTCATTGCAATATAATCTGCGGGGTTATCATGGATAAGTAGTAGGTGGCGCACTATGGCCACCCCCACTCCTATCCCCACTCCTATCCCCACTCCTTTTCCCCCACAAGTCGGCCGTTGTGAGTCCGGTCGGTGTTGTGGGTGAGAGGTTGGCGGGTGTGCGGAGGGGGGAGGGTGGAGTGCGGTCGTAGTGCACCACCTTTTTTTCTTTTTTATATATCAAGAGACTCGGTAGAGTCTCGGGACAAGTACATTGACAGCTCTGTCGTCTGCTGGCCCGAGGCTCGCCGAGACTATACTTTCTCTGAATAAAACGATTCGCGGTGGTGGGGGTAAATTTGGCATGTCATTTCGTTCAATTACGAAGCTCAGGAGTCATTTGATGGCTTGCAAATTGAACTGGAGATCAATTAGGAAATTCCCTTTCGATTGAGCCCGAAATCAGCATGATTCGTGGCGTATTTGCTGAGAAAAAACTTTGCACAGGGTCAACATTATGCAAAAACTACTAACACATTCAAGTTTTTGACGTGTCTGTATATAACACCATCAAAGGCCTCATGTCCTCGGGGCTAACTTCACGGCGGTGTCGCAGACTCACACCTCGCCGCTATAACCAAGAAAAGTGTGATCGGCTATATGTTAATTAGTTGTTTTGACAGTGCAAAGTTCGGGATGTGTATACCGTGTGCTAGACATATTCGTGATGAATTAGTTAATTTTGTCATTTTCTTTCGTGGACTGTTTTTATAAAATATCTACAGTTATATATTGAACAACCATCTGTCAGTTTTTGATGGTATAAACAAACAGAGTTTCGACAAATAACGAAGTGCCGGATAAATGAAAAAAAATTGTATCGTCTAATGAAGTGCATAATATCTATTTATTTTATTAAAATTGGTGGTGTGGTGTCATTATATTAAGAAAACCAGACGTACACAATAAACGTCAGAAAAGTTATTCAAGTGCCATAAATATTGAAAAGCGTTTTTATTACCCAGCTGCGATAAATATATAGGTTAACCTATAACTTGGAGTCAGAAATTTCATTCTGGGAATCCGCAATTATTGTATATATGTATTGATTTATTGATGAATTCGAATAAAAAATCATAATAAATGTGTGCTGATTAGATTTATTGTGTCATATTTTTCTTTACTCAATTTGGTCGTGCCCTTTGGTCCATTCATTTCCGCATCGATACGCAGTGTACGAATGCCAAGTTTCACCAGTTAGTTGGAAAATGTGTTTGCTGTGCATTTATACTTCTCCGCTTCCACTGCGGCAACATAAGTTGAAAGATTTGTTACAAAAAGTCTTTATAGTTGCTCGCTAATTGACAGAATTAAAATGTTTCTCATTGTGACCTAATGGATACACCCGAATTTTGAGAAATGTTTTGGGATCAGTGTATGCTAAGTTATTCAGTTTTCGCTCAGGTTGTGTATAATGAATTCAAAAAGTTGTTTTGAAAAGTCTTCGGGTGCATTTTTTCTGATAGTATCAGAATTGGTATCGGTGAGATGGAGCGAGCACCTACAAAGTTTCACAACTTTATAAAGCGATGTGTACGTTGAGAGTCTTTCCACTTTTCATCTCTTATTGTAGCATTATTGGTTGATAAATTCATAATAAAAAGTTTATGGCTGCTTACTTTTCGATGCGCTCAAAATTTTATCTGCGAATAGCCACAGAAACAACAGAAATTACTGAATTTCGTTCGACCCATTGTGCACAATATTCATTCACTTTCCTTTTCTACATGTGTCATAATGAATCCGAAAAGAAGATTTCAGGAAGTCATCGGGTACTTTTTCTTCAGTAGGATCAAAATTTGTATCATTGGTATGCAGCGGATACCTATAAACTTTGGAATTTCTGTGAAGCGACATGTGTACCAAGTATTTCCACTCTTGGGCTCCAAAACTGTGACATATGAATTGGAAATCTTGTCATAAAAGTCTTCAGCGGCTTGTTCTTGAACAGCTAGGATCTAAATTGCTGTCTTTGAAACCCCATCAATGCCTGAAAAAGTTTTGAATTCTGTTGGACTTGAAGTACGCTGTGGTTTTTGCTTTTCCTCTTTAGTACTGGCATGAAGAATTGAAAAAAGTTGTTTCAAATGGTTTTCTGCTGTCTTAATTCTATTAGCATCAAAAACTAGATAATTGGAATGCAGCGGACACCTGCAAACTTCGGAAATTTTTTGCGACAAAGAATTGTCATAAATTTTAACTTTTTCTTTCTAATTTTAGCATTATGGATTGAAAAATTTATTATAAAAAGTCTTCCGCTGCTCATTTTTGGATAAAATCAGAATTTTTGTCTCAGAAATCTTAAGAAAAATGCATAAGAAACTTTGAAATTTTGTTGGTTCTAAAGTGCACTATGCTTTACTCTTTTTTACTTTACTTTTCTCATGATATATTTAAAAAAGCTAATTCAGAAAGTTTTTGGATGCTCTGTTTCTGATGTTATCAAAATGAGATTCATTGGAATACAGCGGATACCTACAAACTTGGACATTTCTGTGAAGCGGCTTGTGTGCCAAGTATTTCCACTTTTTGACTCCGCTATGTCATATGAATTGAAAAATTTGTTACAAAAGTCTTCGGCTACTTATTTCCGTTGAGCTTGAAGTGCGCTGTATTTTTCGCTCTTCCTTTTTAGTTCTGGCATATTAAATTCAAAAAGTAGTTTTGAAAAGTCTCCCTCTGCTTTTTTTCTGTGAGTATCAAAATGTACACTACCGTCGGAAAGTTTGCGGACAAAAGTCCGAAAAAGTTCCCACACTCTTTTTCGTGTTATTCCGTCGATATTGTAGATGAATGAATTTAATGAACGGAATTTTAAAAAAGAAGAATCCCATTTGAATTTGCTTTGTTTGAAAAATTTTTGCGATTTTTTTTACGACTAGGACGTCATTTTGAAAACGACCATTTTTCGTCTTTTTTTTCCCTTTTACAGAGCGACCGCGTTTTCAGTAGAATTTTATTTTTCGAATTTCTTTGACCGGATCTTAAAAAGGCAAAGATTAAGTTTCAATTCCGTTTTTTTCTTCTTTCAAAAAAAAGTTATCATGTTATTAAATAAAAGTTGTAAAAAAAAAAAAAAAAAAAAATTCAGAAGTTCCTGCGTAACACAAAAAGAGGAGTGAAAAGTTGCCTCCAAGATTGTTCTAGTCACTAGACTTTTTTCAGAAATTTTTTTTTTCCATCAATTCTAATCGAACTCCAGGTATGTCAATTGACATACCTGGAGAATTGATGGAAAAATAATCATTCGAATCGTAATTCGAAAACTATGGGTTTTTGACCAGAAGTTCAAGTACAAGAAGTTTTATTTCTTTATTTCAAACGTGTTGGAATTTTTTCCGATTTTTTTCAAGTTTTTCAATCCGACGATGTTTATTTCGAATTTGGGATTTGATTGAAATATTATGGGGGATAAAAGTTTTATATTTCAATTTGGAAAGGTTTTGGATTTTCAAAGGCTAGTTTCTCTACTTACTGAGTAAACTTGTGTCGTGAAAGAATTAATGGAGGGAACCCGCCGTATATTTTCGAGAGACTCGTTGAAAGGATGCCGCTTATAGTCGAAAAAGTGCCGAGTACTGAAGGCGGTTTATTCGACGAGAGACAAGTTTAATCGGTGAGAGATGAAATTAGTCTACAAAAATTCAAAACCTCTCGGAACCGAAATATAGAACATTTATCCCTCATAATATTTCAATCCAATCCCAAATTCGAAATAAACATCGTTGGATAAAAAGATTCGAAAAAAATTTGAAAAAATTCCAACACGTTCAAAATAAAGAAATGAACTTTTTTGTACCTGGACTTTTGCTCAAAAAATTCATAGTTTCCAATTACGGAAATTGAAATTCCTGGAGTTCGACTGGAATCGATGAGAAAAAAAAAAATTCAGAAAAAAAATCTGAAAAAAATTTAGTGACTAGAGCAATCTTAAAGGCAACTTTTCACTTCTCTGAGATTTTTTTCTACTTGGAATAGTTTTCGTGTTACGCAAGAATTTTTGACATTCGTTTTTTTTCGGCAAAAACATGATAACTTTTTATTGAAAAATCGTACCGGATTTGGAAAAAAAACGAAATTGTAGCTTAAGCTTTACCTTTTTAAGATCCGGTCAAAGAAATACGATAAAAATGTTCTACTAAAAACGTGGTCACTCTGTAAAAGGGAAAAAAAAAGTCGAAAAATGGTAGTTTTCAATATGACGTCCTAGACGTGAAAAAAATCGCAAAATTTTTCAAAAAAAGATAATAAAAATGGAATTTGTCTCCTTCAAAACACCGTTCATTAAATTAATTTATCCACATTATCGATGGAATAACACGAAAAAGAGTGCGGGAACTTTTTCGGATTTTTGTCCGGAAACTTTCCGACGATAGTGTAGATAATTGGAATGCAGTGGATACCTGCAAACTTTGACAATTTTGTAAAGTGACATGTGTGCTAATTGTGAGTATTTCCACTTTTCATCGTTAATTGTAGTATTATGAATTTCAAATCTAATCACAAAGATTTATCATGGTAACGTTTTTTCATTTACAATTTCGAGAAAAAACGAGTTTTCATTCTGAAATTAGATGTTACACGCTAAAATTCATATCTCGCCTAAAAAATCGAGATTCTCCCATGCTTTTGCGTCTCAAACAGGCAAAAGATATTGAAGTTGCAGAAAAAAAAATCCTCATTGCCCGGGAGACAAGCCAAGGCAACGTTTTTTTATTTATCATTTTTACTTTTCAATGTAGCATGTTGACTTGAATCTTATCAATAGCCCCAGTCGTTACTCGTATCAACTTGCAGAGACGGTCCAACTACGGATGAACTAGCAACGAATTTGCAAACGATGAGATGTAAATTGGGCCTCTTGGGAATACCATGTTAAAAAAAAACGCGCTTGGAACTCTACCTCTGTGGTGGTGCGGAAAAAAGTTCGCAATATACAATTTTTACGTTAGGCATGTCTGTACTATGAGCATAGAATCTTTAAAAATGTACTAACGAAATTACCCATAAAAATTTGAACCAAAATCTCATAGCCATCAAAAAAGGTTGAGGAATTTTTGAGAAAAAAGCCGTGATATCAAACCCAAAAATTCCCCTCGGGAAAAAAAGGTCGGGACAAGTACATTGATGATCCTTTGTTTCCTGATGACAAAAAAAAGTAAAAAAAAATTTCATAAAAAAAATTATGAACCTTACAGAGAATAATTTCAAAAAAATTGAAAAAAGTCTCACAAATCAGCAAAAAACATTATTAAAAAAAAAAAATTATCAATCTGTAATTATTTTGTAAAGTGGAAAAAAAATTCAAATAAAACGTGAGAAAATCTTAAATACACCACTCGAAAACATTGCAGACGTGAAAAACCAAAAAATCTCGCTTGTGACCATTTTAAAAACCAATGCCTTATTCTTCTCATCTTATTATAAAGGAGGAATGACTAAATGAATTGAAAAAGTTTCCATTTCAGTTACGTCCAGCATTCAAATTTATAATATCATTCCGAAGCCAAGTATTTATTGGTAATTCGGAATATTCATTCCTATGGGACGCATAAAGAACTTATAACAGTTCTAATGAATCAAAAAAGTTACCAAGTTACGTACAGTTCTAAAATTTATGATATCAACTCGAAGCCAAGTATTTATTGGTATTCCGGAGTATTCATTCCTACGGGACACATCAGAAACTTGAAAAAGTTCTAATGGATCAAAAAAGTTGCCGTCTAAGTTACGTGCAGCACTAAAAATTATGATATCAATTCGAGGACAAGTATTTTGTTAGTAATTCGCAATTATAACATTATGAAATTATGTTCGCATAAGGGTTGAGAATACTCGTCCGGCATAGAACGTTTTATCGAAATTACTAAAAAATCAACAACCATGAAAAACTCCAAAATCTTTTTTTCCGACAATTAGAACGATACCAACCCATTTTTTTTCAACATATTCTGACCCAAGAAACAGTGCAGTCATGAGTTACTTTTTGACAGCAAAAACGTATAAGGAATCTTCCTGCCCATGACTTTTTGATAAAATGGCTGATTCATAAAAATCACATCGAAGGGAAAGTCATTTGTTACTTAATGGTGGTAGAGACTTATAAGAATAACGATTCGTCTCAGTCTTTATGGATCCCCTGATTTCATTCACAACATTCGACGTCAATTCGATCGGTACAAATTATGTTTAAATACGTGTTAAGAGTACTTGTCCGGCCCATCACTTTTTATTCAAATTGCTCATTCAAATCAAAATCAAAGAAGAAGGTAATTAATGTGTTAATTTTCTGGAATAGTAATACCAGCGCCTACCGCGTCTCTTAATATGAGAAAAAAAATTTCTTCGAATTTCAGGAAACGCTCGTGTCATACACAACGTTTAACAATGATTTTAACTGGATCAAATTGTGTCCCTTAATCGACTGGAGAATTTCTTGGAATACAACATATTATCGGTTTTATATTCTCAGCAATAGTATAAATTGTTTTTTATGCCGAATATAATTTTTCCGCTAAAAGAAACAAAGAGTAAGAAATGCCGTAATTGCAATATAATCTAGGGGCTACCGAATCAAATTGTATATGTGAATAAACTCGAAAATTCCTTAAGGGACAACACAACTGTAACAGCTTCAAAAAATCGATTTTTTGAAAACCATCTAGAAAAATCTAAATACATTTATGAATAGTATGCCGTTGGTCCCAGGTCGAAAAAATAATTATTTGTGCCGCGGATTCCTGCAGAAGCAACAGCACCTGACGCGGGAGCTTCCCCAGCGCCACCATGAGGCATGAAAAATTTTCAAAAATTTGTTATGTATCTTTAATAAACAACAAACAAAACAAAACAAAAAATTTTGGAATATCTCTTTTTTTCCCACAAAAAAAATTCTTGAAAAACGGCAAAAAAAACAGGGGGTCACAGTGGTGTTGTCCCCTAAAATGCGACTTATTATCAGTTTGTTGTTCTCAGCAATAGTATGGGTTGGTTTTGACATTGAATAAAATTTGTCCGTTGAAAGAAATGAGAAGTAAAAACTTTCGTAATTGCAATATAATCCGAGGGGTTATCCTAGATAGTTAGAAATTTTGATTGTGTGAAGTGCATTTTTTCATGGATGCACAATACAATCTCTTGTATATTACAGGAAAGTTCCATTACATTTTTTTACAATTGATCAAATTAAGTTGAATTACCTGAAGGTATTTTTCTTAATTCCCTGATTTTCATTCTCTTGATTCAGGAGCCCTGATTTTGATTTGAATGAGCAATTTGAATAAAAAGTGATGGGCCGGACAAGTACTCTTAACACGTATTTAAACATAATTTGTACCGATCGAATTGACGTCGAATGTTGTGAATGAAATCAGGGGATCCATAAAGACTGAGACGAATCGTTATTCTTATAAGTCTCTACCACCATTAAGTAACAAATGACTTTCCCTTCGATGTGATTTTTATGAATCAGCCATTTTATCAAAAAGTCATGGGCAGGAAGATTCCTTATACGTTTTTGCTGTCAAAAAGTAACTCATGACTGCACTGTTTCTTGGGTCAGAATATGTTGAAAAAAAATGGGTTGGTATCGTTCTAATTGTCGGAAAAAAAGATTTTGGAGTTTTTCATGGTTGTTGATTTTTTAGTAATTTCGATAAAACGTTCTATGCCGGACGAGTATTCTCAACCCTTATGCGAACATAATTTCATAATGTTATAATTGCGAATTACTAACAAAATACTTGTCCTCGAATTGATATCATAATTTTTAGTGCTGCACGTAACTTAGACGGCAACTTTTTTGATCCATTAGAACTTTTTCAAGTTTCTGATGTGTCCCGTAGGAATGAATACTCCGGAATACCAATAAATACTTGGCTTCGAGTTGATATCATAAATTTTAGAACTGTACGTAACTTGGTAACTTTTTTGATTCATTAGAACTGTTATAAGTTCTTTATGCGTCCCATAGGAATGAATATTCCGAATTACCAATAAATACTTGGCTTCGGAATGATATTATAAATTTGAATGCTGGACGTAACTGAAATGGAAACTTTTTCAATTCATTTAGTCATTCCTCCTTTATAATAAGATGAGAAGAATAAGGCATTGGTTTTTAAAATGGTCACAAGCGAGATTTTTTGGTTTTTCACGTCTGCAATGTTTTCGAGTGGTGTATTTAAGATTTTC
Source organism: Campoplex capitator (assembly GCA_037576405.1). Classification (NCBI taxonomy): domain Eukaryota; kingdom Metazoa; phylum Arthropoda; class Insecta; order Hymenoptera; family Ichneumonidae; genus Campoplex; species Campoplex capitator. The sequence goes on from JARBWI010000022.1 coordinate 610,312, forward strand.
TCACGTTTTATTTGAATTTTTTTTCCACTTTACAAAATAATTACAGATTGATAATTTTTTTTTTTTAATAATGTTTTTTGCTGATTTGTGAGACTTTTTTCAATTTTTTTGAAATTATTCTCTGTAAGGTTCATAATTTTTTTTATGAAATTTTTTTTTACTCTTTTTTGTCATCAGGAAACAAGGGATCATCAATGTACTTGTCCCGACCTTTTTTTCCCGAGGGGAATTTTTGGGTTTGATAAAAATATATATACAAATATGTTTATATATATTATTATTATATAAAAATATATATAAAATATATATATTAGAAAAATTAAAAAACTCACCGATGCTGTATGCGATGCTCTCTCATTCGGTAGATCCTGCATACACCCTTGACTCGCAACGCGATACACAATTGTTTTTCGCGGCGCACACACACACACACACACACACACACACACACACACACACACACACACACACACACACACACACACACACACACACACACACACACACACACACACACACACACACACACACACACACACACACACACACACACACACACACACACACACACACACACACACACACACACACACACACACACACACACACACACACACACACACACACACACACACACACACACACACACACACACACACACACACACACACACACACACACACACACACACACACACACACACACACACACACACACACACACACACACACACACACACACACACACACACACACACACACACACACACACACACACACACACACACACACACACACACACACACACACACACACACACACACACACACACACACACACACACACACACACACACACACACACACACACACACACACACACACACACACACACACACACACACACACACACACACACACACACACACACACACACACACACACACACACACACACACACACACACACACACACACACACACACACACACACACACACACACACACACACACACACACACACACACACACACACACACACACACACACACACACACACACACACACACACACACACACACACACACACACACACACACACACACACACACACACACACACACACACACACACACACACACACTCGTTTTTTTCAGGGGTTGACCTCGTCACCGGCCTCGTTAGGCAGGATCGTGTCGACGTCACCGAACCCGGCATCGTAGTTCTCTTCGTCGTAACCGCGGTAATGCTCGTCGTTGTTCCGTGACAACTCGGCTACGAGTGCTCTCCCGAGACTCCGACCCGCTCTAAACAGCTGAATACGTAGGGGATGATGGGACCAGTGGCTCATGGGTATAGCGATTAACAGCCCCTGACACAAGGGTGCCATCACATGAGCCACGTAATCCACCTCATCCAGATACTCGAGACCGTGGAGCGAGCACTCGAGCAACAAAGCCGGTATTACGGCCAATATCGGTGTGGGGTAATAAATATTATCCAGCTCGAAAAACTCAGTGGTACCGTGGTCCACTAGGTATACGGTGACGAGATCGTAGCTGTCCACGTCTATTATCTCACCGCGGTACGCAACACTCGCGCACCATGGAACCGCTGCCACGCAGCTCGTACCAGGTGTGACGGCGTCGCGGGGTATGAGACGGCCAGCACCCCGTACCGTGTACTCGGTGTATATATAATCACCAATATACTCTAGGAGTGCTCTAAGCGGTGCTGTACGGATGAGTATATCCGACGCGCACATCATGCGTATCACGTTGCACCCGAACGCGAATTGTAAAAACCGGTACTCGCGGTAACGTGGGTACATTTTTATATTTTTTTCAACCGGTGTGAAGGAGCAGGCACGCGCTTCGAGCAAAGACTGACGAGGGGAGAGTCTAAATCGTTCATGCGTGTATGTTTTTTGATGACCACAGCATTATAGGACCGAAAGAAAGCCATGAGAAGGAGAAGAAGACATTGATACCGCAGCTGCGTGATAAGAATGAGTTCGATTTGTTCTTATACGAGGATCGGCTCGTATAAGTAAAAAAAGCTGACACCGAAGTTCGGTGAGCCCGTCGCCGTGTATGGAGCAAGGGAGGTGCGTGTGTAGGGTAAACACTCTAGAATCGCAGCAACGATGATGCACACCCTCTCACTCCGCTACAGGCTCTCTTGCTCTCTCGCGAGACACGGTGGTTCGCGAGAGCACGAGGTATTCGCTGTGTCGTCAAAAGTCTCGCTCATTCTTATGATATTACGCATTCTCTCACTCGCTCGCTAGCTGTAGAGACTCTGTGCTCCAGAGCTGCAGCAGCGATATCGTATGCCCTCTCGCTCGCTCCCATTCCCATGGTATAACGCACCTCTCTCTCGCTCACCAGTGAGATGCTTCACCTCTCGCTCGCTCTCTCTTGAAACGCGAGACCCTGAGCTCTTACAATGCAGTGTCATCAGAATTGCACGTGTGGTGTCCGAGAGCTCCAGAGTCGTAACAAAGATAACGTACTCATGCCCTCTCGCGCACACCCGTGGCATGATATACCCTCTTGCTCGCTCTCCCGCGAGCGCGTCTCGAGACGTACTTCCCTCTCGCTCGCTCTCATGACATCGTGCATTCTCTCGCTCGCTCATTAGTTGCAGAGAGTCTGTGATTCAGAGCTGCAACAGTTATGTTGTATACCCTCTCGCTCGCTCTCATTCCCGGGGTGTGGCACACCTCTTTCTCGCTCTCCCGTGAGGTGTCCAGCCCTCGTTCTTGAGAGTCGTACACGAAACTATTAATCGAAATAATTAGTAGTTCGACCGGTATAATAAAAATAATAGTGAATGACCTGTGTCAGTTCAGATGGTTATCTCTATAATTTTTCGATCTCTTTATTAATAATTTCATCGATCTCTATCGATGAAACAGTTCAAATTATGGAACATGTCAAAAGCTTTAGCCTGTTTTTTTTATTATTAGATTATTTATGATTATTATTATTATTAATATAATTTTTATTATATTAATTTATATATTATATATAATAATTAATATAATTATTAATATAATAATATACTATTATTAGATTATTATAATATAAAATTTTTCTAATGATTTGATATTAGCTTTCGTGAAAATATGTGCGGAAAACATATTTGCTATCTACCAATCATGGATTAGAGGGTAATATACAGGTAGCGAGATCCTGAGCTCTCAAAAGGCAGCATTAATGTCAAACCCGAACAAACCCGAACAAACCCAAACAAACCCAAACAAACCCAAACAAACCCAAACAAACCCGAACAAACCCGAACAAACCCGAACAAATTTTTTAAATTCAACTCCATTACATTCTTAAGAGGGTGAGAAGTCGCACTGAGTGAAATCGAGCACATCCGTGGTAAAATAGCCCCTCTCGCTCGCTCTTTCGCGAGACGGAGACCCTGAACTCTCACAATGCAGCGTCATCAGAATCGCGCGTGCAATGACTGTGAGCTCCAGCGTCGTAGCGAAGATAATATACAACCTCTCACTCCTACACCGCGTTACATCCTCTCACCCTCTCTATCTTATGAGATGCTTTAAGCCCTGCATACTCTCACCCATTTGCTCATGGAATAAAGACACGGTTCGGTCTTCGGCAGAAGATGCTACACCGAGGACAGAGAAATATGCTTACAGCTGTAAACAAAACTGTCTCACTCGTGTATATGCTTTTTGAGCTATTGGGAGATCCTTGCCGGGTGTTATTAAGTTTCCGTAGTTGCAGCATTCCATTGCTGCTTACAAAAAGAAGTCTCACTAAAACTGAAGTATGTATTATATTTTTTAATTTCGCTCGAGATAAATCAGTAGCGATTCAACCGTCATATATAACGGTGTTTAGTGGTCATTGATTATAATGTCTGATAAGTCAGTGGTTTTTTGTATCCTCAATCTTTTACGTCTTACCAAACAGCGTAGCGCGCAGTTGAGACGACGGTGTAACGAACGGTGGTGTAATGATTTGTTGCGTTTATCGGGCGATAGACTTGCCAACAAACTGAAATATGTTATTTGGTGGGCGCCTTTACGTGCTATTGTGGTGGCCTATAACAGGGGCATACTAAGTGGTCGGCGAGTGTTGGATGTCACGTACGAGGAATTACAACGTCGCGGTGTTTTGGAATCTCCGTGTATACGGGAGCTCGTCAATGAAGTCAGATGTAAGTAATTTTATTTCGATACATCATTGCTACAGCTGTATTCTAGCACGATCACGATACGCTTGCTATTTTATTATAGGCTATCGTCAATTTTATAATGGAGGGAGTGACGAGGAGGAGGATCTCGCGGCTGTGGCGCGGGCCGTGGAAGACGCAGAACAGGACCGTCTAATTAGACACAACCGTGTGTATTAAAACTAATCAGGCCTATTATCTCAGCCTTCCAGTTTGTTTGAGCTATCTCTATCTCTATATATATATATATATATATATATAGAGCTCTATACGTATCAAGGAGTTTCTAACATCGCTTATTCGAAATCGATAATAAAACTCCTTCGTAATGATTAATAACACTAGAAAAGTTTCAATATTTATAAATTAACAGGTCTAGCGTAACTAACAGAATCAGTGGCAAGTTTCCAACTCGTATTCTCATTGATAACGAAGGACATCGTTTCCTTATTACTATTTGTATTTTTTTCTTTTTTTCTTTTTCAATAACTTTCCCATCACAGGCCTATTATCTCAGCCTTTCAGTTTGTTTGAGCTATCTCTATCTCTATATATATATAAAGCTGTTCGCTAAAAATGTTGGTCCGCTTTTCAATCGAAAACGGTTGAATCGATTACAATGAATCTTTCGCGTGATTAAAGATCATGATTTAAACCGAGTTTGTGGTTTTGTAAAATTTCGTTATCTCAATTTTACAGAAATGCAAAAAAAGTTAAATGATTTCGTTCAATCTACAATTTTCAAAATTCGATGGTAGTTAAATACTAACGATAAATAAAAAACAATTTACCAATGTGAAGGAAATAGGGAAACGAACAAAACGAGCGGCGGCTGAATGCTCAATCCGGTATAGAAAAAAGCTACAGCAATTTTAACGAAATTATGAAAAATAAAAAAATACGAAAATCTTTCATTTGATTATTTTATTCAAAAGAATACTGAAGAATTACGCATGAAATTGAAAAGTAAACGCAAAAAGATGGCTCATGCTACATCGTGATATTTTTTATGGATTCAAAAACAATTTTTGTTTTTGAGTTTATAGCTAGAATTGACTAGATGCATCTACTCTATACAGCACGCGAAACCTGTACACATAGCTAGTAAGATTATAAAACTGAAACGGTATTTTTTCAGAACCCAGGCAGTGGGTCCATGAAGAACCGAGAGCGAGTACTTCGGCCGCAGCAGACGAATCAGTACAACAGGCCAGTGTTGATGAAGATACCTTAACTGTTTTCAACTTCTCCGATATGTTCAGCGACCGTCCTGATATACTTTGTGAGTATGGTCCTACGATAATAATAAAATAAAAACAGCGTTAATAAACTGTAATCATGTTTCAAACAGCTGTACATCGGCAAGTCAGAGATCTCGATGCTGATGGGGCTATAGCGGGTCCATCGGGTCGTCAACGTCAACAGGATCGTGATATAGACAGACCTGTAGCTGAGGGCGACAACACTCTTTCTGAGAGCGAGGACGATCCCGTACAGCCCGAAAATCAGTTAGGAGAGTACTCGTGGGATGCTAACCCCCGGGACAACCGTCTAAACGATGAGCAAAGAGCTGCGGGACGATTTGGTCTATGGTTTCGACAGCTGATGGAATCGGATTCAGGTAAAGAAATAACTATATTACAGTGAACTCTTTTATAAAAACACAAAGCAATACGCCGTGAAATATCGGTTTCTAAGGCTCTCTTTTTCTCTTCTCTCGGTCCTCATGGTGGGCGCAGGGTGTATACATTTAAAACAGTTTTGTTATATTTATCACAGGGTACTCGTCTGTTGATTCGTTAGCGGCGTACCACGATTAGTATGAGGTACACCAGAAACTACAGTGAATATTTTTATCTATAGACCCTAACATGCAGCTAACGTTTTTGTTCGCTTACAGATGTACAAACGGGCGCAGGAAGACAGCGCAATGTGCGGGATAATGAAGCTTTCGGAGATGTGCAACCACCCGGTGATCGGATCATCATTACTCAGGATGCAGCCCGCTATTTCAAGAGGTTTAAACTACGAGGCCGAGAGACAACAATGCATATCCGTCAACCTCTCGCGGGAACGGACGTAACAACATGGCTCGAAGGAGCGTTCCGTGATCTTCTGACGCATCTCACGAGCTACTGCGAGGGTGGCGACTACGCAGGAATCTCGTTCTCGGCGAGCAGTCTAACGCATGGCCCCGTTTGGCTTTCATTCCGCCCTGTCCGCGACTATACATTTGTAGATGTCTGGCAATTAATAACAAACATCGCTCAAAGTGCACAGTCTCTGAACATTGATGATTCCTTCAATATAAAAGTATGCATTGTTAAAGGTGTGGAGGGTCGCGGGCGAAAAGGTTTGACACACGAAAGTATCGCTAAAAAATCAATTTTAACGATTCGAAACACCGACAATTTGTGTTTACCACGCTCGTTAGTAACAGCACGGGCGTATGCGGAGAGGGGCGAGATACGTTCGGGGGCCTTGCATGCTAGATGGCAGCGTATTCGCCGAATTAACGGGTCATTTCAAAAAGAGGTAGCACTTGAACTCACGAGAAATGCAAATGTTGATATACCACCTACCGGTTGCGGCATTCGCGAAATTGCTATATACCAGAATTATCTAGCTCGCGAGGGTTTGGCTATCGTGGTTTTCGAATTTTTGACTTTGGGACGGCGCGAAAGACCTGTATTCGACGGTACACAGACGGTTATGGATATAGCAGGGTCAATACAGCACACGTTATACATTCTGTATTATGAGCGATCGCATCATTTCCAACCTATTTTAAATTTGCGAGGTGCTGTAGGCAGTTTAAACTTCTGCGCGACCTGTAACGCCCGTTTTCGCCGGGGTCATAGATGTTTGAAAAAGAAATGTCCTCGCTGTCTTCAAGCACCTCCCTGCGAGGAGCGTGTGGCCACCACGACCAGATGTGAGACGTGTAACCGCGATTTCTTTGGGGAACGGTGTTTAGAAAAGCATAGGTCTATCACCATCCGTCGTAAACGTAGGGTAAATACTGTTTGCGAGTCTCTTCAACGATGCTGTAACTGTTTTCGGTCGATAAGACCTTTAGAGAAAAAGGAGCATTTGTGTGGGGTGGGTTTCTGTAAAACGTGTAAATCACAACAACCCTATAACCACCTGTGTTATATGAGGTCTATTCGCGCCGATGAGAGGGCAAAAGAAAACATATTCATTTTCTATGACTTTGAAACGCAGCAGTGTACGCCTGTAAAAGGTGACCCGGCAACACGTGTTCACGAACCGAATCTTTGCGTAGCTCAGCGTGTCTGCACGAGGTGTTGCGATAACATTTCTATAGATGAGCCGTGCGAGTATTGCGGTGATCATGAGTTTATATTTAGAGCGAAGCCTGTATGTCAACTTGTGGAGTTGGGAATGCAGAGTATTCAGGGTTTCTCACGCGTATTTTTAATAGCCCATAACGCCGGTGGCTTTGACGCTCAGTTTATACTGCGTTACTTCATTGAGGAAAAAAAAACGCAGCTACCATCTTTAATAATGAACGGTACTAAAATCATTACGATGCGCATTGGTAAACTCGTGTTTCTCGATAGTCTGAACTACTTTCACATGCCTTTGAGCGCACTACCAAAATCTTTCGGTCTAAAAGCTGCTCTCGCCAAAGGATCTTTTCCACATCTGTTCAATAAACCAGAGAATCAAAATTATATTGGTCCGATGCCTCCCGTAACCAATTATGCTCCTGACGCTCTGCGCGTGGAAGAACGTGAACGTTTTTCTGCATGGTATAACGAGTTAAAGAATGCCGGTTATGTATTCAACTTTTCAAACGAGCTCATAGCCTATTGTAAAAACGACGTTACTATATTGAGACAAGCCTGTGTGGTTTTTCGGAAAATGTTCATGGACAGGGGGCGCGTTTGTCCATTTAGCGAAAACACAACAATCGCGTCCGCCTGCTTTCAAATCTTTCGGAAAAATTTTTTAAAACCCAACACAATTGGGATTATACCAACGGGTGGTTACAGATGGGCTCACAATCAGTCAAAAAAAGCGATCTCTTGGCTCGTGTGGATGGAGCATTCTTTAAATCGTCGTATTATTCACGCAGGGCGCTCGCGCGAGTTTAAATTACCCCAAAATTTATTAGTAGACGGTTACTACGAAACGTCTGACACAGTCCACGTGTTACAGTTCCACGGCTGCTATTGGCACGGGTGCTCGAGCTGTTTTACCGAAAATAGAGATCGTAGACAAAGCGACGGTGATACGTTGAATGAGCGCCTTGAGAGAACAAACACTATATCGCAGAGAATCCGTTCAAGCGGTTACACGTTAACCGAAATTTGGGAGTGCGCGTATGACCGCATGGTAAAAACAGATTTAGAGATGAGTGTTTTTGTGAGTGATCACGCTCTAGTCAGATCGGAGCCTCTCAACCCGCGTGATGCTTTTTTCGGTGGTCGCACGGAAAACATGGTCACTCTGTACGATGTAAAAGACGGGGAGCAGATACGGTATGTTGATGTTTGCTCATTGTACCCATACATCTGTAAGTACGGTAAATATCCTGTGGGACATCCGACTGTATATGTCGGTGACGAGTGCAGGGTGTTGACAGGCCCCGAAAATAATATCGATCTTTCACGCGTCGAGGGTCTTGTTAAATGCACGGTGCTTCCGCCTCAGAATCTTTATCACCCTGTGCTACCGACGCGAATGCACCAGCGTTTGTTATTCGGATTATGCCGTAGCTGCTGCGAAGCAATGAACCAGGACGCGTGTCCTCACGAAGACCCTGCGGAGCGTGTATTTAGAGGAACTTGGGTGGCAGATGAATTGCGAAAAGCTGTTGCGTGCGGGTATAAAATATTAACCGTGAGCGAGATTTGGCAGTATGAGATAACGCAGTACAATCGCGACACGCAAGAGGGGGGTCTTTTCACAGAATACATAAATACCTTTCTCAAAATCAAACAAGAGGCTAGCGGTTGGCCCGAGGATTGTACAGGTGATGAGGCTGCGCAAGACCGTTACATAACCTCTTTTAAGACAGCTGAAGGTGTTCAATTGGATCGCAATGCGGTAGCGAAAAATCCCGGGTTGCGCTCGGTAGCCAAACTCTGTCTCAACTCCTTTTGGGGTAAATTCGGGCAGCGCGAGAATTTACCACAAACAGAAATAGTGACGACGCGTGAAAAACTTATGGAGCTGCTAAACAGCCCTGAGCACGAGATCACCGGTATGCTGCCTGTTAACAACCAGGTGTTGTATGTTAATTACACGAAAACCGATGACGCTGTGACACCGTCTAATATAGCGAATACTGTCATAGCTGCCTACACCACAGCCCAGGCCCGTTTAAAACTTTACACCTATCTCGAACCGCTAGGTGAGCGCGCTCTGTACTGTGATACCGATTCCGTTATTTACGTCGCGAGAAAAGATCCTGAAGAGTATGAACCGCCAACGGGTCAGTTGCTGGGGGATCTAACCGACGAGCTAAGCTCTTATGGTGAGGGTAGCTACATTAAATCTTTCATCTCGGGCGGCCCTAAATTTTATTCTTTCGTAGTTAACACGTCGAGCGGGGTAGAGAGTGAGGTTTGTAAGGTTAAAGGTATAACGTTGAATTACGCAAACAGCTCATTGATAAATTACGAGTCAATACGATCGTTTATAATAGGTGAGAGAGAGAGCCCTATTGTGCTGCAGTTTGATTCAATACGACGTACACCATTCCATCAGGTTGTTACTCGGCCCGAAACGAAGTCGTGCATGCCTCTGAGTGTCAAGCGAAGGCACGATGGCACGTACGGTTCGCTCCCTTACGGTTACAGATAGTAGTTTATAAAAATTCTCGCTTTACAGGGTGCAATAAACGTTGTTAAACAGTTTTGTAAAAATATCTTTGTTATTATAGTAAACATATTTATTCTGTTATAGGGTAATAAAAGCTCTTTACATATTTTAACTGTTCGAATTCTTTATATTACACCACCCCACAGGAAACACGGTCATTCGTAGAGATGGATACACGGTGGAAGCATCCCTGGACATCAATGATCTGTGGTCCCACAGGGTGTGGTAAAACGTACTTTGTAAAAAAGTTTTTGAAGTTTATTTCACGCATGAACAGTGAACCGTTTCAGAGAGTTATTTTCTATTATTCCGAGTGGCAGACTGCATACACGGAGTATGGTGAATCGATAGAGTTTCACGAAGGTCTACCCCAGAGTGCCGATTATGCTAACGACCCTCGCGCAAAACTTCTGATAATCGATGATTTGATGCGTGAGGCGTCTAACAATAACGTTGTGGACCTTTTCACCAAAGGCAGCCATCATAAAAATCTAAGCGTTATTTTTATTACCCAAAACTTATTCCATCAAGGGCACGGCCAGCGAGATATCTCGTTGAATGCCAACTATATAGTAATTTTCAAAAATCCCCGTGATCGCGCTCAAATTCAGCATCTTGCGCGACAGGTATATCCGGAAAACCCTCGTTTTCTGCAGGAAGCCTACCACGACGCAACAGCCAAGCCGCACGGTTATTTGCTGCTCGATTTGAAACAATCGACACCTGACAACTGTAGATTACGTACCTGTATTTTCCCCGATGACCCCTATCATTTTGTCTACGTACCGCGGAAAAAGTTTAAAAGCGGGTACAATTCTGGTGAATTACCAGTTCAACACATGTAATGGCGTTTAAAGGGTCATCGTGTGGTGATAAATGCATAATCGTTTTGACAACGCTTCAACGAGTTGACAGGATAATGCGAAAGCCCGACACCTGTAGAAACAACTCACGCTCTTATTACTGCATTGGTCGATGTGTGTGGCATATTCTTAAAGGTACCGCTACCCCCTACGCTTATAGATCGAAAAAATCAGCTAAAAGGGGTGATGTGTCGAGAAGTTAAACAGTTCGACACGCGTAATGGCGCGAGACGGTGCACCGCTCTGTAAAAAACACGTTGCGATACTACATGCTCTTCAGCATCTC